>CAWUFW010003238.1:0-1200000 GCA_963921515.1 Calotriton arnoldi
GAATGTAAGGGCCACACCTGGGTATCAGATGAGCAGTGGGCAGTGCACAATAGAGGGACATGGCTCCTGGACAACATGACTGCTGCACTGTGGCAGTTGAACCAGGCCAGAGGAGGGCACAAAGCATGTAATACAGAGTTCACAGTGCAGTCTTTGACTCACCCCTCCTTGCTGCTGTCTGGCCTTCAGCTGCCCATCCAGGTCTGGAAACACCACCGCCAGGATCTGGAGCATGTGGGGGTCAGGGTCCGTGTTCCGCCCCTCCTGCGAGGAGGCGACAGCTTCAGCTGGACCCGTGCAATCCTCCGGGTCCAGCCCCGAAGGTCCTGCCACCTCTTCTGGCAGTTGCGGATCCGGCGCTTGTAGACCCCCACGGACCGGACAGCCCGGACGATGTCCTTCCAGATCTCCTGCTTCCGATGGGCATTAACCTGTCAGGATGACAAAGTGAAAAGGCCATTACTACACATGCAACATATCCGTGCATGACACAGTTGTATATACATGTCTCAATCACAGGGGCACATGATGTACACAGGCAGTGCAAAGCTGCCCATGGACAGTTTGCCAGACGTCACTACATGGTATCATTGCATGGGAAGTAAAACCTTGTTCAAATGCACTGTCACTGCACCATACCTGTCCAGTGCATGTCACTACACACTATGGGGGGTGACAACTACTCAGTGAGCCTGCTAGCCAGTGGCGTGCAGACTTTCAGCCTTGCTAGTCAGACAATATGCACATTCAGAAAGGCAGTGCACAGAACACTCACCTGCTCCCCTGGTGTCCCATACAGCTTGCTGTACTGTGGAAAGTAGGCTGTCCAGCAGGGCCTGGTTCTCCTCAAGGCTGAAGGCTGGGGCTCTCTCCACAGTACGTGCCATTGCAGGGTCCAGAGGGGCAGAGACAGCAGCAGTGCAGTGGCAGATGTCGTCCTGGAGCATGTAGTGCAGGCAAGTGAGCTCTCAGGGGAACAGCCAGCAATATATATGTGCTGGAGAGGCAGATACTGTCCCTTGTGTCCAAAGTGATAGGTCCAAGTCGTTTGCATCTTCTGAATCTGGCCAATCCATGGAATAGCAGCACCAAAACACGCCCACAGCATCCTTCAAATCTTCAACTTCATGACATACATGATTTTGCAACATTGTTGTGGGTGACCAACTGAATTTCCAGCAACCGACTCGTTCGAAATTCGAAACGCGTCCGTTGCCAGGCAAGGCCATTGTCAATGGAGTGCGCACCGATCGGTCCATTCGCGGTACAACGCGTACAGGGGTACAACGCGTACCCGCACACATTGAATGCAATGGGCGGCCGGGGCACCGATCGGTCCATTGCAGTACAACGCGTACAGGGTACAACGCGTACCCGCACACATTGAATGCAATGGGCGGCCGGGGCACCGATCGGTCCATTGCAGTTCAACGCGTACAGGGGTACAACGCGTACCCGCACACATTGAATGCAATGGGCCGGCCGGGGGCACCGATCGGTCCATTGCAGTTCAACGCGTACAGGGGTACAACGGCGTACCCGCACACATTGAATGCAATGGGCCGGCCGGGGCACCCGATCGGTCCATTGCAGTACAACAGCGTACAGGGGTACAACGCGTACCCGCACACATTGAATGCAATGGGCGGCCGGGGGCACCGATCGGTCCATTGCAGTACAACGGCGTACAGGGGTACAACGGCGTACCCGCACACATTGATTCAATGGGCCGGCCGGGGGCACCGATCGGTCCATTGCAGTACAACGCGTACAGGGGTACAACGCGTACCCACACACATTGAATGCAATGGGCCGGCCGGGGCACCGATCGGTCCATTGCTGTTCAACGCATCACTGTACATGTGACTGGCATATGTCAGCATGCCTGTCTCAGATGGACATATGCCAGCCACAGATAGCTCCCAGGGAGTGAGGGGCACACCTACATCACGACAGCCTGTCCAAACTTTATCATAAGGCATGTAAGGCTGCATTTCCTATTGTGTGTATGTTGGTGTACATGTTGTCCTGTGGGTGTCACCTGTGGGCAGCCACCCCCAGGCTGTGCACGTGTTCATGGGGACAGGATCCTGGGTGTTACGTGTACATGACCACTGTGATGTGCAACTGTTCATATCTGTGCATGTGCCATGGTCACATTTCACGGTGGTGTATGTGTATGTCATGTCACATACCCGTGAGTCCCATGTGGGACGGTATGTTTGAGCCAGGGTGTCCCAGTGGCACAATAGTGATGGTCCTCCACAGTCTTTGTGCATGTAGTGTTTACAATGTCTCTGATTTCATGTGCACAATGGGAGACAGTCTCCACATCCACGTTGTGTGTGCATGGACTTTGATGTTGTGCGTGTGTGTGTCACAGACGTCCATGTCTGTCCTGCCGTGGCAAGTGGGACCACTACCTGTGGGGGTCATGGTTGTTTTGCTGTGGTGTATACATGATACTCCATGTAATGCCAGTGTCCATGTGGCAATACAGGGTCCCTGGGAATGTACCTGTCGTTGAGCTGTGGTGCCTGGGGCACATCTGTCCTCACATGTCACTGTGGGGGTGATTGTGACACGGCAGCAGGAGATGGGAACTGTGACACGGCCTCATGATATCCAATGGGCCAACCTGGGACTAATTGATGCCACTTGTTGGACCGTGTTGACAGATGTTGGCCATGTATGTACCATACATGTCCTTACGGAACTGCACACTTCATGTAGTTGTGCCTCATAATGATGTATGTTGGGATATTGAGTGTGTTCAATGCCGCATATGTGGGCTGACTGACAATCTTGCTTACTTCTCCTCTGCACTGCAGGGCTCCTGCTGTCCATCGACCATTCCCAGACCTGGCAACGATGGTGGAACGGGACAGCATCTGGCGGTACCGCTTCACCAGGCAGCTGATTGAGGATTTGGCAGTGCAGTTGGCCCCACATTTGCAGCCTGGCCGGCCGTATCCTACAGCGCTGACCCCCAAGGTGAAGGTGATGGCAGCCCTACACTTCTTTGCCACCGGTACCTTCCAACATACTGTGGCGACTGCTGGTGGGATGTCACAGACCATGTTGAGCCGTGTGCTCCGCGATGTTTTGGCGGCAATGTTGCTATTCCTGAACCGGTACATCTATTTCCCTAGACTGCGACGACTCACTGATGTGAAGAGTGACTTTTATGCCCTGTGGAGGATGCCGCATGTCATTGGCTCCATTGATGGGACACATGTGGCTTTGGTACCACCACAGGCCCAGGAGCAGGCCTACAGGAACCGCAAGCACTACCACTCGGTCAATGCACTGGTGGTGTGTCTTGCAGACATGACCATCACACACGTGTGTGCCCGTTTCCCTGGTTCAGCACACGATGCCTTTGTGATGAGGAGTAGTCGCATCCCCAGGATGATGGCACAGATGCAGAACCAGCGTGCCTGGCTTGTCGGTGTGTACTGACTTTGTGCCATTGTGTGTGATCTGATCTGTAGTATTCCGCCCACTTTTCCAAGTCAGCTAATGTGCACTTGTCTGTCCGTAGGTGACTCGGGATACCCCAGCATGCCGTGGTTGCTGACACCCCTCAGGAACCCTGTGACACCAGCCCAGATGCGCTACAATGAGGCACATGGTCGGACCAGGAGAGTTATTGAGCGGACATTTGGTCTCCTGAAGAGCCGCTTCCGCTGCCTGGACAAGACCGGAGGGTCCCTCCCATATGCCCCTGCGAAAGTGTGCAAGATTATCATCGTCTGCTGCATGCTCCACAACCTGGCAGTGCGGAAGGAGTTGCCTCTCATCCAGGATGACAATGACCAACATCCGCCACCTGTGGAGGATCCTGGCCTGGACCACGATGCCAGTGACGATGATGATGATGATGATGAGGGTGATGTCCGCACACAGCTCATCACCAACTTCTTTAGCTGAATGTGAGTATCCTGAGGTGTCATGTAAATGCTGTGAGTTGGCATGATATGTGTAGGTGGTGCTCTGGTGCTGTTGGAGTGTGTCCATGGGCTACTTGACTGGATGTGTGTTGCGATGTGTGCTTACAGGTGGGCTGTACTCCCCAACAGTGTTGACATGCTAACTTGGTTCTGGGTGGGTATCTTGTAACATGTATTGTGCATGAGTTTTGCTGTTCTGTCCTGTACTCCATTGCTTTTGACTGTGTGTCATTTCTGTCCTTCACAGGGTACTTTCAGATTCGTTTGGTCAACTGTGTCCACCGACGACGTGATTGCACTTCCAGGGTGGTAGCTGTTGTGTCCCTACAGGTGATGTGCGCCACACCCATGGACTTCCTTCCGTCTACAGTTGTTGACTGTGTGCCCGCTGCCAGGTGGGATTACCTTGCATCTGTAGTGGTTACGACATGTTGCAACTGTGTAATAAACCTGTGCTTCACTTTGTGATGTGCGTTGTCTGTGGTCACACATTTGACTGCCATTTGCTTACTGCACCTGTGGGCTACTTGACTACAACTGGGAATGGGTGTGGTGTCTGTGCATTGCACCGTCTTCCCTGGCAACATCAGTGTAGGCAATGAGTCAGATGGCCTAGGTGTGTATGTGTTGTGTAGCCCTGGTGGTGTGTCTCCCTCATATGTGTCACGTTGCCTTTACTCACATGCCTGTGTTGTACTTGCTGTTGCAGTTCGCATACACAGTGTAATTTTGCAGTTCATCATCCCCATAACAGCACCCACGTTGGAATCACAACAGAGGCAAGTATGGTGTATTAGTGTGTTTATTGTGATACATTTGTGTGAATAGTGCATAGGATGGGTAGTGCTGTACATAAATCTTGCAATCAGAAGTTCCTAGGTGAATTGAAAGTCCTGGTAGACAGAATCCCCAGTATCGGGGCCACAGTTGTCTGACACATTGGTCCAACTTGTACTCCCCATGCAATGTGTGGGAGTAGTGTTGCCGTCAACAGGGTGAACAGTCTGTGCACAAAGGTGAACATCCAGAACAGGTTCAGGCTTCCTGGGAGTTGCGCTTGGCCATCGGCCTCTCACTTGCCCCTCTTCGGACGACCCCTCTTCTTGGGGGGGGCCCCTCAAGTACAGGCTGCTGCGGTGCAGGGGACTCTCCGCCAGAGTCATCCTCCCTCCCTGTGGCAGTTGCAGTTTGGGCAGCACTAGATGTTGTTGGCACACAGGGAGGTGTGGACTCGTTGCTGTTCATCTGGCGGAGGCATTGTAAAATGTCCCTGTGCACCGCCGTCATCTCATGCAGTGCAGCCCACTTGGACTCCACGCGGGACATGTGTGAGTCCACGCAGGACATGTGTGACTCCACGTGGGACATGTGAGAGACCAAGCGGGCATGATGGGCAGCCTGCTGCTGTTTCATGTCTCTGAGGAGCCCCACTACCTGGCTGAGGTCTCCGGTGCTGGACTGGTACGCATCAGCTATGCGTACCAGTTGTGGGTCATCATGCACACCAGCAACCTCTGCAAGCAGCGACCTCTGTCTCCCACCCCTCCCACCACCCCTGCTGACATGTGCAGTGCGTGCAGTGGCACGCAGAGATGACCCTGGTCCACCTTGGGGGTTGGTGGTGGTGGTGGTGTCCATGGCCCCAGGTTGGTCCAGGGTCCCTGTGCTGGTGTTGCTCCTTGTTCTGTCCATGTCGGCAGGGATGGTATTTGTGTTGACAGTCGTTGGAGGGGTGGGTGCAGGGGGTGCAGCTGGTGGTCCTGCTGGTGCTGCAGCTGGTGGTCCTGCTGGTGCTGCATGTAGAGTTGCACCGGATGTGCCAGGTTGGTCTTCTTCGTCCGAGGAGGGCAGAGGCTGTACGACACCAGTGAGCTCCGCATCCTCTTGAGCCTGGGACTGGGACTCCTCAGCGTCTGCTGCTGTGTCCCCATCATCACCTGTTTTTGGGAGACACACACAATGTATGTTATGTTTCTGCAGGCATCAATGGTTGACACACATGACAGTTGTGACTGTGCCTCTGGGTGCGGGCCTGTACATTGCATTGTCCTAAGTCGTCACAGTCAGGGGTTGATATTGGTGTGGCACATTGTCCTGCATTATTTGGGCATTTCTATGTATTTGTTGGGGTGTGAACATGGTCTGCATTGGTTGTGTTTGGTTGACAGCCGGCCCTCCTTCCCACCCACCCAGCCAGTCAGTTATCCCACCATGGACTGTGCTTGCATTGCAGGGAGTGGAAGTTGTCTCTCAGGATGTCAGTCAGTGGTGTCCTGCTGTTTGTTGGTGCACAGTTGCCAGCAGGGCCTTGTGCTCCCCACAGCAGTAGCCAGTGTCAGCCATCTTGTGAGTCCTTCTCCACTCCCTGTGATGTGAGCATGGTTCAGGGTGGTGTTGATGGGACAGTTGTGGGGGTGACCAATATCAGTGACTGCCACTCCCATCATGCTATTGCCTCCACCCCACTTGCCAGCATTCCCATACTTACTTGCTTTTGTGGGGGAGTTCAGTGTGTGTGGGTGTGAGGGCAATGGCAAGATGGCTGACAGTGGTGTCCTGCTGTTGGTTGGTGTGCAGTTCCCAGCAGGGCCTTGTGCTCCCCACAGCAGTAGCCAGTGTCAGCCATCTTGTGAGTCCTTCTCCACTCCCTGTGATGTGAGCATGGTTCAGGGTGGAGTTGATGGGACAGTTGTGGGGGTGACCAATATCAGTGACTGTCACTCCCATCATGCTATTGCCTCCACCCCACTTGCCAGCATTCCCATACTTACTTGCTTTTGTGGGGAGTTCAGTGTGTGTGGGTGTGAGGGCAATGGCAAGATGGCTGACAGTGGTGTCCTGCTGTTGGTTGGTGTGCAGTTCCCAGCAGGGCCTTGTGCTCCCCACAGCAGTAGCCAGTGTCAGCCATCTTGTGAGTCCTTCTCCACTCCCTGTGATGTGAGCATGGTTCAGGGTGGTGTTGATGGGACAGTTGTGGGGGTGACCAATATCAGTGACTGCCACTCCCATCATGCTATTGCCTCCACCCCACTTGCCAGCATTCCCAAACTTACTTGCTTTTGTGGGGAGTTCAGTATGTGTGGGTGTGTGAGCAATGGCAAGATGGCTGACAGTGGTGTCCTGCTGTTGGTTGGTGTGCAGTTCCCAGCATGCCCTTGTGCTCCCCACGACACAGCAACAGTGTCAGACATCTTTGATGGGCCTTTCCACTCTCTGTGGGATGTGCATGCGTGAGTGTGAGCTTGCTGGGCCATGTGGTGGGGGATGTAGAGCTGTGACTACGACTCCCATCATGCTATTGCCTCCACCCCCTTCCCAGCATGCCCATGCTTCCTTCCTTTTGACTCTGCTTCCCTTTGGGGTGGGCTGGCTGTGCTGACAGGATGGCTGGGAGTGTTGTCCTGGCAGTTGTTTGGCTACAAGTCCCAAGAGTGTCCCTGTGCTTCACACAACATAACCCAGGGTGGTGGTTCTTTGTGGGATCTTGAGTTAGGTTGGGAGGCATTGCATTCTACCAGGTGGGTTCTGTGGAGTTTGTGTTGAGGGGGGGTGTGAGGGGAGGTGCTTGTGACTATAGTCAGTGCTGCAAGTCCTCCTTCCCACCCAGCCAGCCAGATATCCCACCATGGAACGTGCTTGCATTGCAGGGAGTGGAAGTTGTCTCTCAGGATGTCAGTCAGTGGTGTCCTGCTGTTTGTTGGTGCACAGTTGCCAGCAGGGCCTTGTGCTCCCCACAGCAGTAGCCAGTGTCAGCCATCTTGTGTGTCCTTATCCACTCCCTGTGATGTGAGCCTGGTTCAGGGTGGTGTGGATGGGCCAGTTGTGAGGCTGAGCAATGTCTGTGACTACCACTCCCAGCATGCTATTGCCTCCACCCCCTTCCCAGCATGCCCATGCTTCCTTCCTTTTGACTCTGCTTCCCTGTGGGGTGGGCTGGCTGTGCTGACAGGATGGCTGGGAGTGTTGTCCTGGCAGTTGTTTGGCTAAAAGTCCCAAGAGTGTCCCTGTGCTTCACACAACATAACCCAGGGTGGTGGTTCTTTGTGGGATCTTGAGTTAGGATGGGAGGCATTGCATTCTACCAGGTGGGTTCTGTGGAGTTTGTGTTGAGGGGGTGTGAGGGGAGGTGCTTGTGACTATGGTCAGTGCTGCAAGTCCTCCTTCCCACCCAGCCAGCCAGATATCCCACCATGGAACGTGCTTGCATTGCAGGGAGTGGAAGTTGTCTCTCAGGATGTCAGTCAGTGGTGTCCTGCTGTTTGTTGGTGCACAGTTGCCAGCAGGGCCTTGTGCTCCCCACAGCAGTTGCCAGTGTCAGCCATCTTGTGAGTCCTTCTCCACTCCCTGTGATGTGCGCATGGTTCATGGTGGTGTTGATGGGACAGTTGTGGGGGGCAATATGTGTGACTGCGACTCCCATGATGCTATTGGCTACACTGACTTGGCCAGCAAACACAGAATTCCTTCCTTTGAGTGGTCTTCACTGTGTGTTGGTGTTGTTGTGGTGGCTACATGTCTGGATGTGTTTGTTAGTTCTATTTGTGCCACTGCCTAGCTGTAGTTGTAGTTGTGTTTGTACATGTGATGGCACAGTTGGATGTGACTTTTTGATGGCATGTGTTGTGTTTATCTGACTGACATACACATTTTGGGATGATTCTGTTCTGGTTGCTGTGTAATTGCTATGAGTGCATGGTTTGACTCTCCCCTTGACAGTGATGTGTGTGTGTTTTGTGGCAGAATATTGTGTACATTTGTTGTGTACTCACCAGGCTCTGGGATGTTCTCTAGTCCATATACGCTCACTGGCGGAAGGATGGCCCGCACCTTCTCCTCCCAGGGCCTGAGGTATATTGGCTTGGCAGGAGGGCCACTGCCGGTGTATTGGCTGATGATGTACTCTTTCTTGAGCAGGTCCCGTACCCTCCTGCGCACGTCATACCACCTGTTCTGGATGTCGCTCTTTGTGCGCAGACATGGTGATTGTGCGTTCACCCTGTTGATGATCCTCTCCCACATCTTGGTTTTCTGGGAGATGGGGGTCTGTTGGACCAGTGTGCCAAACAGCTGTGGCTCTACCCTGAGGATCTCGTCTACCATAACTTCCAATTCACAATCTAGGAACTTGTGATTCTTCTTGGGGGGCATGGTGATGGGTGGTGATGGTGAGTGATGTGTGTGTTGGTGTGCAGGTGAGGGTGTGTTAGTGTGTGTTTTGCTGGGTGTATGTGAGGTAGGTATTTGTTGGTGTGCTGATGGTGTGTGGCTTGTATGAGGGATGAGCTGTGGGTGTGTGGTTGCTGTCTCTTGGGTGCTGGCAGTGGAATGGCATTTGCAAAGGATCATGGTTGTGATTTGTGTCCTTTATATGGGTGGAGTTGTGGGTGTGTCTTTGTTCTCTGTCCCCAACCCCCAGTATTTATTGGCTTTGTAATTGCTTGTTTGGCCTTTTTTGTGTGATTTTTCCTTTGTACTGTCTGTGCATGTTGAAAACGTTCTTGTGACCGAGTCGGACCCTGCATTTGTCTCAGTACGGTGTTCTCCGTTTCGTTCACGCTGTGTTTGTGCAGTTTTCTATGCTGCGTACGCGTCGGTCGCGGTGTTTTGTGTTGCTTCGGCTCGGTTTTGTATGCGTGTCGGTCGTGCGGCTTGTCCTCCGTCCGACTTCGCTCGTGGTTTCGCGCCTTGCATCGTACTTTGCGGTTTGGAGTTCGCGTGTACGTTTCGGTCGGATTTGTTCCGGGTGCGTGTCGGTCGGTTGGATTCGCGTGTTTTTCCGACCGGATTGCTGTTTTCCGTGCGGCTCAGTCGTTCGACTTGGGTTCGGTACGTGTCGGTCGGATTTTGCATGCCTTGCATCGTACTTGGCGTGTCGGGCGCCACAGGTACGCGTCGGTCGGTATAATTTCCGGCTCCGAGTCGGTCGGTGCTTTTTCCGGCCCGAATCGGAATCGACCCCATAGTAGCTTCCTGGCCCGCATCAGGATGCTCAGGGAAACATTTGTTTGCTCCTACCCGGCGGGAGCATTGTTAAATTTACCTCCAGGTGGGAGCAGACATGCCTTCCTTGCCTTCCTTGCCTGAGGGAGTGCGAGGAAGGAAGGCATACCTGCTCTCACTCTCACTCACTCGATGAGAGCTTTAAAAGTGCTCCCACTTGTTGGGAACAGATTTTTGTTTCCCTGCCCGCGCACCTGCAGGCAGGAAAACACAGATTGCTCCCAGCGAATACAAATAAAAAATAGCTCCCCCCTCTGGACAGGAGCAATACCAGCTCTCACAGCCTATAATTAAACTATGGCCCATGGAATGGGGGTCCATGTGGCCTCTTAAGACTTGAGTAGGGGGGCTGCGTGCCACCACCCTTTTATTAAAAAAGAAGGCCCCCGGGGATGGGTTCCCTACGACCGCTAGAGGCTCGAGGAGGGGTGCCTGGGGCACCTACTCTCCCCTTTTTAAACAGGAAGGGCTCCGGGGGATGGTGTCCCTGGGGCAAATAGTGGCTTGGGGGAGCTGCGTAACCCCACCTCCCGGCAGTGAATTGTCGCCCTGGGGATGCAGGACCTGGCTGCAGATAGAATACCATGTAGAACACCTTTTCAAGTGTGGATTACCCATTTAAGTGTGGTTGATTGTCAACATGAACCCGACAACCCATGAAGTGTATGGTATAGGGCCAATGTTGCATATAACAGAAGCTTGCTTCACCTAAGGGGCTTGTATGTGTGATGGTGTTAATGAGGCTTCACATTATTCTCAGCAATTTGGTACTTACTTTCATACCTCTAGTGCCATAGTCCTTTATGGAATAATGTGTAAAAATGTAGCTTGTATGATATCATCGGTGATGTCATCACTGATGTCATCAATGATGTCATAGAACATGTCATGAGTAATATTTGAGCTCATAGCAGTGCATGGCGGGGGGCACAAGTTATAGTTATCTCTGCTAACTATAGCACATGAATTTCTGTGTTGTTTTTTCTTCAAAACGTTACATTGTCACTGACATTTTCACCCAACTATAATGTCACTTTTACCTTATATATATATATATTCACTGAAAACACAAAAGTTAGTGTGATACAGTAGCGGTCCGTGGTAGGAGTGCCGGCCGGGCGGTGACGTGGGGTGGGGGAGGGGCAGGGTGGGGGGTAGTAAACCACGGATTATGGCCGAATACAGGTAAGTAAACATTTAAATAAATAAAACGAATTTAGTTGTGAGCGCAACGAAATTCGTTTTATTTATTTAAATGTTTACTTACCTGTATTCGGCCGTAATCCGTGGTTTACTACCCCCCACTCTGCCCCTCCCCCACCCCACGTCACCGCCCGGCCGGCACTCACCACGGACCGCTACTGGTGTGATATCATAGGGCCCCATTACGATGGCCAGCGGACAAAGTCCGCCCGCCACCGTAACGGAAAATGGGACCGACCGCCAGAGGTGCGGCGGTCCCACGAGGCCAATTAGGATGCGCCCGCCACACAGGCGGGCGCATTCTGAACTTTAACATTGCGGACGGTGCTGCTGGGTGCAGCTCCGTCCGCAATGTTAAAGGTGCATGCTTTGCATTGCCATGCACAACGTAACAGGCACCGCGCGGTGCCTGCCACATTGTGTATGGCAATGTAGGGGGGTACCATAGGTACCCCCCAAGTGCAGCCCCCTACCCCCCAGGGGCCTGTAACGGGCCCCCAAAGCAATCTCCGCCGGCCTTTCCATGGCGGCATGGCCGCTGTGGAAAGGCCTTTGAATTGGCACATCATAATATGGATGCTCGGCACCGCCGCCATATTATGCCCCAGATCCAAACGGCAGGCAATCGTAACGATTGCATGCCAGCGGAAATGCAGCGGACGGTCTTTCCGTCCACCGCTGTCCCCCCCGCCATTGTAATATGGCGGGGGTAAATGGAGGGCGGGCGGGGAAAGCTGTTGGGCAGATCGCCACCACCGGTCGGGCGGTGGCGATCCGCCCGACATCATAATGACCCCCATTTAAAAAAAAAATTGTTTTTGCACGAATCACCCCCGAAGGGGTATCTCGGTGCTGGGGGCCGTTGGGAAGATTAAGCGAGCTATTGCGCAGAGTCGCATGGTGCTGGGCAGACCCCTGCCGCTGGGCAGACCCCTGCCGCCGGAGCCAGGGATCAAACCGTGATCCCCAGCATCCAGCGTCAGTCGCCCTGACCGCGGCACCTACAAATATTATATAAAATAAAATAATAAATACATTTACAAAAAATAATTCTTTTAAACTAGAAAATATTTACAAACAAAACAATTAATTAAAACATAAATGTATTTATTTTATTTCCTACCCTATAACACCACACCAATAACTAAACACTTCAACATTTTTAATTAAATGTATTTACATACTTAACATAATTATTAATGAATTAAAAAAATATTATTAATAGAAAAACTAATAAACATGAATTGACTACACACACTTTAACAAAAACACACATCTAAATTAAACTATACAATTATACAACACAATTAAAACTTATTTTAAAATTAAATACTACTATTAACAACTAATAATTAAATAATTAAAATGTATTTAATACCCACCCTTTACCCCTTTGAAAGTAAAAACAACACACAAAAACATAAACAATTACCCAAAATAAATATCAAATAATTAACATTAATTAACAACTATATATAATTAATTAAACACAAATTACTTCCCACCCTTTACTCCTATAAAAACCAGAACACACACCTAAAATTAATTACCCAATTACCATAATTAATTATCAATTAATCAATTAATCAATGTATTAAAATGAATTAACAACCAATTATTAATTCATTAATTACAAATAAATTACTTCCCACCTTTTACACCTATAAACACCACAACACACCCTAAAATTAATTACAAAATTACCAACATTAATAACCAATTAATTAATTAAAATTAATTAACAACGAATTATTAATTCATAAATTAAAAAAAATTACTTCCCACCCTTTACACCTATAAACACCACAACACACACCTAACATCAATTACACAATTACAATAATTATTTACCAATTAATTCATTAAAATTAATTAATAACCAATTATTAATTAATTAATAATAAATCACTTTTCACATTTAACACTATAACATCTTAATTAAACAAATATTACTAAATAAAATGTAATCAATACATTTTATATAATTAAATTACTTTCCATCCTATTTCCCTATAAACCCACAACCCGCTACAGAACTAAAAATGCAAAATTATTTATTTTTTAAATGTAATATAATTAAATTACTTCCCAACCTATTCCCCTATAAACCCACAACTCGCTACGAAACTAAAAGCGTAAAAATCAAATTAAAAAAAATTAATAACTACTAAAAATTTAACACATATATTAAAAATACAAACAATTCTTATACAAAAAAACATACATCAAATACATATAAAATATATACTAAAATACATAATAATAAAAAACGATATTTTTAACAACTATATTTTTGCAAACGATATTAAACACTTTGATATTTTTAAAATCGATATTACTTACCTTAAGTCGATATTCTTGACCACAATATTCTTGCTGTCAATATTTATGACCCACGATTATTAATGACTCGATATTGTGCAACTCGATATTTTGTACTCGATATTCTGTCTCTGCGCCGTCCTAAAATTGTTTCTAAAATTGTTTTTAATTGTTTTGCTCATTCTTCTTTATCTAATTCACGAGCACTTTATCCACCACCTTTCCCCTTGCACCCTCTTTGGAGCAAACTGTTTAAAACTGTTTTTCCTTAATAGTATTCGCAGGTTACATGTAATTAATGTATCAACTGATTACCAAATTGCTAAAATATAAAATGAAAAATTGAAATCCAATTCTTCTTTTGCTTTTTGCATGGGTTTAATTAAGTTTCAGCAAAAGCATTTTCTCTTGAAGAATTGTCCCTTCCGTTCGGACCACTTGTGTCTCTTTACATTTGGATACTCCTGACAGCAGGGAGATTGGCCTGTAGTTACCCAACAAAGGGGGTCAAGGTTGGGAGTTTTTGTAGCAGTGGTTTGACCACCACATGCTTCTATTGGGTGGAACTGTCCCGCTGATAAGAGACATGTTTAGTAAATTCAGCAAGGCAGGAAATATGCCTTCTGACCCTTGACCAAGGATGTGGAGGGGGGCTTGGTCTAAAGGGGAGCCTGATTTCACCATGCCAAATAGATCAGTGAGGAGGTTCGGTGTGAGGCCAAGGAAGTCAAGGAGACTACCTTCCGGTTGCATTAAAGGGGACTCCCTGGACAGAGGATCAGCCAGGTTTGGCATGTCCGGGAAGGTGGAGTAGATGTCCAGTATCTTCTTTTGAAAGAAGTGGGCCAGGTTGTTCTTGTGCTCCACAGAGGCTTCTGGGGTGGAGGTGGCTGGTTTGGGTTCAGTGATGACTTTAAGGATCTGAAATATCTCTATTTGGGGGAGTTGGAGTCGTTTTCGATCTTAGCAAAGTAATAGGAGGAATGAGAGGTTTTGATTTCTTTCTGCACGGTAGTTCCTGATGGCCTTGCTATACTCAAATTTGCTAGCCTCATCATAGGACTTCCTCCAGTTCTTCTTTAGATGCTTGCACTCTTTTTTTAAGACCATTAGGCGGAGATTAAACCATTGAGATTTGTTGCCTTGCTGGTCACTCTTGTGTCACCTTGCCGGTAGGACAATATGTAGGGAGTTGTTAATCCACTCATTAAACCTGCGAGTGGACAGGGCAATGTGGTCAGAAGGATCCGGTCTAGTTGCCTCCAGAGCAGCTGATCACTCCTTGACATTTAGAATACTTAAATGGGGACGCATTTTCATCTCCCATGTTCCCCATTGCGTTAGGAACCAGTTTGTAAAGATTACACAATCTGGCGATCAACTAGCAAGAGGAATATATCATCATGAATTCAGACTACAGCAAGCAATGGTTCATTACAACACTTTGACATGTTTCGCTCTCCAGGAACAATCAGAAGATCTACATATAACCCCTCCACATCACAACTTGATGTGTTCAGCAAGAAGGGAGTGGGTAACTTGTCCCCTCATCGTGTGTATGACTGTGCTGGCAACCTTCAACCTGAGGACCAGGGGGCATATTAGCAAGGAATAGCGATATTTATCGCTAACCGCGCTTAGCGCGACTTTGGTTAACGCCGCCTATCGCTGGAAAATATCGCTGAGATAACACCCTATTAACAAGGTTTATCTCCATAGCGATAAAATTTCCAGCGATAGCGGCAAAATGTGAGAATATCGCTGGAAAAGCAGCGATATTCTCGCATTATCGCTAAGGTGGATTCAGCATTAGAATCCACCTCCTATACCTTAAACAGGTAAGTCATCGTCACTAGCAGGAGATAAAATATAGCGATAAACGCGCTTAGCGCGATTATTATATCGCTTCGCCTGCCTTGCTAATAGGGGGTAGTGGGATTAGCGACTGTTTTCAGTCGCTGTTAGTAGGGAACGCCTTCCTTGCATGTCATTAGCGATAATTATCGCTGACATGCAAGGCGATGGTTAACGCGGCCTCTAACGCCTGAAAGCTGTCGCTAACGCCTGTTAGCGACAGCTTGCTAATAGGGCGATAAAATTATCGCCGCTTTAGCGGCAAAAAGTGCAGCTAAAGCGGCGATAAAGCCCTTGATAATATGCCCCCAGATTCCTTGTCAGAGATTTTATCCATTAGGAGCCAATGGCGATTTTGTACTGAAAGAAGAGAACTTAGTCAAAAGTTTTATTTGTCATTCTGTGTCTTCTGCAGGGGCTCCTATATATTTCATAAGCAAGCCAAATGTTAAAACTAGACTATGCATAGACTATAGAGAGTTGAATGCTATTACCATCCCCAACAGACATCACCCCCCATATATGTATTATTGGGTCAATTAAAAACAACAAAGTTCTTCTATAAATTAGAACGCAGGGGAGCCTACAATTTGATATGTTTCAGAGAAGGGAATGAATGGAAGACTGAGTTCAATACTAAAAACGGCCATTGCATATATTTGGTCAGGCAATTTGGCCTTTGCAACACACTCGTTACCTTACAGCATTTTGTAAATTAGAACCATTCTTAATATTTTTGTGGTTATTTGTCTTGATGACATCTTTGTCTTTTCTCAGAATTTACAAGGACATCAAAAACATCTTCTATAAGTACTACAGTGACCTAGACAGAAAACTTTATAAGCCAAAGCATAAAAATGAATCTTTGAAACCAATTAGCTGTCCTCCCTTGGCATTGTCATAAGGGAATTCAGGTGGCTTGGCCTACTGCAAAGAAAGTCAAATACATTCAAAAATGTTTGGGATTTTACAGTTTGTAACTGCATTTTATTTAATTTCTTTGCAAATCGACAAACTGATAATGGAGTTCACCAAGAAGAATCACCTTTTCAGATGGAGAGAAAACAAGTAAAGGCCTTCCATGCTTTAAAGACTTCTTTACAACTGCACCAATCTTAAAACACACAAATTGTACCCATCTTTTCTAGGTAGAGATGGGTACTCCCTCTTTTGTTTTTGGTGCCACCTTTTTACAAAATATCCAGAAATAAATGATACTCACGCTGCAGCCTATTTTGTTCCTCACACTTTTTCTGCTTTAGAAAGAATAGCACAATTTTTATCACAAGCTTTTGGCTATAAAGGAGGCTTTTACACATTGGAGACTTTATTTGGAAGGTTCACCATGTCCCATCACAGTGTGGACCAGTGACAAAAATTTGAGTTTTCTGAAAAGCATGAAAAAAGCCAGTGCACTACATGGAGGGTACAGAAGAAGAAAACATCTATGTTCACAGGAAAATAGATAATTAAACAGATAACAAAAGAGGTTAAGCAAGCTCCAATGGTTTCAAGAGAATTACCAAATCAGAAAGAGAAGTCACAAACTTTTATTTCATGGAGAAAGACTTTTTGTTCCTCATGACCAGATTATTAGTTTTGCCGTGACACCCCTTGGGTAGGTCATCCCATAACAAAAAAATTGAACTTGGGGTTTCAAAGACCTTTTGGTGGCCTAATTAAAAGAAGACTGTCAAGCGGGTGCAGAGATTGGTGTAATCCTGAACCATGATAGACAAACCTCCAATCTCCAGTGTGTTTCTCATCTACTCCCTAATTCCCTTTCCCAAAAAAAACAATAGGTTTAATTTATTCAAGTCTCGGCCACTGGGTAGATCTAGTTAGGATTATGTTTCCATAGGAAATGTCTTTTTGTTTTGCTAATACCTTTGTTGCCGTTTGGTGAATCTCCATGAAATTTTCTAAAACACTGCTAATTTTGCTGTTTTGTGCATGTAAAGTTACGGGGTGATCTGTCAAGCAGGGTCTGAGAAAAAAAGGGGTGTCCCAAAACGCAAAATCTCCATGCATTTTCCATAGGGTTTTTTGCACAACACTACCTCAAAAACTGCAGAATTACACTACATTTGGCAGGAAGCTAGATCTTGGTCCAGAAAGTGTGCTTTTTGTGTTATGGTGTAAATCCGTTCAGTAGTGTTTGAGATATTATTGGTCAAAGATATTTTATATCTGGACAGTTCGGTTCGAGGGACTCTCGTGAAAGTCCTTCAAAAACAATTTGAAAAAAAAACAGAGCCTTCTGATTGGCCCATAGGGCTTTTTTACCCTTGGGCCATCTTTCTCCCGCTGGAGTCAGACTTCCACTGGAGTGAGTGATCTGATTGTCTGCCAGCAACATGAAGAAACATTGCTGGGAGCCATTCCAGGACTTGAGGACTTAGTCCCCTGTCCTGCAATGTAAAAAAAGAAAAACATAAAAGGCGGGTAGTGATACCCT
This sequence comes from Calotriton arnoldi, assembly GCA_963921515.1. Classification (NCBI taxonomy): domain Eukaryota; kingdom Metazoa; phylum Chordata; class Amphibia; order Caudata; family Salamandridae; genus Calotriton; species Calotriton arnoldi. Next base: position 17,791 of record CAWUFW010003238.1, read on the forward strand.
GCCCCCTTAGCCCTTTTGAGGGGGAATCTCAGAGAGACCCCACCCCCGGGTCCAAACATAAAAAAATAGCCGGTTTTAACAACAAAAGAAAATGTCCACTTGCCATTTTATAAAAAATATTTGGAGGGTTGTGTGGTTGGAAGCTCCCTCCTCGAGCCCATTTTTGGACCTGAAGACACCATACCCTCGGCTCAACATTTAAAACAAGGGAAGGGGGGGGGGCGGCAGCCCCACTTCCCAAGCCTTTAAAGGCCCGGGGACTTCATCCCCAGAGGCCTGCTACAACAATTAAGGGGATGGAGCATACACTCCCCTCCCCCAGCTTTAATGGGCCCCGGGGACCCCCTACTCTGGGGCTGAATTGCATAAAAAGAGGGAGGACCAGCTACATCAATGAAGAGGTGGGGGCGCACGGCCCTTCTCCCCGAGCATTATTAGACCCGGGGAATCCCATCCCCCAGGGCCAAAATGAACTATAAGTGTAGGGGGGCACACCACCCCCTTCCCTGAACCTGTTAAGGCCCCAGGGACCCAATCCCCTCGGGCCGGCTCACACACTGTGTCCCAGGGTGCCCACCCCTGAGACTCAGTAGCTTCCTGGCCCGCATCAGGATGGTCAGGGAAACATTTGTTTGCTCCTACCCGGCGGGAGCATTGTTAAATTTACCTCCAGGTGGGAGCAGACATGCCTTCCTTGCCTGAGGGAGTGCGAGGAAGGAAGGCATACCTGCTCTCACTCTCACTCACTCGATGAGAGCTTTAAAAGTGCTCCCACTTGGTGGGAACAGATTTTTGTTTCCCTGCCCGCGCACCTGCAGGCAGGAAAACACAGATTGCTCCCAGCGAATACAAATAAAAAATAGCTCCCCCCTCTGGACAGGAGCAATACCAGCTCTCACAGCCTATAATTACACTATGGCCCATGGAATGGGGGTCCATGTGGCCTCTTAAGACTTGAGTAGGGGGGCTGCGTGCCACCACCCTTTTATTAAAAAAGAAGGCCCCCGGGGATGGGTTCCCTACGACCGCTAGAGGCTTGAGGAGGGGTGCCTGGGGCACCTACTCTCCCCTTTTTAAACAGGAAGGGCTCCGGGGGATGGTGTCCCTGGGGCAAATAGTGGCTTGGGGAGCTGCGTAACCCCACCTCCCGGCAGTGAATTGTCGCCCTGGGGATGCAGGACCTGGCTGCAGATAGAATACCATGTAGAACACCTTTTCAAGTGTGGATTACCCATTTAAGTGTGGTTGATTGTCAACATGAACCCGACAACCCATGAAGTGTATGGTATAGGGCCAATGTTGCATACAACAGAAGCTTGCTTCATCTAAGGGGCTTGTATGTGTGATGGTGTTAATGAGGCTTCACATTATTCTCAGCAATTTGGTACTTACTTTCATACCTCTAGTGCCATAGTCCTTTATGGAATAATGTGTAAAAATGTAGCTTGTATGATATCATCGGTGATGTCATCACTGATGTAATCAATGATGTCATAGAACATGTCATGAGTAATATTTGAGCTCATAGCAGTGCATGGCGGGGGCACAAGTTATAGTTATCTCTGCTAACTATAGCACATGAATTTCTGTGTTGTTTTTTCTTCAAAACGTTACATTGTCACTGACATTTTCACCCAACTATAATGTCACTTTTACCTTATATATATATATTCACTGAAAACACAAAAGTTAGTGTGATACAGTAGCGGTCCGTGGTAGGAGTGCCGGCCGGGCGGTGACATGGGGTGGGGGAGGGGCAGTGTGGGGGGTAGTAAACCACGGATTACGTCCGAATACAGGTAAGTAAACATTTAAATAAATAAAACGAATTTAGTTGTGAGCGCAACGAAATTCGTTTTATTTATTTAAATGTTTACTTACCTGTATTCGGCCGTAATCCGTGGTTTACTACCCCCCACCCTGCCCCTCCCCCACCCCACGTCACCGCCCGGCCGGCACTCCTACCATGGACCGCTACTGGTGTGATATCATAGGGCCCCATTACGATGGCCGGCGGACAAAGTCCGCCCGCCACCGTAACGGAAAATGGGACCGACCGCCAGAGGTGCGGCGGTCCCACGAGGCCAATTAAGATGCGCCCGCCACACAGGCGGGCGCATTCTGGACTTTAACATTGCGGACGGTGCTGCTGGGTGCAGCTCCGTCCGCAATGTTAAAAGTGCATGCTTTGCATTGCCATGAACAACGTAACAGGCACCGCGCGGTGCCTGCCACGTGTGTATGGCATGTAGAGAGGTACCATAGGTACCCCCAAGTGCAACCCCTACCCCGGGGGCCTGTAACGGGCCCCCAAAGCAATCTCCGCCGGCCTTTCCATGGCGGCATTGCCGCTGTGGAAAGGCCTTTGAATTGGCACATCATAATATGGATGCTCGGCACCGCCGCCATATTATGCCCCAGATCCAAACGGCAGGCAATCGTAACGATTGCATGCCGGCGGAAATGCGGCGGACGGTCTTTCCGTCCACCGCTGTCCCCCCCGCCATTGTAATATGGCGGGGGGTAAATGGAGGGCGGGCGGGGAAAGCTGTTGGGCAGATCGCCACCGCCGGTCGGGCGGTGGCGATCCGCCCGACAGCATAATGACCCCCATTTAAAAAAAAAAAATTGGGGGCACGAATCACCCCCGAAGGGGTATCTTGGTGCTGTGGGCCGTTGGGAAGATTAAGCGAGCTATTGCGCAGAGTCGCATGGTGCTGGGCAGATCCCTGCCGCCGGAGCCAGGGATCAAACCGTGATCCCCAGCGTCCAGCGTCAGTCGCCCTGACCGCGGCACCACACCTCTCCCTAGTTAGGAGTTGAAACTAGATAAGAACTAATGTTTAAAAAATGAATAAAAAAAACTGAAATTCACTAGTTCAGAGAACTATATCTTGTGCCCACATCATTCACGACTTATCTTTCATATTATATCACTGATGATATCACAGTAATGCAGCCAAGCCCTCCACTCAACCACTCGCAGGTGGCCAACCCCGGCCACTCACAACCTTCGGCCATGTGCGGAGGAGTCAGCGGTGACTCCTCCGCAATGGTGGAGTAGCATCACCCCACTGGCTCAGAGCCAGCAGATGAAAAATAAAACAATATTTTATTATTGTTTTATTTTTCAGCTGTTGGCTGACCCAGAGTGTGTAGGGAGGGGCGGGGATGGCCATGAGAGGTAGGAGGAATGGAGTGGTATGCGTACTTCTAAGTATGCATGTCTGTTTGGCCGGCCGTCTTAGGCCGGCCAAACAGACTTACGCAGTTAGGTTTCTCCAACCCAGCTGTATTGCACAGCCGGGTTGAAGCCGGCAGCTTCAGGTAAGTCTTATTTTTTTTAATTATTAAACCCCCCCACGCTCCTTCCCGCGCCTCCTCTACCCGCCCTACCACTTTTTGTTTGTGTCGCCTCCCCTGGGAAGGGATTGGTTCTGTGACCACCTCCCGCAAGTGGCAAAGCCACTGCCATGCACAGCATTCAGCTATGCACAGCAGGGGGTGAGGCGCAAGGCCTGGCCTGCAGTCAAGCCCTGCGCCCACTGCCACACAACGGTGCAACCCCATGTGTGTGTTCTTTGTGTTGTTATTCACATTTTTCCACAATTTTTGCAGTTTTCATCTACTGCTTTTGTAAATCTTTAAATAATTTTTTTTGTAAATCACAATTTTGTTTACAGTTGTGAACTCCTGTTTTTGTAATTTCTTCATATTGTTTTAAACTTTTTAAAAACGTTTTTCATTACTTCCTTTATGTTTTACACAAAACTTTGTATTCTGTTTATTCCATGAAGCTTGTATATGTTCTTCTATTAACTTCACCAAAGGTGGCAACTTTTTGATAGTGCCTGCAGTATATCCTGAAATGCTGCATATTGCCATAATTGTCTTGCTCCTCATGTTGCAACACTTCTTCCGGAGCAGTTGGTTCTCTTTCTACTATTTGCCTCTCGACATGCACTATGCACTATGCTGTTTGTTAGCTCTTACGTCCTGCCACATTCCACATTCTCGTCATTCCCAGTGAATGCTGTCAAGTCTTCCCTCTGTGGAGCAGCTTTTGGGGCAATGTGCACGTAGCCTCCTGTGGACTTTGTTTCGCCAACTGGAAGGTCAGAAACTGGCACACGAGTGATTTCTTCGCTGGCCTTGCTTCTTGTGGTGCTGCAGAAGTGATTGGAAGATCACTGATTTCATCATCTTCAGATGGTGTATTTTTGCAATGGGGTGGGGATGATGCAGCTGGTCTCCATTTTTATCAGAGGCCAATATAGCAGATTTCCAGTATATTGTCTCTATTACACTCCAATCCAGTAATAGTGGTCAGCAAAATTCTTTACATTTTTTTCTAAAGGATATGTTTTTATCAACTAGTGGCAATTGAAAGGGCTGCTTTCAGTTCTATCGTTTTCCTTTTTACCTCCCATAAGGTACCTCGATATTACCCAGGGTCCCCCAGAACCAATGAGGTATCGCTGGAGTCCCATGTAGGTTTCACTTTCTGTTCCAGGTCTCACTAGAGGATGGTTGGACCTGGACAATTAAAAAAAATAGGGCCTTATTTATGAGACCTTGCGACAGTTTTCCACCGCCGTTGCGTCACTTTTTGTGACGCATCGGCGGCATAAAACATTGTCCCTGTTGCGCCATATTTACAAAGTGACGCATCTAAGCAGATGCATCACTTTGTAAACCCCTGCGCTACATTATACCTGCGTCAGGTATAATGTATGCAAGGGGGGCGTTCCCACGCAAGTACGCCTCGTAGAAGTGACACAGTGAAATCTATGAGATTTCACTGCGCCACTTCTAGGACACAAATGCGTCAAAACCTTACGCCTGCCTCATGGCAGGCGTAAGGGTGACGCAGTGCTATATTCATAGCCCTCCCCCTGCATTGCTGGAGTTGTGTCACGCTTCCGACACAACTCCAGCAATGCGTCATTTTTGCGCCGACAGATACGCCAGTAAAACTGACGTATCTGTCATTCCTTGTGACATGATGCATCATACAGTGAATATGACGCATCCATCATGTCGCAAGGAGGGCGCAACGAAAAGTGATGCATCGCTGTTTTCACGCAGCGATGCGTCACTATTCATAAATAAGGCCCATATTCTTTATTATGAAGGGGTACTTTTTTTTAACTTTGAACCTAGACATCTTCTCACTGGCGCAAGCAAGGAAAATGTGCATTATTTTTTGTTGTTGCGAATTCAGAACATTTAAGGTGTGATATAATAACACCACACCTGATTGGCTGATATGATAGTATGCATGTATTTTGGAGGAGGTCCCACCTTATTATTCTTATTAGGGAGTGGCACTTGAGTGTGTTGGTATTCTCTCAACTCTCTGTTCTGTTTTTATGCAGTTTTCTACATTTTTTTTACTTAAAAAGGAAGAAAATGGCATTTGAGGAAGACCGCAGAGAAAAATAAGAGTGGGTTAAAAAACAAAAACATCCTAGAACTTCTTTACAGTCTATTGTTTGGGACTTTCTTTGAATCCCTCCAGGAGAGAAGAAAGTATGTGAAGTTAGTAACATGAAACCTGTGCCAGGGTGAATTCTGCAGCGGGACAAGTAGGAAATTCTCATTTGGAACACCAGGAAGGAGGAAACACCTAAAACACTTGACACACCATACAATAAAATACTGCCAAGGGAAGGCGTATTGAAGAAGAGAGAGTTCTACATCATTTGCTGCTCTACAAAACATCTAAGGGCTTATTTACAAGCCCCTTGCGCCGCCAGTGCGTCACTTTTAAAATGGTAAAAAGTGATGCACTGGTGGCGCAAGGGGCTTGTAAATAAGCCCCCCAGTTTGGTAATACTCTTCCAAAGGAAGTTGCTTGCACGCTCATTCAAGACAGCAATCCGCTATATAAGGACATTGCTTTGTGTTGCACAAAATGTGCTGGAGTAGTGTGTGCTGGAGAATAGACTACAGCAGTTAGACACCAACTTTTGTCTGCTCACAAAGCAGAAAAATAATTTTTCATTTTACTGTTTTCCATCCATGTTTCAATGCCCAGGTTTCCAGTTTGTTTAGTTGAATCCCTTTCTTAGTTAAAAGATAGAAAAAAATACGTTGTTTGTCATATGCTTCTCTTTATGTTCATCAAAGGCCGACCCTAGTGTTATCGGTCCAAGCTAAAAGTTAAGGCCTATAACAAGAGACCGGCATTTATTGACTGCAATTGCCTTCTACAGCATACCACAAAGCTATAAAAACATTAGACTCTATGATGAATGAATGCCCTTCTATACAATTATAGCTGGCAGTAGCAGGCTATGCAACCATTAAAAGCACATTCTAGAGTAACTGGCCCAAGTCGAAAGCAACCACTTATAACAAAGGGGTGGGTCTTTAATAGCCACTATAGGCCTTCAGCCGCATGCAGCATTGGGTTGGGCATAGGGTCCGGCCTACAGCTAGGTCCTGCACACAACCTCAACCCTCGTAGGCAATCAGCCCCCTCTCCCCACCATGCACATCATTCACCTTGCACAGTGGGGGTTAGGCTGCAAGCAAGTGGTTGGGCATGGTAAGATTTCTCTTTACATTAAAGAAACCCTAGAAATTCTCTGAAAAAGACTAGTGGTTTAAGTGATGTTACAGTTTGGTATGGTGATACTATCTTACGTTTCATTTAAAAAAACCAAACCCTCAGATATTCACAGAGAGTCCCAAATGTTAAAGTGATGTTATAGTTAGATGAAAATGTCTTTAAAAATGTTAAATATTAAACTAAAAACAAAACACTGAAATTCACAAGTTATTGTCCAGTTATCATTTACTGAGCTAACTAGAACTTGTTCCCTCACCATGCTCTGCTTATGACCTTACAGACTGCATCACTCATGACATGCTCAATGACATCATTGATGGCAACACTGATAATATCTCAATTGACATAATTGATGACAACATTGGGCATGATGGGGCACAACCTCTAGCTAATTTGAGTGTTTTTTGTTGTTTAAAATGAATATGTATATGTGAATATATATAGGTAGATATATTTGATGAGGAGATAAACCCCCATACTCCTTTAATATGAATATATTTTTTAATTTTTAGACTTTTAGATTAAACTATGATCACACATACTAGATCCATAACCCTTAAAAACCTTCACTATCCCTTAACACTTCCCATAAGCACTGTATTTGGTGAGCAAGTTAAGCTTTTCATGTGTGGTCTGCAAGTTATGGATTGCGATTTGTGGTCCTAACCAGTGTTTAATTTCTAAAAAATTAAGTGCCAGGGCACTCATCAGGAGGCCACTGCAGCTTGCACCACAGATTGCCCCTGCCAGTGCTGCCAATGATGGTAACAGCACAACTACTAACCATCACACTTCTACAAGTGTGACAATTTTGACTATTTCAGGCCCCCAAAGCTATAAGAATGCCTTGGGCGGCAGGTAATAGTAATTTTTTTATGTATATTGAATTAATATCTAACTGTTGTTGTGGTCATCTCTAAATTGGCCAGACAGCGCCACCTTGTGGTAGACTGTCACAAGCACCTGCGCTGACAATTAGGTGCCGGTGCCGAGCTCTGGAAACCACCGGCTGAAATTAAGCACTGGCCCTAACCATAACATGTGAATTCCCAACCATAACTCTCCTTTAACTGCGTTTCTTCAGTGAATTTCTAAAGTGTTTTTAAGCATGTGTTAATGTATTATAAATAGGGCTCCCGGTTTTATGGTATATTTTTTTAAAGATTTCCATCTGTATTTGTACATATATATATTTTGGCCATCTCTTTAGCATTTATGGATATCTATTTTGTGTTTTGAGAACAAATGAAATTGCATAATCGTATATTTCCACATTTATTTTACTGATAAACATGCACTCATACCTTCGCGGTTTAGCAAATCAAGCAGTCAAAAATAACAAAACACCACTCCCACAGGTAAATATTATCATTACATACAATAATAGTTTAACATTTGCCTGTATTTAAGGAAATCTCATCCTGTCTTAACTCCCCTAGCTGTCTATCTGCTCAGCTGTTGGCCTGGAATTCATGAAGGATAGCATGGAGAGTCACTCACAAGGAGCTAGTACATGCTGATATGGGACTCTTTGCATCAGTGGAGTTTATTGTCACTGACTTTGTGGATTAGTAGAGGGCCAGCACTTACTGGCCTATGTGGGTTTCTGGCGCGGTATACAGCGTTTACTTCGTATGCGATACTTCGCATGCCATTACAACGCGGTCGTTACAATGCCCGCGTTGTTAGTTCGCATACCTTTACTACGCAAGTCGGAACAACGACTTGCGTTAGGGGGGAGAAGGTGTTGGATTTAAAATCCAACTCCTTCCCTAGTGTCCGCATAGACTGGAATTGGAATAGTAAATTATACTATTCCAACATCCAGCGCCCCCTACTGCAATTCGTTGTTCCAAATTGCGTAGTAAAGGTATGCGAACTAACAACGCAGTCGTTCTAACGACCGCGTTGTAATGGCATGCGTACTAAACGCATTCTAAGTAACGAGTGCTATTCTTCTGGCGCAGGTAGTGGTGGTCAATAGCACACATTATGGTGCTTTTTGTCCTCATATATCCTAGAACCGTCTTGAATTATATTGAAGCATTGTTCCAAACCATATACTGGCAGCCTTTGTTTTACAGGAAGTACTTGAGCTCGCATCATGTTGATCTGTAAGCTGGCACATGTTCATTGGACACTTTTTTGACATATATTATTTTTTGCAAGCATCTATTTATTCTTCCTTCTGCCTTTACTCTCCAGCAGCGAAATCCTCTGGACATCGAATAATCATTCCTGTTTAGTTGTAGGTAACTTCTCCTATTTCTTGCGTATCTGTACTCATGCTAATAGTATGAGATAAAAAGCTATTTACTGCTTTTGTACCCAAAAATTAATCAAAAGTGCACCCCCCTGAATTTCCTTATTAAGGGTTATTGCACAAATCTTACTCACTTCAAGCCAATATGTTTCTAGCTTTTGACAATCTCAGAAAATATGGATGTCTTCCACTTGCCACATTTCACATTTTGAATACTTAATGATTGAGTCTAGACGCATCTTTGACAGCTTTTGCGAGGTCCAATACAGCCTGAAAATTGTGAAGAAATTGTTTCTTTTGAAAGAAGCTGGCTATAGTATCATGTGAAATAAATCCAACAATACTTTCTATATGTTGGTTCCAAGAAGCTCATGCAAGTATTGCACCCAGATAGTCTCCAGACATTCTATTGTCTTCCTTAATATTTTGTAGAAGTGAATACCAAACTGACACCTCCTTTCTTCGCCAAGGATCATTTGCTTGTTCTCTGAGTGTGGTTACCCACATTCAAGACACATTTTTAGCGTGGATACATGAGTGCAAGGCAAACAACCAGAACACGAGTGCCTGTTGTTTGCAAAACTTGTATTTTCAGAGCTATTTGTTTTTTGTACAAAATGCACCCTCATGTCTAAAATGGATACAAGGATGCATTTCATGCTAACATATTGCACTAAATGTTGATTTTTCCCAAAATTATGCATAATGCCAGAGAAGCAAATTACAAGTATTCTCTCACCCCTCTAATGCTGAGATACATTTTTGGCCTCAGTGTAATACACTCCAGAGGTAAAACTAGTTCAGATTATTGGATGCCTTTGCCACATCAATAGTGTGGCTAGTCAACGTAGCAAATATGTATTGTAGCTCTAATTGGTTGTGCCAAATCTTCAAGGAACCTTCCTTTCAAGAATCCCATCTGATTACTGTCAATAAAGGAACTTATTTCACTTTGAAGTCTTTTGAGGGCGAACACTGATATAGATAGTTTGTGATGTGTGTGTGTTTAACAATGAAAAAGGATGGTCATTTTCTCAGTGAGTCAGGTTTGAGTATTATGCATATTATAACATCGGCTCGAGATAGAGGTGTATCATGATCGGATGTACGACGGAACAACGCATGCCTTTACAACGTATGCCTTTACCACTCATATACCTTAACTACACATAACTTTACAATTCAAGGTAAGTATATGGTATAAATATATATATTCACTGAAAAAACCATAGGTTTTAGGGACAGTTATAGTTAGTTGGACATTGCACTCGTACAAAACCCGTGAAATTCCCCTGTTATAGTTAGTTCAGCTAACTATAACTCGCGCCCCGTAATGCACTGCTGATGACGTCACATATTACATCACTCATGACATGGTCAGTGACATCACTGATGACATCACTGATGACATCTCAAATGACATCACTGATGACATCACTGATGACATCATCCAGTGACTGTGTGTTTCTGTAAAGTTTAAATATGTTTAATATATATAGGGAAAGGCGTATTGAAGAATGAGTGGGTGTATAAGTGTCTGAATGGATGATTTAGTACGTGAGTGACTGACTACAAGTGAGTGATTAAACGTATCTTACTGAATGCATGGGTTAGTGACTAAACTGTGTGAATGTCTGTATCCGTCTGTTTGTTGGTGTGTAAGTGGATGCATGGATTTGCGAATAGCTACATGAGTGTCTATATGGGTTATTGATTGGTTCTCTGAGTATCTGTATGGCTGCCTGAGTGTTTGTGTGGGTGGGGTGTGTGTGACTCTATACATAGATGTGTGAGTGGGTGATTCACTGGGTGCATGATTTCAAGAGTGCATCTGTGATGGACTGCTTGGGTGGGTGAGTGTGTGTATGGGTGTGTTAGTGAGTGAATGTATATCTCAGTGGTACATGTGCGAGTAACTACATATGTAAAAGGCAGTATATATGTGTGTTAGAGTATTTAAATGGCTATAAGTGAGAGTGTGTTATTGTGAGAGTGGCTGTATGGATGCGTGTGTGCTTGTATCAGTTATTGTATAAGAGCGTAATAATGTGCTAGTATTTGTATGAGTAAGTGAGCTGGTGTGTGTATAACTGTATAGGTGAGTAAATGGGTGTGTGATTAATTTTTTGCATGACTGACTAGGTGTGTGAGTACCTCTATGGATGAGTGGCGGTGTGTGAGTGTTTATATAGGTGTATGAGTGCATATGATAGTCCTGTACTGAGTGACTGTAAGTATGAGTGACTGTACAGGTGAGTGAGTGGATGTGTGTGTAGACCTAAGAATCAGTGAGTGGGTATGTAGTTTTTGGTGTTGGAGTGTCTATGGTTTTGAGAATGGCAGTCTGTAATTTAGAGTGGGTGTATCAAAAGTTATATTAGGGTGTGAGAAGATGCATGAAATTATCACATGGATGATGTCATCAGTGATGTCATCAGTGATGTCACTGACCATGTCATGAGTGATGTAATATGTGACGTCATCAGCAGTGCATTGCGGGGCGCGAGTTATAGTTAGCTGAACTAACTATAACAGGGGAATTTCACGGGTTTTGTACGAGTGCAATGTCCAACTAACTATAACTGTCCCTAAAACCTATGGTTTTTTCAGTGAATTTCAAAGGTTTTTAAATGCTAATTTCTAACTATAACGTGTCTGAAACCTATGGTTTTTTCAGTGAATTTCAAAGGTTTTTTAAATGCTAATTTCTAACTATAACGTGCCTGAAACCTATGGTTTTTTCAGTGAATTTCAAAGGTTTTTTAAATGCTAATTTCTAACTATAACGTGCCTGAACCCTATGGTTTTTTCAGTGAATTTCAAAGGTTTTTTAAATGCTAATTTCTAACCATAACGTGCCTGAAACCTATGATTTTTTTAAGTGAAATTCAAAGGTTTCTTAAATGCTAGTTTCTAACTATGCCAACAGAGGTAGGACATGTGAAGAAAGAAGAAAAAACGCACAGAAAGAAGCAAAAGATGTGCAGAAAGAACCAACAGAGGAGCAGAAAGAGGCCTTGTTGCAAAATCATCCTGTGCCCACAACTTTTTCAGACGGGTACTGGTGGTAACTGACTCTGACTAACCAGAGCCAGTGCGCGTTTGCACAGTGGTGAAGGGAGGGGGGGCCTGAGGTGACATGTGTGCAAACGCGCCCCGTGGCGCGTTTTAAGTTGCGGGATTAAGTCCCCTTGAATCCTGAGGGTCCCTGGGGCCCAACTAGCCCCCAGGTACCTACAGTTAGGACCACAGAGCTGAGTTGCAGAGAGGCGTTCCGAGGCCACGCACTTTTTTCACCTCTCTGCAACGCAACTCTGTTATGCTTACTGAAGGTACCTGGTGGGCTAGTTGGCCCCCAGGATTCAAAGGAATTAACTCCCCAACTTAAAACGCACCATAGGGCGTGTTTGCGCACATGTCACCTGAGGCCCCGCCCCTCCCTTCACCACTGTGCAAACGCGCCCCGTGGCGCGTTTTAAGTTGGGGGATTAGGTCACCTTGAATCCTGAGAGTCCCTGGGGCCCAACTAGCCCACCAGGTACTTCCAGTAAGCACCACAGGCCTGCGTTGCAACGCCTGTAACAAATTGTGCAGTTGTGTTTAGGTAGTGAAGAGGGTCGTGCAGGGGGTAGTGTTTTAGGGTTTAGGGTAGTGCAGTGGTGTTTGTGTAGTGTAGGGGGTCATGCTGGGGGTAGATTTAGGGTTTAGGGTAGTGCAGTGGTGTTTGGGTAGTGTAGGGAGTCGTGCTGGGGGAGTGTTTTAGGGTTTAGGGTAGTACAGTGGTGTTTGGGTAGTGTAGGGGGTCGTGCTGGGGTTAGTGTTTTAGGGTTTTAGGGTTTAGGGTAGTGCAGTGGTGTTTGGGTAGTGTAGGGGATACTGCTGGGGGTAGTGTTTTAGGGTTTAGGGTAGTGCAATGGTGTTTGGGTAGTGTAGGGGGTACTGCTGGGGGTAGTGTTTTAGGGTTTAGGGTAGTGCAGTGGTGTTTGGGTAGCGTAGGGGGTACTGCTGGGGGTAGTGTTTTATGGTTTAGGGTAGTGCAGTGGTGTTTGGGTAGTGTAGGGGTTCGTGCTGGGGGTAGTTTTTTAGGGTTTAGGGTAGTGCAGTGGTGTTTGTGTAGTGTAGGAGGTCGTGTTTTAGGGTTTAGGGTAGTGCAGTGGTCTTTGGATAGTGTAGGGAGTCGTGCGGGGGTATTGTTTTAGAGTTTAGGGTAGTGCAGTGGTCTTTGGGTAGTGTAGGGGGTTGTGCGGGGGTAGTGTTTTAGGGATTAGGGTAGTGCATTGGTATTTGGGTAGTGTAGGGGGTCATGCGGGGGTAGTGTTTTAGGGTTTAGGGCAGTGCAGTGGTGTTTAGGTAGTGTAGGGGGTCGTGCTGGGGGAGTGTTTTAGGGTTTAGGGCAGTGCAGTGGTGTTCGGGTAGTGTAGGGGGTCGTGCTGGGGGAGTGTTTTAGGGTTTAGGGCAGTGCAGTGGTGTTCGGGTAGTGTAGGGGGTCGTGCTGGGGGAGTATTTTAGGGTTTAGGGTAGTGCAGTGGTGTTCGGGTAGTGTAGGGGGTCATGCTGGGGGTAGTGTTCTAGGGTTTAGGGCAGTGCAGTGGTGTTCGGGCAGTGTAGGGGGTCGTGCTGGGGGTGGTGTTTTAGGGTTTAGGGCAGTGCAGTGGTGTTCGGGCAGTGTAGGGGTCGTGCTGGGGGTGGTGTTTCAGGGTTTAGGGCAGTGCAGTGGTGTTCGGGCAGTGTAGGGGGTCGTGAAGGGGTGGTGTTTCAGGGTTTAGGGCAGTGCAGTGGTGTTCGGGCAGTGTAGGGGGTCGTGCTAGGGGTGGTGTTTCAGGGTTTAGGGCAGTGCAGTGGTGTTCGGGCAGTGTAGGGGGTCATGCTGGGGGTGGTGTTTCAGGGTTTGGGGCAGTGCAGTGGTGTTCGAGCAGTAAAGGGGATCATGCTGGGGGTGGTGTTTCAGGGTTTAGGGCAGTGCAGTGGTGTTCGGGCAGTGTAGGGGGCGGTGCAGGGGGTGGTGTTTCAGGGTTTAGGGCAGTGCAGTGGTGTTCGGGCAGTGTAGGGGGTGGTGCAGGGGGTGGTGTTTCAGGGTTTAGGGCAGGGCAGTGGTGTTCGGGCAGTGTAGGGGGTCATGCAGGGGTGGTGTTTCAGGGTTTAGGGCAGTGCAGTGGTGTTCGGGCAGTGTAGGGGGCGGTGCAGGGGGTGGTGTTTCAGGGTTTAGGGCAGTACAGTGGTGTTCGGGCATTGTAGGGGGTGGTGCTGGGGCTGGTGTTTCAGGGTTTAGGGCAGTGCAGTGGTGTTCGGGCAGTGTAGGGGGTCGTGCTGGGGCTGGTGTTTCAGGGTTTAGGGCAGTGCAGTGGTGTTTGGGCAGTGTAGGGGGTCGTGCTGGGGCTGGTGTTTCAGGGTTTAGGGCAGTGCAGTGGTGTTCGGGCAGTGTAGGGTGTTGTGCTGGGGCTGGTGTTTCAGGGTTCAGGGCAGTGCAGTGGTGTTCAGGCAGTGTAGGGGGTCGTGCTGAGGCTGGTGTTTCACGGTTTAGGGCAGTGCAGTGGTGTTCGGGCAGTGTAGGGGGTCGTGCTGGGGCTGGTGTTTCAGGGTTTAGGGCAGTGCAGTGGTGTTCGGGCACTGTAGGCGGTCGTGCTGGGGCTGGTGTTTCAGGGTTTAGGGCAGTGCAGTGGTGTTCGGGCAGTGTAGGGGGTCGTGCTGGGGCTGGTGTTTCAGGGTTTAGGGCAGTGCAGTGGTGCTCGGGCAGTGTAGGGGGTCGTGCTGGGGGTGATGTTTCAGGGTTTAGGGTAGTGCAGTGGTGTTCGGGCAGTGTAGGGGGTCGTGCAGGGGCTGGTGTTTCAAGGTTTAGGGCAGTGCAGTGGTGTTCGGGCAGTGTAGGGGGTCGTGTTGGGGCTGGTGTTTCAGGGTTTTGGGCAGAGCAGTGGTGTTCGGGCAGTGTAGGGGGTCATGCTGGGGGTAGTGTTTCAGGGTTTAGGGCAGTGCAGTGGTGTTCGGGCAGTGTAGGGGGTCGTGCTGGGGGTGGTGTTTCAGGGTTTAGGTCAGTGGTGTTCGGGCAGTGTAGGGGGTCTTGCTGGGGGTGATGTTTCAGGGTTTAGGGCAGTGCAGTGGTGTTCGGGCAGTGTAGGGGGTCTTGCTGGGGGTAGTGTTTCAGGGTTTAGGGCAGTGCAGTGGTGTTCGGGCAGTGTAGGGGGTCATGCTGTGGGTGGTGTTTCAGGGTTTAGGGCAGTGCAGTGGTGTTCGGGCAGTGTAGGGGGTCGTGAAGGGGTGGTGTTTCAGGGTTTAGGGCAGTGCAGTGGTGTTCGGGCAGTGTAGGGGGTCGTGCTAGGGGTGGTGTTTCAGGGTTTAGGGCAGTGCAGTGGTGTTCGGGCAGTGTAGGGGGTCGTGCTGGGGGTAGTGTTTTAGGGTTTAGGGTAGTGCAGTGGTGTTTGTGTAGTGTAGGGGGTCATGTTTTAGGGTAGTGCAGTAGTGTTTGGGTAGTGTAGGGGGTCGTGCTGGGGGTAGTGTTTTAGGATTTAGGTTAGTGCAGTGGTGTTTGGGTAGGGTAGGGGGTCGTGCTGGGGGTAGTGTTTTAGGGTTTAGGGTAGTGCAGTGGTGTTTGTGTAGTGTAGGGGGTCTTGCTGGGGTAGTGTTTTAGGGTTTAGGGTAGTGCAGTGGTGCTTGTGTAGTGTAGGGGTTCGTGCTGGGGGTAGTGTTTTAGGGTTTAGGGTAGTGCAGTGGTGTTTGTGTAGTGGGTCATGTTTTAGGGTAGTGCAGTGGTGTTTGGGTAGTGTAGGGGGTCGTGCTGGTGGTAGTGTTTTAAGATTTAGGTTAGTGCAGTGGTGTTTGGGTAGTGTAGGGGGTCGTGCTGGGGGTAGTGTTTGAGGGTTTAGGATAGTGCAGTGGTGCTTGTGTAGTGTAGGGGGTCGTGCTGGGGGTAGTGTTTTAGGGTTTAAGGTAGTGCAGTGGTGTTTTTGTAGTGTAGGGGGGTCATGTTTTAAGATGCAATGCTCCAATACCTGACCAGTCTGCACTACATAAAACTGCAAAAAAACTAAAAATAAAAAGTGTTTTGCACACTTTTGTCATTGGGCTATATGTGGGCTACATCTGGGTAATATTTGTGCTACATTTGGGCTCTTTTTTCACTGGTGGCCATCTTGGAAGACTTCTTTGTTATGAAGTTTCCTAATTTCTTCATTTACTGCAGTCTCCTCAGTAGGAAATGCTTTCAGTTTTTACTTTGATTCCATCAAGAAGGCATTCAGATGTGTCTCACATCTGCCATAAATTCAGAATGTTAGCACTCTAGTTGCTCATTAGATCACTGGAGTAAAGCTACTGCTCACCAGGGAGTTAACTGGTAGTCTGCTGCTGGTATTGAAAGTGATTGTTTCAGTCTGCATGTCAGACTTTTCTAATGAAATAGAAGAGGATTTGAGATCTCACTTAAAACATGCCCTAATTTTTCTTTCTGCAGCACTAACCATAATTTCTATTTCAAAAAGAACCCCTCATTTTGTTCCTTTTTAAATTAAATGTTTTAAGTGTTACCGGTTTATTCCAATCAAGATGGCTTCAGGTGTGCCATACTTTTGTCATAAGTAAGGCTGTTAGCGCTCTAGTTGTTCTTTAGAACACTCTGGGAAGCTGCAGTAGAACACAAAGGCATCAACTGGCAGGCTGCTCCTGTTGAAATATAACAGGAAGATATTTGAGATCACACTTGAAATATGTCCTAATTTTTCTTTCTACAGCACTAACCATAATTTCTATGACAAAATGAACCCCATCATTTTGTTCCTTTTTAAATTAAATGTTTTAAGTGTTACCAGTTTATTCCAATCAAGATGGCTTCAGGTGTGCCATACTTTTGTCATAAGTAAGGCTGTTAGCACTCTAGTTGTTCTTTAGAACACTCTGGGAAGCTGCAGTAGAACACAAAGGCATCAACTGGCAGGCTGCTCCTGTTGAAATATAACAGGAAGATATTTGAGATCACACTTGAAACATGTCCTAATTTTTCTTTCTACAGCACTAACCATAATTTCTATGACAAAATGAACCCCATCATTTTGTTCCTTTTTAAATTAAATTGTTTAAGTGTTACCAGTTTATTCCAATCAAGATGGCTTCAGGTGTGCCATACTTTTGTCATAAGTAAGGCTGTTAGCACTCTAGTTGTTCTTTAGAACACTCTGGGAAGCTGCAGTAGAACACAAAGGAATCAACTGACAGTCTCTGCCCTTGTTGGATGTACATGTTTTACTGAGAATGTCAGACTTCATTCTCACATGAGTGAGAAAGATAATGTGAATTTACAGAAAATATGCTCTCATTTTAGCTTCTGGAGCACCTTCCAAACCTCCATGGGACAAGCATGAGAAAATAGTGTTCTCTCAAACATGATTCATGATATCCCAGCAGAAGGTTTTTCACATGGTAAAATCACCTTAGAATACACCACAATTCCTAAAATTAGTATGGTACCATCAACAAATAAATTCTAATGTAACTAAAGCCTGTTATCACCCTTTATAGTTCTCCTTTTGGTGACCCTCAAAATCTTCTATTCACTACAATGCATTTCAATGAGGTACTATCATTTATATTGGTCCCAAGATGGCTGCCAGCAATTCCAGGATGAAGTGCTGACAGCCAATCAGATCTCACAATGACATGTGTGGTTAGGCTCCGCCCAGATATATATGTGACTTTACTTTTGATTTTCTCAGGAACTACTGAACGGATTTACACCATTTAAGCAAAAGGCACGACACTGAACCAAGGGCTACCTCTTTGCCAAATTTGGTGTAATTCCGTTCAGCAGTTCGGGCTGTAGCTGCGACTAAAGGTTCCTATGGAAAAATGAATGGGGAAAACGCGTTTTGGGACCCCCTTTTTCTCGGCCCCCGCTTGACGTATCACCCCGAGACTTTCAGGATAGGAGCGGACCGGAGCGCCCCAACAAGTTGGAAACTTTCGCGAAGATTCGTCAACCGGCGCCAACGTTATTTCAAATAGAATGTCGCGGATTTCCTATGGATAATAGGTTTTAACTATAACTATCTACTGGCGACCGCCAGTAGATAATATATATATATATATATATATATATATATATATCCAACAAAAACTGCAATAGCACCCAATGCAAATGTCCTGGGTCAAAAATTACAGAGCCGCCACTCGAATTCCAATTCAGCGTATGTTTATTCACACACGGCAACAACGAAAAAACCCAACGCGTTTCGGAGTTCACGCACTCCTTGATCACGGGTTAGGCAAATGCATGTTTCCTGCCTTATTTAAAGAGACAGGGTGTGCGTTTCATTTATCATCAACATAGAAAAAATACTTTGCGTTGTTTGTACATTTTTTCGACATAAAGAAAAGCAGTTTTCATCAGCATTTCATTCCATAGAGCCAGCGCGATCAAAACAGTTCATTAGCATTAAAACGTTGTGTTGTAACGTGAATGCAGATAGCTAATATCTCATTCCTTACCATTGTAGTACCATATAATTGTGCAATGACATTTCTAATATTGCAAGATGCCATGTGGCATGTGATATTAATGAATGGTGATAAACATTCCATCTTTTATCTTTCTAGTTCACTTCTGAAAGAGTCATGTATGCTCAATCACATTACTCAACTGAGGTACTGGTACACAGTTACGCTAAGTAAACATCAATCAAGCCCCAGTGGGCAGTGTACAAGCCTTCTGCTTAAAACGTTACCAAGTCCAATTGTTTCATTGTAGTAACTGAACCATTGATAGTGAGGAAGTACTTCAACAATAAGCTTATGCAATTATGCCTCAGTGGGCTCTTCAGACTAAGTCAATCTTGGACATCATAATCAACCTGAATATACATCAGAACACGCTGACTCAATAAAAATATAACAGCTTCTCTGCTCTTTCAGACATCTCTGTCTGGAACAAACAAACAAGGTATTGATTAAAACCACAAAAATACAACACACAACGTTAAAAGACATAAGCCTATACAGAAGAAAAAAGGAGGATAATCATGCAGGAAACAGACATTAGCCTAAATGTACAGCCATTTCCTCATCGATGTTCAATCCATTCGGATAAAGGGTGTTGTACTTAATTATCATCTTTGACTCAAGTCTCCTCAACTCAGTGGTACGGTCTCCCCCTCTCTCTCGTTTGGGCACGGTATCAAATACAACAAATTTCAACAAATTGCAGTTTTGAGAGTGGTGAGTTTTAAAATGACGTGCCATTGAATAATGCAATTGAAGGAAAATTGGGCGACTGGAAAGACCAGGGAATTCTAGAACTAGAAGAATTTCATTTCCTATCATGTAAATTTCCTAAGATACCGGCACTCTATCTATTGCCGAAGCTGCACAAGGATGCAGCCAATCCACCAGGGAGACCTATTGTCTCCTCTAGAGGAAGCATGTTGGAGAACACGTCGAAATACGTGGATCATTTTCTCCAACCACTAGTACATGTGCTCCCGACATATGTACGGGATACAGGCGATTTTCTGAGGTGCATTAAAGATATTGAATGGAAGAAAGAATACTTTCTTTTAAGTTTGGACGTTAATAGTCTTTATACATGCATCCCCCATAACTAGGTATTGATGCATGTAGACATTTTCTGAAAACACGATCAGTATCTTATATGTTACACACTGAAATGATCATCGAAATGATCTTTGTCTGCCTGACCAATAACTTCTTCATATTCAATGGAACAATCTACAGACAAACCCAGGGGACGGCAATGGGTACTTGCTTCGCCCCCAGCTTTGCAGGATTATACCTCGGCTGGTGGGAGGAGCAAGTAGTCCACAACATCGGACTTTTTAAATCCCATGTCATCCTCTGGGTGCGCTACATCGATTATATTTTTTGCATTTGTAATGGAACTCAAGAGGAAGCTCTTGAGTTCGTTACCATTCTTAATGACAATTCCCTCAATCTTTCATTTACGAGCCACATTGAAAGTGAGACTATAGAATTTCTCGATCTCAGACTTTCTGTCCAAAACGATAAACTAGTCAGTCACCTGTTCAGGAAATCCACAGCGGGGAATAGTTTATTGAGAGCTGACAGTTGCCACCTCGGATCCCTGATAGACAGTATCCCGTATGGGGAGCTAATGCGCGCTAGGCGCAACTGCAGCACCGAAGAGGGATTTAACAATGAAGTTTAAATTTTGAAACAAAGATTCAGCGAACGGGGTTACAGTAATAAAACGATCTATAAGGCATTTGAGAAGGTGATGAGATTGGATAGGAACAACTTATTATGTCTTAGACCTAAAGAAACACCAGAACAAAAGATTAGATTCATAAGTAAATACAATAACCAGTCATGGAATCTTAAGAAAAGTTTAAAGAAATATTGGAATGTCTTAAAAACTGACCCAGATCTGGCAGCAGCGATTGGGGAAAACCCAGGAATAACTTTTAGGAAGGCAAGATCTTTACAAGATTCCTTATGCCATTCGATGATACATTCTGAAACAACTCGAAGTACTATCAAAGGCTTTTACACTTGCAACCAATGTAAGGCCTGTAAATATAGCAGCAGTTGTAAGATCGTGAAATTAACATCTGAGCAGAAACCATTTCTAATTGACAAACACCTCACATGCAATTCTGAATATGTGGTGTATGCCCTTCTCTGTCCATGTAAACTAGCCTACATAGGCAGCACAATCCATAAGGCTAAGAAGCGCATATTGGAGCACATGCGCGCCATTCGAAATAATGACAAGCATTATTCAATGGCACGTCATTTTAAAATTCATCACGCTCAAAACTGCAATTTGTTGAAATTTGTTGTACTTGATACCATACCCAAATGAGAGAGGGGGGGAGACCGTACCACTGAGTTGAGGATACTTGAGTCCAAGATGATAATTAAGTACAACACCCTTTATCCGAATGGATTGAACATGGATGAGGAAATGGCTGTACATTTAGGCTAATGTCTGTTTCCTACATGATTATCCTCCTTTTTTCTTCTGTATAGGCTTATGTCTTTTTAACGTTGTGTGTTGTATTTTTGTGGTTTTAATCAATACTTTGTTTTTTTGTTTGTTCCAGACGGAGATGTCTGAAAGAGCAGAGAAGCTGTTATATTTTTATTGGGTCAGCGTGTTCTGATGTATATACAGGTTGATTATGATGTCCAAGATTGACTTAGTCTGAAGAGCCCACTGAGGCATAATTGCATCAGCTTATTGTTGAAGTACTTCCTCACTATCAATGGTTCAGTTACTACAATGAAACAATTGGACTTGGTAACGTTTTAAGCAGAAGGCTTGTACACTGCCCACTGGGGCTTGATTGATGTTTACTTAGCGTAACTGTGTACCAGTACCTCAGTTGAGTAATGTGATTGAGTATACATGACTCTTTCAGAAGTGAACTAGAAAGATAAAAGATGGAATGTTTATCACCATTCATTAATATCACATGCCACATGGCATCTTGCAATATTAGAAATGTCATTGCACAATTATATGGTACTACAACGCTAAGGAATGAGATACTAGCTATCTGCATTCACGTTACAACACAACGTTTCAATGCTAATGAACTGTTTTGATCGCGCTGGCTCTATTGAATGAAATGCTGATGAAAACTGCTTTTCTTTATGTCGAAAAAATTTACAAACAACGCAAAATATTTTTTCTATGTTGATGATAAATGAAACGCACACCCTGTCTCTTTAAATAAGACAGGAAGCATGCATTTCCCTAACCCGTGACCAAGGAGTGCATGAACTCCGAAACGCGTTTTTTGTTGTTGTTGCCGTGTGTGAATAAACATATGCTGAATTGGAATTCGAGTGGCGGATCTGTAATTTTTGACCCAGGACATTTGCATTGGGTGTTATTGCAGTTTTTGTTGGATGTGTGGGGTTTGCTACCTCGCCGCACACTCCTCACGTCAAGAGGCTGGAGCAGACGCGACTTATATATATATATATATATATATATATATATATATAAATGAAATGAAATGAAATGAAATTTGTACTTGTAAAGCGCACCCATACCCCCAAAGGGGTATCCAGGCGCTGTACGCATACCGCTGTGGAACCCTTCCTGGCTTTTCCCTGTGAAATGTCCACTCCTGGGCACCCCAGGGTGAAGCCAGGCATCCCAGCGCTGTTGGGGCCGTTGTGGAGATTAAGCAAGCTATTGCCCAGAGTTGCAGAGTGGGACCCATGATTAGAATAGAGCACCGAGGCGAGAATTATCAGGTCCGAGGAAATTGAGCCCAAGACCCGCCGAGGCGGGAATTGAACCCTGGTCCCGGGCCAGATCTCTGCATCAGGGTCTGCCGCTCTTAACCAGTGAGCCACACTTCTCCATATATACATTTATAATCTACTGGCGGTCGCCAGTAGATAGTTATAGTTAGGACCTATTTTCCATAGGAAATCCGCGACATTCTATTTGAAATAACTCTTGCGTCGGTTGACGAATCTTCGCGAAATTTTCAAACTTTATGGCCCGCTCCGGTCCGCTCCTACCCTGAAAGTCTCAGCGTGATTCGTCAAGCGGGGGCCGAGAAAAAAGGGGGGTCCCAAAACATGTTTTCCCCATTCATTTTCCCATAGGAAACTTTAGACACGGCTACAGCCCGAACTGCTGAACGGAATTACACCAAATTTGGCAAAGAGGTAGTTCTTGGTTCAGAAAGAACCCTTTTTGTTAAATGGTGTAAATCCGTTCAGTAGTTGCGGAGAAATTAAAAAAATAAGTCAAAAAATCAATTTCCCATAGGAAACTTTATGCAAGGCTACAGCCCGAACTGCTGAACGGAATTACACCAAATTTGGCAAAGAGGTAGTTCTTGGTTCAAAAGAACCCTTTTGTTAAATGGTGTAAATCCGTTCAGTAGTTGCTGAGAAAATCAAAAGTAAAAACACATATATATCTGGGCGGAGCCTAACCACACATGTCATCGTGAGATCTGATTGGCTGTCAGCACTTCATCCTGGAATTGCTGGCAGCCATCTTGGGACCAATATAAATGCATTGTAGTGAATCGAAGATTTTGAGGGTTACCAAAAGGAGAACTATAAAGGGTGATAACAGACTTTAGTTACATTAGAATTCATTTGTTGATGGTACCATACTAATTTCAGGAATTGTGGTGTGTTCTAAGGTGATTTTACCCTGTGAAAAACCTTCTGCTGGGATATCATGAATCATGTTTGAGAGAACTATTTTCACATGCTTGTCCCATACAGTTTTGGAAGGTGCTCCAGAAGCTAAAATGAGAGCATATTTTCTGTAAATTCACATTATCTTTCTCAGTCATGTGAGAATGAAGTCTGACATTCTCAGTAAAACATGTACATCCAACAATGGCAGAGACTGTCAGTTGATTCCTTTGTGTTCTACTGCAGCTTCCCAGAGTGTTCTAAAGAACAACTAGAGTGCTAACAGCCTTACTTATGACAAAAGTATGGCACACCTGAAGCCATCTTGATTGGAATAAACTGGTAACACTTAAAACATTTAATTTAAAAGGAACAAAATGATGGGGTTCATCTTGTCATAGAAATTATGGTTAGTGCTCTGGAAAGAAAAATTAGGACATGTTTCAAGTGTGATCTCAAATATTTTCCTGTTATATTTCAACAGGAGCAGCCTGTCAGTTGATGCCTTTGTGTTCTACTGCAGCTTCCCAGAGTGTTCTAAAGAACAACTAGAGCGCTAACAGTCTTACTTATGACAAAAGTATGGCACACCTGAAGCCATCTTGATTGGAATAAACTGGTAACACTTAAAACATTTAATTTAAAAAGGAACAAAATGATGGGGTTCATTTTGTCATAGAAATTATGGTTAGTGCTGTAGAAAGAAAAATTAGGACATGTTTCAAGTGTGATCTCAAATATCTTCCTGTTATATTTCAACAGGAGCAGCCTGTCAGTTGATGCCTTTGTGTTCTACTGCAGCTTCCCAGAGTGTTCTAAAGAACAACTAGAGCGCTAACAGTCTTACTTATGACAAAAGTATGGCACACCTGAAGCCATCTTGATTGGAATAAACTGGTAACACTTAACAACATTTAATTTAAAAAGGAACAAAATGAGGGGGTTCATTTTGCCATAGAAATTATGGTTAGTGCTGTAGAAAGAAAAATTAGGACATGTTTTAAGTGAGATCTCAAATATCTTCCTGTTATATTTCAACAGGAGCAGCATGTCAGTTGATGCCTTTGTGTTCTACTGCAGCTTCCCAGAGTGTTCTAAAGAACAACTAGAGTGCTAACAGCCTTACTTATGACAAAAGTATGGCACACCTGAAGCCATCTTGATTGGAATAAACTGGTAACACTTAAAACATTTAATTTAAAAAGGAACAAAATGAGGGGGTTCATTTTGCCATAGAAATTATGGTTAGTGCTGCAAAAAGAAAATTTAGTGCATGTTTTAAGTGAGATCTCAAATCCTCTTCTATTTCATTAGAAACTTCTGACATGCAGACTGAAACAATCACTTTCAATACCAGCAGTAGACTTCCAGTTAACTCCTTGGTGAGCAGTAGCTTTACTACAGTGATCTAATGAACAACTAGAGTAATAACATTCTGAATTTATGACACATCTGAATTAAGCCTGGGCGTAGTTCGCGAAGTAGCGCTACGCGAAGCTACGCAAAGTGCAGTTCGCACTACGCGAGCTACGCGTAGCACTACGCGAACTGCGTAGTGCACTGTTCGCAATGATTGCACAGTGCCGGATGCTTGTCCGCACTGTGCAATCATTGAAAACGGCATCTTGCACAGTGCGAGCTGTCTTTTACTGCCGCTCGAGTAGATTTTTACTCGAGCGGCAGCTTTCTAACGCGGACTGGTAGTTTCTCATCGCGGCGGTCGCGAGCATACGCGACCACTGCAACGAGAAACCTGACCTCCCAGCGTTGAGAATCTCGCCGGGATGTCATTTTGCTTGCTCGCGGTCGCCAACTAGCGTTGAGGACCGCGAGCAAGCAAAAATGACCGCTGCACTACGCTACGCTACGCGTGTTTGCACTGTGCTACGTGCAATTCGCGTTGTGCGAAGTAGCGCAAACTTCGCAAACTACGCGAGCGTAGCGTAGTGCTTTGCCCAGGGTTAATCTGAATGGCTTCTTGATGGAATCAAAGTAAAAAACTGAAAGCATTTCCTACTGAGGAGACTGCAGTAAATGAGGAAATTAGGAAACTTCATAACAAAGAAGTCTTCCAAGATGGCCACCAGTGAAAAAAGAGCCCAAATGTAGCACAAATATTACCCAGATGTAGCCCACATATAGCCCAATGACAAAAGTGTGCAAAACACTTTTTATTTTTAGTTTTTTTGCAGTTTTATGTAGTGCAGACTGGTCAGGTATTGGAGCGTTGCATCTTAAAACATGACCCCCTACACTACAAAAACACCACTGCACTACCCTAAACCCTAAAACACTACCCCAGCACGACCCCCTACACTACACAAGCACCACTGCACTATCCTAAACCCTAAAACACTACCCCCAGCATGACCCCCTACACTACACAAACACCACTGCACTACCCTAAACCCTAAAACACTACCCCAACACCACTGCACTAACCTAAATCCTAAAACACTACCCCCAGCATGACCCCTACACTACCCAAACACCACTGCACTACCCTAAAACATGACCCCTACACTACCCAAACACCACTGCACTACCCTAAACCCTAAAACACTACCCCCAGCACGACCCCTACACTACACAAGCACCACTGCACTACCCTAAACCCTAAAACACTACCCCAGCACGACCCCTACACTACACAAACACCACTGCACTACCTTAAACCCTAAAACACTACCCCCAGCACGACCCCCTACACTACCCAAACACCACTGCACTAACCTAAATCCTAAAACACTACCCCCAGCACGACCCCCTACACTACCCAAACACCACTGCACTACCCTAAAACATGACCCCCTACACTACACAAACACCACTGCACTACCCTAAACCCTAAAACACTATCCCCAGCACGACCCCCTACACTACACAAGCACCACTGCACTACCCTAAACCCTAAAACACTACCCCCAGCACGACCCCTACACTGCCCGAACACCACTGCACTGCCCTAAACCCTGAAACACCAGCCCCTGCACGACCCCCTACACTGCCCGAACACCACTGCACTGCCCTAAACCCTGAAACACATACCCTAGCACGACCCACCTACACTGCCCGAACACCACTGCACTGCCCTAAACCCTGAAACACCACCCCTTCACGACCCCCTACACTGCCCGAACACCACTGCACTGCCCTAAACCCTGAAACACCACCCCCAGCATGACCCCTACACTGCCCGAACACCACTGCACTGCCCTAAACCCTGAAACACTACCCCAGCAAGACCTCCTACACTGCCCGAACACCACTGCACTGCCCTAAACCCTGAAACATCACCCCCAGCAAGACCCCCTACACTGCCCGAACACCACTGCCCTAAACCCTGAAACACCACCCCCAGCACGACCCCCTACACTGCCCGAACACCACTGCACTGCCCTAAACCCTGAAACACCACCCCCAGCAAGACCCCCTACACTGCCCGAACACCACTGCACTGCCCTAAACCCTGAAACACCAGCCCCAGCACGACCCCTACACTGCCCGAACACCACTGCACTGCCCTAAACCCTGAAACACCACCCCCAGCACGACCCCCTACACTGCACCGAACACCACTGCACTGCCCTAAACCCTGAAACACCACCCCCAGCACGACCCCCTACCTCCTGAACACCACAGCACTGCCCTAAACCCTGAAACACCACCCCCTGCACGATCCCCTACACTGCCCGAACACTACTGCACTGCCCTAAACCCTGAAACACCACCCCCAGCACGACCCCCTACACTGCACGAACACCACTGCACTGCCCTAAACCCCGAAACACTACCCCCAGCAAGACCCCCTACACTGCCCGAACACCACTGCCCTAAACCCTGAAACACCACCCCCAGCAAGACCCCCTACACTGCCCGTACACCACTGCACTGCCCTAAACCCTGAAACACCACCCCCAGCATGACCCCCTACACTGCCCGAACACCACTGCACTGCCCTAAACCCTGAAACACCACCCCCAGCACGACCCCCTACACTGCCCGAACACCACTGCACTGCCCTAAACCATGAAACACCAGCCCCAGCACGACCCCCTACACTGCCCGAACACCACTGCACTGCCCTAAACCCTGAAACACCACCCCCAGCACGACCCTCTACACTGCCCGAACACCACTGCACTGCCCTAAACCCTGAAACACCAGCCCCAGCACAGACCCCGTACACTGCCCGAACACCACTGCACTGCCCTAAACCCTGAAACACCAGCCCCAGCACGACCACCTACACTGCCCGAAAACCACTGCACTGCCCTAAACCCTGAAACACCTGCCCCAGCATGACCCCCTACACTGCCCGAACACCACTGCACTAACCTAAACCCTCAAACACCAGCCCCAGCACGACCCCTACACTGCCCGAACACCACTGCACTGCCCTAAACCCTGAAACACCAGCCCCAGCAAGACCCCTACACTGCCCGAACACCACTGCACTGCCCTAAACCCTGAAACACCACCCCCAGCAAGACCCCCTACACTGCCCGAACACCACTGCACTAAAGCCTGAAACACCACCCCCAGCAAGACCACCTACACTGGCCAAACACCACTGCACTGCCCTAAACACTGAAACACCACCCCCTGCACGAACCCCTACACTGCCCGAACACCACTGCACTGCCCTAAACCCTGAAACACCACCCCTCAGCACGACACCCTACACTGCCCGAACACCACTGCACTGCCCTAAACCCTGAAACACCACCCCCAGCACGACCCCCTACATTGCCCGAACACCACTGCACTGCCCTAAACCCTGAAACACCACCCCCTGCATGACCTCCTACACTGCCCAGAACACCACTGCACTGCCCTAAACCCTGAAACACCACCCCCAGCACGACCCCCTACACTGCCCGAACACCACTGCACTGCCCTAAACCCTGAAACATCAACCCCAGCAAGACCCCCTACACTGCCTGAACACCACTGCCCTAAACCCTGAAACACCACCCCCTACACTGCCACGAACACCACTGCACTGCCCTAAACACTGAAACACCACCTCCAGCAAAACCCCCTACACTGCCCAAACACCACTGCACTGCCCTAAACCCTGAAACACCACCCCCAGCACGACCCCCTACACTGCCCGAACACCACTGCACTGCCCTAAACCCTGAAACACCAGCCCCAGCAAGACCCCCTACACTGCCCAAACACCACTGCACTGCCCTAGACTCTGAAACACCAGCCCCAGCAAGATCCCCTACACTGCCCGAACACCACTGCACTGCCCTAAACCCTGAAACACCAGCCCCAGCATGACCCCTACACTGCCCGAACACCACTGCACTGCCCTAAACCCTGAAACACCAGCCCCAGCACAACCACCTACACTGCCCGAACACCACTGCACTGCCCTAAACCCTGAAACACCAGCCCCAGCACAACCCCTACACTGCCTGAACACCACTGCACTGCCCTAAACCCTGAAACACCTGCCCCAGTACGACCCCCTACACTGCCCGAACACCACTGTACTGCCCTAAACCCTGAAACACCAGCCCCAGCACGACCCCTACACTGCCCGAACACCACTGCACTGCCCTAAACCCTGAAACACCACCCCTGCATGACCCCCTACACTGCCCGAACACCACTGCACTGCCCTAAACCCTGAAACACCACCCCCTGCAGCACCCCCTACACTGCCCGAACACCACTGCCCTAAACCCTGAAACACCACCCCCTGCATGACCCCCTACACTGCCCGAACACCACTGCACTGCCCTAAACCCTGAAACACCACCCCCTACACTGACCGAACACCACTGCACTGCCCTAAACCCTGAAACACCACCCCCAGCACGACCCCTACACTGCCCGAACACCACTGCACTGCCCTAAACCCTAAAACACCACCCCCAGCATTACCCCTACACTGCCCAAACACCACTGCACTGCCCTAAACCCTAGAACACTACCCCCAGCACAACCCCTACACTACCCGAACACCACTGCACTACCCTAAACCTAAAATACTACCCCCAGCACAACCCCCTACACTACCCGAACACGACTGCACTGCCCTAAACCCTCAAACACTCCCCCAGCACGACCCCCTACACTACCCGAACACCACTGCACTGCCCTAAACCCTAAAACACTCCCCCAGCACGACCCCCTACACTACCTGAACACCACTGCACTGCCCTAAACCCTAAAACACTCCCCCAGCACGACCCCTACACTACCCAAACACCACTGCACTGCCCTAAACCCTAAAACACTACCCCCGCATGACCCCTACACTACCCAAACACCAATGCACTACCCTAATCCCTAAAACACTACCCCCGCATGACCCCCTACACTACCCTAAACCCTAAAACACTACCCCGCATGACTCCCTACACTACCCAAAGACCACTGCACTACCCTAAACCCTAAAACACAACCTCCTACACTACACAAACACCACTGCACTACCCTAAACCCTAAAACACTACCCCTACACTACACAAACACCACTGCACTACCCTAAACCCTAAAAACTACCCCAGCACGAACCACTACACTACCCAAACACCACTGCACTATCCTAAACCCTAAAAAGCTACCCCCAGCAGTATCCCTACACTACCCAAACACCACTGCACTACCCTAAACCCTAAAACACTACCCCCAGCAGTACCCCTACACTACCCAAACACCACTGCACTACCCTAAATCACTACCCCCAGCACGACCCCTACATTACCCAAACACCACTGCACTACCCTAAACCCTAAAACACTACCCCAGCACGACCCCTACACTACCCAAACACCACTGCACTACCCTAAACCCTAAAACAATCCCCCAGCACGACTCCCTACACTACCCAAACACCACTGCACTACCCTAAACCCTAAATCTACCCCCAGCATGACCCCCTACACTACACAAACACCACTGCACTACCCTAAACCCTAAAACACTACCCCCAGCACGACCCTCTTCACTACCTAAACACAACTGCACAATTTGTTACAGGCGTTGCAACGCAGGCCTGTGGTGCTTACTGGAAGTACCTAGTGGGCTAGTTGGGCCCCAGGGACCCTCAGGATTCAAGGTGACCTAATCCCCCAACTTAAAACGCACCACGGGGCGCGTTTGCACAGTGGTGAAGGGAGGGGCGGGGCCTCAGGTGACATGTGCGCAAACACGCCCTGTGGTGCGTTTTAAGTTGGGGAATTAATTCCCTTTGAATCCTGAGGGCCCTGGGGGCCAACTAGCCCACCAGGTACCTTCAGTAAGCACAACAGAGTTGCGTTGCAGAGAGTGAAAAAAGGTGCGTGGCCTCGGAACGCCTCTCTGCAACTCAGCTCTGTGGTCCTAACTGTAGGTACCTGGGGGCTAGTTGGGCCCCAGGGACCCTCAGAATTCAAGGGGACTTAATCCCGCAACTTAAAACGCGCCACGGGGTGCGTTTGCACACATGTCACCTCAGGCCCCCCTCCTTCACCACTGTGTAAACGCGACCTGTAGCGCGTTTTAAGAGGTAGTTTTAATCCCCCTGCCCTATTATGTACTAGGGACTTGCAGAGGAGGTCATGCTAATCACAGGGGTACCCCAACGCATAGTGTTCCCTAGTGTATGTAGGTGTTTTCACTGTATTCTAAGTGTCTTTTAGCATAGCACTGGCTCTGGTTAGTCAGAGTCAGTTACCACCAGTACCCGTCTGAAAAAGTTGTGGGCACAGGATGATTTTGCAACAAGGCCTCTTTCTGCTCCTCTGTTGGTTCTTTCTGCACATCTTTTGCTTCTTTCTGTGCGTTTTTCTTCTTTCTTCACATGTCCTACCTCTGTAGGCATAGTTAGAAACTAGCATTTAAAAAACCTTTGAAATTCACTTAAAAAATCATAGGTTTCAGGCACGTTATAGTTAGAAATTAGCATTTAAAAAACCTTTGAAATTCACTGAAAAAACCATAGGTTTCAGACACGTTATAGTTAGAAATTAGCATTTAAAAAACCTTTGAAATTCACTGAAAAAACCATAGGTTTTAGGGACAGTTATAGTTAGTTGGACATTTCACTCGTACAAAACCATAGAAATTCCCCGTTATAGTTAGTTCAGCTAACTATAACTCGCCTCCGCAATGCACTGCTGATGACGTCACATATTACATCACTCATGACATGGTCAGTGACATCACTGATGACATCACTGATGACATCTCAAATTACATCACTGATGACATCATCCATGTGATAATTTCATGCATCTTCTCACACCCTAATATAACTTTTGATACACCCACTCTAAATTACAGACTGCCATTCTCAAAACCATAGACACTCCAACACCAAAAACTACATACCCACTCACTGATTCTTAGGTCTACACACACATCCACTCACTCACCCGTACAGTCACTCATACTTAATCACTCAGTACAGGACTATCATATGCACTCATACACCTATATAAACACTCACACACCGCCACTCATCCATAGAGGTACTCACACACCTAGTCAGTCATGCAAAAAACTTAATCACACACCCATTTACTCACCTATACAGTTATACACACACCAGCTCACTTACTCATACAAATACTAGCACATTCTTACGCTCTTATACAATCACTGATACAAGTACACACTCATCCATACAGCCACTCTCACAATCACACACTCTCACTTATAGCCATTTATATACTCAAACACACATATATACTGCCTTTCACATATGTAGTTACTCACACATGTACCACTGAGATATGCATTCAATCACTAACACACCCATACACACACTCACCCACCCATACAGTCCATCACAGATGCACTCTTGAAACCATGCACCCAGTGAATCACCAACTCACACATCTATGCACAGAGTCACACACACCCCACCCACACAAACACTCAGGCACCCATACAGATACTCAGACAATCAATCAATAACCCATGTAGACACTCATGTAGCTATTCAGAAAGCCATGCAGCCACTTACAAACCAACAGACAGACGGATACAGACATTCACACAGTTTAGTCACTAACCCATGCATTCAGTAAGATACATTTAATCACTCACTTGTAGAGTCAGTCACTCACGTACTAAATCATCCATTCAGACACTTATACACCCACTCATTCTTCAATACGCCTTTCCCTATGTATATTAAACATATTTAAACTTTACAGAAACACAGTCACTGGATGATGTCATCAGTGATGTCATCAGTGATGTCAT
Source organism: Calotriton arnoldi (assembly GCA_963921515.1). Classification (NCBI taxonomy): domain Eukaryota; kingdom Metazoa; phylum Chordata; class Amphibia; order Caudata; family Salamandridae; genus Calotriton; species Calotriton arnoldi. Next base: position 49,980 of record CAWUFW010003238.1, read on the forward strand.
TTGAGATGTCATCAGTGATGTCATCAGTGATGTCACTGACCATGTCATGAGTGATGTAATATGTGACGTCATCAGCAGTGCATTGCGGGGCGCGAGTTATAGTTAGCTGAACTAACTATAACGGGGAATTTCTATGGTTTTGTACGAGTGAAATGTCCAACTAACTATAACTGTCCCTAAAACCTATGGTTTTTTCATTGAATATATATATATATATATAATATATATATATGTATATATATATATATATATATATATATATATATATATTATCTACTGGCGGTCGCCAGTAGATAGTTATAGTTAGGACCACGTTTCCATAGGAAAAGCATTTTTGATGTGCTTATAACTTTGGTGTCGTTTGACGAATCTTTACGAAATTTTCCCAAAAGTTCTTCTTTTCAGGTGAGCTCCTATCCTGAAAGCTTGGGGGTGATTCGTGAAGGGGGGGCTGAGAAAAAGGGGGTCCCAAAACGTGTTTTCTCCATGCAATTTCCATAGGAAACTTTAGACAAGGCTACAGGTCAAACTGCTGAACGGAATTATGCCAAATTTGGCAGGGAGAAAGGTCTTGGTCCAGAAAGCACACTTTTGTTTAAATGGGGTAAGTCCGTTCAGTAGTTTTAGAGAAATATCAAAATTTACAGATATCGATATTTGAGAATTCTGACATCTGATTGGCTGAGGCGTTACGAGCACGAGCGTGCGGCTCATTGGTTGTGAACTGTTCAAACTAGGAAGTGTTGGCAGCCATTTTGTGACTGAGTTGAAAGGCATAGGGCGAAACAAAAGAGAAAAATTGTATAAGAGGGTATAGTAGGAACACTGTGGTCTTAGTTTAAGCAGTCTGTACGGTGCAGAGGCAGGGAGTTTGAATGTTGCGTAGGCCGTGGAAATCACGTCCGCAGACGTGGAAATCACGTCCACAGAACAACGGTGCGCGGTATTGTGGCAAGGTTGCGTAGGCTCTGGAAATCACGTCGGAAAATAACAATGCGCCGTATTGCAGCCTTCCTTTAATATAATGCGCAGTAATGTTTACTTATAATGCAGTGTTCACTTATATCACGGACAGTGTCACTTTCTTGCACAAAAATTAATATTATGTGGGAGGGCCTGTTCTGTTCGTGTGTCTGGAACAAAATTAACGTTTAATTGGCTGTGGTGTTCTAACAACGAGCTCAATGTTCATTGGCTGCGAACCATTGAAAGTAGAAGTGTTGCCAGCCATTTCCTCCCCGTCTGCAGGGTAGCAGGGACATCTGATTGGCTGACGTGTTCCAAGCAGGACCTTCCCAAGCTTAATGTTCATTGGCTGCGAACCATTGAAAGTACAAGTGTTGCCAGCCATTTCCTCCCCGCCGCGGAGTAGCAGGCACATGTTATTCGTTGACGTGTTCCAAGCAGGACGTTCCCAAGCTTAATGTTCATTGGCTGTAAACCATTGAAAGTAGAAGTGTTGCCAGCCATTCCCTCCCCCTCCGCGGAGCATCAGGGACATCTGATTGGGTAACGTGTTCCAAGCAGGACCTTCCCAAGCTTAATGTTCATTGGCTGTAAACCATTGAAAGTAGAAGTGTTGGCAGCTATTCCCTCCCCATCTGCGGAACATCATGGACATTTTATTGGCTAAACTGTTCCTAGTACAAGTTTGCTCATTATTGGCTGGGAACGGTTCACTGTTGTGAACCATTTTGTGACGCACTTCAATGGAGTATGGGAAAAGAAAGTAGTAGCGGGGAGGGTAGGAACACTATTAACTCTGTACAGTGGTCACAAGGTGGTGGAGAGGGATTGTGAAGTTAAAAATAGTTTTTTATATATTTTAAGGGCCATTTATATAATTGGCGTGGGGTGTACAAATCACAGCGGGAAAATAACAAAGTGTGTTGCGGTCTTCTTTTTATTAAGTTTGCGGGTGGGATACTTCCCAGGAGCACTGTTTAGTTATAATGTGGTGTTTACTTTTCTAACGGGGAGCTGTGGTTGTGCAGCAAAAATTTCAGTCTAGGTTTGAAATAGTTTTTATTAAGCAATTACAAATATACTTTGTTCGGAAACTGAAGCTGTATATATCAAAGGGGTGACAAATAGAAACGCAATTCATAAAATATCCCTTAAGCGTGAGCACACCCTCCCTTTTTTTCTGCTATAGTTTGTAAAAGTGTTGCCCCATATTCTTGATAATATAAGAGGGCATGAGTTACTTTTAGATAAAGTAGAAAAGAAGTGCTACAAGAAAAACTCCCGCACTAAATCATCTCAGGTCACAAGAACAATAACAAGTAAAAAACAGTTAAACACAAATTACCTTATATTACATAGAAATGTACGCTTTATCATTTTTATAATTTCAATTATTGTAGAATTTGGGAAAGTTCGGTCGTAGTGCTTAGAATCACGTACTCCTTTAAGAATATATAGGATAGTAGTATAATAATATACACTACTGGTCGTATATATTCTATAGGGAAGAAGGTGAATAGGAACCGTAACAGACAAAAATAGAAATAGTAAAAAAACATTCAGAAATGTAGGGTTTATCAAAGGTATTCACTAAGAAAGTATCTATGGAAACGATTTTTTTTAAACTGCAATTTCCAAAAATATTGTCACTGTAAAAATATCTGATCAAGTAAGTTATAAAGGTCAGTAAACTGTATTTCAGATGGTTTACTCCTGGCGGCTGAAATCTCCAATTCCTGTTGTGTGGAAATATCACACTCTTACAATATACACAGTGTCACTGATGGCACACAAAAAGGAAAATGAAAATGAAGTCATCAATACAAAACAAGATCAATAACGAAATACTTTCCAGCGATGAGTATGTTGAGAGCTTCTTTTCTCCGGGTCTTCGAAATCTTTCATCTTCGCGCCAACGGGTCATAAAGTGCTCTGAGATCACAATGACTGTTAATATTATAATTAGGCTTTCCTGTTTTCAGTTTCTATTTTTAGTAAATTCTGGTGGGGTTTTTTCAGTGTTATCAAGTGATTTCAATACCTTAAAAAAACAGTGGTTATCAATGGTTACACATTTTTACGCCATTAAAAACAACAGAAACAGTGTTTTTCCAGTGTTTATGGAAGTTTCTACCTTTATAATTGCTTGCTTTCTGCAATGATAGTGCATGGTAGATAGACAGTGTATGTACAGAGTATATGAGGTCCAAATACATTTTTACAAATCAAACTAATCGTAGTACACCATACAATACTTCTTCAGTGAGTCTTTGGTCATGCTCGCTCGCTCTTTCCTTCGCATGTAAACTTTTATCTGTGAAAAAGCCCTCTCAACATTGGCACTTGAGACGGGCAACGCCAAAATAGCCAGTACGCAATTTGCTAACACTGGCCACTGACATAGCTTTCCATGCCAATACTGGTGCACCTGAAGATTGAGATTCTCTGCAACAGGTTCTGCAACATATGCGTTGTACTGGGCGCATATGCCCTCAGAGTTATTGAAGCAGTCAAAAATGAAGCAGCACTTTTGAAACTCCGGAGAATATTTCCCTTTATGGAAGGGATCTTTAACTTGTGCAGAGTACCACAGTGAGGCTTCATTGACTTCAAATGCTATGGTTGGTGAAGGGCTATTTCTCATACACTGTAAAATAAAAGTTCCTGAATTGCTCCTCAACATTTCTTTGCTTACCAAGTGGCAATCACTCTAACATGGAACATGTTGCAGTGCCAAAGTCACTAAAAGTGTCGCCCAGCCTACTCTCAAGGAGATGTTTCACATCTACACCAATTATGCTGAACACTTGGTAGACAAGGGTGTTTTCAGACTCTAGTTTTATTATGTCCACTACAGCAGTCATACTTTCCTGTAAAAATCTAAGAATGCACTAGAGTGTACTTTTTTTCAAATCACTATCAATATGTGACCAAAGATCCTCACATTTCTTGCCTTTGGCATCATCACTGAGAAAAAGTTTTGTAAATAGTCGCTGTGTGGATAATATAGCATTCATGGCCTCTAAGACTGAGAACCACCAGCTAAGTGACACAGTTGGCATGACTTTCTTTAATGCCACACAAAGCACAAAATGAGAAATATTTGCGTTTTAGTTGCCGCGCATAACAAACCAGTGCACCAGAATGGACTAAAAAGTCAATAGCATTCTTCATTAACTCTGAAGATTGTAAAGATGCTTTCAGCATACCATCTAACAAGTGGCAAGGATCTCTTACAGGACAGCACTTCAGCTCAGGTATCAATTTTGACAGATCATCAGACAGCTTTTTCATATACGTAGCTGAATCACTGCAAGTACAACCAATATTACTCTAGTCCTTGTTGAACTTGGTAAGAACATTTTGTAGCAGCATTCCAAGTGACACTGTGTTCCATGTTTTCCAAAAGTCTGGTGTCATATTTTCACCAGTATCCCAGATGCTTGGTGACTGCACTCTTTTCACATATACCTGTCACTATACCTTGCATTGAATGTTTAAAGCCTGGGGTGTTTGGCAATTCACCTACTATCAATACTGAGTCACTAGAAAAGGCGGCTGATGTATCAAGGGTTTTTACCCATTCCCTGTGGGTAAATATGATGGTACATATTGGGAAATATTCTTATGAAACCTACATTTTTCCTATCAGTGAAAGACTCAAACGAAGCCAAAAAATCAAATATGATTTTGATATTTCCTGATTCTCTACAGTTTATAAAATAATTAAACAACACCTAAAACATTCTTCTAACCCCTGTATCTTTAGACCAAAGACCACAAAACTGAAAAAAAGCAAAAAGAAGAAACAATATTTTAGTGACATCCCTAAACAACAAAACTCAAGCAGAATAACGTTAGCCCAGTCTTTCTTACTGCTACCTTATATAACAAAGTTACATTGTATTGGCCCCTTCAGGAAGAAATAAAAATGACTCTTTCGCTCCCCTTTTCCTTTCTTTGAATGGCATTTAGTTTGTGGTTGTGCAGGTTTTTTTCAGTGTTTATATGTTTACACTGGGGAGGGCTATTTCCCTTCTGGTGGGGTTTTATCAGTTATTATAGGTTTAAACCTAAAACCGGACAGCCTAATTATAATATACATATTCACAGTATATGATCCCAAGAAAGAAACAGAGTAAGAACGAGAAGGTGCTGACGTTAAATATAAATCTTTAGTCTTCGCGTCGACGGGTCATAAACTCCACTGAGGTCAGTATAAATGTTCATATTACAATATACATACTCACACTATATGATCTCAAGGGAGAAATAGACTAAAAACCAGAAGCTGCTGACGTTACATATAAATCTTTAGTCTTCGCACCAATGGGTCACAAACTCCTCTGAGGTCAAGTACAGTGTCAATATTATAATATTCAAAGTCACACTATATGAGCTCAAAGGAGCCAGAACAGGAACAATGTTTGCTGTATTCTGTCTGTTTCTGAAAACAAGCTGCTGACGTTACATATAAATGGCAAAAACAACCAATAACACTTTTTTCTAAATACAAGTGTTTAAAGATTGACAAATAGCTACGTATTATAAATATCTAGTATTGCATAATCAAACAACTTACAACTCAGGATTATGTTTTGTGGCCGCAAAAGAAGAATCTGACTGTAGAAAAGAGCACCTGCATCACTGAATGGAAACGCGTAAATAACTCGCAAAAACGAAACTAATCTATCAGCGGGTGTGGTTTATATACTTTTTGGTTATTCAGTAGTCTATGGAAGGATGATGCGGCTCCGCCCATTTAGATGTCACGTTTTACAGTTGACACGTGCTCACGTTTTAACTGTTTCACTTGTGCACGTGTTGGGAAAAGTTACAAAATGTGAAGCGGAAAAAGTTTCGATTTCGAACCTAACATGTATAAGGTCCTTAATATGTACATACGTTGGAGAGCTTAAAAACTGTTACCCGGAAAACCGTGTCATTTCCATTCTCATGAGTAAATACATTTATTGATTGCCGTAATTCTAAATAGAAGACATAAAAAAAAGATCTATCAGAATAGAAGAAAAAAAAACGTGATAATATTTCTCATCACTATGGTTTTAAATTAAAAAATGCGAGCATTTGTAAAGCGTACAAATAACCCTGGAAATGTGTGCCGGCGCTCGGGGGCGTCGGAAAGATTAAGTAAGGTGTTGCCCACAGTGACATAGTGGTGGGCTAACGTGCCGCTGGAGCCGGGAATCGAACTGTGAACGCTGTTGTTCGAAGTCAGGTATCATAGCTGCTCCATCACACTTTTTCCACACTTATATGTTAATTAGTGCTAATTAAGTTTTAAACATTGTTAAATTATAACTTATAACAGACTACTGTTACAGTTAGTTTTTCACTACAAAAAGAATGCACGTCTTTTTTAAATTTAGTTAAAAACAATATAGGTTTTAGGGACATTGTAGTTAGAAATTAGCATTTAAAAACCTTTGAAATTCACTGAAAAAACCATAGGTTTCAGGGACATTATAGTTAGAAATTAGCATTTAAAAAACCATTGAAATTCACTGAAAAAACCATAGGTTTTACAGACGTTATAGTTAGAAATTAGCATTTAAAAAACCTTTGCAATTCACTGAAAAAACCATAGGTTTCAGGGGCGTTATAGTTAGCTGGACATTTCACTCGTACAAAACCATAGAAATTCCACTGTTATAGTTAGTTCAGCTAACTATAACTCGCGCCCCCGCAATGCACTGCTCATGACGTCACATATTACAACATTCATGGCATGGTCAGTAACATCACTGATGACATCTGAAATGACATCACTGATGACATCATCCACGTGAAAATCTAATGCACCTCCTCACAGTCAAATATAACCGTTAATACACCCACTGTAAAATACAGACTACCATTTTCGAAACCATCGAGACACCAATACCAGTTACTACATACGCACTCTTTGATTCCTAGGTCTACACACACATCCACTCATTCACCCATACATTCACTTATACATGCAGTTACTCATCAATACAACACTATGATATGCACTCATACACCTATTCAGACACTCATACATCGCCACTCATCCATGGAGTTACTCACACACCTAGTCAGTCATGCAAAGAATCAATCACACTCCCATTTACTCACCTATACAGTTATAAACACACCACCTCCCTAATTCATACAGATACTAACGCATAATTACTCTCTTATATAATCACTGATACAAGTACACACTCATCCATACAGCCACTCTCACAATCACTCACTGTCACATATACTCATTTATATACAGCATCACTCACATATACTGCCTTTTACATATGTAGTTAATCACACATGGACCACTGAGACATCCATTCACTCACCAAAACACCCATACACACACTCACCCACCCATACAGCTGTTTCCACATGCACTCTTGAACCCATACACCCAGTGAATCAACCACTCACACATCAATGCACAGAGTCACACACCTCCAACCCACCCACACACACACTCAGTCTCCCATACAAATACTCAGGCAAACAATCAATAACCCATATAAACACTCATGTAGCTACTGACCAACCCATGTAGCAGCTTACACAACAACAGACAGACTGATGCACACATTCACACAGTTTAGTCACTAACCCATGCATTCAGTAAGACACGTTTAATCACTCACTTATACAATCAGTCACATACCTGTAAAATTCCCCATCCAGACACTTATACACCCACTCATTCTTCAATACACCTAAGAATATATGTAAAACATATTTAAAAATTACAGAAACACACAGTCACTGGATGATGCCAGCAGTGATGTCATTTCAGATGTCATCAGTGATGTCATCAGTGATGTCACTGACCATGTCATGAGTGATGTAATATGTGACGTCATCAGCAGTGCATTGCGGGGCGCGAGTTATAGTTAGCTGAACTAACTATAACAGTGGAATTTCTATGGTTTTGTACGAGTGAAATGTCCAGCTAACTATAACGCCCCTGAAACCTATGGTTTTTTCAGTGAATTGCAAAGGTTTTTTAAATGCTAATTTCTAACTATAACTACTGTAAAACCTATGTTTTTTTCAGTGAATATATATATTTATATATATATATATATGAAAATCGCAATCCCGGCTCACCACGTTGCCGATGAGTTCACCCAGGTATGGACCACCACTCGCAGAGACAAAATTGATCTTCAATAAAGTGCTTTATTCGTGCCAATAGTACACCATATATATATATATATATATGTATATATATATATATATATATATACACATGTATATATATATATATTTATTTATTTTTACCTAAAAACAAAAGGTTACAGGGACGTTATAGTTAGGAAATAGAATTTAAAAACCTTAGAAATTCACTGAAAAAAACAAAAGGTTTCAGGGATGGTATAGGTAGGCTCAGATTTCACTCGTACAAAACCAGTGAAATCCAGCAGTTATAGTTACCTGAGCTAACTATAACTTACGCCCCCCGCAATGCACTACTTATGACCTCACATATTACATCACTCAAGACATGGTCAGTGACATCACTTATGACATCACTCATGACATCTCAAATGACATCATTCATGACATCTCAAATGACATCACTGATGACACCATCCAGTGATTGTGAGTGTTTTCTAAAAGTTACTGCGTGTTAAACATATTTTACTAAGGTAAGTGCCTGTATGGGTGAGCGAGTGGGTGTGTAAGTGGTGTATAGAGGAGTGAGTGGGTATGTGAGAGACTGTACACATGAGTGAGCGGCTGTGTGAGTTTTTGTATGAGTGAGTGAGAGGGAGTGTCAGTGGCTGTAAATGGTGAATGAGAGGGTGCATGAGTAGCGGAATGGGTGACAGAGCAGGTACATAGGTGTCTGTTTGGGTCAGTAACAGGGTATATGAGTGACTGTGTGGGTGCATGGATGGGTGTGTAAGTGGCTCTAGGGGTGAGTGACTGGGTGTGCGAGTGGCTGTATGGGTGAGTGAATGGATGTGTGAGAGACTGTATGGGTGAGTGAGTGTGAGAGGGGGTGTATGGGAGAGTATGTGCTTGTCTCAGTGACTGTATAGGTGAGTGTGTACATGTGTTAGTGTATCTATGAGTAAGTGAGTGGATGCGTAAGTAACTGCATGGGTGAGTGAGTGGATGAGTGAGTGACTGTATGACTGAGTGAGTAGGTATGCGAATATGTGTATGGGTGATTGATTCAGTATGAGATTGGCTGTATGGATGTATGAGTGGGTGTATAAGTGTCTGTATGTCTGTATGAGTGTATGTGTGAGTAGTTGGTCAGTGAGAGGCTGCATGAGTGGCTGTATAGTTGAAGTAGTTGTGTTAGTGGCTGTATGGGTAAGTTATTGTGTTAGAGGCTCTATGGATCAGTGAGTAGGTGTGTTACTGTTTGCATGGATCTCAAACAAAAGCAAGTCCAGCTCCCAACGTGCTCACAGCCGGTGCAGGCAACAACAGGTGAGATCAGGCCCTTAGTAGTTCTCATTAAACAAAAGGATGCCGCACTCCAGCGTATTGTAGTTGTCAAGGGTTTATTCACACCACTAACACCAATGAGGTGCCCACCCTCTGGACATAGATGTTTGCTTTCACTTGGTGGGAGCTTTGACAGCTCCTGTCAAGTGAGAGCGAACAGTAAGTCCGCTCCCAGCTGCCAGAAGGAGGAAAAATGCTCCTGCCCGCAGGAGCAGACTTTTTTTATCTGTTTCCCTGCCTGCTGTCAAGCCGCAGGAAAACAGATGAACAAAATGCATGTTTTGCTGCTCCATGCGTACGGCAGCAATGGCGCTCCCACTGGAGGTCCCACCAAAATCCAGGATAGCGGTCCGACCGCCGCATTATGATTGTGTTGATGGGACCCCAGCGGTCGGAGGGACAGTCCGCTGCCTCCGACAAGCTCAAGGAGCCCATCGGGGCAGCAGTCAGACCGTAATCCCTACAGTGAAGGCAGTGCCTGCTCTGGCGCCGCAGTAGGGATTACAATGTCCTTTTCCGACAGCCTTTTCATGATGGTCCCATCGCCATGGAAAGGCTGTTATAAAGGAACTTTGGGGGCCCCAAGCAGTGCCCCCGTCCCCCGTGGGCCACTGGAATGTGGCCCTGGGGGCATATGTAGTGCCCCCACACACATTCATGCACAGTGTGCCAGGCACCACGTGGTGCCTGGCACACAGTGTATGGATGTGTACATGGTGCTCAATAACACTGTGGCCGCAGCACAAGCCGCAGTGTTATTGATCACTTTTCCGACTGCTGTGCTGAAATTCCACAGGTGGGACCTCTGACTCTTTGTCGGGAGGTCCCATTCCCGCTGCTACCAACCGCCATCATGATAGGCCCCTACGTTTAAAAAAAATATTATATATATATATATATATATATATATATATATATATATATATATATTCATAGTAATACTGTTTAAGTATTAATAAAAGTGATATACAATACAAAATAAATATTATGAATTATGTTTATATACATATATATATATATGGTATATGAAAAAGATCAGCACACACCATATGTTGTATCTAGTTCACTCGTGGGCATCTTGGTGCTGAATAACAGATGGTTATTGTTACCCAACTCAATGGTACTCATTTTATCGACCTCAGAAGGATGAAAGGCTGAGTGGACTCGCCGGGATTTGAACTTGTGACCATGAGGTCAAGTCCAGGTCTCTAAGGTAAACGCATTACTCCACTAAGCTGACCAGATCCAGCAAGGATCTAATATATCTATTTAAAAAACTAAAAACAATTAATCAATTTACATAATTACTATTCAACAATAAAAGAATTTTCAATTCAAAAAATAATTGTAATTCAATTATTATTTAACTTGCTACCCTGTACGCCTACAAACCTGGCAGTCCGGAATTAAAATGTAACTAAATAAATATTTCTAACTTACATGTTTAAAATATATTAAATATTAACAATTAAGTCCAGCATCCTGCAACTAAAATAAAATGAAATGAAATAAATATTCCACAATTTACATATTTAAAACTCAAACAAATAATTAATTTACAAATAATAATTAATAGTTAATTAATTATTACTTAATTCTTGTCCATTCCCTACAAACCTAGCATACCTCAACTAAAATATAAGTAAAATAAATCAATATTCGATATTTTGCATAATTGAAAATTAATTAAATAATTAAATTATAATTAATAATAAATTGTTAATTAATTTATATTTAATTAACTTCCCACCCTACGCCCCTAGAAACCTAGCAGGCTGCAAATAAAATATAAGCAAAATAAATAAGTATTCCATAAATTATATAATTAAAAAACAATTAAATAATTTATTAACAATTAGAATGGTGATTGTTTTATCTGTGGTGAGTGCTACTGCTAGTGCAGTTTGCTTCTGGACCTAAAGCCACAACAGTGCTCTCCAAAGGTTATGAAGACAGCACTTCAGTTCTTCTTGCAATATTGCATCTTCCAGGTAAAACACTTTCTTGGCAACCCAATTCTTCTAAATGCAGGTATCCAACAAAGAAAAAGAAATGAATGTAAATGTCTCATTTTGTATCATGGATCCAGTATAGTTGCACATATTTTTTTTTTTTTTAGTTTTAGGGAGCGCAAACTAGATCAGAGGATAGCAGGTATCAGAGCGCTTTACATGAGCACCAGTTTCGCTACAGATGGACACATTCATTTTTGTTAGGCACGGGGAGATTAAGTGATCTGCCCAGAATCACAGGATGTTGAGCGTCGTTGCCGAGACACGAACCCGGTTCCCCAGCTTCAAGGTCGACTGCTCTAGCGTAAGGGTACATCCTCTCCTTATTGCAGCCTCCGATTCATATCCAGAAGAAGGATTAAGCTTTGATATACGTTTCTTCAACCTTATGCAAATAGGCCTGCAGCAAGTGCAACAATGGGATGGCTTGATTCGTGGCACAATGCTCCTTGCTGACTTCCTATGTCACAAATCTCGAAAGGTACTAGCCTACTATGGATCAGAAACATTATTAGCCCCAATTTTTCAACTTCCATTGCCATGGCTTTGACAATAGAGTTCTCTCTCCTTTCTAGCATATAATCAATTATAGACCAGTACTGCTCAAATGGGCATTGTAGAAGATGAAGTTCCAATGGGTGGATCCTCCTTATGAGGGAGTCAACATGGAAGTTCTGCACAATTAGATTGATGCAATGAGTAAAACATAGCACTCTGAAGTATCTTACATCTGCAATGTCTTTGACATTATTAATATTGAGACCTCTGGGCTGAAGCCATTCATAGACTTTGGTACTGAATAGGTACAGGCTGTATGTCCATTTCTATGGAGAATATTAGATCTGTTGCCTCAAAAGGTATCAGCAATGGTGGTGCCAGCAGCTAGTCTTTGCTTAACCCCTAGAATGAATAGCACAGTGCTCTCCTTCATTGTGTCAGAAAACATTCAGGCACCTGATGGTGCAGCTGTGGAGCAGCAACAGTTGAAAAATAGGTCTGGTTTGAAACCAGAACAAAAAGCCAACACAAATTTCACAAATCCCTCTCCTTCTATCAATGAAAAAGGAACGCTGTCAAGCAGTAACATTTTTGAAAGCTTTCCATTGTATACTTGGACATAACGGGGCTACTTCTCAGGACAATGACACCTTATTCATCATCAGAATCTCCTTCTTTCTGTTCAGGTTCTTCTCTCTCAGCAATAGCCATCATGACTAGGTGCTGCTCCCAAAAGATTGGATGTTAGTTTTTCATAAGGATCAGTTGTCCCTCAACACAATAATGTCCACCTAGCTACGCAAGACACACCGGCCTGACATGAACTTTGCACTCTGCATTGTGGTCCTCATTTGGTCTAAGTATAAAGAATTCCCAAACCTGGGAGGAAGACTTCCTCATAGAGCCAAAGCCAGATGTTGTGATGAGCTATCTTACAATCAGTCAAAACGCAAGTTTATTTAGAGCTTAGTCTTTAAAACACTTATAGAGTACAAACCTTTTACATAAAATGAATTGTTAAATAAAAATTATAAAACCATTCCATCTAAAACCATATCTATACCCACAATGGATAGCTTAAATTTCCATCAGATATGTACACTAATAAAATACTCAGACATTTGCTAAAGATTCGTTCACAGACAGTAAAAATCGCTCCAAGGCACAAGATACATCTAAAAATTGCATGTTCAATAATAAATTGGCCGCTTGCCATCTTTCTCTAATCCCATGTTTTTGCAAAATATGTTTCAGCAATCTTTTACGGTATCCTAAAAACCACAGACAGTCTAGTAAAATGTGTTTTAGATCCCCTTTCATATTAAGACCACATTTACACATTTTCTTCTCGTCCAAAAAGAGCCTTGCGCTTGAGAAAGTAAAACCCGATTAATACCATATCTAAATTTCAGGAGGCTCAATCTTAGGCATTCATTTGGTAAATTATCTAAGTAAGGAAATATTTCCTCCTCCATCCACGAGGTCAGCAGGGAGGATACAGATTTCTTGTTCCACAAATAACTCAGGTCACCATCCCTGACTTTAGCTTTTGTCAACTTTTGAATATCAGCTTTACTAACATTTGATAAGCCTATCATATCGCTTTTTATTGTCAGTTTCATGCATATATCATTGATCTTTGTCTTGGCTAATCTTGTCCAATATAATTCACTTTCCATATTTTCGTTTTTACAAAGTGTTGATATGTTTAGGAGCTCAACCCTATTCATTCTAGTCCAGAATTTTAACGTTTTTGCCAAAGCTAAATAACTCCATGCAGTTAACCATGTTTCTATCCTGATGGCCTGGATCATAGTAGAGGGTGGTAAGGAAAGTAATCTTTTTAAACATCTACCCTCTTCAAGATCCGAATTTGATTTACCACATATGCAGATTACCTCCACACCATACTGGAACTGTGGCTGGATTGCTCCCTGATATGCCCCCAAGACTGGAGAGGGGCCGCCATACATTTTATCAAATTTCTTGAGTTCCCCTACTGAAGAAAGAGATTTTGCCTGCCGGGAATAAATATGCTCTTTCCATGACAGGCTCCTCTCGAACCACATCCCCCAAATACTTAGAACTATTAACAGTCTCAATTTTAACATTATTTAGAAACCATTTCAACTTTAATTTCTTTTTCCTAAATGGAAGCACAGTTGTTTTCTCCAAGTTAATTATTAGTTCTTTCTTATCACAGTACTTCACAGAGACATCTAGCTTTCTTTGTAGACCAATTTCTGTTAAGTCAATGACCATTCATTTTGGGGCTAAGACTGTTGGGTAAATCGAATATTTTTGGTAGATCTGCCAAGAACATGGGAAACAATATAGGTGCCAGAACGCAGTCTTGTCTGAGGTCATTTCTGATATCTATTCTCCATGAGAGAGACCAATCAACTTCCAGTTCCACCTGAGCCCAATTACCTCTATGCAATTCCTGCATGGTCAAAAGTAACCCATGTGGGATATCGTCGTTTCTTAGTGCTTCCCATAACAGGGCCCAATCAACGGTATTGAATGCTGAGCAGAAATCCACAAAACAGCAATATAGCCCTCCTCCACGTTGTTCTAATTATTTTTGGGCTACAGCCAATAATCTATAGCAATAATCTGCTGTTGAATGTCCCCCCTTAAAACTATTTGCTCTTTGGGGATTATTGAATTTACTTCTGTCCATTCTTTCAATAACCCCAGGAGGAGTTTAAAAAATACTTACCCACCCACATCCAGCAGTTTTATTTGCTTATAGCTTCCTGGGAAAGAGGTTTCACCTTTTTTTGTATATGGGTTTGATCACCGCCCCCTTCCAACTATCAGGGAAAATGCCCATAGAAAGAATGTGCTGGAATAATAGATGAAGCAGGCTCGACCACCAGTCAATATTTGTTTTTATTATTACCGCTGGCAGATGTCTGGGCCAGCTGCTATTGTAAGCTTTAGCTATAAGGTAGTCTTTTTGATAATTTCTAATGAGAATGATTCTTTCATTTCATCATTTATGTAAAACATATCTGGTTGTGGGATGTTTGATGCTCCAGTATTGTACATTTCCTCTAGGTATGCGACCCATGCTTCCTCTTCCGCCTGACATGTCAGCTTTCCCACGCTTTTTTCGGAACTATATTGTACTGATTGCCAATTTTTTAAATATTAATATTCTCTACAGTTTCTAGCATGCTTTTCTAGCTTTTTTCTTGGTGGGCCCGCTTCTTTATCTATCAAGCTTTTTAGATTTTTCCTTAGGTCAATGAGTCTGATTTTACCCTCTTTAGTCTGTGAATGCCTTATGTATCTTTCTAAATTCCCTATCCGTCCTTATAGATTTCTGCACTTTGCACAAGCCTAATGTTCTTCATTTGGCTCTCTGACTTATTTCTATTTATTTTATTGTTAAATACTTTGAGCTCCACCTTTGAACACACTGCCACTTGGTTTATTATTTCCTCATACCAAGGAATAAAGACTGAAGGTATCTCTTCGATTTTAAACTCCTTATACTTATATGGGTGTGGTCGTGGTGGATCTAGACTGGATTTGCTTTTCCTTGGGGCAAGTTGCAACTCTGGTGGGGTTTGTTGGTGTTGGTTTTTAATTTTGAGATGATCACAGTAGGTGTTGGTAGTACAGGAAAGGGCTGAAAAGAAATGATTTGAACTTTACATGGCCACTCTCAATGTGAACAATCACTGGTTCATCTTCTTCAGTGCGAACCAGACTTTCTGGAACCTTCTATTTGCTTTGTCCCCCGTGGCAAGACTAGTGGATCCACTCCATGTCACCTTCATCTGAAGGGGGGCTTGGAAAAGATGGGGGAGTGGCCTTCCTTTTCTTCTGAGGAGATGATGAAAATGATGTGGCTGATGCAGAGTAGTCCCAAGATCCTGCTGTGCAGCAAGCACAACTTCCTGCCCTGCTCCCACCTTAGGATGATCAGGTGTAGCAGACTATTGTTCTTATTGAGTTTCCTGGGACGATTTGGTTTGCTGGGACGATTCCCCTTTCAACTCATGCTTCAGGCACAACTGAAGTTACTGCAGCACTGAGAGACACCTGCTTTGGTTTTGGTTATTGTGGTACTATCGTTGATCCAGAGGTTATCCACCCAATGTATTCCTGCCTAAATGAGGGTACAACCGTTACACCATGTTGCGCACCATAGTGGAAATAGAGAGAGGGCTTGATGCCAGTGCTGGCAACAGACATCTTCTTCTCATTAGCAACTTTCTTTGCAGAGGCCTGTTTCTTAGGAGCTATCTTCTTCGCTACTTCTTGTCGGTCAGCACGAGCAGTAGCACTTAGCAGAGAGGTCTCTGGACTCCAATATTAGCTAATTCACAGATTTCTCTCTGTCCAATCTCAGTCTCGTTCACCTGCAGGCCAAAAAAAAAAAAATAGAACAATGACAGCACTGCTTGTCAATTCTAATCAATCCAGCACAAGCCATTATAACAATATTATACCTAGGTGTAAACAAACTGTTTTGTGTGATTGGGCACTAGTTACACAAACATCAGTCAAAAGCTACATAAATAGTAAATACCTGGGGGCTGATTTACAAGCCCCTTGGTCTGTCGGTGCGTCACTTTTATTATGGGAAAAAGTGACGTACCGACAGCGCAAGAGGCTTGTAAATTAGCCACCTGGTGTCCCTCCAGGGGCCATGGGCCCCTGTGGGAGCTAGGTGGAGGCTGGCAAAACACGATTAAATTCATTTAAAAATAATAACAGCCATGGCCTTGAGGACCCATCCCAGGTGTAAGAACAAGCAGAAAAGAGTCTAAAAATTGGAGGTGTCCCTACAGTGCCCAGTGGACCCCTATTGAAGCCAGAGAGAGGCTGGCAAAAATCAATTAAATTATTTCAAAATAATAATAACCATGGCCTACGGACTACTAGAACCAACCCATAAGCACAATATAGCAACAGGAAGAATATATAGGAAAGAAGGAAAAATTAGCAAAAATATTTCTGAGCTCCTAAAGGGTCATGACACAATCAATGCTCCCAGCTGAAGGCTTTAAAGTGACATAAGTTAGTTATTAATCAATGCTCAGGCACATACATCGGTTTAACAAAATGGTGGGTGATCACATTATTTGGCAAGACAGAGAATATTCATCACATGAAAGGTGCTCATTAAGAACTGAGAAAACATAGTTTAGGCGTCCCAATCGGCCATCAATTGTATAATTATTTACAATTATTGGCGTGTGGATGTATTTCCCACATAAAAGGTATTTATCAACTAACAACCTCATATTATTGTACTAAACATGTGACATTCTCACAACTGCTTCCATCAAAATCTTTGTGGGAGTTGAACCTCACTGACTTTTGAACCCGCCCCCACTTGATAGCGCTCCATGAAGAGAATAAAAATAGTGAGCTAATCTGCAGTTTAAAAACAAATGATATGTAGCGGACTCAAATCGGCAATAAATTAATGCACCCACCCCCACCAAAAAGCCTAATTTTAGAGGATCAAATTGTGAATTTTTTCTTCAGGTAATGTGTCCCAAATTGTACAGTTTAATTACTCCTTCTGGCGGTGTAAAAAGTTCTACAATTGTCACTGGAGGCATGGAGCCACCCAAATTCCTGTACCAATTAGCGCAAGCAGACAAAAAATAACCTACATTTAGCATGAATTCAAGGTCATTCAAAAGTCATTAAAATATGTTTTCAAAGGTCCCTAAAATATGTCTAGCACAGCAGCAGTGACAATGTAAAAAATCCAATAAAAACAATATTAATGACCTACAGCAGACCTGGCCCCAGGTAATGAAACACAGGGGCATTATCACAAATCTGGACAAAAACACAAGGAAAAGGAGGAAATACATATAACCCCATGCCTACAATTTCCATTGTTCTTACACTGTTATCTCATAAACTCCGCATGGTCCTGCCCTGCATCCCCCTTACTCCGAACTCATGGCCAACCAGATACAAACAAAAAGAAATATTCTCTAAAAGGAAAAATGTTGCTGATCCAATAAATAATAGGGCATATTAGCAAGACCGGCGATAAAATTATCGCCGTTTTAGCGGCAGGAAACTGCACATCTAACCTGGGCTTCTATTGGAATTCTATAACGCATATTAGCAAGATGTCCTGCAGATGTCCTGCACATCTAACCTGGGCTTCTATTGGAATTCTATAACGCATATTAGCAAGCCCATTATCGCCGTTTTAGCGGCAGTTTCCTGCCGCTAAAACGGCGATAATTTTATCGCCGGTCTTGCTAATATGCCCCCATGTTTTAAAAAACAAAATAAAAAGGAGACGGAATCGAAGTCGATTACAGGAATCTAAGTGCCATGCATGGTGTATAGAAAGCGCTTATTGCCTAATTAGCATATGGCTTGTCATTGTATCATTGTTGTATACTCATCTTCCTCATTTCTTTATCTTTGCTGCTCTTCCCTCACTCATCATTCCTCACTCCACACCCTGCACCCTTTATTGCTCAACTATCTTGTATTATTCCTCTGTACTCATTCCTCACTCAGTGTACCCCAGTCTTAATTCCTCACTCCTCATTCTCTGTCCCTCGCTCCTCATCCATCAACTCTCCCTCCCCGGTCTTCATTCCTGATTTTTTATCCCTCACTCCTCATGCGTCATATGCGTGCGTATGTATGTGCGCTGGTGCCTATGTTATTGTGGCCATGTTCAACAAGCCCTGTGGGGACCGGACTAGTCCTCATAGTGTTGGTAAACCATGACAAACCCAGACAATTACCATTCCTGTGAGGACAATCTCGTTTTGGGGACTAGTCCCTGCAGCGTGTTTAGGTACTTTTGAGCAAATGCTTTAAAAAACAAGCATTGAAAATGCAATAGGCCTCGCCTTTGATTAAGTTAAAGCCATTTGCTTTGCTATACAATACCATTAGTAAAGCAAATGGCTTTAACTTAATCAAAGGCGAGACCTATTGCATTTTTAATGCTAGTTTGTGGAAAGACCAACGAATCCTAAGCAATGACCGATGAGTTGAAGACCACCAGCAGGGAGATCCTTGCAGCTAAATATCGTATATTATTAAAGCTGTTTGCTAATGCTTTCAAAGGTGTTCATTAAAGGACGCCTGCAGGATAAACATATCGAAGTACATTCATTTATTCTTTTGAACGTGTCTCCTAGGTTGGATGATTTTTTAATTCATTTATTCACCCACCCAGTGCTTTAAACTGAACTATAGCAGTGCAGGTACTCACTATTTAGAGTACCTGCTTGTTCCTGAGAAGTGCCGGTGATACAGTGACATTGGGTACAGAGAGTGAATATTTAACATCTGTCTTGCTGCTGGCGAACTAAAGCGAAAATATAATAACAGATCGGGAAAGAAAAGCGCAGCGGACCCCGCTCTGCAGCTGGGACGTGAGATTGTGCAGAAAGTCTGGGGGAGGGGTGGGGCCTCTGCACACTTCATAAGATGAAATGGGGGACTTTTGGGGTTTCGGAGAGGGACTGGCGGGGAACGCTTTGGTGACACAGGCTCGTTACAAAGCCTCTCTTCCAGAACAGATTCATTCACCGCATAACTTTTACACACCATTTAACCTTTTCTCGAGGACACCGTATAGTTCAGTCCAGCTGTGGAAGTACTCACTAGATCGCGCCTTATATGTGTCTGTCAGTGAAAACGAAAAAAAAACAGCCTTTTAACCCAATGTTGGCGCCACCCTCAGAAATCATGAACAAATGATGTCCATTCCTCGGTGGAGTCTGGCTACGTTTTAAGCCTAGCTGTGACGTCATTCACTAGATGCCTTCATTAAACTGTGTCTCTAGTGGCAAGAATGAACAAGCTGCAGTGTAATCATTTAGGAGGCGTGGGGTTGTTTAAACTGCATAGGCCCCTCTAAGGGCAGTCTGGGGTCCCCTTTGTGGAGGTCCGCCTTTTATGTTGAAGAGCAGGGGGCATACTCCAGCCGGAAAGGGTTGGGGAGAGCTGTTGATCTAACGAAAAAGGCCCTGGGAGGGATGAGAAAAGGGAAGCCGAGCCATGGCCGCTTGTGACTGACCAAAGTAAAATTTTAAAAAACGCCACCCGCAGCCACTAAAATAAATAAATGAACGGAGCGCGGTGTCCCTAAAGCGGGCGCCGCGTCAAGTTTATTTTCCTCCTACTGTGCCAGATTTCTTCCTTTGCTTGTGACAATTTGGAATTCCCCAGGGAAGTACGCTAGGAAGGCAGGCATGTGGTTGTTTTTATAACAGCGAAAAAGTGGTTTTAGAAAAAAAAATGGAGACGCCCTAACTAACAGGAGGCGATGGTTATGGCTTAGGCGGCTCGGTTTACTATTGAACAATTACACAGAGGACAGCATAAAGCGAGAGGGTGGGGACACGGGCAGCCACGATTATTAACATCCGAAAGTGCTGTAGCATGGCGAAAAACAGCACGAGGACGGCTGCTCTGCCGGGACAGCTCGCGATTCGTGCTGTGCATTCCATAAGTCAGCCAACTGGGCCACAGTTCCTAGGTTACCAACGCTGTTGGCGTTCCTGCTCTCATTCACAAATAATTCTATTTGCAGTAAGCGTACAAAGAACTCTGCCACCCAATCAGCGGAGAGAGACTTGCCCTGTGTGAGTCAGCCCCGCGTTCTGCTCGCTACTTTTAGAGCCTGGCGAAGACTGAGGGAAGAAAGCAGATCCCTACGTATAATGCCAGTTCTTTGTGAATCGAGAATAAACTGTCAAGTTTAAAACTGAGCGCGGCGTCGCTTCACGGACACCGCGCTCAGTTTTTTATATATTTCTTAACTTTAACACTGAGCGCGGTGTCCTTGAAGTGGGCGCTGCGCTCAGTGTTAAAGTTAAGAAATATATAAATAAACCGAGCGCGTTGTCCGTGAAGCGGCGCCGCGCTCAGTTACAAAGTTAAAAAAAAAACACAAACAGAGCGCGGTGTCCCTGAAGTGGATGCCGTGAAAATGTAACAACACAAACAGCTGTCGCCTTGCCACGCCACGCGACTGTGCCAATGCACGCAATAGTAAAAAAACAAAGTGCGGCCAGTCATTATTAAGCCCACCATCTCACGCCGCCAGTGAAAGATCCAATCCCGGTGGGCGTGCCTTAAAGAGAACAGGGTGGCAACCAGGAGAGACTAAAAACCCTCCTGTGCAATGAACGAAGTATTTTCAGCATAATTACTGACGAGAAACGACGCACGCGAATGAAAATTGGAGGCGGAGCGGAGACACGACTTCTGGAACCGTATTGATTCCAAGAAGCCCTCGCATGGCAAGAGCAGCGCATGCGCGCTGCTGCTAACGCCAGGCGAGACCTAACAACACTCGCACTTATATTCGCTTTGGTCCACTGTATAAACTAATCCATTATCAGTGCATGCTAGAGTTATCAATCAATTAAGCTACTAAATACACACTCCATTAGGGTCATTGACATACAAGCATGGTGTGTGTGTGTACGCGCACACGTGTTTGGTTGCGTTCATATAACATAACATGTGTATTTGTAAAGCGCACGTTCACCCAGAGGTCTCTTGGCGCTGAATAACAGATGTTCATTGTTACCCAACTCAACGGTACTCATTTTATCACCCTCAGATGGATGAAAGGCTGAGTGGACCCGCCAGGATTTGAACCTGTGACCATGAGGTCGAACACAGGCCCCTGCAATGGACGCATTAGTCCACTGAGCCACCAGACCCGGCTATGTGTGATTTTGTGTGCTTGTATGCATTCTCATGCCCACTGAACGCAAATTACATTTAAGGATCTGTCAGTATATTATATTTTTCGCTCCAAATTCCCCATTACTATGGCAAATACGATGTTAGAGGAAAAGCTTGAATAACTGTGTCAAACTCAACACTAGTGTGAAGCTGGGTACAAGGTTACCTCTATAAAGAGGTGTGGTGCAGCGGCCAGGGCAGCTGACTTCAGAGCACAGGGGTCATGGTTCGATCCCCGGCTCTGGAGGCAGCTTAGCTCAACCCCATGTTACTCTGGGCAATAGCTCACTTAATTTCCACGACGGCCCCCAGCGTCTTGTGAGCCGTAAGGGTGAGTAGTTCGCACTTTACAAATACGGATTCACATTCACATATAAACAATACATACTTTTCTTCCAAATTCTCAGACAGGTAGGCAGTGATTAGTTTGAGGCGGTGGGCAGCACTGGCACTCTTTTCTGCCTACTGATACTCTTTGGATCCTCTATCAGGTGTAGTTTCATAGGAAACATTACTTTTTAAACACTACTGATGCCTGCTCTGAAGGCCAGGCATGGAAGTACATAAGGGCCTCAGAGATGTGACACCAGCGCTGAAGTTCAGTCAGAAAAGGAAAAAAGTCTCAAGGCAACATCACTGTTTGATACCCAGATGCTAATGCATCTCCCATTGACATGATTGGTTAATGAAAGAGGCACTGGTTGGATCATTGGCTCAACAGGGGCGGGTCTACCTTTCAGTTTGTCTGCAGCGACAGAGCCAGTGAGGGGTGGCTTGGATGTAACTACTCCGGCACACGTGTGGAGCTCTGTCAGACCAGCTCTCTCCACTGCGCTGCCTGCTGCCCGCTGCCCACTGCCCATCACTGGCTTCACGCCTGGAAAACTAACCCCTCTACGCTGAATGGTACATGGTGCAGACTGGCTATGGCAGTCACCTGCTTGTTTTCTGAGCTGGTTACTCACGGCGGATGTGAGTTCAGGTGTAGGGGGGCTGCATAGGGCCCCGTGGTGGGGTGTTGTCAGGCTGGGGAAGGAGGCTCTGGGTACATACACCATTCGTCTCTCCACAGCACCTGTTGGTTCTTCCTTCTTGCGACACAGTGGACCTTTGCTTTGTGAAATGTTTCAAAAGTCAAGAGGTCCCAGGCCAGTGGGCTTTGATCTGATACTTTTTGGTTTGACGCTATGGGCCTAATTTATGTGTTGGTGGAAAGGGTACTCTTCCTAACATAATGGTCCGCCTGTCCGATTTAATGAGGGTGGATCTTTGGGGGCACAATGGTGGAGATGGAGCATGGGCCATCAAAGGTTGACCTGTATATCTCTGCCAGGAAAACCCTGGCGGTAAGGGGCAGTGAAAACCAAAATATTTCCCCCTCGCTATGGAAGACAACTCTCTTGGGGAGTGGGGAATTGTTTTTTTATTTTCAAAAACAAAATCCTGCTTTCGGGTATTATTTTTGAAAACAAAAAAACTTGAAAGTTTGATATATGGTCAGTGAAACTTTCAAAACATTTACATGAACCACTGTGACGTTAGTTATTGGAAATGCTAGCTATGTCCACTAGCCTGTCATAAAATACTCCGCCATGGTGACGAATAATACTCCATCTGCCAATATAGAAATCAGGCCCTAAGTGCCAGACCTGCAAAAACAATTGTGTCAGACTGGACACAAATTAAAGGGCAGTGATGAGTGACAAAAGTAAAATTCATCGGAGCAGAGTGAATGGGGAGACTTCTTGCCATTTGAAACATTTTTAAAATGTCCAAAACTAAATCAAGTATCCAGTCAAATGTACTCCGAAACACATTTTATTTGAATGATTGGTCTTGTTCCTCTCACCAGTGGACCCACAGCAGCCCAAGCTCATGAATGAGGCAATGGTTTGTAATTATAGAAAGACATCCATGAGCCGAGCCATGAACACATTTGGCAATGCATGTCAATCATGCAATAAATGTCATGCAAACGTATGGTAAAGACTCAAAATTCAAAAAACTGTAATTTGTTAACATATGGAGGTGTTTGCTTTACTACATTAGATTGCATCACTGCATTGAGTGGCATTTATTTGAAGAGCGTCCCCTCTCCACCACCATTATGAAGATGGTGTTTGTGTACACAGAGACAATTAAGTTGACATGTGTTCCCTGTATAAGGGGTAATTTGTATTTCAAGGTGCTCTCAGATGTGATAATGAAGAAAAAAGAGGCACAGTGAAATCAGGTAATTTCCTTAGATCTCACAGTTTGGTCAAGCAGAAAAGCCAGGATTGATCCCTGGTTTCTAGTTTTTAGCTGTCAAATTCAGCCACTAGAGAGGTACCTCATTGTCGGAACAGCAGGAAAACGGGGCAGTGCGTTAGCAGCAAACTCTACGCAGCGGGCGAGTGCAGTGAGTGTGTTAGGCAGCAGGCCCCAGGTAAAGCGCAGCGGCAGCCAGCTAGGCTGGTGAAGCTTGTGCTAACTGGGGGGGTACTGCATACCCACTCGCGCATCTCTCCCTGTATACATCTCGCCACACATGTTACCCGACCGCTGATGGTCTCCTAAGGTTTCATCCATTACCTGCTCTCAGCCTGCTCCCATGACTCTGCCCTGCCATCCTTGCTGTGCCGCTTATAGCACCTACTGTCACCAACCGCTGCGAGCCACCATCATCGCTGTCGCTTTGCCTTCACCTAGCACCCAGTACCTAGCACACAACAGCTATACGGCCAGCCACCCGAACTCTCCTTCATCTGCCCCACTAGCCAAAGACTGACTGCAACTCAGCAATTTGCAGCAACAACCTGCAGCAATTAGCAAATATACACATAGGGCCCAATTCCGATGTCGTTCGTAAGGCCTCCGAATCGGATTTGGCTTTGCCGGATCCGATTCGTAGCCCTTGTTTACGACCGATTCGTACACAGGTCCGAACGACCAAGTACGATGCAAAGATCGCATACGCGCTGACCGAATCGTTTGCGGACCCAAACCGCTCCGTACGACTCATTTGCAGCCGGATCGTACAGCGCAATGGAGCCGTTTTCCGACCGAGCGAGTACGATGCACGATTTGGACAGCCGCTTCGCCTCGGTCTCAGCGAGACGAAACGGCTGTCGGAAGCGTACTTTGGGGGGCCGTAGTAGGCCCCCCTGCACCTGGAGCCCTCCAAATTTGTCACGGGGGTGTGCCCATGGGTCCCCCCGATCCAGGCATGCAAAATGTGACGGGCAACATGGGGTGCCTGCCACAGGGTGTTCGCTTTTCCCCACCCACCCCTTTTCTGCCATGGGAGCCCTTGTACGTGTCTGTACACAGGCTCCCATAGAGTTCAATGGGAGTCCGAGCGAACCGAGTCCGTCAGCATACAGCTGCATTGTACTCGTTCGGTCGGACTCCAGGAGCACATCTCGCTTGGAAAACCCTATGGATCTGAGTCGTACGGAGGGCTTTCCTAGCGAGATCGGAATCGGGCCCTTAGGCACAAGCACAGGATTAAGTTGTGACACTGCTACACTGCCGCTAAGGGCTACTAAGGGCGTCGTGCAGTTCAGAGACCGTTCGTTGAGGGTAGAGCCAGGGTCAGTGCTGAAGCAGTCAGCCAATGCCCCAGTATGGCTTGCACTGCCCTGTGAGCTTCCACACCCATCTGTCTGTTTGCCCTACGATGTATCTTAGTTGACCACTCCTTGCCACTCTTTGCCAACAGTCACTGGGTTGACCCTCTTTCAACTGTCTGACCCTATTCTTATGGCACCGATGCCCTACAACCAAGAGATCTGGTAAGGTACGAAGCGGCGTGAAGACAGCTAAGAAATGTGGTGACAAGGAGAAGGCAAAACCCGAAGACCCAGTGACCCCCTTACAATTAACAACATCAACGACGATAAAAAATAAGGCAAACTCAACAGCAAAAAGCCCACATTCTACCATCGCCATGGGTTCCAGGATAGCAAACCAAACTGTCTTCCTAAAATTCCCTAAAGACCATGGTTATTCCTCCATGGGCCGTGAACACACCAGGACTCACTTAGCATCGGTCTCATCGAGCGGGCCCCTGAACGAGCAAGAGCAGGACCAGTTCCAACATCAGGAGCCGCAGGCCCTGAGTCTTTCCCCATCCTCAATACTGTTGTGTTCCAAGGCCCATAATCAGAGCCTACTAGTGGCCAAGGTGCTGGTGCATACAACAGATTTAGGATCCAGTAAACTGCAACCACAGAGTGAATGCACCTACACTTCACCAGCAGGGACATCGCCCAGCTCCCAGGAAAAAACATCACCCATGAATAGCCCCCGTGTGCATCCTCAAATGACTCCAAACTGCCTGTCCTCCCATAGTTTAGATAACACCCTACTGGAGGGGGTCCCAGAAGAGATGTTATTAGCTCCCTTTGACCAGCCCTATGATGGCATCACAGACCAGCACAGCACTTCAAACAACTCCGGACCGAAGCACAATTACAATGTCTTGCTCTCCCCATTAAACTACCACAAGGAAATGTAATTGCCCCGATAGAAATCAGTCCTTGCCGCAGGACACCTAAAGAGAGATCATCAGAGAGCAACTTTGACTTGCCCCACGCTCAACCCAGCGGCAATGAGGGATCAACTAATTCACCCAATGGTAATAAGGGGAGGCTCTCACCAGCCAAATTAAGCCTAAATTCTTCAAATCCCATGTGCCCCCCCGTTAGATACCATGGAGTTGATATATTGAGCCCTAACTTTCCATTCGGAAAAATTAGAAATTCAGGTGGACTTACTAAATGCCTTGGCGACCTATGTTTTAGGCATTGACCAAAAACTGCAGGCTTTAAATGGCATGATTAGTACAGCAAGACCCGGCCACATCGTGTCGCACATTCTAGAGGAATTCAAAGTCTCTAAAGCCTCCCAGTCATCACAAACAGAACAACCTAGGGGAGAGGAGTTGGCCTAACGGCTAGGGCGGTCGACCTCGAATCTGGGGAACTGGGTTCGAGTCTCGGCAATGACGCTGAACATCCTGTGATTCTGGGCAAATCACTTAATCTCTCTGTGCCTAACAAAAATGAATGTGTCCTCATGTAACACAACTGGTCCTATGTAAAGTGCTCTGATACCCGATACCTTCGGGTCAAGTTCTGCGCTATATAAAACTCCGTAAAAAAATAAATTTAAAAAAAACCTCCATTCCGGGCTCGCTACCCTCCAAATACCCCTTGTCATACTTCAGTCTGGACAAAGTAGGACCAACAACAGTCAACACGGTTGCTGTGTGACACCCCATACCTACATTCCACCAAGCCCAATCACAAGGGCGAAGTAGAAACCACTCATGAATCAAAACAGACCAAACAGGCAATGGAAGCACCCACTAATCAGTATCTTAAGGAGGTCACCTTACACCCCTCCCCCGCGCAACTGGAGCGTGACCCAGCCCAACAAGGTCCAAGAAGGTCCCTATCGAAAAGAAAGTGTAAGCGTCTTAGAAAATCCAGGAACAACAGAAGGAGTGAAAACAACATACAAAAGCCCCCTTCCCCAGGTCAAAGCAATGAGGGATGAGGTGATCTTCCGGCCTTCACAGAGACTCGGCAAAACCAGCTAAGTCAATCAACAGAACCCTCATACCCGGTTTCGAAAGAAGGGGAAAACAAATTTAATCAGCAGTCAGGGATCCGACCCTGCGGCTCGATGATCAGAGCCTATTAACCTCTAAAACCCAAGAGTTTGAAAAGGCCAGTACCCACCCCAAAGCAACTACATCATCCCCCTCTAGGCGCATAGACATTTTTACTACATCCAACAAGCCCACTCCATAACACCCAGTACAGTAGCCGCCCGAGACCGGCCGAGTGAGGTCTCACCACACCCTCCAGGGACCATAGGCCAGCTTCACATAAACATACAACATACCTATAACACATTTTGAAGCAAGCGCATTCCCAACTTCCAACGTGCAACCGCCCTTTCAAACGACCCAACGATACACAGCTCTCAAACAAACTAGGTACACAGTTTTGACGCAACAGTAGAATCCCCTCCCGATATTCCACCAGCCCTAGAAAGGGGTCCTACCACTACCACAGGGAGGCAATCCTGATACAGCCCTGTCAAGGCTATAATTGATCCTACGCTATAAAACGAGAGGATGCAATAATATCTCAAACAGAAGTGCCATTGAATGCAAGGCTGGTCACCCTACAGCCACTGATGGGATCCTCATCAAGGGCCCGTGGGCAGCATGAGTTCAATGACAAAGGGGCCCAGGCACGGAACAAATGCCATTAAAATTTTGTTCATGGAATTTCAATGGTCTCAGCAACAGGGTGGATGAGAATGACTTCACAACCTACTTACAAAATGTTGACATCCTGCTATTGCTGGAAACTTGAAAGCAAACGCTGACACCATTAGCCGGCTTCAATGAATATCACAACGAAGCAACTAAACCGAGCCTGACAGGAAGAGCTACAGGAGTGCTTTCCACCTATATTGCCACCAATCTTCAGTGTGACCAAGAACCTTTGGACCTGGGTCTTCCATGGATACAATGCATCAAACTCTCAGCCACTTGCCCTTCACATAACCATTTTACCCCCCTAGTTCTAAACTTATATATCCACCCAGGTAATAAGAACAAAACTGATAAAATAAAGACTTTCATTACCCTGCTCAAAACTCTCCAATACACCTTTTCTCAAGCTCACCTGGTGCTGTAATGGGACATTAATATGCAAATATTCCAAAGCAGTCCCAGACTATCAAGTACAGACCCAACAAGCCTTATCACTAAGCATTTTAAATACACAAGAACTGACCTGCAGTGAACATCTTGTATCTGGGCCTTCTAAAGTATCGGCCTTCATACACTAAATGGGTGCCTCCCCCAGGATCAGCAAGCAGCATACACCAGGCTGTCACACAAAACAAATGCAATCTTGGACTATACACTGGCAGATGCTGAGCTATTCCAATGATTAATCATTATGGCATAACATCTAGGGTGCAGAGTGACCACTTTCTCCAGCACTTTGAGCTAAAGATTTGCTCATTAAGGCCACAGAAGCAAATAATATACTAACATATCCCAGGGCCTTTAATTTAAAATGCCTCATATGGTCAGACCCGGCTACTGAGAATGTTTGGACTTCGCCACTGTCCACCTGGCAATTAAGCCCCCAAGCTTGCCTCAAACCATACATACAGGCCTGGGAGTCCTTTGTCAACTCCATCAGTACTACTTTTCCAATTAAATCCATCCCAAAGCAAGGTAACAATTCCACGGGGGCAGAGTGGTTCTCCCCCCAATTACTACTGAAGAAGAGGCAATTAAATACGGAGATCCGACAGACCGTCAAAACCAACCCCAGATTAATCAAGAAACCAATAATAAGTTTTCCTCAATGAGTCAAGTTTACTGAAAAGCCATATGGGTAGCCAAAATCACAAACCAGACAAAAGTATAGACAAACCTCCTCCATGTGAGCAAACAGAAAAAAAAGTAAACTGTTCTGGGCTGAGATCAACATACTTGCAAACGGGAGCCCCCACCATCACAATCTCGACATCACTGAAGGTTGCTGGGTCGCATACATTGCAGCTGTCTACACTTTGGACAACTTCGTTCATTTATCAAGAACTGTATTGGCGCACTCTGGGCCTCAAGTCCAATCTACTTCAATGGACGATTCAACAACCACTCTATTAGACTGCCCATTATCAGACCATTTGCAGGGTCTACGAATCCTTAAGCTTAAGCGACTTAGATCCGAGGGGGCCCCAGGACCGAATGGACTCCCAAACGCTTTATTTAAAAAAGATCAACCATTTTGGGCCACTAACATGACCCCACTGTTCAACTACGCTTTCTTCACCAACTCCATACCGGCATCTTGGTGAGTCAGCATACTCCATCCCATCTACAAATCAGGCTTGCGGTCTAATCCCGCAAACTACAGATTGATCACCTTCATCGATGTGGAAGAAAAGATATAGGCCTTTAATCTTTAAATATATCTGGAAGCTTGGGTTTCCACAGCAAACATCATTCCAAAAACCCAGACAGGATTCAGAGCATGCATGAACACAACAACCAATCTTCTGGCAGTCAGCCTTCTCACAGAAAAAGGCAAACTTTATGCATGCTTTGTGAACCTGAAAGCAGCTTTCAATAGGGTACCAAGGTATCGCCTTTGGGCAAAAATGTCCTGTTGGCGAGTGCCAAAAACTACTACTGGAAGCTGTTATAAACTTATACTTAGACAATGGGATCAATATCGAGGTCGGCGACGGTCGAAGAACCACTCGCAAGATCAGCACACACATAGGCCTAAAGCAGGGATGCGGTCTATCCCTCTCCCTATTTAACATCTATTAGGCTGACCTTGACAACCAACTGGCCCAAGTGATGTGCAACCCCCTAAACTAGCCCGCGAACAAGTGCAATGCCTTCAATATGCTGATGACATCGTCCTGATCGGCCTTCAGCATGTTATCATCTAACTGGTAAAATACACCAAATGCTGGGGTTGGAACGAAACCATAGTAAAAACAAAAGTGGTATGCTTCTCAACTTTATTTCTGAGAACTAACCCTCCCACCTTCAGTTGGAAAGCCTCAGGTCAACCCTTAGAATTGTTTAAATCGTATAAATATTTACGTGTGCATATGGATGCCCATCTAACCTTCAGAGAGCACCTTTCTGTTAGATGAGCCACCGCATATAAACTCCAGTTCGCTTTCAAACTGTTACAAAAAAGTTATGCAACACATCTTATCACTACCTGCTTTAGGTAATCTGTGCAAAGCTTTTACCATCACTCACCTATGGCTCTGAACTATTGAAAGGGAGCGACGCAACCAAACTAAATTTGCTCCAATCGACACACTTCAAGAGATTATTTACCTTCCACAACATACTTCACAATCTCAGGACAGACGGGAGTTTGGTCTGTTTCACCAATCAATCAATCAATCAGGGGTTTGTTAAAGCGCGACTACTCACCCGTAAGGGTGTCAAGGCGCTAGGGGTGGGGGGGGGTGCAGGTTCCATCCATCAAGGAGGGGGTCTGTCGAAGAGCCAGGTTTTGAGGTTTCTTGCGAAGATGGGGAGCGATGTTGTCTGTCTGAGGTGGAGCGGAAGGGCGTTCCATGCTTTGGCCGCGAGGAAGGAGAAGGAGCGGCCTCCTGATCTGGTCTTTCTGGTGCGGGGGACGACGGCGTAGGAGAGCTGGGCTGATCGTAGGGTCCTTTGGGGTGCGTGGAATTTGAGTCGGCTGTTCAGGTATGCTGGTCCGGTGC
This sequence comes from Calotriton arnoldi, assembly GCA_963921515.1. Lineage (NCBI taxonomy): Eukaryota > Metazoa > Chordata > Amphibia > Caudata > Salamandridae > Calotriton > Calotriton arnoldi. The sequence continues at coordinate 80,927 of CAWUFW010003238.1, forward strand.
CGTGGAGGGCCTTGTGTGCGTGGGTGAGCATCTTGAAGGTGATTCTCGCCTCGACAGGGAGCCAGTGGAGTGTGCGCAGGTGCTGGGAGATGTGCAGTGTTTTGGCAGGTTGAGGACCAGTCTTGCGGCGGCGTTCTGGATGTTCTGTAGCTTGCGGGTGAGGTTTTTGTTTATTCCGGCGTAGAGTGCGCTGCCGTAGTCGAGTCTGCTGGTGACCAGGGCGTGAGTGACGGTCTTTCAGTGTTCGAGGGGGATCCATTTGAAGGTCTTACGAAGGAGGCGGAGGGTGTGGAAGCAGGAAGACGAGACAGAGTTGATCTGGCAGCCCATTTTGAGCTCGGAGTCCAGGATGATTCCCAGGTTGCGTGCGTGGTCCGTGGGAGTTGGCGGGTTTCCGAGGGCGGGGGGCCACCAGGTGTCGCTCCAGGCATCGGGGTTTGGGCCCATGATGAGTACTTCTGTTTTGTTGGTGTTTAGTTGTAGGCAGCTGTTTTTCATCCATTTGGCGACGGCTTCCATGCCTTCTTGAAAGTTGCGTCTGGCGGTGTTGGGCTCGTTGGATAGGGAGAGGATGAGCTGGGTGTCGTCTGCGTATGACACGATGTTGAGTCCGTAGGTTCTGACGATGGGGGCGAGTGGAGCCATGTAGACGTTGAAGAGCGTCGGGCTGAGGGAGGAGCCCTGTGGGACTCCGCAGGTGGTAGGTGTGGGGTCCGAGAGGAAAGGGGGAGTCTGACCCGCTGCGTCCTGCCGGAGAGGAAGGAGCGGATCCAGTCGAGGGCCTTGTCCTGGATTCCTGCGTCGTGGAGTCTGCGTATTAGGGTGCGGTGGGAGACTGTGTCGAACGCCGCTGATAGGTCGAGGAGGATGAGGGCTACTGTTTCTCCTTTGTCCAGTAGGGTGCGGATGTCGTCTGTTGCGGCGAGGAGGGCGGTTTCCGTACTGTGGTTTTTTCTGAAGCCGGATTGGGAGGAGTCGAGGATGTTGTGTTCTTCAATGAATGTGGCTAGTTGGCTGTTGATGGCTTTCTCGATGACTTTCACTGGGAATGGGAGAAGGGAGATGGGTCTGTAGTTTTTGAGGTCGGTGGGGTCCGCTGAGGGTTTCTTTAGGAGGGGGTTGACCTCGGCGTGTTTCCAGTCGTCGGGGAACGAGGCGGTCGCCAGGGAGCGGTTGATGGTGTGGCGGAGCATGGGTGCGATGGTGTCGGCGGCTCTGTTGAAGATGTGGTGGGGGCAGGGGTCTGTGGGGGCCCCTGAGTGGATTGACTTCATTGTCTTCAGTGTGTCTTCGGTGGTGAGGGCTGTCCAGTCGTCAATCACTGGTTTCCGGGTGTCGGGGGTGGTTGGTGAGGGTTCAGTGTGTTGGTTGTCTTCGTCGAAGTTGTCGTAGATGCTCTTGATTTTGTGGTGGAAAAAGGTGCTGAGTTTGTCGCAGAGGTCTTGTGAGGGAGGGATGTCGGTAGACTCGCTAGTGGGTTGAGCGAACTCCTTGATGATGCTGAAGAGTTCCTTGCTGTTGTGCGCGTGGGTGGAGATTCTGTCTTCAATCGCTTTTTCCTCGTTTCTCTGATGAGTTGATGGTGGGCGTTGGTGGCGGCTCTGAAGTTGTCGTGGGCTTCTGTGGATTTGGTGTTCCTCCAGGCCTTTTCGAGGCGGCGGCATGTTCTTCTGGACTTTCGAAGTTCGGTGGTAAACCATCTGGCTTTCTTGGCGCGGGTATTGTTGTTTTTCTTGAGGGGGCTATGGTGTTGGTGCTGTCCGAGATCCATCTATGCAGGGTTCGGGCTGCGGTGTTGGGGTCGTCGTTTTCCGCGATGGTTGGGGTGGAGTTGTTGAGTGAGGAGGTGAGCTGGTCGTAGGTGATTTTGGTCCAGTTTCTTCGTGGAAGCAGGTGCTGGTGTCTGTGGATGGTGGGTGTTCTGAAGGTGAAGTGGACACAACGATGGTCGGTCCATGGGAGTTCGGTGGTGTGGCTGAAGGTGATGGAGTTTCCTGTAGTGAAGAGGGGGTCGAGGGTGTGTCCTGCTGAGTGCGTGGGCTCGGTCACGATCTGGCGCAGTCCAATGTTGTGGAGGTTGTCCAGGAGGGATGTGGTGTTGGGGTCCAGTTGGTTGTCGAGGTGGAAGTTGAGGTCTCCCAGCAGGGTGTAGTTGGTGGATGCGATGGCCTGCGGGGAGATAATGTCCGTGATGGAGTTGGCGAAGGGTCCGCGGGGTCAAGGGGGTCGGTAGATGAGGGTTCCTCGGAGAGTGGCGGTGGGGCTGGCCAGTATCTTGAAGTGAAGGTGTTCCATCAGTTCTGTGGGCTCGTCAGGGAGTGTGCTCAGGCGGAGGCTGGATTTGTGGACGATGGCGATTCCTCCTCCTGGGCGGGTGGGGCGGTCCTTCCTGGAGATCTTGTATCCTTGGGGGATGGCGATGGCGATGTCCGGTCCCGAGGTGGTGTTGGTCCAGGTTTCGGTGAAGAACGCTACGTCCGGGGTGGTGCTGTCGAGGAGGTCCCAGATTTCTGTGGCGTGTTTGTGGAGGGATCGGACGTTGAGGAGGATGCATTGCAGGGTCTTCGGTTCGGTTGTGGTCTTGTGGGCATGTTGTGCTGGATCCGTGTTCTTGGCGGTGCTGCAGGTGTGCCGGCAGCGGTGACAGCTGAAGGGTCCGTGGGAGTCGGCTGGTGATGCTAGCTTGCAGTTGTTGTTGCGGCCTGGGTTGAGTGCGTGGAGTGCTGCTGGGTCGTAGCGTTGGCGGGGCGGAGGTCCAGGGTTCCTGGCGCTGGGCCCATTGAGGAGCGGAGCGCTTATCACGTTCTGCTGGATGCTCAGATCAGCTCCATTAGATTCACTAGCCTGCATCTGCTGGTTAGAAATGGGAAGGCAAAATCATAAACCATAAAAACTCATGGCGAATTGCCCTCCAATAGGCCATTTGTGTCCTAAAACTAGAAACAGCCTGGAATTCAAACATGGAATTTGCCGCCTTCAAATTAGCAACCAATAAGGCCACAAAACTGCAATCTTGGCTCATCGACAAAGCAGAGCTCACCCACAAACAGCGCGCTTGGGCAATCTTGCAATCATACTCCTTCTGGGGCCACAGCCATGTCTGACCACACATCTGTCATCGGCCACAAAACAAGCCTTACTGCTCTTCCGACTTAGCGAATTTCCATCAAAGGACCTCATACCCACCTGGAAGCAGGCCTGGCCAGATAGCCATTGACGTTTATGTGGTCACAGCCAAGAAAGCATGCTCCATCTAATCTTCATGTGCCCTGGCCTTTTGTCTCTCAGGCGGAAATTGTTACTCCAAACTCTGAGGGCTCTTCAAATCAGGTCCTGTCGCCTGAACGGTCACTCCATCCAGCTATCATGCAAGACAACTAGGTTTCTGCTCCAGGAAGCAAAGCAGCTCTCACAGCAAACACTGTACCTAACCAAAAATGAAGTATTGACGAAAGGACCAGCATTGAAAACAGCCCGGGCATAACACTGAGAAAGCCGCAACAAACTGTACAAAGTCCAACACTTTAGAACTCCAGAGATTGTCCGATTAAGTGACTGTGGCGACTCTCATTCCTAGCTCCCCTAGCAATAGGGTGTCAGTATCCCATTCATCAGATGCACTTTACCTGACAATAATCTCAGGTCAGAGTTTTCATTGATTACATGCACTTTATTCACTAGTAAGGATTGGTCACTTTAGATTTACAGGCACTTTAAGCTGTGGTTTTGGAATGCCCACCTTTAAACTTCCCCCTTGCTCTAATTGTGAAAGTCTGTGCCATCATATGTATACTGAGTGCTGCCTTGTTCTAATGTGATTACTTGTTTTAATTTGATCTCTGGTCGGTTTTACTAATTTTCCTTGCACAAATATTCAGATGCCTACTGCAATGATTTTAATTAATTGGCAATAAAGAACATTACATATAACTGCCTTCTGGTAAGTTTACTAAGGGCTCGGTGAGCCCTGTGGGGCTGTGAGCTTTATCCACTCCACACCATGAAAAACAAGTTAATGAAAACGAAGTTAACAGTGGGATCCACTTTCTTTACTTCTGGATCCCTCCGTTCTAGACAGAAATAAAAAGAAAAAGTTATCTTTCAACCCTTCACTCATTCCACACGTTCACTCCTCTCTGTCCCACGCCACCCTGACAGATGTCAAGCCTGAAGCTCTCTATCACATGTCCCATTGGGCCTCTGGAATCCTTAAGTTCACCTTACATACTGATTTCTCAGGGTCAACATCTCACTTGCTTTAGATTTCTTGCCTGGGTGTTTCAGTTCCTGCTACATAAAAGGTTATCTTCCTGTTGAGCGTGAGCTGAAAACATTCTTGCAACTCACGCTGTCAATATTTTTTTATTTATTTATTGGTTTTACAGCATAAACTCAACCTTCAACAAGGTGGCTGACCTATTGAAAGAGTTGAGTCACAGGTATTAATAATGTGAGCGAAACATATACTTGCTCAACAATGGCAGACAGCCGAACATGGATGGCAATGTACACACTGAGTTAACAGCTAGTGCGAGGGGAGTTCTGGTAACAGGTGTAAGACCATTTACTACATCCAAGTCACACGTGAGAAAATGAATTTTGTTGGTTTATTACATCTCGAAGACCGCTGCTGTTGTAATGTAACTTCTTATACTTACCTGTACTACCTGGAACAGTAGTATCACTTGAATATACCATTTTCCTTTACTTCTCCACTTGGTATTTCCCCTACCTTCCCTTTCCTTGTGTTATCTTGCCCCCTCACCCGCCCCCCTCTCCCCCCCTGCATTTCATTGTCATTGGAATGTCCGGGCGCTTACCTTAGAATGTTGGTGATTTAGATTCATTGCTGTGTGGAGTGTCTTGGAGTTGTCAGTTGTATAATAAACGTCTCTTCTGCCACCGCTTTGCCTGAAGAGAATTATTACAGCTGCTCTTGACAATGATTGTCCGGGGGAGGAGTCAGAAGAAATGCTGTTCTCTGGTGGGCTATTTTATCAGTAGAAGAGCCCAGGTACTTAAACTTACAGGTATACAACTCTGGGTTCTGTCATCTATGTGGTAGTAGAGGTAAGCAGCTGACGGCCCTTTAGACTTGTATTGAATTCTGTTGTGGAACTGTGTTTGGTCGGACTGTCGCTTAATCTTGGGGATTTCAAAATAAAGATGCAATATGCTTGTGCTCTCTTTCCACCTGAAGCAATGTGTTTCGGTCTCATGTGCTTATATGTGGTGCCTTGTAACTGATGCACGTGGTCATACATGTACTGCATGCTTCCAGGGGTAGCCATGTCTGGTGGTTCCAGAGATGAGATAGACTACAGATTATAGGACTACTTTGAGTGCTGTAAAATAAGCGTCATGGATACCTATGAGTGCAATCCCACATTCAGTTATTCAGATGGCTGCAGCTCTAACAAGGCTCCTTAAATACAATTTCGGAGAGGAATTTCAGTTTAGGAGGTGAGGAATTCAGTTTTTATGCACTGAGTTTCATTTTCATATGTCGTAACCATGTTTGGATTTCAGAGGTGCTTGGGGTCAGTGTATGGAAGCTCTTTGTCCAGTCCACTTTTTGATAGGACTGAGTGCCACCCATATATTTTCGCTGAATGAGGTTCCGCGCCAATGCAGAAGTTCTCCTGGCATTTTAAAATAGATGTAGAAGTGTAGGGGGGCAATGAGCAGGTCCTGTGGTACTCCAGAGAGTGAATATGTGAGCTCAGAGAATGAGTTGCCCAAATGCCATGTAGGAGTGTGAGCAGCAAATCATGGCTGATCGTGATCAAGCCGTAGTCTTTAAGCCACACCCACCTAGAAGTGCTCTTCGCGTCCTCCATCGAAAGTCTGCAACGCTTGGCCTGGCTCCTCTTCGACCCATAAAATTAGGACCTGCCGAAAATAGGGCCAACAAGGGGTCGTGTTCAGAATTGGCCGAAATGAAAAGGCGGGGTAGAAAACTTGCCTTAAATCAGGATTTTTTTAGCTTTTCCTTTCAAACGTTTCAAAGAATTTTTCAAGGAGCAAAACCATTCTGATTGTGTTTTGTTTTAGGTTGTGCACACGTTCGGCTTTGGTGAAAAATAATACCTCATACCCAAAATTTGTAGAAAGTAGGTCCAGTTGTTAATTAAATTCGACATTTTCATTTCCAGAATTTTATTTCTCAATATGATCAATCTCGATAGTTTTATATATACACGGGGCAGAGGTGAGAATGAATGTGCTTCCATTGCATTTATAGAAATGTCGGCAGCACGTATTGCCAGTGCTGAATGCACCTGATCTATTTTTACAGCCAGGGCTGGGAATAAGATGTCCTCCGGCTCTAAGTGTGTGGTTGCTCTTGCACACGGTCCCGAATGAGGCGGCGAATCTGGGCCACGGGCATGCTCTGCAGCCTCCCGGTATGCCAATGTTTTACAAGGCCCACTTCCAGAAAACGGCATTTCTACTTTATTACATTTTAATAAAAATTCCCCAGTCTAAAATAAAACTCTGGAAGAGCCTCTCAATAGCTGGTTTATCACACAACACACTGTGGCATTGCCAGATGAACCCAGTGACTTGACAGATGGCTTTGGCTTCAGGGAGAGGCCATTTTCGGCTTCCTGCCCCCTCTTCCCTGCACAGTAATGGACGCCTCCGAAATCCAGGCCCGGGACCAGTAAAGCGAGCAGCAGGAAGCTGCTGCAATTCAAAAAGCAAACACAGCCGAGCAACCCAAGGGTCCTGGAGTGCCCAAAGAGACTTATCACTGGAGGTCTGCTTTCATTCCTGAACACGGGACCACCCTAGAGAGGAAACCTCACCTCCGCAGCCCCTCCGTCCACCTTCCCCCTTGTCAGCGCCAGGATTTTCCAAGACATTTTTCCTGTCCTTGCAGCCTTGAGTTTTCTAATTTTATATGATGCATAAACATTTTGGCAGATGCCGTGACAGGTTTATTCCTTTCCCACTGTGGACCGTGCTTATATTTCTCTATTGAACAGCCCAGTGGTTTCAGAGAAGTTTCAGACTAGTTCAAGTTCCGTTAGTGCAGACAAGGCTGATGCGGGGTCAATGAGAAGAATTCAGAGGGCCACTGAGTCAGGTCTTGCTTGATTTGATGATGTTCCTTTGCTGGACATGTGTGATGGACAAGACATAACGGAGAAGCAGGCTAGGCTTCCAGCCACAAGAGTCTGTCTAGAAAGTACCACTTCTACACAAGGGTAATAAGGTCCTAGGTAGTACCTGAGAAACCACGTCAGGCCACAGTGCAGACAAGGGCTACTGAGCCCCAACCGTGGAGGTTGAGGTCAATTGCTACTGGTGTCCTGGGGTCCATCATACTTAGTACATGGAAAACAGTGGATACTGGTCCCCAACCGAGGAGGCTGAGGTTGATTGCTACTGGTGTCCATCACATTATAGCTCTGCAAAGTAGGCCAAGTAAACCCTTTTCATGCTTGACTCTCAGGTTAGCGAGGGCGCGCACTTAAAAGTTTCTCGTACTATGGGGGACAAGAGCTCAACACTCAACCAATATATTCAATAATATATTGCTCATTCCAGTGCTTGTCTTTTGAATAGACAAAAATGCTTTACTCACCCAGTGTTACCTAATACTACACAGCACAAATAGGGAAATGCAACATGGGGTTGAAATCCTGCTTGTGTATTGAGGTGCTGCCCCTTTGGTACCAACCATCTGCTAACGGAGTTCCCCAGTGTCAGAGATATTCATAAAGATGTTTTTATTTCATGCAACAGGCCTCAGCTTACTATTCAGTCTCTCATTCACACACAGCTCATACGCCCAACAAGTACCTGCGTCTCGAAGCTGCAATCTGGACAGATTTGAGACAGATGCATGCAGCAATCCTGCTCATGTGGCAGCACCTTCTGAACCATCAGCGTGACATCAGTGCCTCACTTGAGACTTGAAGTGGATGGGGATTTCATTGCAGTAGCTCCTACAAGCAGCTCTCGTCTTCTGCAGTTGCAGCAACTGTATGTCATGAGCAGATGAGACAGCTCTTGGATTCGGGCGATACAGCTGACTTGATTTTATTAGACCTCAGGGCAACTTTCAATACTGTATCACATGACATCCTCATAGAAAGACTGACTCAGCTAGGTCTGGCATGGCTTACCTCCTTCCTGACAGATCATACCTTCCAGGTCTTCTTAACTAATGCAGTGTCCAGCCCACATGCTCTTACCTCAGGAGTCCCGCAGGGTTCAGCCCACAGTCCTATGTTATTTACCATATTCGTCCGCCTTTAGAGGACCTCGTAGAAAGCTGTGGCCTCACCCTGCTCTCCTACACAGACGACACCCAAATCATCTTTTCCCTGTCGTCTAAGAAGGAACACAACTTCTGAGATCTACACTCCTGTCAGCCTCCTCCTGGATGAATACCAACTCTCTAAACCTAAATGGGTGATAAGACCAAGGTAATGACATTGGGCAAGAACCCCCAGTTCTGGGGACCCCAATACTGGTCTTCTACTTTAGGGGAACTTGTGGTTCCTTAGCACCCATCCCGGGCGTTGTGCTTGAATAATCGATCATTATATACTGTCCCCAGAATCAAACTGACCCAGAGGGGTGGCCATTCCTCCTCTTTCCTGGACCCCAAGCTATGGAATAATCTTCCGGAGTCCCTGAGAAGCTACACTTCCTTAACCACTTTTCGGAAGGCCCTGAAAACCTGGTTCTTTTAAGCTGTTCATGTCTAAGTTCCGCTCCTGTAGGACAGCGGAGCGGAAATGGAGAAGAAGTAAAGATCCGACAGACGGTGAAACATATAAATGTATCCACCGCAATTATATGGAGAACATTAGACAAACAAAAAAACTATTTCTCCTAAATAGGATCGAGAAGGCGGCAAACTCCAACAAGGAGCTTTATCAAATCTTAAAAGAATTTACAACGCCACCTGTTCTGACACAAGTCTCCATTTCACAAGACTGGACTGACTCTCTCTCTAAATTCTTTGACGATAAAATCGTTGCAATCCATAACTCCTTTCCACCCCAAGACAACACCAACGTCTCAGAAAATCCTCCCATGACATCTTCAGGCCCTCCTCATATTCTGGACGAATTCTTCCAGTGTAACTCAGAAGAAGTGACCAAAGTCATGCAAAAAATAAAATCTGGTTCACCTACAGACCCCGTGCCACCGAGATTCCTTCCAATTATTGCCCCAGCGTTGCTAGATAGCCTCACCGACCTATTTAATAGGTCACTGTCACAATCCGAGGTCCCAAAGATATGGAAAACCGCCAGAGTCAGGCCAATACTAAAAAAATCTACCGCAGACCCTAAACTCCCTTCTAATTATCGTCCAATCTCACTGCTCCCTCATTTTGGGAAGATGCTCGAGTCGCTGGTCAATTAACAGCTCGTTGTCCATCTTGAGAGCCAGGGATTACTAGACCCCTCACAATGAGGTTTCAGGGCCGCCCATAGCACTGAAATAGCTCTGGTGGAAGTAACTGATAACATCAGGTTGGCATTGGACAGAGGGCAGTCATCTATTCTCGTCCTGCTAGATCTATCAGCAGCTTTTGACACCATCTCCCACAACATTCTTGAATTTCGGCTCTGGGAGATTGGTGTCAGGGGGAAGGCCCTACAGTGGCTCAGGAGCTATTTAACTGACCGAGCTACGACAGTACAGGTGGGAAACACTGCCTCTTGTAGTAGATCAGTTAGGATGGGAGTGCCGCAGGGCTCTATTTTGAGCCCAACACTTTTTAATATATACGTGACCCCATTGGCCAAGGTGATCAGATCCTACGGCTTTGATGTTGTGTCATATGCCGATGACACTCAGATCTTGATCACTCTTGGCCCAGATCCAATGGAAACAAAGTCACGTTTTAAAGATTGCATGTCCCATATTGACAGGTGGATGAGCACAAATCACCTTCAATTAAATGGAGGTAAAACCGAGATCATGCTCCTTGGCAAGGCTCATGAACATTGGTCACATGATTGGTGGCCTCCAAACCTCGGCCCCTGTCCAACCCCAACACAGACGGTACGGAATTTAGGATTCCAAATGGACAATAAATTATCAATAAAAAATCAGATCAATAAGATAATTACTTCCTGTTTTGGTATCATGCGTAATCTACGCAAAGTTTTTAAATGGATTCCGATGGAGGCCAGAAAACCTTTAGTCCAGGGATTGATTATCAACCGTATGGACTATGGAAATGCTCCGTTGGCATCAATAAATGAAGATCTTCTTTCAAGGCTTCAGATTCTGCAGAATACTGCAGCCAGGCTAGTACTCAATCTTCCGCCAAGATCCCCGTCGACACCCAACCTGAGACTCTTAAATTGGTTGCCTGTCAGAAAACGAATACGTTTTAAGATTCTCTGCTTAACGCATAAAAATATGTACGGAGGAGGTTCGGGCTATTGGGCAAAAAGTTAAGTTGGTACCAACCTTGCAGAACTCTGAGATCCAGCAACGAATCACTTCTCACACCTCTCAGAATTCGTACTACCAAAAACGGAGGGAGATCTTTCTCCTTCCTTGCTCCGGCTTTTTGGAACAAACTGCCCCCACACCTACGCATCATCACTGACCCCAACTGTTTTCGCAGGAAGTTAAAGACATGGCTGTTTGACATCTAATTACATCCAACTAAGCTGATCTTTCGAGTGTCCGCAAGCGCCATGAGACTTTCGAGTGATTTGTACGCTTAACAAATATTCCATGATTTGATTTGATGATAAGTTGCCTACCTGTTGCCGAAGCGCTGGGAAACCCTTTTGGGTAGCTACATGCTATATAAGATTTTTTTTAAATCAATAATGACACTGGTACTGCAGATGCAGCCTCTGGGCTGATCTAACCCTCGTGGATGACTTCAACAGTTGTGGCCACAAGGCTAATAGGGCGCACGCCTTGCTGTTGATGTAGCGATCGGTTTCCAACATCAGCGGAGGCAGTGGCAATATCTCAGCCATACCAGGTTGCTGTCGTGAGTTCCCCGTGGGGCCCACTGGGGTTCTCCCCTATGTTAGCCTAACTGCACATGTTGCAGGCTGCTTTTGCTCTGCACATGTTACACACAGCACGTTTGTTTTTGTGCTACACCATTATTTTAGAAATATGCTGCACATGTTTCTGTTATTTAGTATTTCTTCTTGGTACTCGGTCTGGACATTTCATACAAGGTTGAACAACATCGTGCCCTATTTTTCTATGTGGTCAGTCACTAACACATTCTAATATATAGACATAACAGAGAGACCCAGTTGCTGTTTTGTAGCTTGGCATTTATTATCATATAATCCAAGACTTGCCGTTTTGAAAACAGAGAGCAGGATTTCTAGCAGAGGAAAGGTCCAGGGACAAGCGCGCCAGCTCTGCTGAATCTGAGATGCAGACCAGCTAACAGCAAATGGCAGGTATGGGGCCCGGTCCCAGAGATCTCTGACATATCACTGTGTTCACGTAGTGAGGTTAGGCTTACGGAGTTTTTTATTTTTTTATATAGCGCGAACTTGACCCGATTCGGGTATCAGAGCGCTTTACACAAGCACCAGTTGCGTTACATGAGGACACATTCATTTTTGTTAGGCACGGGGAGATTAAGTGATTTGCCCAGAATCACAGGATGTTGTGCGTCCCTGCCGAGACTCGAACCTGGTTCCCCAGCTCTGAGGTCGACCGCCCTAGCCGTTAGGCCAACTCCTCTCCCCAGGCCAACTCCTCGCTTAGGCAAATAGGGGAGAGGGTGTGGTGTAGCGGCCTGAGATGTCCAATTCTGGAACTGGGGATCCGAGTTCGAGTCTCGGCGTCAGCTCAGCATCCTGTGATCTGGGCAAATCACTTAATCTCCCCATGCCCAGGGACCACGCCTGGATACCCGCTTCGGTGATAAGCCGTGCTATATAAACCTACTAATTACAATTATATATCATTCCCCATGATAGGTCTTTTCATTGTATACAGTTTATTAGCAATGCTAAGTACTCTGCTCAGTTGCATATGTTTTCTAGTTGCAGCACAGTTGCTGCATGATAGAGCACAATAGTTTCAATAAATATTGTAAACTTTCCTCCTGTCTTTCATTCGTTTATTATGGACGTGCATGAGTGAGAGAACGAAAAGTAATGACCTGTTACCGCAGTTCCCTGGGAGGACTAGAGTTGTGTTCTGGGGTGCAAGCTTACCTGTTACTCTGGGAAGGTTAGGATGGCCGGTAAGGCACTATGAGCTAATCAGGATTTGGGCCCATAGGTACTGATGTGGTAAGGTGACTCAGTACCTACAGTAATCCAAGGCAGAGTTCTGTTTCCAAACAGAATGAATCCCTGCAACACTGCCAGTATTGTTGGTGCTTGGTAATTAGGAAAAACGCAGCATGCTTCCACCACTGCTTTCTGCAATTCATCCCAGATAAGGACAGTAGTCCTGTACCTGCTAAGAGGGTATGCTTGGTGAGCACCTCTAGGACTGGACCAGAGACAGGTCTAGGCATCTACAAACACACTAAATTAAGGTTAAGTTAGGGTTCAACAAAAGTATGATACCAGTTTCACATGCAGTCAGGTAGTCAGGAGAGGCGTACATGCTTGTTCACTATGCAGGGGACTTTCCTGTCCCAGCAGCACACCTCATTTTCTAGCTCTCCAGACATTTACAATAGTATAGAGCCTGTCATTGATCTCCAACTAAATGAATAAGAGGAGAGGATGACTCACCGAGCTGAACGCTTTCCACTGGCAATGTGGTGTTCTCTTCTGGTTATCACGAGTTAGAATCCTGGCAAGGCAGACTCAGTCTTCCTTCCATCTGTCTAAAATGGGTTAAATTACCATGCATTGGTTAATCCTAGAACCTGTTATTTACATTGCTTAGAAACAGCAAAAATGTGTTATTTAGTGATACATGAGATACAATTATTACTGTCATTCATTTTGTGATACACCTTTGAGATATGGTGTGTCACAATATTTATGTTCCACTATAGATTAGCACAAGGAGTACTTTGTGGTATGTGATGTCACAGGTTTTGAGAAAAGTGAGCCATAACCGGGCTAAAAAATAGGACTGGGAACTCCTATGACTAAGTTCATAGATAGCGCACAAGCAAGGAGTAGGTGGTCGCAAAATAATCTTCAAAACAGTTGGTAGGCAAAGTCAGGCAGCTGTTTGCATGACCATTCTCATCAATGTAGATGATTGCCCTTATATAGTAAATGAACATGAGGCAGCTCCATGTGAAAACAGCATGCACTCAAATAGACTACAAAAAGGTACAACGTTCAGTCCTGCCTAAAACAGTTTTACTATCTCACCCAGCTATAGCAAAACATCCTTCCTGTGATTCAAAATCAATAAGTGATAAGCTAGAGAATTAATTCAAGAAAAACACAAGCAATAAACTGGAGCCATTGCTAGCCAACGCCACAATCAAGTCGATTAGCCATCATGAAAGGACTCTTCGTGAGAATGAAAACGCCTGGAACAATGAAATAAAAGGAAACAATCTACAGCCTTGTACTCCACATCAACATCCACTTTCAAAATCCCATAAAAGTTGAGATCAGTGAGCACCCACCTACCCTCAACAAATACGCATAAAAAGGAGCCAAGGGTCAGACATACAGAGTTGTTTTGCAGTAATCCTTCTCAAATAGCGCACCAACTTTTTGTATTCTGCTCTGATTTTGTAAACGGACCTCTGTACTAACAGGTCAGTTTGAAAAATTACCACTCAGAATGGGTTGCAATTCGACCTACCTCATCAATACTCATGAGATAAGTTACAAATTTCAGTTCAATCCGATTGGATGCCCTCACAGGGATGGTGGCCTCTCTGTGATCGCATTTAATTAAAGTACTTTTTTTTTGAGTAAATGCAGTTTTCCTTAAATGGAGCCGGTCAGCATTTGAGAAAAACCATACATTTTAAAAAAATGTTCAAGAGTTAGCAGTGGTTCCGTGGACCATTGCCCACTCCCAAGCAAACTTTTTTTTTACTTTCACAAAGGGGAAGGGGTCTTGCGGTGAATGTGTTGCCACCCACTTTGTGGAGTTGGTAACCTATCAATGGTTTGCGACTGAAGTTGCAGTCACAAACCATTAATATATAGCATTCTGAACCACAATTCAAAAGGGAACTTGGGATATGTAGTGCATTTATAAACCCATTATGTGACTTACTAGGCAGTTACCAATATGAAAACTGGGTTTGTACAATTAAAAAAGTCATTTAGTGGTTGCAAAGCCGGTGATTTAGTGAATCACACTCTTTGCAACCACTAAATGACTTCATACATCTGGCCCCAAGTTACAAAAACATTCTGCAACAGGAACTATACAAGATGCAACTATTGCACTCATCACAAACGTCTAATCCCTTGCTCAGGTGCAGAGAATTGAGCAGCTGCACATTTCCATCAATAGAGAATTCCACAAGGCTGTCATGTTGGGTTGAAAGCTTTTGCCTCTTGCTCTTGTTTGGATTCTTATTTTATGTCAACAAAATGTTGCCTCTTGATCGTAATTCCGCAGGAGCCTCAGTTTGGATATGTTGGATTTAGAAGAACCAATATACATGGAGTGTCAATAATCACATTTAGAGCTCACAATTGCCCCGCCAATTCTTTTCTTCTATTTCTCTTCTAAGTATCTGATCCTCTGCAGAAGATTAATGAGCTATCTGATGGAGGGGCTCACTTCATTTATTTGAATCTACAGGGACAGTCTGTAATCAAAGATTGCCCTGTGCGTCTTAACCTTCTGAGTAGCGAGAGTCAAGTACTGCTACTGGGTTTTTGACTGACTGCGTGAAACTGTAAGAAATGGCCATTGACCATGTGACTTACTGTAAGTCAGTCAGAAGCCTGGTGGTTGGCCAACTGTTAAACTACCAATATTCAGTGGCATTGTGTTGGCCTGCTCACTTGGGCCTATATGCTGTGGAGCAAATCCTGAAGCTCTGTCAATGCTGTGCTTCCCCAAGTCTAAATCCCAAATCTATCATATACAGAGTTGAGCAAGCCAACAATTTAACAGAGAGAGTATCTAGCCAGAGCAGAGCCAAGGGTCTGACTTGACTCTAAGAGCCAATACGCACGCCAAGCCCGCAAAATAGCTTGTATGCAAATCATGCAACAAGCATCATATGAAAATATCAATAAATCTCTTCAAAATTCAATTTAAAAGTGCATTTGTTTAATGTGCAGAAGTTTTGTAACTTAGTACATCAGATTCTCTCACTTAATTAGGAGGCAGCCGTGGCCCTACAGGTAAGAGCGGTGGGGCGGGGTTGGGGGGTAAATCGACAGACGACCACGAGGGAAAATTAAATAAATAATTAATTTTCCTGCATCGTCGTATGTCGAAATAGCCCCGCCCGGCCCCCCACCGCTCTTACCTGCACGGACCGCGGCTGTTAAGAGGTAATTATTAAAAGTGATAATTTATAAACATAAACTTAGAAACATTTATGTACCCCCTTTCATGATGACAATGCCACTAGTGAACTAAGAGGCAAGTCAGTTGTCATCTGTACCCTACATATTGCCCAGATTCTTATTATACATGGAGCAACATTCTATTTTACTAAATCAAACACAAGGTGTTTTTGTACATTGCATACCATGAACCTACGTATTTGAATGTGCCCGCGTATGTCATAATGAAAAAAAGGAAGATCAGTGAAATATAATATTTGCCTGAGATCACACAATTCAATCAAACAGGGAAGCCAGGATTAATTTGAAATTTTCTGGATTTAGATTATGAAATTCAGTCACTAAATGGATATCTTTTACTCCCATTTTTTAACATCAAAGATTGATGCTTTATGTTTAATTCTTAGCCTGTGAGTTTAGAATGTGATGGTAGGTAGAAGCCACATGAAAGCTCAGCTCGCTTTGGGTTTGAGGGTCCAAGAGGCCTAGAGCTGAGCCAGAGCCAGGTCTTAGATTAGAAGCATTCTTGGGTTTCAACAAGGGGACTAAAGAGCTCTTTCGATCTCAAAGTCTCTGATAAAGGAGATACACAAGACATTAGGGAGCAAAGCCATTATGAATTCAACTGAAGAGGGGGCCTCATTTTCCATATCCTCAGGGAGGCCGAAGATCCTAAGGTTGCTACTTCTATTTTAGTGATCTTTCGCCTCAGTGAAGACAGCTATTTGTCAGTTTGTGTGGAGCCTTTTTGATTGGCGGTTGTTGTGATCTTCCAGGGAACTGATCCTATTCTCAGCTTTGGTGATTCTCACTGTAAACTCTTTCAGGTCCTTCCTTATCGCCGCCACCTCAACCTGTAGCAGACCTATGCTTGTTTTTGTGCTTTGGGCGATGTCATAAACCAAGTTTAGTCTCTTTATTACAGTGTCCAATATTTTAAAGTAAATTTAATGTTCATTTTTAATAATATGCAAATTAATGTTGTTAAATGTATAAGTGTATTTGATAACAGTAATACTTTTGATAAATATTAATTCATAATTTAAAAAAATATTAATTATAACAAAAGTAATTGTTAATTTATTGTAGATATTAATATTAACATTTAAATCATAAAAATAACATTTTAAAATATATTAAATATGTATAAAGTTCAATATTCATTTAATTTTGTTCATAAATATATACATTTTTAATTTATGAAACAAAATTATTAAAATTACATATCTTTAAATTTTTTGTTCAATATTTTAGGGGTATCTTCTACATATTTTTTATATATATTTATATAATCAAATTTTGATGTTTTTTTATGATTGTTAATTTTGATTATGACTTTATTTTATATTTTATGTTTCTAAGGGGCCGATTAAGATGGCAGTCAGTTGCACCGCCGCCCGCTATTGCGGCGGTCAGGAGACCACCCGACAAACAGGCAGCGGTCCGACCGCCGCATTACGATGCGACCACCATGCTGGTGGTCAGAAAGTGCTCCTTATCACGGCAGCTTGTGCTGCGGCCATGGAAAAGGGCTGCAGCACAAGCTGCCGTGATCAGGAGTACCTCCTGCACGTCCATGGGCCGTGTGCCATGCACCATGTCATGCATGGCACACAGTGCATGGAGGTGAGTGGGGATACTGCATGCGCCACAGAGCCACTTTACAGTGGCCCACGATGGACGGGACCCTGTTTGGGGCCCCCAAATTCTATTCCTGACAGCCTTTTTTATAGCGGTCTTCCAGACATGAAAAGGCTGTCGGGAAGGGATATTGTAATCCCAACGCCAGTGCCTACCTCCGCACCGCTGCTATTCGAGACTACAATTCTGACCACCTGGGCCTGCACAACATACACCCATTTCCTCTCAAAGCCCTGTCATGGGTTAGTGCACCATATCATTCTCTGGTGCAGTTTAATAGCACCTCCACAGTCTGGACTGCATTTGAGTCTACAGAACATTTCAACCTAGGAAATTACATATGTGCTGATAGGTATGTGACCCAGGTTTCAGGTAGAGATGTGTGTACACACAGAGCATACTGATAGTAGGCAGTCTGTGCCTGTGTGAGTGTATTGCGGATATCCTGAGATCATGTAGGAAAGATGTGTATGTACCCATAAAACATACCATAACTGCACGTAAGGCATGTGTGCAAAAAGTGTGTTCCTGGGTATCATGCAGTGAAGTTTTGTGTACAATAGACATATCCGGCTCTGTTTATTACCCACATGTGCAAACAGGGTACCATGGTACCAGGAAGAGAATGTGTGTGTACACTGGACATACTATTATTAAATAATGGCGTGCATTAGAAGAATGCCCTGAAAATACCTTGTACAAAAAGCACGTGCACACAGAGTATACTTTGTACATTTTAGAGAAAAAGTGTACACACAGGCCTCCGAGGTAGCATTCAGAGACTGTGGGGTCGATTCCGATTCGGGCCGGAAAAAGCACCGACCGACTCGGATCCGGAAAAAATACCGACCGACACGTACCCGTGGCGCACGACACGCCAAGTACGATGCAAGGCGCGAAAAATCCGACCGACACGTACCGAAACCAAGTCGACCGACCGAGCCGCACGGAAAACAGCAATCCGGCCGGAAAAACACGCGAATCCAACCGACCGACACGCACCCTGAACAAATCCGACCGAAACGTACATGCTAACTCCAAACCGCAAAGTACGATGCAAGGCGCGAAAACCACGAGCGAGTCGGACGGAGGACAAGCCGTACGACCGACACGCATACAAAACCGAGCCGAAGCAACACAATACACCACGACCGACGCGTACGCAGCATAGAAAACTGCACAAACACAGCGTGAACGAAACGGAGAACACCGTACGAGACCAATGCAGGGTCCGACTCGGTCACAAGAACATTTCCAACATACACAAACAGCACAAAGGAAAAATCACCCAAAAAAGGCCAAACAAGCAATTACCAAGCCAATAAATACTGGGGGGTGGGGACAGAGAACAAAGACACACCCACAACTCCACCTATATAAAGGACACAAATCACTACCATGAGCCTTTGCAAATGCCATTCCACTGCCAGCACCCAAGAGAAAGCAACCACACACCCACAGCTCATCCCTCACACAAGCCACACACCATCAGCACACCAACAAATACCTACCTCACATACACCCAGCAAAACACACACTCACACACCCTCACCTGCACACCAACACACACATCACCCACCATCACCACCCATCACCATGCCCCCCAAGAAGAATCCCAAGTTCCTAGATAGTGAATTGGAAGTCATGGTAGACGAGATCCTCAGGGTGGAGCCACAGCTGTTTGGCACACTGGTCCAACAGACCCCCATGTCGCAGAAAACCAAGATGTGGGAGAGGATCATCAACAGGGTGAACGCCCAATCACCATGTCGGCGCACAAAGACCGACATCCAGAACAGGTGGTATGACGTGCGCAGGAGGGTACGGGACATGCTGAAGAAAGACTACATCAACAGCCAACACACCGGCAGTGGCCCTCCTGCCAAGCCAATATACCTCAGGCCCTGGGAGGAGAAGGTGCGGGCCATCCTTCCGCCAGTGAGCGTATATGGACTAGAGGACATCCCAGAGCCTGGTGAGTACACAACAAATGTACACAATATACTGCCACAAAACACACACATCACTGTCAAGGGGAGAGTCAAACCATGCACTCATAGCAATTACACAGCAACTAGAACAGAATCATCCCAAAATGTGTATGTCAGTCAGATAAACACAACACATGCCATCAAAAAAGTCACATCCAACTGTGCCAACACATGTACAAACACAACCACAACTACAGCTAGGCAGTGGCACAAATAGAACTAACAAACACATCCACACATGTAGCCACCACAACAACACCAACACACAGTGAAGACCACTCAAAGGAAGGAATTCTGTGTATGCTGGCCAAGTCAGTGTAGCCAATAGCATCATGGGAGTCGCAGTCACACATATTGCCCCCCACAACTGTCCCATCAACACCACCATGAACCATGCGCACATCACAGGGAGTGGAGAAGGACTCACAAGATGGCTGACACTGGCTACTGCTGTGGGGAGCACAAGGCCCTGCTGGCAACTGTGCACCAACAAACAGCAGGACACCACTGACTGACATCCTGAGAGACAACTTACACTCCCTGCAATGCAAGCACGTTCCATGGTGGGAAATCTGGCTAGCTGGGTGGGAAGGGGGACTTGCAGCACTGACCATAGTCACAAGCACCGCCCTCACACACCCCCAACACAAACTCCACAGAACCCACCTGGTAGATTGCAATGCCCCCATCCTAACACAAGATCCCACAAAGAACCACCACCCTGGGTTATGTTGTGTGAAGCACAGGGACACTCTTGGGACTCTTAGCCAAACAACTGCCAGGACAACACACCCAGCCATCCTGTCAGCACAGCCAGCCCACCCCACAGGGAAGCATATTCAAAAGGAAGGAAGCATGGGCATGCTGGGAAGGGGGGTGGAGGCAATAGCATGATGGGAGTCATAGTCACTGATATTGGTCACCCCCACAACTGTCCCATCAACACCACCATGAACCATGCTCACATCACAGGGAGTGGAGAAGGACTCACAAGATGGCTGACACTGGCTACTGCTGTGGGGAGCACAAGGCCCTGCTGGCAACTGTGCACCAACAAACAGCAGGACACCACTGACTGACATCCTGAGAGACAACTTACACTCCCTGCAATGCAAGCACGTTCCATGGTGGGATATCTGGCTAGCTGGGTGCGAAGGGGGACTTGCAGCACTGACCATAGTCACAAGCACCTCCCCTCACACACACCCCAACACAAACTCCACAGAACCCACCTGGTAGAATGCAATGCCCCCATCCTAACACAAGATCCCACAAAGCACCACCACCCTGGGTTATGTTGTGTGAAGCACAGGGACACTCTTGGGACTCTTAGCCAAACAACTGCCAGGACAACACTCCCAGCCATCCTGTCAGCACACCCAGCCCACCCCACAGGGAAGCAGAGTCAAAAGGAAGGAAGCATGGGCATGCTGGGAAGGGGGTGGAGGCAATAGCATGATGGGAGTCGTAGTCACAGACATTGCTCAGCCTCACAACTGGCCCATCAACACCACCCTGAACCATGCTCACATCACAGGGAGTGGAGAAGGACTCACAAGATGGCTGACACTGGCTACTGCTGTGGGGAGCACAAGGCCCTGCTGCCAACTGTGCACCAACAAACAGCAGGACACCACTGACTGACATCCTGAGAGACAACTTACACTCCCTGCAACGCAAGCACGTTCCATGGTGGGATAACTGACTGGCTGGGTGGGTGGGAAGGAGGGCCGGCTGTCAACCAAACACAACCAATGCAGACCATGTTCACACCCCAGAAAATACATAGAAATGCCCAAATAATGCAGGACAATGTGCCACACCAATATCAACCCCTGACTGTGACGACTTAGGACAATGCAATGTACAGGCCCACACCCAGAGGCACAGTCACAACTGTCATGTGTGTCAACCATTGATGCCTGCAGAAACATGACATACATTGTTTGTGTCTCCCAAAAACAGGTGATGATGGGGACACAGCAGCAGACGCTGAGGAGTCCCAGTCCCAGGCTCAAGAGGATGCCGAGCTCACTGGCGTCGTACAGCCTCTGTCCTCCTCGGACGATGAAGAACAACCTGGCACATCCGGTGCAAGTCAACATGCAGCACCAGCAGGACCACCAGCTGCAGCACCAGCAGGACCACCAGCTGCACCCCCTGCACCCACCCCTACAACGACTGTCACCACGAATACCATCCCTGCCGACATGGACAGAATAAGGAGCAACACCAGCACAGTGACCCTGGACCAACCTGGGGCCATGGACACCACCACCACCACCAACCCCCAAGGTGGACCAGGGTTATCTGTGCGTGCCACTGCACACACTGCACATGTCAGCAGGGGTGGTGGGAGGGGTGGGAGACAGAGGTCGCTGCTTGCAGACGTTGCTGGTGTGCATGACGACCCACAACTGGTACGCATAGCTGATGCGTACCAGTCCAGCACCGGAGAGCTCAGCCAGGTAGTGGGGCTCCTCAGAGACATTAAACAGCAGCAGGCTGCCCATCATGCCCGCTTGGACTCCCACATGTCCCACGTGGAGTCACACATGTCCCGTGTGGACTCACACATGTCCCGCGTGGAGTCCAAGTGGGATGCACTGCATGAGATGACGGCGGTGCACAGGGACATTTTACAATGCCTCCGCCAGATGAACAGCAACCAGTCCACACCTCCCTGTGTGCCAACAACATCTGGTGCCGAACAAACTGCAACTGCCACAGGGAGGGAGGAGGACTCTGGCGGAGAGTCCCCTGCACCGCAGCAGCCTGCACTTGAGGGCCCCCCCAAGAAGAGGGGTCGTCTGAGGAGGGAAAAGTGAGAGGCCGATGGCCAAGCGCAACTCCCAGGAAGCCTGAACCTGTTCTGGATGTTCGCCTTTGTGCATAGACTGTTCACCCTGTTGACGGCAACACTACTCCCACACATTGCATGGGGAGTACAAGTTGGACCAATGTGTCAGACAACTGTGGCCCCGATACTAGGGATCCTGTCTACCCGGACTTTCAATTCACCTAGGAACTTGGGATTGCAAGATTCATGTACAGCACAACCCATACTATGCACTATTAACACAAATGTATCACAATAAACACACTAATACACCATACTTGCCTCTGTCGTGATTCCAACGTGGGTGCTGTTATGGGGATGATGAACTGCAAAATTACACTGTGTATGCGAACAGCAACAGCAAGGACAACACAGGCATGTGAGTACAGGCAACGTGACACACATGAGGGAGACACACCACCAGGGCTACACAACACATACACACCTAGGCCATCTGACTCATTGCCTACACTGATGTTGCCAGGGAAGACGGTGCAATGCACAGACACCACACCCATTCCCAGTTGTAGTCAAGTAGCCCACAGGTGCAGTAAGAAAATGGCAGTCAAATGTGTGACCACAGACAACGCACATCACAAAGTGAAGCACAGGTTTATTACACAGTTGCAACATGCCGTAACCACTACAGATGCAAGGTAACCCCACCTGGCAGCGGGCACACCGTCAACAACTGTAGACGGAAGGAAGTCCATGGGTGTGGCGCACATCACCTGTAGGGACACAACAGCTACCAGCCTGGATGTGTAATCACGTCGTCGGTGGACACAGTTGACCAAACGAATCTGAAAGTACCCTGTGAAGGACAGAAATGACACACAGTCAAAAGCAATGGAGTACAGGACAGAACAGCAAAACTCATGCACAATACATGTTACAAGATACCCACCCAGAACCAAGTTAGCATGTCAACACTGTTGGGGAGTACAGCCCACCTGTCACCACACATCGCAACACACATCCAGTCAAGTAGCCCATGGACACACTCCAACAGCACCAGAGCACCACCCACACATCATGCCAACTCACATCATTGACATGACACCTCAGGATACTCACATTCAGCTAAAGAAGTTGGTGATGAGCTGTGTGCGGACATCACCATCACCATCATCATCATCATCGTCACTGGCATCGTGGTCCAGGCCAGGATCCTCCACAGGTGGCGGATGTTGGTCATTGTCATCCTGGATGAGAGGCAACTCCTTCCGCACTGCCAGGTTGTGGAGCATGCAGCAGACGATGATAATCTTGCACACTTTCGCAGGGGCATATGGGAGGGATCCTCCGGTCTTGTCCAGGCAGCGGAAGCGGCTCTTCAGGAGACCAAAGGTCCGCTCAATCACTCTCCTGGTCCGACCATGTGCCTCATTGTAGCGCATCTGGGCAGGTGTCACAGGGTTCCTGAGGGGTGTCAGCAACCACGGCATGTTGGGGTATCCCGAGTCACCTATGGACAGACAAGTGCACATTAGCTGACTTGGAAAAGTGGGCGGAATACTACAGATCAGATCACACACAATGGCACAAAGTCAGTACACACCGACAAGCCAGGCACGCTGGTTCTGCATCTGTGCCATCATCCTGGGGATGCGACTACTCCTCATCACAAAGGCATCGTGTGCTGAACCAGGGAAACGGGCACACACGTGTGTGATGGTCATGTCTGCAAGACACACCACCAGTGCATTGACCGAGTGGTAGTGCTTGCGGTTCCTGTAGGCCTGCTCCTGGGCCTGTGGTGGTACCAAAGCCACATGTGTCCCATCAATGGAGCCAATGACATGCGGCATCCTCCCCAGGGCATAAAAGTCACTCTTCACGTCAGTGAGTCGTCGCAGTCTAGGGAAATAGATGTACCGGTTCAGGAAGAGCAACATTGCCGCCAAAACATCACGGAGCACACGGCTGAACATGGTCTGTGACATCCCACCAGCAGTCGCCACAGTATGTTGGAAGGTACCAGTGGCAAAGAAGTGTAGGGCTGCCATCACCTTCACCTTGGGGGTCAGCGCTGTAGGATACGGCCGGCCAGGCTGCAAATGTGGGGACAACTGCACTGCCAAATCCTCAATCAGCTGCCTGGTGAAGCGGTACCGTCGGATGCTGTCCCGTTCCACCATCGTTGCCAGGTCTGGGAATGGCCGATGGACAGCAGGAGCCCTGCAGTGCAGAGGAGAAGTAAGCAAGATTGTCAGTCACCCCACTTATGCGGCATTGAACACACTAAAGATCCCAATATACATCATTATGAGGCACAACTACATGAAGTGTGCAGTACCGGAAGGACATGTATGGTACATACATGGCCAACATCTGTCAACACGGTCCTACAGGTGGCATCAATTTGTCCCAGGTTGGCACATTGGATATCATGAGGCCGTGTCACAGTTCCCATCTCCTGCTGCCGTGTCACAATAACCCCCCACAGTGACATGTGAGGACAGATGTGCCCCAGGCACCACAGCTCAACGACAGGTACATTCCCAGGGACCCTGTAATGCCACATGGACACTGGCATTACATGGAGTATCATGTATACACCACAGCAAAACAACCATGAACCCCACAGGTAGTGGCCCCACTTGCCACGGCAGGACAGACATGGACGTCTGTGACACACACGCACAACATCAGAGTCCATGCACACACAACGTGGATGTGGAGACTGTCTCCCATTGTGCACATGAAATCAGAGACATTGTAAACACTACATGCACAAAGACTGTGGAGGACCATCACTATTGTGCCACTGGGACACCCTGGCTCAAACATACCATCCCACATGGGACTCACGGGGTATGTGACATGACATACACATACACCACTGTGAAATGTGACCATGGCACATGCACAGATATGAACAGTTGCACATCACAGTGGTCACGTACACGTAACACCCATGATCCTGTCCCCATGAACACGTGCACAGCCTGGGGGTGGCTGCCCACAGGTGACACCCACAGGACAACAGGTACACCAACATACACACAATAGGAAATGCAGCCTTACATGCCTTATGATAAGGTTTGGACAGGCTGTCGTGATGTAGGTGTGCCCCTCACTCCCTGGGAGCTATCTGTGGCTGGCATATGTCCATCTGAGACAGGCATGCTGACATATGCCAGTCACATGTACAGTGATGCGTTGAACAGCAATGCACCGATCGGTGCCTCCGGCCGGCCCATTGCTTTCAATGTGTGCGGGTACGCGTTGTACCCCTGTGCGCGTTGAACAGCAATGGACCGATCGGTGCCTCCGGCCGGCCCATTGCTTTCAATGTGTGCGGGTACGCGTTGTACCCCTGTGCGCGTTGAACTGCAATGGACCGATCGGTGCCTCCGGCCGGCCCATTGCTATCAATGTGTGCGGGCACGCGTTGTACCCCTGTGCGCGTTGAACAGCAATGGACCGATCAGTGCCTCCGGCCGGCCCATTGCTTTCAATGTGTGCGGGTACGCGTTGTACCCCTGTGCGCGTTGAACTGCAATGGACCGATCGGTGCCTCCGGCCGGCCCATTGCTTTCAATGTGTGCGGGTACGCGTTGTACCCCTGTGCGCGTTGAACTGCAATGGACCGATCGGTGCCTCCGGCCGGCCCATTGCTTTCAATGTGTGCGGGTACGCGTTGTACCCCTGTGCGCGTTGAACTGCAATGGACCGATCGGTGCCTCCGGCCGGCCCATTGCTTTCAATGTGTGCGGGCACGCGTTGTACCCCTGTGCGCGTTGAACTGCAATGGACCGATCGGTGCCTCCGGCCGGCCCATTGCTTTCAATGTGTGCGGGTACGCGTTGTACCCCTGTGCGCGTTGAACTGCAATGGACCGATCGGTGCCTCCGGCCGGCCCATTGCTTTCAATGTGTGCGGGTACGCGTTGTACCCCTGTGCGCGTTGAACTGCAATGGACCGATCGGTGCCTCCGGCCGGCCCATTGCTTTCAATGTGTGCGGGTACGCGTTGTACCCCTGTGCGCGTTGTACCGCAATGGACCGATCGGTGCGCACCCATTGACAATGGGCTTGCCTGGCAACGGACGCGTTTTCGAATTTCGAACGAGTCGGTTGCTGGAAAATCAGTTGGTCACCCACAACAATGTTGCAAAATCATGTATGTCATGAAGTTGAAGATTTGAAGGATGCTGTGGGCGTGTTTTGGTGCTGCTATTCCATGGATTGGCCAGATTCAGAAGATGCAAACGACTTGGACCTATCACTTTGGACACAAGGGACAGTATCTGCCTCTCCAGCACATATATATTGCTGGCTGTTCCCCTGAGAGCCCACTTGCCTGCACTACATGCTCCAAGACGACATCTGCCACTGCACTGCTGCTGTCTCTGCCCCTCTGGACCCTGCAATGGCACGTACTGTGGAGAGAGCCCCAGCCTTCAGCCTTGAAGAGAACCAGGCCCTGCTGGACAGCCTACTTCCACAGTACAGCAAGCTGTATGGGACACCAGGGGAGCAGGTGAGTGTTCTGTGCACTGCCTTTCTGAATGTGCATTTTGTGTGACTAGCAAGGCTGAGAGTCTGCACGCCACTGGCTAGCAGGCTCACTGAGTAGTTGTCACCCCCCATAGTGTGTAGTGACTTGCACTGGACAGGTATGGTGCAGTGACAGTGCATTTGAACATGGTTTTACTTCCCATGCAATGATACCATGTAGTGACGTCTGGCAAACTGTCCATGGTCAGCTTTGCACTGCCTGTGTACATCATGTGCCCCTGTGTTTGAGACATGTATATACGACTGTGTCATGCACGGATATGTTGCATGTGTGGTAATGGCCTTTTCACTTTGTCATCCTCACAGGTTAATGCCCATCGGAAGCAGGAAATCTGGAAGGACATCGTCCGGGCTGTCCGGTCCGTGGGGGTCTACAAGCGCCGGATCCGCAACTGCCAGAAGAGGTGGCAGGACCTTCGGGGCTGGACCCGGAGGATTGCACGGGTCCAGCTGAAGCTGTCGCCTCCTCGCAGGAGGGGCGGAACACGGACCCTGACCCCCACATGCTCCAGATCCTGGCGGTGGTCTTTCCAGACCTGGATGGGCAGCTGAAGGCCAGACAGCAGCAAGGAGGGGGTGAGTCAAAGACTGCACTGTGAACTCTGTATTACATGCTTTGTGCCCTCCTCTGGCCTGGTTCAACTGCCACAGTGCAGCAGTCATGTTGTCCAGGAGCCATGTCCCTCTATTGTGCACTGCCCACTGCTCATCTGATACCCAGGTGTGGCCCTTACAGTCAGGGAATTGTGTCACTTGGGACTGTGTCCTTGCAGTTTGCTTCACTAAAGGTGGGGGACAGCATCTGTTTCCCTGACTCTGTTGTGGGCATCATGGGTGGGTCCATTGTTCACACAACGCCTGGGTTTGGACATGTGATCTGCGTGTTGCTTTGATATGTGGTCCACTTGCTGAGCTGAGCCACCACATGTGCCTGGGGTATGTGGCACACGCCCATGCAGCGGGTGGGAACAATGTTTGTGCCCCAGGAGTGTGCAGATTACGTGTGTCACACATACATAGCCAGCTATCCACTGTCCAGGGCACATCCCTCATTCATGTGGAGCAGGACAGTCATGCCTACTCCAGGCCATGCAATGCACTCTGTACTCCCACTCCCGTGTATCAGCTGACACATTGTGCACAGTGATTTGACCCCTCCGGTGTCTGCCTCTGTGTCAGTGTGCTGTGGATTAGTTGCCAGGACTGCTGTGGTGTTTCTTGGTAGGGGCTCAGCATGCCCCTGGAGATGTGACCATAGGAGACGATACATGTGTGTCACATAGGTGTTTGATCAGCTGCCTGTGCAGACTGGGGTATGCGAATGTGATGTTCAGGCAGCTGTTCCCCATTCACAGCAAATTGTGTGGGGCTCAGGTTCAGAGGGTAGTGTCACAGGTCTCCCATATGTCCAATAGGTGTGACCTGGACAGATGAGGGTTGAGATGATGTGTTGTGTGGGGGATGTACATGTGCACTTGTGCAGCTCCAGGACTTGCATTCCCCATGACCTACTATTGTGACACAGTGCATAGTGTTGTTGTCTGGCTGCCAAGTCATACATCACTGAGACAGTGATGTATGACTTAACAGTCATGCCTCTGCCATGGCATGTGTCAACTTATTTGTGGTCCTGCAGGGGAGTGACATGTGCTACATGCACACCATAGTGGCGCTGGCTATCAGGACATGGGTGCATCATGGTGTCTGTCGCTGGTATGCATCACATGCATTTCCTATTTGACTCTGGGCATCCCTTTCATCCGGAAACCTGTACTGACTCAGTGGCAAGAGCTGTGATGTGTCCACACCGTGTCCTCTGCACTGTCCAACTACTGTGTACTTGGTGCATGTGTCCACACTGGGGTGTTGCAATCCAACAGACACCAGACAGATGGGTGCAAGGCCATGTGGGATGTGAGTGCCATGCTTGGCATCAGACTGACAATTGGCTTCTCCTGTTCAGTTAGGGCACTTTTAGCAATGTACAACTAATGATGCCAGGGCTTGCTCTGTGATGTGCTGTGCTCACAGTGGTGTGTGCGTTTGGTGCAGGTGACTGATGTCTGTCTGTTTCCCCATTGTTTGCAGATACATCCACGGCCACGGAAGGGGACAGCTCCACGGACCAGGAGGAGCCAGAGAGCCAGACTGGGTCAGCAGCCGAGGAGTGGTCGGAGGGACCCAGTGGCACGGAGGGCGAGGGGAGCCACACCGAGGATTCCTCAGCACCATCCACCTCAGCTGAGGACCAGAGCAACTCGGAGGATGACTCCCTTGTGGAGGCGGGTGTCAGCAGCCACCACACCCCAGCTAGTGTTGCTGTCCCCGCCACCACCAGCACCACCACCGCCCTCCCATCGGCTCCCATTCCCCAGGTCCGTGGAGGCTCCCATGTTCGGGAGCGTGTCTCCTTTGGCCCAGGCACCGCACCCCCTGCCCCTGTGTCCCCTGCTGCCCTGAGTGAGGAGTCTGTGTACCTCCTTCGCCAGCTCCATGTAGGGCAGACAGCCATGCTGAGTGTCCTCCATGCGCACACCGCACTGTTGACTCAGCTGGTGTCGTTCATGGAGGGCATCTCATCGGGCATGTCTGACCTACAGAGGGGCAACAGGTCCATGGACTCCTCCCTGACGGCAGCAGTGTCCCTCCTCAGACAGTCCCTCACCCCTCCTGCCTCTGCTCCATCCACACTCCCCAGCACCTTGCCCGTCCCAAGCACACACACACCGGCACAGGCACACACCAGCACACACACATCCAGCACACAGACACACACGCCACAAACTAAACGCACACGCACGCACAGTCAGGGGACTGAAACCAGACTCACAGGGGATGGGGCCCTAGTACACACACACGCATCCACGGGCACTGCGCAGTCCTCAGTTGCCTCTCCCTCCAAAGCACCCTCCCTTGCCTCACCTGCAACCCCAAAGACCCAGCGCCTCTTCCTCAGTGACCTCGGCCTCTTCCCCTCCGATCCAGCTGCCCCAGCATCCAGGGGGAAGAGGAAGCCCCCCCCCCGGAGCAGAGTGCCCCTCGCCCCCGGACACCCTCCCCCAGGCGCAGACAGACTGAGGCCCCCACCCGCAAGTCCCCCGGAGTGGTAAGAGCAAGACCCCGCTGCCGCCCTGCAGCTCAAGCACCAGGTCACCTTCCTCCATCCCTCAGGCCCCCACTCCACAGGTGCCCCCGCCACACCCTGCCCCAGGTTCCCCCACCCACAGATATACCATCCCCAAGAGGCTCCGGCCTTCTCCCCCTGCCACTTGCTCTCCCGGCACCACACCCCCGCTGCGCTTGTCTGTGCCACTGATGTGGTGAGGGTGTCCTCCCCTCTGTCCAGCCCACCTTGCCTGTTCCCCATTCTCCTCCCCTGGTGGTAGGCACTGCAGTGGAGTCCACTACCACCCTGTCTGACTTGGGCACTGCAGTGGCGGACCTGTCCACTCCATCTGCAGGGTCCACTGCAGTCGTGCCGGCACCCACAACATCTGAGCCATGCCCCCAGTTGTGCCGGCACACACCATGTCAGACACCTCCACTGCAGTTGTCAGTGGCTCTCCAGCACCCACCACCCCTTCCCTGCTTCCTCCTGGTGAGCCCTGATCCTGTCCCTGCGGTGCCTGGCCTACCCCCCGGTTGCCCCTCCTAGTGGATTGTCCCTGGTTTTGTGCAGGCATGTGTAGGGTGGCATCTGCCACTGTCACCCACTTGTGACTTTGTTGATGGACTGGCCATTGGCCTTTGTTTATGTTCTACCGGACTTCTACTTTTAATGCCACATATGCTGAATAAAGCAACTTTCTGTTCTCTAGTGCTTTTGCTTCTGATGTACATGATATTGATGATGCTAACAATGCCCTTGCTGCAGTGATGGTGATATTTGGTCTCATGATAATGAAGTGTTACTGTGCAGGAACCCATGTGGTCCAGGGGTTATGTGTCCTATCCTGTGGTGTATCCATGTCATCCATAGCAGCATCTGAGGGTGTCATGTGTTCAGTATTTGGCAATGAGATTTCCTACTTAGATTGGCAACTTCACATCTGTGGCTTCCACCCCTGCACATCTGTTGTGCCTGCCATTGTTCTATTCGTCTACTTCCCTGACCGTGTGGCCATCTCCAGTGAACATGCAGGTTTGGGCATCAATGGGGAAGGACTCATCTGTGTTGTCAGTGCAACATTGCTATACAAGTGTGTTGGATCTGTGCTGATGATTCCGTTGGCACTTCCATGACCAGGCTGATGGGATGGGAGCCCTCATTTGTTGCTAATTGTTGATTGTGTGTCCCATTGCTGCCATGGTATGGTATTTGTTCGCCTCACATCTGCAGTCTCCACAGGGTATCTGCATGTGTGTGCCCATTGGTGCAAATATGTGGGTCTGCATTCGGATGGTCACTTCTGTCATTGTGTCATTGATGATTGTTGACGGTGTCAGCCCCCATGGGTGTTGTTTGTCTGCACATGGCCAAAGTTATGTCTTATTTGCACTGCAGGATTTGGCTCCCCCAATTTATGTTGCAATGGGACACATACACTACTTTGCCACTGATGTGTTTGTTGTTCTGTGACCAGGAATCATACATGCAGTTTGGCAGTTGCACCTCTTACTTTGTCAACACTTGCCTTTTGGTCACTGTGATGATGGGGGTTTGGACCCCATTGCCACAATGTTCAAAATGTGCTTCAGCTATGGACCCCACACTTACATTTTGGTCACTGTGATGATGGGGGTTTGGACCCCATTGCCACAATGTTCAAAATGTGCTTCTGCTATGGACCCCACACTTACATTTTGGTCACTGTGATGATGGGGGTTTGGACCCCATTGCCACAATGTTCAAAATTGTGTTTCTGCTACGTACCCCACACTTACATTTTGGTCACTGTGATGATGGGGGTTTGGACCCCATTGCCACAATGTTCAAAATGTGCTTCAGCTATGGACCCCACACTTACCTTTTGGTCACAGTGATGATGGGGGTTTGGACCCCATTGCCACAATGGTCATGGCCTGCTTGCATTGTGGGTGCCACACACATATATGTGTGGCACATGTGCTAGGGGGTCACATTGTATGTTCAAAGTCATGTTCGGTGTTGTAGGCATTTGACACAGTCTACACACGCTTGTCATGGTGTTGGGGGATGTTTTCTTCTTGCATTCCCTAGGTTGTGGTGTGCTGGTTGTGTCATGCATTGTCCATCCTATGAGTGGGGGTGGTAGTAGTGGTAGGCATCCTGCCCCCCCTTGGTGAGGGTGGTAGTAGTGGTGGGCATCCTGCCCCCCCTGGGTAAGGGTGGTAGTAGTGGTAGGCATCCTGCCCCCCCTGGGTGATGGTGGTAGTAGTGGTAGGCATCCTGCCCCCCTGGGTGAGGGTGGTAGTAGTGGTAGGCATCCTGCCCCCCTGTGTAAGGGTGGTAGTAGTGGTAGGCATCCTGCCCCCTGTGTAAGGGTGGTAGTAGTGGTAGGCATCCTGCCCCCTGGGTAAGGGTGGTAGTAGTGGTAGGCATCCTGCCCCCCTGGGTGATGGTGGTAGTAGTGGTAGGCATCCTGCCCCCCTGGGTGAGGGTGGTAGTAGTGGTAGGCATCCTGCCCCCCTGGGTGATGGTGGTAGTAGTGGTAGGCATCCTGCCCCCCTGGGTAAGGGTGGTAGTAGTGGTAGGCATCCTGCCCCCCTGGGTGATGGTGGTAGTAGTGGTAGGCATCCTGCCCCCCTGTGTAAGGGTGGTAGTAGTGGTAGGCATCCTGCCCCCTGGGTAAGGGTGGTAGTAGTGGTAGGCATCCTGCCCCCCTGGCTAAGGGTGGTAGTAGTGGTGGGCATCCTGCCCCCCTGGGTGAGGGTGGTAGTAGTGGTAGGCATCCTGCCCCCCTGGCTAAGGGTGGTAGTAGTGGTAGGCATCCTGCCCCCCGTGGCTAAGGGTGGTAGAAGTGGTGGGCATCCTGCCCCCCCTGGGTGAGGGTGGTAGTAGTGGTAGGCATTCTGCCCCCCTGGCTAAGGGTGGTGGTAGGCATCCAGCCCCCCCTGGGTGAGGGTGGTAGTAGTGGTAGGCATCCTGCCCCCCCTGGGTGAGGGTGGTAGTAGTGGTAGGCATCCTGCCCCCCTGGGTGAGGGTGGTAGTAGTGGTAGGCATCCTGCCCCCCCTGGGTGAGGGTGGTTGTGGTGGTAGGCATCCTGCCCCCCTGGGTGAGGGTGGTAGTAGTGGTAGGCATCCTGCCCCCCTGGCTAAGGGTGGTGGTAGGCATCCAGCCCCCCCTGGGTGAGGGTGGTAGTAGTGGTGGGCATCCTGCCCCCCCTGGCTAAGGGTGGTAGTAGTGGTAGGCATCCTGCCCCCCCTGGGTGAGGGTGGTAGTAGTTGTAGGCATCCTGCCCCCCTGTGTAAGGGTGGTAGTAGTGGTAGGCCTCCTGCCCCCCTGTGTAAGGGTGGTAGTAGTGGTAGGCATCCTGCCCCCCCTGGGTGAGGGTGGTAGTAGTGGTAGGCATCCTGCCCCCCCTGGGTGAGGGTGGTAGTAGTGGTGGGCATCCTGCCCCCTGGCTAAGGGTGGTAGTAGTGGTAGGCATCCTGCCCCCCTGGGTGAGGGTGGTAGTAGTGGTAGGCATCCTGCCCCCTGGGTGAGGGTGGTAGTAGTGGTAGGCATCCTGCCCCCCCTGGGTGAGGGTGGTTGTGGTGGTGGGCATCATGCCACCCCTGGGTGAGGGTGGTAGTGGTGGTAGGCATCATGCCACCCCTGGGTAGGGGTGGTGGTGCGCATTCAGGCCCCTGTGTGCATATGTGGCATTGGTGATGGGCATCCCGCCCCTATGGTGCTGCTGTTGCTGGTGTAAGTATATTCTGCATCCCTCTGTGTGTGTGTGATGTGTCGTGTACGTGTTGTATGTGTTTTGTGGTTGGTGTCTGGCTTACCTTCTGCGCCGTACGCGTCCGTGCCTGTTCCGGTAGTAAATGTAGAATATTGGTATGATCGGGACGAAGGGATTCATGGTTGGTTCGTGTCGTTCGTCCTTCTCGTTGCTTCGCGTCGTCCTCGTCGCTTCGCCTCGTCCTCATCGCTGGCGTGTTCGCCTCGTAGCCGTGGATCGTGTTGTGGCGCGAATCGGAGCTTATGTGCGCCTCTCCCGGATGCTTTGACGTGCCGTGCGTAGCGACGGGTTCGGCGCGTACGGAAAGCGCATCGTACTTGTCCGGCCGGACGGGGCTGCATTTTTCCTTCCGTGCGACTCGATTCGGCGTTTCCGGATTCGCCTCGGTCGGAGAACAGGACCTGGTTTGGGTGAGTACGGCTCGGCCGGATTTTTTGCTGTTGTGCGCATCGTACTTGCTCGTTCGGTGTACTGTACGGATCGGTCGGGAAACAGGCTTTCGCATGGCTTTTTTCCCGACTGAATGGTATTGGGTGCGCCTCCGACCGAGATCGGAATCGACCCCACAGGGGTCGATTCCGATTCGGGCCGGAAAAAGCACCGACCGACTCTGATCCGGAAAAAATACCGACCGACACGTACCCGTGGCGCACGACACGCCAAGTACGATGCAAGGCGCGAAAAATCCGACCGACACGTACCGAAACCAAGTCGACCGACCGAACCGCACGGAAAACAGCAATCCGGCCGGAAAAACACGCGAATCCAACCGACCGACACGCACCCGGAACAAATCCGACCGAAACGTACACGCTAACTCCAAACCGCAAAGTACGATGCAAGGCGCGAAAACCACGAGCGAGTCGGACGGAGGACAAGCCGTACGACTGACACGCATACAAAACCGAGCCGAAGCAACACAATACACCGCGACCGACGCGTACGCAGCAAAGAAAACTGCACAAACACAGTGTGAACGAAACGGAGAACACCGTACGAGACCAATGCAGGGTCCGACTCGGTCACAAGAACGTTTCCAACATACACAAACAGCACAAAGGAAAAATCACCCAAAAAAAGGCCAAACAAGCAATTACCAAGCCAATAAATACTGGGGGGTGGGGACAGAGAACAAAGACACACCCACAACTCCACCTATATAAAGGACACAAATCACTACCATGAGCCTTTGCAAATGCCATTCCACTGCCAGCACCCAAGAGAAAGCAACCACACACCCACAGCTCATCCCTCACACAAGCCACACACCATCAGCACACCAACAAATACCTACCTCACATACACCCAGCAAAACACACACTCACACACCCTCACCTGCACACCAACACACACATCACCCACCATCACCACCCATCACCATGCCCCCCAAGAAGAATCCCAAGTTCCTAGATAGTGAATTGGAAGTCATGGTAGACGAGATCCTCAGGGTGGAGCCACAGCTGTTTGGCACACTGGTCCAACAGACCCCCATGTCGCAGAAAACCAAGATGTGGGAGAGGATCATCAACAGGGTGAACGCCCAATCACCATGTCGGCGCACAAAGACCGACATCCAGAACAGGTGGTATGACGTGCGCAGGAGGGTACGGGACATGCTGAAGAAAGACTACATCAACAGCCAACACACCGGCAGTGGCCCTCCTGCCAAGCCAATATACCTCAGGCCCTGGGAGGAGAAGGTACGGGCCATCCTTCCGCCAGTGAGCGTATATGGACTAGAGGACATCCCAGAGCCTGGTGAGTACACAACAAATGTACACAATATACTGCCACAAAACACACACATCACTGTCAAGGGGAGAGTCAAAACATGCACTCATAGCAATTACACAGCAACTAGAACAGAATCATCCCAAAATGTGTATGTCAGTCAGATAAACACAACACATGCCATCAAAAAAGTCACATCCAACTGTGCCAACACATGTACAAACACAACCACAACTACAGCTAGGCAGTGGCACAAATAGAACTAACAAACACATCCACACATGTAGCCACCACAACAACACCAACACACAGTGAAGACCACTCAAAGGAAGGAATTCTGTGTATGCTGGCCAAGTCAGTGTAGCCAATAGCATCATGGGAGTCGCAGTCACACATATTGCCCCCCCACAACTGTCCCATCAACACCACCATGAACCATGCGCACATCACAGGGAGTGGAGAAGGACTCACAAGATGGCTGACACTGGCTACTGCTGTGGGGAGCACAAGGCCCTGCTGGCAACTGTGCACCAACAAACAGCAGGACACCACTGACTGACATCCTGAGAGACAACTTACACTCCCTGCAATGCAAGCACGTTCCATGGTGGGAAATCTGGCTAGCTGGGTGGGAAGGGGGACTTGCAGCACTGACCATAGTCACAAGCACCGCCCCTCACACACCCCCCAACACAAACTCCACAGAACCCACCTGGTAGATTGCAATGCCCCCATCCTAACACAAGATCCCACAAAGAACCACCACCCTGGGTTATGTTGTGTGAAGCACAGGGACACTCTTGGGACTCTTAGCCAAACAACTGCCAGGACAACACTCCCAGCCATCCTGTCAGCACAGCCAGCCCACCCCACAGGGAAGCAGATTCAAAAGGAAGGAAGCATGGGCATGCTGGGAAGGGGGGTGGAGGCAATAGCATGATGGGAGTCGTAGTCACTGATATTGGTCACCCCCACAACTGTCCCATCAACACCACCATGAACCATGCTCACATCACAGGGAGTGGAGAAGGACTCACAAGATGGCTGACACTGGCTACTGCTGTGGGGAGCACAAGGCCCTGCTGGCAACTGTGCACCAACAAACAGCAGGACACCACTGACTGACATCCTGAGAGACAACTTACACTCCCTGCAATGCAAGCACGTTCCATGGTGGGATATCTGGCTAGCTGGGTGCGAAGGGGGACTTGCAGCACTGACCATAGTCACAAGCACCTCCCCTCACACACACCCCAACACAAACTCCACAGAACCCACCTGGTAGAATGCAATGCCCCCATCCTAACACAAGATCCCACAAAGCACCACCACCCTGGGTTATGTTGTGTGAAGCACAGGGACACTCTTGGGACTCTTAGCCAAACAACTGCCAGGACAACACTCCCAGCCATCCTGTCAGCACAGCCAGCCCACCCCACAGGGAAGCAGAGTCAAAAGGAAGGAAGCATGGGCATGCTGGGAAGGGGGTGGAGGCAATAGCATGATGGGAGTCGTAGTCACAGACATTGCTCAGCCTCACAACTGGCCCATCAACACCACCCTGAACCATGCTCACATCACAGGGAGTGGAGAAGGACTCACAAGATGGCTGACACTGGCTACTGCTGTGGGGAGCACAAGGCCCTGCTGCCAACTGTGCACCAACAAACAGCAGGACACCACTGACTGACATCCTGAGAGACAACTTACACTCCCTGCAATGCAAGCACGTTCCATGGTGGGATAACTGACTGGCTGGGTGGGTGGGAAGGAGGGCCGGCTGTCAACCAAACACAACCAATGCAGACCATGTTCACACCCCAGAAAATACATAGAAATGCCCAAATAATGCAGGACAATGTGCCACACCAATATCAACCCCTGACTGTGACGACTTAGGACAATGCAATGTACAGGCCCGCACCCAGAGGCACAGTCACAACTGTCATGTGTGTCAACCATTGATGCCTGCAGAAACATGACATACATTGTTTGTGTCTCCCAAAAACAGGTGATGATGGGGACACAGCAGCAGACGCTGAGGAGTCCCAGTCCCAGGCTCAAGAGGATGCCGAGCTCACTGGCGTCGTACAGCCTCTGTCCTCCTCGGACGATGAAGAACAACCTGGCACATCCGGTGCAAGTCAACATGCAGCACCAGCAGGACCACCAGCTGCAGCACCAGCAGGACCACCAGCTGCACCCCTGCACCCACCCCTACAACGACTGTCACCACGAATACCATCCCTGCCGACATGGACAGAATAAGGAGCAACACCAGCACAGTGACCCTGGACCAACCTGGGGCCATGGACACCACCACCACCAACAACCCCCAAGGTGGACCAGGGTTATCTGTGCGTGCCACTGCACACACTGCACATGTCAGCAGGGGTGGTGGGAGGGGTGGGAGACAGAGGTCGCTGCTTGCAGACGTTGCTGGTGTGCATGATGACCCACAACTGGTACGCATAGCTGATGCATACCAGTCCAGCACCGGAGAGCTCAGCCAGGTAGTGGGGCTCCTCAGAGACATTAAACAGCAGCAGGCTGCCCATCATGCCCGCTTGGACTCCCACATGTCCCACGTGGAGTCACACATGTCCCGTGTGGACTCACACATGTCCAGCGTGGAGTCCAAGTGGGATGCACTGCATGAGATGACGGCGGTGCACAGGGACATTTTACAATGCCTCCGCCAGATGAACAGCAACCAGTCCACACCTCCCTGTGTGCCAACAACATCTGGTGCCGAACAAACTGCAACTGCCACAGGGAGGGAGGAGGACTCTGGCGGAGAGTCCCCTGCACCGCAGCAGCCTGCACTTGAGGGCCCCCCCCCAAGAAGAGGGGTCGTCCGAGGAGGGAAAAGTGAGAGGCCGATGGCCAAGCGCAACTCCCAGGAAGCCTGAACCTGTTCTGGATGTTCGCCTTTGTGCACAGACTGTTCACCCTGTTGACGGCAACACTACTCCCACACATTGCATGGGGAGTACAAGTTGGACCAATGTGTCAGACAACTGTGGCCCCGATACTGGGGATCCTGTCTACCCGGACTTTCAATTCACCTAGGAACTTGGGATTGCAAGATTCATGTACAGCACAACCCATCCTATGCACTATTAACACAAATGTATCACAATAAACACACTAATACACCATACTTGCCTCTGTCGTGATTCCAACGTGGGTGCTGTTATGGGGATGATGAACTGCAAAATTACACTGTGTATGCGAACAGCAACAGCAAGGACAACACAGGCATGTGAGTACAGGCAACGTGACACACATGAGGGAGACACACCACCAGGGCTACACGACACATACACACCTAGGCCATCTGACTCATTGCCTACACTGATGTTGCCAGGGAAGACGGTGCAATGCACAGACACCACACCCATTCCCAGTTGTAGTCAAGTAGCCCACAGGTGCAGTAAGCAAATGGCAGTCAAATGTGTGACCACAGACAACGCACATCACAAAGTGAAGCACAGGTTTATTACACAGTTGCAACATGCCGTAACCACTACAGATGCAAGGTAACCCCACCTGGCAGCGGGCACACAGTCAACAACTGTAGACGGAAGGAAGTCCATGGGTGTGGCTCACATCACCTGTAGGGACACAACAGCTACCAGCCTGGATGTGCAATCACGTCGTCGGTGGACACAGTTGACCAAACGAATCTGAAAGTACCCTGTGAAGGACAGAAATGACACACAGTCAAAAGCAATGGAGTACAGGACAGAACAGCAAAACTCATGCACAATACATGTTACAAGATACCCACCCAGAACCAAGTTAGCATGTCAACACTGTTGGGGAGTACAGCCCACCTGTCACCACACATCGCAACACACATCCAGTCAAGTAGCCCATGGACACACTCCAACAGCACCAGAGCACCACCCACACATCATGCCAACTCACATCATTGACATGACACCTCAGGATACTCACATTCAGCTAAAGAAGTTGGTGATGAGCTGTGTGCGGACATCACCATCACCATCATCATCATCATCGTCACTGGCATCGTGGTCCAGGCCAGGATCCTCCACAGGTGGCGGATGTTGGTCATTGTCATCCTGGATGAGAGGCAACTCCTTCCGCACTGCCAGGTTGTGGAGCATGCAGCAGACGATGATAATCTTGCACACTTTCGCAGGGGCATATGGGAGGGACCCTCCGGTCTTGTCCAGGCAGCGGAAGCGGCTCTTCAGGAGACCAAAGGTCCGCTCAATCACTCTCCTGGTCCGACCATGTGCCTCATTGTAGCGCATCTGGGCAGGTGTCACAGGGTTCCTGAGGGGTGTCAGCAACCACGGCATGTTGGGGTATCCCGAGTCACCTATGGACAGACAAGTGCACATTAGCTGACTTAGAAAAGTGGGCGGAATACTACAGATCAGATCACACACAATGGCACAAAGTCAGTACACACCGACAAGCCAGGCACGCTGGTTCTGCATCTGTGCCATCATCCTGGGGATGCGACTACTCCTCATCACAAAGGCATCGTGTGCTGAACCAGGGAAACGGGCACACACGTGTGTGATGGTCATGTCTGCAAGACACACCACCAGTGCATTGACCGAGTGGTAGTGCTTGCGGTTCCTGTAGGCCTGCTCCTGGGCCTGTGGTGGAACCAAAGCCACATGTGTCCCATCAATGGAGCCAATTACATGCGGCATCCTCCCCAGGGCATAAAAGTCACTCTTCACGTCAGTGAGTCGTCGCAGTCTAGGGAAATAGATGTACCGGTTCAGGAAGAGCAACATTGCCGCCAAAACATCGCGGAGCACACGGCTGAACATGGTCTGTGACATCCCACCAGCAGTCGCCACAGTATGTTGGAAGGTACCAGTGGCAAAGAAGTGTAGGGCTGCCATCACCTTCACCTTGGGGGTCAGCGCTGTAGGATACGGCCGGCCAGGCTGCAAATGTGGGGACAACTGCACTGCCAAATCCTCAATCAGCTGCCTGGTGAAGCGGTACCGTCGGATGCTGTCCCGTTCCACCATCGTTGCCAGGTCTGGGAATGGCCGATGGACAGCAGGAGCCCTGCAGTGCAGAGGAGAAGTAAGCAAGATTGTCAGTCACCCCACATATGCGGCATTGAACACACTAAAGATCCCAACATACATCATTATGAGGCACAACTACATGAAGTGTGCAGTACCGGAAGGACATGTATGGTACATACATGGCCAACATCTGTCAACACGGTCCTACAGGTGGCATCAATTTGTCCCAGGTTGGCCCATTGGATATCATGAGGCCGTGTCACAGTTCCCATCTCCTGCTGCCGTGTCACAATAACCCCCCACAGTGACATGTGAGGACAGATGTGCCCCAGGCACCACAGCTCAATGACAGGTACATTCCCAGGGACCCTGTAATGCCACATGGACACTGGCATTACATGGAGTATCATGTATACACCACAGTAAAACAACCATGAACCCCACCGGTAGTGGCCCCACTTGCCACGGCAGGACAGACATGGACGTCTGTGACACACACGCACAACATCAGAGTCCATGCACACACAACGTGGATGTGGAGACTGTCTCCCATTGTGCACATGAAATCAGAGACATTGTAAACACTACATGCACAAAGACTGTGGAGGACCATCACTATTGTGCCACTGGGACACCCTGGCTCAAACATACCGTCCCACATGGGACTCACGGGGTATGTGACATGACATACACATACACCACTGTGAAATGTGACCATGGCACATGCACAGATATGAACAGTTGCACATCACAGTGGTCACGTACACGTAACACCCATGATCCTGTCCCCATGAACACGTGCACAGCCTGGGGGTGGCTGCCCACAGGTGACACCCACAGGACAACAAGTACACCAACATACACACAATAGGAAATGCAGCCTTACATGCCTTATGATAATGGTTGGACAGGCTGTCGTGATGTAGGTGTGCCCCTCACTCCCTGGGAGCTATCTGTGGCTGGCATATGTCCATCTGAGACAGGCATGCTGACATATGCCAGTCACATGTACAGTGATGCGTTGAACAGCAATGGACCGATCGGTGCCTCCGGCCGGCCCATTGCTTTCAATGTGTGCGGGTACGCGTTGTACCCCTGTGCGCGTTGAACAGCAATGGACCGATCGGTGCCTCCGGCCGGCCCATTGCTTTCAATGTGTGCCGGTACGCGTTGTACCCCTGTGCGCGTTGAACTGCAATGGACCGATCGGTGCCTCCAGCCGGCCCATTGCTTTCAATGTGTGCGGGTACGCGTTGTACCCCTGTGCGTGTTGAACAGCAATGGACCGATCGGTGCCTCCGGCCGGCCCATTGCTTTCAATGTGTGCGGGTACGCGTTGTACCCCTGTGCGCGTTGAACTGCAATGGACCGATCGGTGCCTCCGGCCGGCCCATTGCTTTCAATGTGTGCGGGTACGCGTTGTACCCCTGTGCGTGTTGAACTGCAATGGACCGATCGGTGCCTCCGGCCGGCCCATTGCTTTCAATGTGTGCGGGTACGCGTTGTACCCCTGTGCGCGTTGAACTGCAATGGACCGATCGGTGCCTCCGGCCGGCCCATTGCTTTCAATGTGTGCGGGTACGCGTTGTACCCCTGTGCGCGTTGAACTGCAATGGACCGATCGGTGCCTCCGGCCGGCCCATTGCTTT
The DNA here is from genome assembly GCA_963921515.1 of Calotriton arnoldi. Lineage (NCBI taxonomy): Eukaryota > Metazoa > Chordata > Amphibia > Caudata > Salamandridae > Calotriton > Calotriton arnoldi. The sequence goes on from CAWUFW010003238.1 coordinate 122,644, forward strand.
CAATGTGTGCGGGTACGCGTTGTTCCCCTGTGCGCGTTGAACTGCAATGGACCGATCGGTGCCTCCGGCCGGCCCATTGCTTTCAATGTGTGCGGGTACGCGTTGTACCCCTGTGCGCGTTGAACTGCAATGGACCGATCGGTGCCTCCGGCCGGCCCATTGCTTTCAATGTGTGCGGGTACGCGTTGTACCCCTGTGCGCGTTGTACCGCAATGGACCGATCGGTGCGCACCCATTGACAATGGGCTTGCCTGGCAACGGACGCGTTTTCGAATTTCGAACGAGTCGGTTGCTGGAAAATCAGTTGGTCACCCACAACAATGTTGCAAAATCATGTATGTCATGAAGTTGAAGATTTGAAGGATGCTGTGGGCGTGTTTTGGTGCTGCTATTCCATGGATTGGCCAGATTCAGAAGATGCAAACGACTTGGACCTATCACTTTGGACACAAGGGACAGTATCTGCCTCTCCAGCACATATATATTGCTGGCTGTTCCCCTGAGAGCCCACTTGCCTGCACTACATGCTCCAAGACGACATCTGCCACTGCACTGCTGCTGTCTCTGCCCCTCTGGACCCTGCAATGGCACGTACTGTGGAGAGAGCCCCAGCCTTCAGCCTTGAAGAGAACCAGGCCCTGCTGGACAGCCTACTTCCACAGTACAGCAAGCTGTATGGGACACCAGGGGAGCAGGTGAGTGTTCTGTGCACTGCCTTTCTGAATGTGCATTTTGTGTGACTAGCAAGGCTGAGAGTCTGCACGCCACTGGCTAGCAGGCTCACTGAGTAGTTGTCACCCCCCATAGTGTGTAGTGACTTGCACTGGACAGGTATGGTGCAGTGACAGTGCATTTGAACATGGTTTTACTTCCCATGCAATGATACCATGTAGTGACGTCTGGCAAACTGTCCATGGTCAGCTTTGCACTGCCTGTGTACATCATGTGCCCCTGTGTTTGAGACATGTATATACGACTGTGTCATGCACGGATATGTTGCATGTGTGGTAATGGCCTTTTCACTTTGTCATCCTCACAGGTTAATGCCCATCGGAAGCAGGAAATCTGGAAGGACATCGTCCGGGCTGTCCGGTCCGTGGGGGTCTACAAGCGCCGGATCCGCAACTGCCAGAAGAGGTGGCAGGACCTTCGGGGCTGGACCCGGAGGATTGCACGGGTCCAGCTGAAGCTGTCGCCTCCTCGCAGGAGGGGCGGAACACGGACCCTGACCCCCCACATGCTCCAGATCCTGGCGGTGGTCTTTCCAGACCTGGATGGGCAGCTGAAGGCCAGACAGCAGCAAGGAGGGGGTGAGTCAAAGACTGCACTGTGAACTCTGTATTACATGCTTTGTGCCCTCCTCTGGCCTGGTTCAACTGCCACAGTGCAGCAGTCATGTTGTCCAGGAGCCATGTCCCTCTATTGTGCACTGCCCACTGCTCATCTGATACCCAGGTGTGGCCCTTACAGTCAGGGAATTGTGTCACTTGGGACTGTGTACTTGCAGTTTGCTTCACTAAAGGTGGGGGACAGCATCTGTTTCCCTGACTCTGTTGTGGGCATCATGGGTGGGTCCATTGTTCACACAACGCCTGGGTTTGGACATGTGATCTGCGTGTTGCTTTGATATGTGGTCCACTTGCTGAGCTGAGCCACCACATGTGCCTGGGGTATGTGGCACACGCCCATGCAGCGGGTGGGAACAATGTTTGTGCCCCAGGAGTGTGCAGATTACGTGTGTCACACATACATAGCCAGCTATCCACTGTCCAGGGCACATCCCTCATTCATGTGGAGCAGGACAGTCATGCCTACTCCAGGCCATGCAATGCACTCTGTACTCCCACTCCCGTGTATCAGCTGACACATTGTGCACAGTGATTTGACCCCTCCGGTGTCTGCCTCTGTGTCAGTGTGCTGTGGATTAGTTGCCAGGACTGCTGTGGTGTTTCTTGGTAGGGGCTCAGCATGCCCCTGGAGATGTGACCATAGGAGACGATACTTGTGTGTCACATAGGTGTTTGATCAGCTGCCTGTGCAGACTGGGGTATGCGAATGTGATGTTCAGGCAGCTGTTCCCCATTCACAGCAAATTGTGAGGGGCTCAGGTTCAGAGGGTAGTGTCACAGGTCTCCCATATGTCCAATAGGTGTGACCTGGACAGATGAGGGTTGAGATGATGTGTTGTGTGGGGGATGTACATGTGCACTTGTGCAGCTCCAGGACTTGCATTCCCCATGACCTACTATTGTGACACAGTGCATAGTGTTGTTGTCTGGCTGCCAAGTCATACATCACTGAGACAGTGATGTATGACTTAACAGTCATGCCTCTGCCATGGCATGTGTCAACTTATTTGTGGTCCTGCAGGGGAGTGACATGTGCTACATGCACACCATAGTGGCGCTGGCTATCAGGACATGGGTGCATCATGGTGTCTGTCGCTGGTATGCATCACATGCATTTCCTATTTGACTCTGGGCATCCCTTTCATCCGGAAACCTGTACTGACTCAGTGGCAAGAGCTGTGATGTGTCCACACCGTGTCCTCTGCACTGTCCAACTACTGTGTACTTGGTGCATGTGTCCACACTGGGGTGTTGCAATCCAACAGACACCAGACAGATGGGTGCAAGGCCATGTGGGATGTGAGTGCCATGCTTGGCATCAGACTGACAATTGGCTTCTCCTGTTCAGTTAGGGCACTTTTAGCAATGTACAACTAATGATGCCAGGGCTTGCTCTGTGATGTGCTGTGCTCACAGTGGTGTGTGCGTTTGGTGCAGGTGACTGATGTCTGTCTGTTTCCCCATTGTTTGCAGATACATCCACGGCCACGGAAGGGGACAGCTCCACGGACCAGGAGGAGCCAGAGAGCCAGACTGGGTCAGCAGCCGAGGAGTGGTCGGAGGGACCCAGTGGCACGGAGGGCGAGGGGAGCCACACCGAGGATTCCTCAGCACCATCCACCTCAGCTGAGGACCAGAGCAACTCGGAGGATGACTCCCTTGTGGAGGCGGGTGTCAGCAGCCACCACACCCCAGCTAGTGTTGCTGTCCCCGCCACCACCAGCACCACCACCGCCCTCCCATCGGCTCCCATTCCCCAGGTCCGTGGAGGCTCCCATGTTCGGGAGCGTGTCTCCTTTGGCCCAGGCACCGCACCCCCTGCCCCTGTGTCCCCTGCTGCCCTGAGTGAGGAGTCTGTGTACCTCCTTCACCAGCTCCATGTAGGGCAGACAGCCATGCTGAGTGTCCTCCATGCGCACACCGCACTGTTGACTCAGCTTGTGTCGTTCATGGAGGGCATCTCATCGGACATGTCTGACCTACAGAGGGGCAACAGGTCCATGGACTCCTCCCTGACGGCAGCAGTGTCCCTCCTCAGACAGTCCCTCACCCCTCCTGCCTCTGCTCCATCCACACTCCCCAGCACCTTGCCCGTCCCAAGCACACACACACCGGCACAGGCACACACCAGCACACACACATCCAGCACACAGACACACACGCCACAAACTAAACGCACACGCACGCACAGTCAGGGGACTGAAACCAGACTCACAGGGGATGGGGCCCTGGTACACACACACGCATCCACGGGCACTGCGCAGTCCTCAGTTGCCTCTCCCTCCAAAGCACCCTCCCTTGCCTCACCTGCAACCCCAAAGACCCAGCGCCTCTTCCTCAGTGACCTCGGCCTCTTCCCCTCCGATCCAGCTGCCCCAGCATCCAGGGGGAAGAGGAAGCCCCCCACACGGAGCAGAGTGCCCCTCGCCCCCGGACACCCTCCCCAGGTGCAGACAGACTGAGGCCCCCACCCGCAAGTCCCCCCGGAGTGGTAAGAGCAAGACCCCGCCGCCGCCCTGCAGCTCAAGCACCAGGTCACCTTCCTCCATCCCTCAGGCCCCCACTCCACAGGTGCCCCCGCCACACCCTGCCCCAGGTTCCCCCACCCACAGATATACCATCCCCAAGAGGCTCCGGCCTTCTCCCCTGCCACTTGCTCTCCCGGCACCACACCCCCGCTGCGCTTGTCTGTGCCACTGATGTGGTGAGGGTGTCCTCCCCCTCTGTCCAGCCCACCTTGCCTGTTCCCCATTCTCCTCCCCTGGTGGTAGGCACTGCAGTGGAGTCCACTACCACCCTGTCTGACTTGGGCACTGCAGTGGCGGACCTGTCCACTCCATCTGCAGGGTCCACTGCAGTCGTGCCGGCACCCACAACATCTGAGCCATGCCCCCAGTTGTGCCGGCACACACCATGTCAGACACCTCCACTGCAGTTGTCAGTGGCTCTCCAGCACCCACCACCCCTTCCCTGCTTCCTCCTGGTGAGCCCTGATCCTGTCCCTGCGGTGCCTGGCCTACCCCCCGGTTGCCCCTCCTAGTGGATTGTCCCTGGTTTTGTGCAGGCATGTGTAGGGTGGCATCTGCCACTGTCACCCACTTGTGACTTTGTTGATGGACTGGCCATTGGCCTTTGTTTATGTTCTACCGGACTTCTACTTTTAATGCCACATATGCTGAATAAAGAAACTTTCTGTTCTCTAGTGCTTTTGCTTCTGATGTACATGATGTTGATGATGCTAACAATGCCCTTGCTGCAGTGATGGTGATATTTGGTCTCATGATAATGAAGTGTTACTGTGCAGGAACCCATGTGGTCCAGGGGTTATGTGTCCTATCCTGTGGTGTATCCATGTCATCCATAGCAGCATCTGAGGGTGTCATGTGTTCAGTATTTGGCAATGAGATTTCCTACTTAGATTGGCAACTTCACATCTGTGGCTTCCACCCCTGCACATCTGTTGTGCCTGCCATTGTTCTATTTGTCTACTTCCCTGACCGTGTGGCCATCTCCAGTGAACATGCAGGTTTGGGCATCAATGGGGAAGGACTCATCTGTGTTGTCAGTGCAACATTGCTATACAAGTGTGTTGGATCTGTGCTGATGATTCCGTTGGCACTTCCATGACCAGGCTGATGGGACGGGAGCCCTCATTTGTTGCTAATTGTTGATTGTGTGTCCCATTGCTGCCATGGTATGGTATCTGTTCGCCTCACATCTGCAGTCTCCACAGGGTATCTGCATGTGTGTGCCCATTGGTGCAAATATGTGGGTCTGCATTCGGATGGTCACTTCTGTCATTGTGTCATTGATGATTGTTGACGGTGTCAGCCCCCATGGGTGTTGTTTGTCTGCACATGGCCAAAGTTATGTCTTATTTGCACTGCAGGATTTGGCTCCCCCAATTTATGTTGCAATGGGACACATACACTACTTTGCCACTGATGTGTTTGTTGTTCTGTGACCAGGAATCATCCATGCAGTTTGGCAGTTGCACCTCTTACTTTGTCAACACTTGCCTTTTGGTCACTGTGATGATGGGGGTTTGGACCCCATTGCCACAATGTTCAAAATGTGCTTCAGCTATGGACCCCACACTTACATTTTGGTCACTGTGATGATGGGGGTTTGGACCCCATTGCCACAATGTTCAAAATGTGCTTCTGCTATGGACCCCACACTTACATTTTGGTCACTGTGATGTTGGGGGTTTGGACCCCATTGCCACAATGTTCAAAATTGTGCTTCTGCTATGGACCCCACACTTACATTTTGGTCACTGTGATGATGGGGGTTTGGACCCCATTGCCACAATGTTCAAAATGTGCTTCAGCTATGGACCCCACACTTACCTTTTGGTCACTGTGATGATGGGGGTTTGGACCCCATTGCCACAATGGTCATGGCCTGCTTAGCATTGTGGGTGCCACACACATATATGTGTGGCACATGTGCTAGGGGGTCACATTGTATGTTCAAAGGCATGTTCGGTGTTGTAGGCATTTGACACAGTCTACACACGCTTGTCATGGTGTTGGGGGATGTCTTCTTCTTGCATTCCCTAGGTTGTGGTGTGCTGGTTGTGTCATGCATTGTCCATCCTATGAGTGGGGGTGGTAGTAGTGGTAGGCATCCTGCCCCCCTGGGTGAGGGTGGTAGTAGTGGTGGGCATCCTGCCCCCTGGCTAAGGGTGGTAGTAGTGGTAGGCATCCTGCCCCCCTGGGTGAGGGTGGTAGTAGTGGTAGGCATCCTGCCCCCCCTGTGTAAGGGTGGTAGTAGTGGTAGGCATCCTGCCCCCCCTGGGTAAGGGTGGTAGTAGTGGTAGGCATCCTGCCCCCCCTGGGTGATGGTGGTAGTAGTGGTAGGCATCCTGCCCCCCCTGGGTGAGGGTGGTAGTAGTGGTAGGCATCCTGCCCCCCCTGTGTAAGGGTGGTAGTAGTGGTAGGCATCCTGCCCCCCCCTGGGTGAGGGTGGTAGTAGTGGTAGGCATCCTGCCCCCCTGTGTAAGGGTGGTAGTAGTGGTAGGCATCCTGCCCCCCTGGGTAAGGGTGGTAGTAGTGGTAGGCATCCTGCCCCCCTGGGTGATGGTGGTAGTAGTGGTAGGCATCCTGCCCCCCTGGGTGAGGGTGGTAGTAGTGGTAGGCATCCTGCCCCCCTGTGTAAGGGTGGTAGTAGTGGTAGGCATCCTGCCCCCTGGGTAAGGGTGGTAGTAGTGGTAGGCATCCTGCCCCCCTGGGTGATGGTGGTAGTAGTGGTAGGCATCCTGCCCCCCTGGGTAAGGGTGGTAGTAATCCTGCCCCCCTGGGTGATGGTGGTAGTAGTGGTAGGCATCCTGCCCCCCTGTGTAAGGGTGGTAGTAGTGGTAGGCATCCTGCCCCCTGGGTAAGGGTGTTAGTAGTGGTAGGCATCCTGCCCCCCTGGCTAAGGGTGGTAGTAGTGGTGGGCATCCTGCCCCCTGGGTGAGGGTGGTAGTAGTGGTAGGCATCCTGCCCCCTGGCTAAGGGTGGTAGTAGTGGTAGGCATCCTGCCCCCCTGGCTAAGGGTGGTAGTAGTGGTGGGCATCCTGCCCCCCTGGGTGAGGGTGGTAGTAGTGGTAGGGCATCCTGCCCCCTGGCTAAGGGTGGTGGTAGGCATCCAGCCCCCCTGGGTGAGGGTGGTAGTAGTGGTAGGCATCCTGCCCCCTGGGTGAGGGTGATAGTAGTGGTAGGCATCCTGCCCCCTGGGTGAGGGTGGTAGTAGTGGTAGGCATCCTGCCCCCCTGGGTGAGGGTGGTTGTGGTGGTAGGCATCCTGCCCCCTGGGTGAGGGTGGTAGTAGTGGTAGGCATCCTGCCCCCTGGCTAAGGGTGGTGGTAGGCATCCAGCCCCCCTGGGTGAGGGTGGTAGTAGTGGTGGGCATCCTGCCCCCCTGGCTAAGGGTGGTAGTAGTGGTAGGCATCCTGCCCCCCTGGGTGAGGGTGGTAGTAGTTGTAGGCATCCTGCCCCCCTGTGTAAGGGTGGTAGTAGTGGTAGGCATCCTGCCCCCCTGTGTAAGGGTGGTAGTAGTGGTAGGCATCCTGCCCCCCTGGGTGAGGGTGGTAGTAGTGGTAGGCATCCTGCCCCCCTGGGTGAGGGTGGTAGTAGTGGTAGGCATCCTGCCCCCTGGGTGAGGGTGGTAGTAGTGGTAGGCATCCTGCCCCCCTGGGTGAGGGTGGTTGTGGTGGTGGGCATCATGCCACCCCTGGGTGAGGGTGGTAGTGGTGGTAGGCATCATGCCACCCCTGGGTAGGGGTGGTGGTGCGCATTCAGGCCCCTGTGTGCATATGTGGCATTGGTGATGGGCATCCCGCCCCTATGGTGCTGCTGTTGCTGGTGTAAGTATATTCTGCATCCCTCTGTGTGTGTGTGATGTGTCGTGTACGTGTTGTATGTGTTTTGTGGTTGGTGTCTGGCTTACCTTCTGCGCCGTACGCGTCCGTGCCTGTTCCGGTAGTAAATGTAGAATATTGGTATGATCGGGACGAAGGGATTCATGGTTGGTTCGTGTCGTTCGTCCTTCTCGTTGCTTCGCGTCGTCCTCGTCGCTCGCCTCGCCGCTCGCTCGTCCTCGTCGCTTCGCCTCGTCCTCGTCGCTGGCGTGTTCGCCTCGTAGCCGTGGATCGTGTTGTGGCGCGAATCGGAGCTTATGTGCGCCTCTCCCGGATGCTTTGACGTGCCGTGCGTAGCGACGGGTTCGGCGCGTACGGAAAGCGCATCGCACTTGTCCGGCCGGACGGGGCTGCATTTTTCCTTCCGTGCGACTCGATTCGGCGTTTCCGGATTCGCCTCGGTCGGAGAACAGGACCTGGTTTGGGTGAGTACGGCTCGGCCGGATTTTTTGCTGTTGTGCGCATCGTACTTGCTCGTTCGGTGTACTGTACGGATCGGTCGGGAAACAGGCTTTCGCATGGCTTTTTTCCCGACCGAATGGTATTGGGTGCGCCTCCGACCGAGATCGGAATCGGCCCCTGTGTGTTTCCGATCAGAGCATATCGTGGGGTATCATGTATTGTTAATTAGCACTTGAATATACAAATGTGTGCATGTGCACAGAGGATATCATGGTGCCATCTAGAGAAGATGTGCGTGTGTGCACAGAGAATACCATGTAGAGAACATATTTGTGCCCAGGCATCTTACCCAGATACAGGACCGGACTGGCCGTAGCGGGCACCGGGCGTTTCCCCGGTGAACTGCCAGGGTGGGGGCCGATTTTGGGCCCCTGGGGGCCGTTTTTGTTACAGGGCCATTTTTGCAGCATAGCTGCAAAATCGGCCCGTTACAAAATCGGCCGAAAACCGCCCTGCCAAACAGCTCGTCCGCACCCCCAACCCCCAGGGGGGGCCGGCCGAGCTCCTTGCCAGGGCCAGTTTTGGTTCCCAGTCCGGCCCTGCCCAGATACCATGGATTGAGGAGGTAAATGTACGATGAACATATGCTGGCGTCTCCATAGCATACCCTGGTACCATGTAGAGTGCAGTGTTCACAAGATGCATACTCCAGTTAAAGATAACGGAGCGCGATCAAGGTAACACAGAGGGGCCGATTCCGATCTCGGTCGGAGGCGCACCCAATACCATTCGGTCGGGAAAAAAGCCATGCGAAAGCCTGTTTCCCGACCGAACCGTACGCGGGTCCGGCCGAGCGAGTACGATGCGACTCGCCGACCGACTCGTCCGGGCGTCCCGACAACTCCGACCGACTCGCTCGGACTCGAACCGCTCCGACCGACTCGGTCGGGACCCGATCCGCACCGCGCAATGGAGACGTTTCCCGGCCGGGTAAGTACGATGCGCGCCGCGAGCAGTCCGACCGAGCCGCGCACTCCGGCTCGAAAGAGCTGTCGGAGCCGTACTTTGGGGGTCCGTGTCGGACCCCCATGTACGCGTAGCTGCACGAGTCGCACACTGGGGGGACCCATGGGTCCCCCCTACCTGTGCGTGTACGCCGCGAAGCGCTTCGCGGCGTACTCGCTGTAGGGGGCGCCCTTGTCCGCCTCGCACCCATTGAGGCAATGGGAGCCCGCGTACGCGTTGTACGACCGGCTCCCATTGAGTTCAATGGGAGTCCGACCGACTCGTGTCCGATAACATACGGCCGCATCGTACTCGTTCGGTCGGACTGCACGGGTCCGATTCGGTCGGAAATCTCTCCGGGTCCGGCTCGGTCGGAGAAATTTCCGGCCCGAATCGGAATCGACCCCAGAGTGTCCGCAAGTAGCTGGGAATATTATAGAATCTAATACTTTGTGAATGCAAAGGCCACAGGACGTACCTCTCCCATTGTCAGTCGCCCTCCTGAGCATGGCATGGCCATGAACTCTGCAGTGCCAAAGCTTGTGCTACGGCCGGTTTACCGCCACAGCACAAGCTCCCATAAAGAAATGAGAGTATGTGACCGCACCATGTGTCGTCGCATTGTAATACTGTGATCAGGACCGCCGACCGGAGGTCGGTCGGTCCCGAATTCGCGATGATGTAGGTCGGAGGCATCTCCGACCGACATCATATTCAGGGCCTTAGTTGTATTGTTGGTAATGGTTTTTACTAGTGTGTAATTTAGGGTTTTTGTACACTGTTTTAAAAATGTTTCATTTTGTAATGTTATATGATGTTATGTTACGTATTTTATGATGATTCAATGCAATGTATATGTATGTTTGGGAATGTTACGTGCCTTGCAGATGGGTTTTTGTCAATGAACGTGTCCTATGGCCATTGGGAGTTAATGTTTTTTTTTAAGGAAATCACTTTTGGTTTATATTAAACTACTATTTTTAGTTTTGATTTCCTGTTTTTCGGGTTTCCAGGAGGGATTCTTTTAAAACATTTTAAACATTTTTGGGGGGTTTTAATGGTTCCTACATGCTTTGGATTGCTTTGTGGGATATCCATTTGATTCGTTTAATTTTTGCATTTTTTTGGGGCTTTTTGGAAATATTTTTCCAGTTTTTCATGGATTATAACTTTTTAGCTATGTGGATACAGAAGAAGAGCTGCAGCTACTCAACAGTACAGTATATTAATTTTATTATTTGTAGGGTGGGATTGTTATATTTTATCGTTTGAGTAAATATTATGTGATTTTTATTTGAAAATGTATCGTTTATGTGTTGTATGTATTTTACATGATTGATTTAGTTTGTTTTTTGAGCTTTTTGGTTAGTTAGGTTTACATATTTAATGCAAATAATTTATATATTATTTTATTATCTCAGTCTTTTTAATATTGTAACTTTATGTAATACTTAGACTGATGTAATAAAATATTACGTTCATTATTTTTAATAAAAATTATTTGTTATCTTCAGTTTAGATTTTATGGAAGATGTTTGGGACTTTTGTAGGTTACTATGTATTTTATAATATGCCGTTGGCTATTATTTCTAAGTAATACTTCTTTGTTGTTTAAGAAGAGTTTGACTTAAATGTAGAATTTCGAACTTTCATTTCGTTTGTTTGCTAAGTTTAGGTGCAATTCTGCTAACAGATTGCTCCATTTATAGTTGTTGGTAGCTTCGCTCTTTTTGTTAATGTTAATTGGATTTATAGAGCGCAACGATTACCCAGAGGTGTCCTGGCGCTATGTACTGCCTGAAGATTGACGGAGAGGGCGGTCACTGGGTGAACAACCAGGTCTTCAGCCCCCTTCTAGAGGAAAGGAGGTCTGCGGAGTTCCTCAGGTGGAACAGCAGGTCGTTCCAGGCCTAGGAGGTACAGGTAATAAAGCTCCTGCCTCCCCAACTCGCTTTTTTAAAGGAGGGAACTTGGGCATTTTTTCCTCCTGTGGACCGAAGAGTCCTGCCAGGAACATACCATTTAAGCCTTTGTTTCAAATGGTCTGGGCCTATTCCGTTAAGGGCTTTATAGGCTGTGCAGAGGGCCTTGAAACGTACCCTCTGTTTCACGGGAAGCCAGTGTAGCTGAATTAATTCTTTTTTCACCGAGACAAATTTAGGGGTCCCTGACAACAGCCTTGCAGCGGCGTTCTGGGCAATCTGTAGTCTATTAATATGCTGATTTTGGGCGTTCAGATAAAGACCATTGCAATAATCCAAGCATGCCATAACAAGCATCGTCACCACAGTCCTGAGATCTCCTTCCGATAAATAGGGCTTTATTTTCCTTAGAATTCTTAATATCAGAAAGCATGCCGACACCACTGAGTTTATATGATCACAGAATGTCAGTCTGTTGTCTATTAATACCCCCAGGTTTTTAGCTTTCAGGGTGGGGGAGGGGCAAGTACTCAGGTCGGCTGGCCACCAATCCGGTGTCCAGAGGTGTGGGTTATTTCCAAATACGATAACCTCAGTTTTGCTTGAGTTTAGTTTTAAGCAGTTATTCAACATCCAACCTGCTATAGCCTTCATACAGACACGGAAACGCACTCCTGTTTCTTTTTCCTCCCCATCTTTAAATGATAGCACTATTTGAGTGTCATCGGCGTAGGAGGTGAGTTGGAAACCAAATGAATTTATCAGGTCTGCCAGTGACCTCACGTAATGCTTCTATAAATTTATAGAGTGTAGGTTGGGTTCTGCCTAGTGTGGATTGAAAGGCATTATACCATCCTTCCACTGTATTGTTTGTTTTGGCATCCTTTGCCAAGGTACTGTCATAGACATTCCCCCATGGTATTTGGAATTTGGGTTGACGTCTGTGTCTGGAGCGATGCAGTCTGTCAACCCAAGTGTCTTCGAAACAATCTATTAGGGGGCTTAGTTTTGCTGGTAGAAAGGGTACATTGTAGTGGTTACCTACTTCTTTGACAGGGACATAGGCTAGCACTATCATTTTTTATTTCAGATGTGAATTGGCTGTTTTGAGCATATTCTACACCTTGGGCTTGATTACGAGTATGGCGGTCCTGGGACTGTCGTACATGCGTTAGCTGCCTGACCACTGCCACCGTAGAGGTCCCACCGCCCAAACACAAGGTTTATGGTGGGACCCCCGCAATACCACCTTCAGACCGTCACCTTCACCAAGAGCTGAGCTCCCGCTGTGGTGTGGATAGCGGCAGGCAATGGAGGCAGTGCCGGCATTGGCACTGCCATGCCCATTACGACCTGCCTTTCCGCCAAGCTTTTCATGGCGGGGGCACCACCATGAAAAGGTCGGCGGGAAGGCAGGTTTTGGGGTGCAAACATGTCTCCAGGGCGAATGTGCCCTGGAGACATGTTTCTGCTGCATGCTGTGTGTGCCCCCATGCCCTGTGCATGGTGACATGCACTGTTTCTCCTGCAGACTGTTGTGCAGGGAAACAGTATGCGAAACTGCCAGGAGGCTTCTTAGCATGGCCGGCATTAGCTGTGGCTCTTTCCTAGTGCTGCAGCATGCCGCCACTATGACTGTGCTGCCGCCAGCCCTGCGACCCAGTTATAATGCAGCAGTCGGAACACCGCCGGCTTGGCGGCGTTCTCCCGACCACCACCGCTGTGGGCTGGCAGTGCCCCCACCGAAGTCATAATGAGGCCCTTAGTGCAGATTGTTGGCGGTGTCTCAATATGCTTTGATTGAAATGATAGTGACAGCCTTGTATGGCTGTGTGGTAAATTCTTTGAATTGTTTGACTCATTGCTTGTTCAAAGTCTATGATTATGCTTTGTGGGTAGTAGTTATTTGCCATATGTTAATGTGGTTTAAGAGTTTGTAGTGAGTGCTGCTGTGTTTATTTGGTTGTAGGGCACATATAAAAGCAACATTTTTGTTTTGATATCCACCATGTATGGTGTATATCTGAGTGAATGGTTTGGGACACCTTTTGAAAGTCTCATCCATTATTCAGGTTTGACAATGGCTCAGTTTTAGTAAGTTATTTGCACTAGAGAAAATTAGGATTCCTTTCTCATTGTTTAGATTGTCGTATAAAAGGAAAGGTTCCTCATTATGTGTCATTGTTAAATATTCAGGTATTTCTATGTCTTGGTATATTCTAGGGACAGGAGGAGTGTTACTGGTAGCTTTTTTTGCCTTTGCCTCCTGTGTTTTTGCTGTGTGTTGGACTTCGTTTTTGCTTTGGGCACTTTGCCACTGCTGTTCAGTGCCAAAGTGCAAGTGCTCCCGCTGTAAATTGTTGTTATGGATTGGTGTTTCCATGATTGGGTTATTTGACTTACTACTAAGTCCCTAGTACATTGCACTGTGTGTGCCCAGGGCCTGTAGGCCAAATGTTGCTAGCGGGCTTGCAGCATAGATTGTGCCACCCACACAAGCAGCCTTGCAAAAGGGTCTCAGGCCTGCCATTGCAGTGCCTGTGTGCGGTTCCTACTGCCATGTCGACCTGGCAAGTGCACTCACTTGCCAGGCCCTAACCTTCCCTTTTCTTACATATGAGTCACCCCTAAGTTAGGCCCAAGGTACCCCTGTGGGCAGGGTTCAGTGTCTGTGAAAGGTAGGACATTCCCTGATGTGTGTGGCATTTCCTGATAGTGAAACACTGCCAATTTCAGTTTTCACTATTGAAAGGCTATCTGTCCCATAGGATAGAATGGGGAGTTTACTTACAACATCTTATAAGTATAACTGCCCCTGGGAACAAGATAGGAAAATTGAGTTTAGTGTGCCTGTAATGGATGATTTTTATAACCTGGGTTTGAAAATACCATGTTTAGAAAGTAGGTATTTTCTTGCTTAGCCATCCAGTGGGCCTCTGCTAGGTTTGTGTATTGACTGTCTGGCTTTGGAGTGACAGGGGCTGGGGATGTGCATTCTGTTCAGACAGCCACTTGGGGGGTGAGGTGTGTCCTGCCTTTTCAAGGTGAGTCAGGTCTGGGCTGAATAGACCTGGGCTGCATTTAGAGTAGGGGGGGAGATTTCTTTCACACCTGAATGGGCTTGGTCTGCCTTAGACAATGCTGTCTCCACCTCCTGCCAGGAAGCTACACCGGAGAGGACAGAACTGGTTCTGGCTGGACAAAGACACTCTCTGCCTCCAGAGAACAAAGGATTTTGTACTATAAAGAGTGGGGCCCAGACCCCTAAACTTTAGATCACTTTTGGACTTCAAGAAGGGACCTCTGCCAAGGAGAAGAGCTGGAAGAAACTGGAGGAGGAGTACTGCCCCTTTGCTGTGTGCTGTCTGGGATTGGCCTGCAGTAGCTGTTTCTGCCAAGGAGAGGAACTGTGTGTGTATCCTGCTTGAGAAAGTATATCCAAGGGCTTGGAAGTGGAGCTTGCCCACTGTTCAAGAGGTCTCAGGAACAGCAAAGACCTCACCATCATTCTGGGCACCGTCTCTGGAACTGCTGGTTTCAGCCGCCGCAGAAGAAAGGAGCAGTTGACTCTGTCATTGAATCCCCCATAGGGTTCTGTGTCATGAAGGCACCGCAGAAGGCCCTGTCACACTTCGCGTCACATCCTTGGTCTCACCGACGCTGTCTGGATGATCGTCACCCAGTCGTTCCTTGCACTGTGTCCTGTGGGCATCGCACTCCACACCGCCTAGCCTCACCCTGCCTGGACGTCACCGACACCGTCGCTGCACGATCCAAACATCGGCCGGCTCCCTCGCCTGCACCGCAACCTGCCAGTACCGCATTGAGCACCGCCTCACCCTGCACCGTAAGCCTTGGTCTCACCAACGCCTTCTGGACGATCGTCACTGAGCCGCTGCCTGCACTGAGTCGTGAGGGCTCCGCACCCTGCACTGCTTCCATTTTGCAACACAACCGTGATGGTTGCCCCGACCGACTCACACCAACATGTCGGCTGCAATGAGAAAGGTACTGTTCACGAGTCTGTCAATGCATTAGCTGGCCCGTACTGACGCCGTTGACTGGAACTGTTAGACTCTGTTGTTTTCAGCATCGCGATAGACCCGGACGGAGCTTCCGACTCGGAAGAATTGTGTTTTTCAGCTACGTCTGCAATTTAAAGGTTATCTTGCAAAGTAACTATTTTTACAGTATTGTATGTTGGATTTTTGTCGTATTTGGTCTTGTTGGTTTAGATAAAGTTTTGCTTATTTTTCTAAACTGGTGTGATATCCATTTGTAGTGTTTTCACGGTGTTACTGTATGCATGCACAAATGTTTTACACGCTGTCTCTGAGATAAGCCTGTCTGCTCGTGCCAAGCTACCTAGGGGGGAGCAGGGGTTATTTGGGAAGTGTACCCCCCTTACCCTGACTAGGAAGAAGGGTCCCTACTTGGACAAACCTTGCCAACTAGAGACCCCCATTTCTAACAGGCAATATATCTATTTCTGTCACATTTGGGATGTGGTTGTGTTCTCTTACATGAATTATAACATCATCTTTTGTAGTGGCCCTCCCATAGCATGCATTAGAATAATATTTGGTACATTTCCAATTAATATTTTCCCTTGATCCATTTTCTTGGTTGTAGGTGTAACCCATGTGACTTAGTAATTGCTTTCCTTTGTTGGACATAATGTAATCTGCTTGTTGTGTTATTGTATCTGAAAGTAGTTTAAGAATATAAATAAATATAATTTTTTATGTCTATACTTTTGTTATTTACATATAAAATCATGCAACTACTTCTATTTTTTATACTTACATTAATGTTCTTTTTAGAAGATGCTTTGCAGCTTTTCAATTGGGAGTGTTGTAATGTGGAGCAGGTGTTTTCTTTTCTGTTGAAAGGAAAAGAAAAACGTTAGTTTCATTTTAAATGTTTATTTGTTGGTAGTTTATAGAGGTTGAGGTTGTTAGGTTTATTTTCAATCACTAGTGGGGTGAGTTTCTAATTTTTTAATACATTTTGTAAGCTTATTTTGTTACATCTTTTTGCTGGTTTGTGATAGGTGTTTTTTTCTGCCATATTATCACTTTTTGGAGTCGAAGTGTTTGGTAATTATTTGCTATTTTACATTTATAAATGTATTTATGAGTTAGTTTTAGTTTAAATATAAGTTTTGCTTACTTGGGGGCTCATTACGATGGCGGTCGGAAAAGCACTCCGACCGCCGTGCTAGCGGGAAATTGCCACCCGCAGGTACCGCGGCATAACCTCCGGTCAGATTAGGATGCACCGCCAGAAACTCCCTACTGCAGCAGTCGGATTCCAGGATTCAGCCGCGGAAAAGCTGAAAATCCGTCTGTGGCGGTCGGATTTGCTGCGGAAAGGCCAAAGACCGCCGTTTCCCCAGTGGCCAGGAACACATGGAGCTATCCGCAGTATTGCCACCGCCATCCTCGATTGGCCGGATTCTCCGCAGCGGTGGGGTGGGCTGTTTGTGGCATCGTAATACAACCGGCGGTCGTAACCGCATTCCGCACGGCGGTCCTTCCCTTTTGGCTCTGTCCGCCACCGCTGCGGAGGGGGATTTCTGGCGGTTCCTGAAACACCGCAGCAGATGGGAAATGGGCTATCTTTGCCCATCGTAATATGGCGGACGCAAGGACCGCCAATGGAGTGCGGAAAAGGCATTTTCCGCCAGCACCGCGGATGTGCTACCGCCCGCCATCGTAATCAGCCCCTTGGTTAGGTAGTTGTCGAGATGTGTATATTTTTCTTAAGGGTCTGGTGAGAGAATTCATCAGAGTTTCCTTGTCTAGCAGAGTTTGTCATTTTAGAAGTATTTAGTGGGTAAAATTAGTGTGCCTCTTACATTGTTGATTTAATTGTTTGTCTGATTTAATGGGCAAGGTTGCTTAAAGTTCGATTTTATTGGTTAGTTTAGTGTTAGTTTTAACTTTTTATTATCGGGAATGTCCTATAGTAAACACTAATTTAGGATTTATTTATATATGTTGTTGTATAGTTTGATAGTTTTAAATCTAATTTAATTTATATATTAATGTTTGTAGTTAATGGCAATATTTTTTGGGAGTATATTGTCATGAATTTATTTATGTATTTTTTGGGGAAGAATTGTTAAAGATTTTGGGCCAGATGTACGACCCATTTTTGCATGCGCAAACGGGTTTGCGACCCGTTTGCACATGCAAAAATACAAGTCGGCCATGCACAAACCCTATTTAGCGAGTCGCAATCTATTTGCGACTCGCTAAATAGGATTTGCGACTCGCTATTAGGACGGGGCGTTCCAAGGGTGTCCCTTCCTAATAGCGACTCGCTACCCTATGTAAGAATGTTTTGCGACCGCAATTGCGGTCGCAAAACACTCAAATTTACCGCCCTCTTCAAGAGGGTGGTAAAGCACTCGCAAAAGGGGAAAATATTTTTTAGGGGCAGGCAGTGGTCCCAGGGACCACTACCTGCCCTTAAAAAATGAAACGAAAACGTTTCATTTTTCTTTTTAAATGCATCCCGTTTTCCTTTGAGGAAAACGGGCTGCATTTAAAAAAAAAACTGCTTTATTTAAAAGCAGTCCCAGACATGGAGGTCTGCTGAGCCTAGCAGGCCACCATACCTGGGAGGGCCAGCCATTCCCAATGGGGTCGCAAATTGCGAGTGCCTCATGAATATTGATGAGGCATGCAATTTGCGACCCCATTGGGAATCTCAAACAGTGTCTTTGACACTGTTGTACATTGACATTAGCGACTCACAAATTGCGACTCGCAATTTTTCGCAAATTGCGAGTCGCTAATGCCAATGGCCATACATCTGGCTCTTGATGATGTTATATGCTTATTTTTAACATGTGTATAAAATATTTTATATTCATTTTAACTTGGGAGAGGATGTAGCCTTACGGCTAGAGCAGTTGACCTGGAAGCTGGGGAACCGGGTTCGAATCTCGGCAATGACGCTCAACAACCTGTGATTCTGGGCAAATCACTTAATCTCCCCGTGCCTAACAAAAATGAATGTGTCCATCTGTAATGAAACTGGTGCTCATGTAAAGCGCTCTGATACCCGATGTCTAGTTCTAGCTATATAAAACTCTAAAAAAAAAAAAAAGTGTTTAAGTATTTATTAATGATATTTTAATTATTTTGGCTCTATGTTTGTAGTCGATATTGTGTGAATTGATTTATTTGACATATTATATGCTATTTAAAGGAGGCAATATTATTGTTTCCGATATTTGTGTTTTCGATATAAGTAAAAATCGATATTTTTAACAACGATATTTGAGGATTCGATATTTGTGGTTTTATTAGTTAAATATCAGAAGTCAATATTTTTGTTCACGATATTTATTTTTCGATATTTTTGTGTTTTGATATTGTATGCATCGATATTATATCAGTGAGCCGAAGGAATTTTTCTTGCACAGAAGGAAGCCTTCTACTTGCTCCCTGAGGCGGGTGCAAACTGTTGCACAGACCACTACCCCTAACATGTACCTTAACGGCCGTTGTGTTGCCGTGAATACAGTCTCTGCGATCGCCCTGCTGAGAAGGCATGCCAGAAGGGAGAAAAAGTGGTTATCCAGCATCGGACCGACAGGCAACTGCTTCGTGATTTTTAAACTTCACCCAGAGAGGAATTATCCTTGAGGGCAGATGGATCTATGCATGCGGTGCTGCCACGATGGAAGAAGTGCTAACCACTACCATGAGGAAGTCACTGGAAAGAGGGACCATTGAAGGGCAGTCAAGGATTGCTCAGCCCTCATCCATATGTAGAACACGATCCCCAACCATAAAGGATGGCAGGGATCGATTTGGAGAAGCTCCTGGGAGAGGAATAGTGACAGGCTCATCGGAGCTCAGAAAGGAGCCACCATTCCGCTCAGGCTCCAAGCCAGGCCCCGTAAAGCAGGATGTTTTTAAGGTGGTTGATCATGACAGGAGGCAGGAGACAATTTCCTAATTGTTGTTCTACCTCTTTCACAGGCAAAGGTTATAGATTTTGTAAGAGAGAGTGAATAGGCTGTACAGTTCAGCACATATACAATGTATGACAAGCTAGGAGAAATAAAAGCATGTCTCCTTGTTAAGGTTTACAATGATAATTTTTGATCCAAAGCCATGTCTACCATTGTAAGTTGATAGGGCTTTTGTTAAAAACCATGGCTGTTAGTGCTGGAACACCCATCTATCAACCATAGGTTGCCCCCTTGACACAAAGTACTGCAAAACCGCGCAAAGTGCTTCATGCATTACTTTAGGGCTACTTTCCAATTAAAAAAAAGTTACTATAAAGTAAATATTTTAGCAACATTTTGTACTGAATTGTGTCATTTATTGTGACTTTGCACCAACTGAAACTGTTGCTAAATCTGGATCTATATGTGTTTAGACACATACAGTGCTATGATGTTGAGCTATATTAAAATACTAAGCAAAAAGCTGCACTGAATGCCTGCCAATACCAAATATCTGTGGATTTTTCTTTAGCCTGTACAACCAATATTTAATATTTACAGAGAACACTCAATTTGGGCAGAATCACTGCTTATTTTGAAAAGCCCACACAGGAAGTTGTGTCACACCTTGCCTGATTTTCCTTGTTGAGGTTTTTAGTTTCTTGTATCTTGGGAGGTGCCTGGCTCCCACCAAGCACTTTGACTCTGATCTGCACAAGTCTGTCTTTTCTTTTTATGATTCAATATTTCACCCTGTTATTTTAATTATGTTAATTTCCTTTGTAGTGCTGGAAGCAAGGGAGCTTACCCTCCAACACAGGATCTGCTGGGGTCCAGTTCTGTTTTAATTTGTCTCCCCTTGTTGGTGTTTGGCATCATAAGATCATTAGCGCTCTAGTCTCCTTTGCTTCCTGCCCAATCCCCATGCCAGGATGGAGGCCTTCATAAAGGACGCTGCTGCGTGTCACTTGCCATTTCAAATTTGAATGCCCACACAGGAATTGGTGTTGTTCTTTGCCTGATTTTCTCATTGGATTTTTGGTCCTTGTATGCTAGTAGGTGCCTGGCACCCACCAGGCACTCTGACCCGCACAAGTCTTTCTTTTCTTTCTATGATTTAATATTTCACCCTGTTATTTGAGTTATTTTAATTTACTTGTAGTGCTGGAGGCAAGGGAGCTTACCCTCCAACACAGGACATGCTGGGGTCCAGTTCTGTTTTAATTTGTCCCTACTTCTTAGTGCTTGCTATCCAAATTGCGTTAGCTCTCTAGCCTCCTTGGCTTCCTGGCCACACCCAAGGCCTGAATGGAAGCCTTCATAAAGGATGCTGCTATGGATATGCACAGCAGACACACGCAGGGGCGCACCAAAGGCATGCCAAAGGCAAGCCTGTCTATTCCCATCCATGCCTGGACCACGTGTAGCGCATAACCTCCTGGCCAGCTGGCTTCAGATTTCCTATGATATTCAAAACAAGATCTCCTCTCATTGCACCATTTGGGTAAGTGCTTGCCGTTGGCAGACTTACTTTTCAGTACACAGTCTTTCTGCCCATCCTGTTTGCAAGTACTTAATTGCTTTCATTTAGTTACTAGTTGTTTCTTAGGCACTCCTAAGTGGAAAGCCTCTCAGAAGGATATGCCTTTCACTTTTTATCTTCTCAATGCCAGGCCCCTCCCTAAACACAGATACAAGATCTATGATCTCATTTTTTAGTAAAATCCGGACACTCTCTTTCTTGCTGAGACTTGGCTCAAGGACTCCTCTGGCCCTGACATTGCAGAGGCGGTTCCTAATGGCTTTTCAATTGTTCATTTAAATTGTCAGGAAAGAAATGGAGATGGCTTGGCCATTATTTTCAAAAAGATTCATTCTTGCTATATTAGTCTTATCTTTGATATATCTAATACTGAGTCTTTGTCACCTTAGCTTGTTATTGGCTCAAATTTCACGATTCCTGGTGACATCAGTTACCATGTCAATGGGTCATCTTATTTCCCTGCTAATCAATTTGTGGATGAACTGTCTACACTTAACCGAAGATGTCACGTACCGCAGGCACAACACAGGCCATATTTTAGACATTATTTTCTCCAATGAAGGCAATCTTAGTGTTCCATGCCAACACTTTGAGCTAGGACTGATCACATGGCAATCCCTTTTAATATTCAGCGTTAAGCAACTTATAGGCTACACATTACGTCTGCTGCGGCACATAGAGACTGGCATCAACTTGATGACAGAATTAAGTTTAATATTTGAGACCAATTTACCACAGCTAGCCAGAACTGTTGAGATCGATGTAACATTATATCAGGATTGGTTGGCATTGGCCCTTCATATGGTTGCTCCTTTGAAAAATAAGAATGGTCCTTCTAAATCTAAATCAACTCCCTTAATACCAGCCTGCCATCCCTGAAAACAAAATGCTGCAATTTGAAAGAAAATGGCATTCTACCTTTAGAGAGGCAGATAAAAATTACTATCGGACTCCAATCAAAGCTTATCACAGAGAAATGAGGCAAGCAAAATGTAACTTTTACACAACTAAATTTGAATCAACAAAATACTCATTTCGAGAGATCATCTCTATTGTCAAATTGACGACTCATCCTTTGAGCCGTGAGATTGTACATTCTCATGATATGTGTAACCCGCTGGCCATTTAAAAAAATAAAACACTAGGAGACTTAATAACACCCCGGGCCTCACAAAATGTATGCCTATCTCAGAACTAGAAATGCATAATCATATGACCAATTGTAAGTCGGGCTCACCTCTAGATCCATGCCCTCCCTCTATCCTTAATCTAGGCCGTAGCAAGATTGCCCCTATTTTGTGTCAGATGCTCTCAACTTCCTAACCAGACAGCTGGAAATTAGCTGTTGTTACCCAATCCTTAAGAAGTGTAATGCTGATCCGAATATGCCAGAGAACTACAGACCCCTTATGCTGCTTTCAGCGCCAGTTATGATGCTGAAAACACACATCACTCATAAACTCTCTCAATATCTCACAGTCAATAATCCCTTGCGCTAAACTCAATTTGGTTTCCGTGCTGTTCAGAGCACTGAATCTATCCTTCTTTTAGTTTCTAAACATCTTAAGCATATATTGGATGATGGTGGCATGACTGCTCTCATCCTGCTAGAATTGTCAGCAGCATTTGATACTATATCTCATACAATCCTAACACAGAGGCTACATGACATAGGGATTGGATGGACCGCCCTTACTTGGATTTCCAATTTTCTTACCAACAGGCTTCAGTCAGCGTGGTTCCCTTCTTTTTCCTCTGACCCAATAGCATGGGACTGTGGAGTACTACAGGGGTCATCTTTGTGGAGTGGAGAAGTGTGGCTCAATGGTTAGAGCGGCAGACCCTGATGCAGAGATCTGGCCCGGGACCAGGGTTCAATTCCCGCCTCGGCGGGTCTTGGGCTCAATTTCCTCGGACCTGATAATTCTCGCCTCGGTGCCTATTCTAATCATGGGTCCCACTCTGCAACTCTGGGCAATAGCTTGCTTAATCTCCACAACGGCCCCAACAGCGCTGGGATGCCTGGCTTCACCCTGGGGGTGCCCGGGGGTGGACATTTCACAGGGAAAAGCCAGGAAGGGTTCCACAGCGGTATGCGTACAGCGCCAGGACACCTCTTTGGGGGTATAAGTGCGCTTTACAAGTACGAATTTCATTTCATTTCATCTTTGAGTCCTACACTCCTTAATATCTATATGACCCCTTTGGCGGCCCTGGTCCGTAGCTTTGGGTTCGAGGTGTTGTCTTATGTGGACAATACACAACTGATCATTTCTTCTACAAACAACCAGAGCCATACCCAACTTTGGTTCAGCAATGTTTAATATCAGTATCTAAATGGATGAAGGCAAATAATCTGAAGTTGAACTCTGATAAAACAGATCTGTTGATATTTGGGGGAAAACGACTACAGGACCAGTTCCTGGTGGCCTTCAGAGCCTGGTCTCTCCGCGTCTCCAGCCTAAGTAGTGATGGATTTGGGAGTCAAATTTTACAACATGCTCTCCTTCAAAAATCAGGTTTTAAATGTTATTGCTACCTGTTTTGACCTATTAAAAACCCTCAGTAAGTCATTAAAATGCCTTCATCACTTCTAGACTTGATTATTCTAATTATCTCTATCTTGGTTTACCCTAGAAACTCATACACAAACTTCAAACAGTGCAGAATTCCACAGCCAGATTATTACTCCATACACTGTTCCATTTCAAATACACTGTAGTCTCTTCACTGGCTTCCAGTACTAAAAACAATTACATTTGAGATTCTTCTGCATATTTGCAGAGCAGTTTATCGTTCAGGTCCTCAAAGCTTTCAAGATGTTTTTAAGTTTCATTCTCCAGCTAGATCATAATGATCTGCCACTGCTTGTTTAATACTTCCTCCTAAATTTTGTACCGTTCGATTCGGAGGCCCCTCAGTGGCAGTTGCAAGTGCGAAATGATGGAATCCCCTCTGCTTACTTTTTGTGCAATGGCAGATCACTCTTGCTTTCTAAAAAATCTTAAAACCTGTCTGTTTAACAACCAGCCCTGATTTTATTCCCTCTCCGTTTTATTCAGCTAATCACTATGTTCGTGATCTCTGTTTCATTTGGAGATTTTAGCGACTTTGAACTGTCATTTGAGCATTAGTTGTTCTCTATAAATACAATTTCAATTTCAATATAAAAACAATATATTTTTTTAGTTCTGTGCAACCTAAGGAATCTAGGTGCCACATGTATTAACATTAGTATTTGCGATGACCAAATAGGGAAATTCTGTGATTCACTATTGTTTATTCGCAAACCCTAATGTATTAAATTTTTAACACTATGAGCCTGATTATGATGGTGGCCGGACAAGCGTCCGACGCCGTCTTTTCGGGCAGGCGTCCGTCCAACAATGTATCGGTGGTCCCACCTGCCCGATTACAATAGGACCGCCGTGCAGGTGGTCCTAAATGACTTTTTCAACAGCGGCTTGTGCTGTGACCCAGAAAAAGGGCCGCAGCGCAAGCCGCTGTTGAAAAAGGCATTTTGTGCACATTCATGCACCTTGTGTCAGACACCATGTGGTGCCTAGCACACGGTGCATGAATGTGTGTGGGGGTACCACAGGTACCCCCTGGGCCACTGCACAGTGGCCCACAGGGGACAGGGGCCCTGCTTTGGGCCCCCAAAATCCTTTTCTGACAGCCTGTACATGGCAGTCGAACCGCCATGAACAGGCTTTCAGAAAAGGACATCCTAATCCCTACGGCAGTGCCTGAGCAGCACCGCCCTCATTGTAGGGATAGGAGTCCGACAGCCGCCCCAACGGGATCCTTGATCCTGTCGGAGCCAGAGGTCTTCCCCCCAACGGCCAAGCTCGCGCCTGCATCCTAATGCGGCGGCCGAACTGATGAGCTGGATGTCGGTGGGACCACCACCGACGGCCTGTCAGTGGCGGTCCCAATGCCATCATATTCAGACCCTATGTGCGATTCCCAGTGGGTCGCAAATAGACCTAGCTCATGAATATTAATGAGTCAGGTCTCAGTTTGCGACCTATTTGGAATTGCAAAAATCACAGGGATGGTAGCCTGCCATGTCTGTGATCGCTTTTAAATAAAAGTCTTTGAAGGAAAGCGAGATGCATTTTTTTTAAAAAAGAAACCTTTTCTTTTCATTTTTTAGGAGTAAGCGGTGGTCTGTGGGACCACTGCCTGCTCTTCAAAATATTTTTACAGCCAAGGGGTAAAATGTGAATGTTTTAAGACCACATTTCAGTCACAAAACATTTGTACATACCCATGCGAATTGGTATTAGGAAGGGACGCCTTCCAAATACCAAATTGCAATCCCAAATTGTGATTCAGTCACAGGATACTGAATCGCAATTTGGGTTTGGTAAATACAAAAATGCCTTTTGCGTTCGCACGCGGCCCATTCTGTGAATCACTCAGTTTACGACCACAAAAAGGCTTTGTACATCTGACTGCAGTGGCCCACGCAGCACTCGCATTGCGGGGTGGCCCCCAAGCTCCAGCCCCCCCCCCTCCCCCAGCACAGTACCCTGATCTGAAAGCTCCTGATTAAGTCCGGAGGGAGCCCCCTCCATGTACCTTACAGGGGGCCCCCCTCAAGTTTCGTTACTGTGTGACCCCTAGTGGTGCCATCCAGGCCTACCTTTCCATGAATGCTGACAGGTGGTGCACACTTAAGATGACGTTAGTCAGATTTTTGATGGTAGTAGCAACTAAGCGTACACCACTGGTACCCAGGTGCTACATCCGCTTTGTGCATCTCAAGCTTGCACACTTGTTTTCTCTATAAAAAACGACTGACATTGCCGATGCTCCAGTTACATGATATGGTTTTGCTGTGGAGAGCACAGTGACTTAATCTGGGGAAAGTTAAAGGCAGAGGATGTCGAAAATATTAATGGACAAAATCGATGCAAATAGTTACATCAAAAATGCAGTTTTCGCCTTCTCTCTCAGTTTTATGTTAGCTCACAAGGTAGTTCCCGAGGCTACAGCTAATGAGGCTTCTGGGTGGCGTGAATGGGAGGCGCTGGCGTGGCCAGCACACGGGTGCTCATTTGAAATTGATAAGAGACTACATCACACTCTACGAATGGTCCAGGAGCCAATGTCACAGCGCGAATGAGCCACACATCATGGCACCTTGCAACAAGCCTTTAATGCCTGTTAATGGCAACAGCTGCTCGCGCCGTTCTCTCACCGCAGCCTGTTGATGTCAGCGCCTTGAATTCCCCAGTGCCCCTCACACAACAAAAAAAAACATTCTCTGAATGCTAATGAACCTCTGTCACCCACACGACGTTCCACTGAGTTACAGCATTCGATATCCTTTTCCGTCTGTGTACGTGTGCACGTGCTTACCCTCAAGCGGCCTATGTGAGGGCCCTCGAATAGTGAAAATAACAATAATAACCCCAATATATTCCTATCCTGCATCCACAGAGGATTTCTTCGAAATATGTTTTCCACAGGTCATATTTAGGCACAATTAAACTGCTTTTTTTGTGTATTAACATTAAATAGCGATACGATTTCTCTAGAACGGCACGGCTTCTGCAGCCAGAGCCATTGCTTACCTATGACAGAAGCGCCATTACACATTGCAATACACAATTCTAAGCGGATCATTTAGAATACGGTGCAAGGCACGGCTTCTCCAGTGAGGCAAAGGGTTCGCCATCGCCCAGGCAAATCTGTCCATTATTCTTTAGACATACCCGCCAGCTTCCGCTCTCAAGGCGGGAGCACTCATCTCAAAGTGTACTGCAGGCCGGCTGCCATGCCACCGAGGCTGGTGTACACGAACTATTGCCCTAAGCACTGATAGTTTTCTACCTGCACATGGCGTATTCAGTCATTTTCCCTGCCAGTATTCACCATTCTTTTCAGGGCTATTGTATAATTTTATTTTTTAAATAATCAAGCTTTTATTTGACATTTAGATAATATTAATTAGAAATATATTTTTACATTTTTATTTTTTTATATTATTAAACACTTTTATTTTTCAATACTATTTTTTGTAGTAGATTACATACTTTATACTTACTATATTTTTACCTGTCAATATTTTGTAATTTACATCAGAAGTATCTAAAGTCAGTGCTTAATTTGAGCCAGTGGTTGCCGGCGGGGCACTTATTTTTCAGCATCAAACATTGCCAATACCAAGAGAGGGAAAAACACGCAAAGTGGAAAGACAGATAAGAGTAAGACGGAAAAACATCTCAAAGGGGAAAGCAGGAATGGCAGGAGTGAGATGAAGGGACAGGGAGTGTCTGGTAGTGGATTAAAGAGGCCTGAGGTGAACTGAAGACTACACAGCTTTGGTATTCAGCGTGCTGACATTTAATTGCATCGGCCGTGGGCTTCTGATCAGAGTTTTGGGCACCAGCGCTCATTCGTTTACAAATTAAGTACTGTCTAAAGTTGATATATTTGCAACCAATATTTTTTTACAGTGATAGTTTAGCACCACAATATTTATGTGGTCGATGTTCTGGCATACAACCTCCATGAAGGAGCCTCAGCTTTCTTCACTCTTCAAATCTCTGACTTGTGCAATGTGCCACAGAGCCACTGGGCTAATGCATTGTGAGGCCCACCCTATTTTTATGATGGGCCTCTTAACACATATTTGTCCTGCTGAGCACAGTCATCTCAAATAATTGTATATATTTTTTGAATTTAGAACAAAATTAAAAATGCTACAACACTCCTAACTCAAATTGTAATTAAATATGCAGTTCATTTAAATATAGTAGATTAAATTAACATTATTTTTTTGAGATTTATTAACAAAAACCCCACTGCAAGGAAAACATTGTGGGGCTGATTAGGATGGCAGGCAGACTTTTGTCCGCCCACCACCCTATTGGAAATGGGACCCCCGACAGGCTGTCGGTGCTCCCCACACAGGCATTACAATGCGGCCACCACCACGGTGGTCGCAATGCCTATATTTTGCATTGCGGCGGGTGCTGCTGACTGCAGCACACGCCACAAGGCAAAAATGGGATACATTACATATCCCTGCACTACGTGGCAGGCACCATGTGGTGCCTGCCACAGGGTGCAGGGATATGTAGGGGGGCACCATAGGTGCAACCCACAACCCACTGCTTAGGGCAAGGGGGGAGGGGGATCCACTACGGGCCTCCAAATTTCCCCTTCCTCCTGCCTTTTCATGGCAGGTTACCCGCCATGAAAAGGCGGGCAGAAAGGGACATTGTAATCCTTATGGTGGTGCCTGGCAGGCACCGCCACCATTGGAGGGAATACAACTCCCACCGACGCACCGGCGGGCTCCAGGAGCCCGTCGGATGCGTGGCGGTTGGTCTTTCCGACCGCCAACAAAATACCCACCATTGTAATATGGCGGGCGGAAGACTTGCTTACGATGGCAGTGAGACCGCCACTGACGGGCTGTCGGGTGGCGGTCTCACCGCCATCATATTCAGGCCCTTTATTTTTAATATATAATGCTAATTATTAAAATTGAGGTATAGAATTTGTTAAAAGTATAACAAATTAATTTTAATTAACCCTGGGCGGAGTTCGCGGAGTTCCGCTACGCAAAAGTCTTTGAAGTGCAAAAAAAACTCTGCTGCGTTACGCGGAGCTCCGCAAGCGGCGGAGTTTCTTTGGATAAATGTCGTTCGCGGTGATCTTCAGTGCCAGGTGCTTGTCCGCATTGTGCATTCATCGCGAACGGCACCATGCTCAGCGCAAGCGGGCGCTGCTTCCTTTCTGCCGCTCTAGTAGATTTTTACTCGAGCAGCAGCTTTCTCAATATGAATGGATGGTCTCTCAACGCGAGCGGTCGCGAGAATACGTGACCACTCGCAATGAGCAATCTTACCGCCCGCTTTGAGAAATCTCGCCGGGAGGTTGATTTTCCACGCTCGCACTCGCCAACTTGATGTTGACGATCAGAAACGAGGAAAAATCTCGCCCGGGAGGTGGATTTTACTCACTTGCGCTCGCCAATGCAACGTTGATGAACGTGAGCGAGGGAAAAAACTCCGCTCCGCAGAGTGGAGTTTTTCGGAACTCCGCGAGCTCCGTGTAACACGGAGTTCGGAAAACTCTGCAAACTCCGCAAGCGGAGCAGAGTTCACCACCCAGACTTAATTTTAATAAAATATTTTGGGGCTGGTTACGAGCTTGATGGACACACAGTCAGCCAGCCATGACAGCAGTCGAGAAAACAGCGA
This sequence comes from Calotriton arnoldi, assembly GCA_963921515.1. Taxonomy (NCBI): domain Eukaryota; kingdom Metazoa; phylum Chordata; class Amphibia; order Caudata; family Salamandridae; genus Calotriton; species Calotriton arnoldi. The sequence goes on from CAWUFW010003238.1 coordinate 151,467, forward strand.
CAATCCAGCGGCATCTCAACCACCACACTACGAGGTTTCTGCGGGGCTGACGATGTGTTGGCAGCGGCAAGCTTCGGCTCTGAGAAAGAGTCGTAAGTCAATGCAGGCCACACTGTTGCCTCCAGCCAGTCGGCGCACTGTTTCAGTGCACCATGTTGTGCATGGAAAACAGTGCGCCCATAGACATTGTTGGCATTGGAGGACACAACATGGGCACCAGCCACATTACATCCAGGCGTTTGCGCCCTACAGCCATTTTTTTGGGCTCATTACCTGCCTTTCTGACGACTTTTTCATGGCGGTGTCACCAGAAAGGCTGGTCGTAATGTGGTCGGTGATTAAGGAGCAGGGACCACCTCCATTGTCCGCCTTTGCCTCTCCCGCCATGGTAGCAGGAATGGTGGTGGTGGCGGCAGTCCTGAAGCGGTCCCCCGCCCTGCTCGTATTCCGGTGGTCAGACCGCCATGTATGCGGGCGGTCTGACCGCCAGAAAGCGACTGCGGTTCACAGACCGCCAGGGTTGTAATCAGGCCATTGTTATTTTAACTTTTAAAATAAAAAAGGTTATTAAAATATATTAAAGTAAAATTTAATATTTTATTTTGGGTTTTCATTTTTAAAATAAATCTATTTATATTTCTTTAAAAAAAAAAAAATTTAATGTAACATTATTTCCTACAAGATTTTATTTTATGCCCCTACCTCCATTATTTTCCATTGGATGGTGCTGAAGTATCGGTGGCTTGTCATGTGTTGTAGTGGACTTACTACTGCTTCTTTTTGGCTGCAGTAAATTTACACTTGTAATTCGGACTCGTGGAGGATGCATGTAAGTTTACACTTTTGAGTAACTTTACACTCGTGAATGGTGAATATTAGTAGTAGTAAAGTTACTCAAAAGTGTAAGAGTAAACTTACATGTGTAGATTTACTCACATGTAATTTTATCTTTTTGTGAATAAACTTCAGCGACTCCAATTGAGATAGGGAAATTACTGTCAAAAAATGCACACTTGCATACAATGTGTAAGTTTCCAAATAAATGGAGCAGACATAAGTTTACCTGCCACCTTAGACCTATGTAAATCAGAGGGAGGCTAGATGTATGGCTGAAACTACCAATGCGATGATACTCATGCATACCTCTATGTATGTCATTGAGTGCTTTATTTTTTTTCTTGACATCTTTTCCATTTAATTATTTAAATTGATTTCCAAGCACTGATAAGCGACCAGTAAGAAATTACATGGAATCCACCAGGGAGTAACGGAAGCCCAACCATTGTTCATGCATCTCTACCAATCATAATAAAGTATTTAGAGCACACGCAAAAGTGACAAAACCCAGATTCTGGAAGGACAGATAGGCAAACAGTGAGCAGGAGTGCCAGAGGCCAATCTGCTGGATCACTGTTATACAGCAGGAGAATATGCTACACAAAGCATTAGGGTTCAACCACCAGCAGTGTATTTTAAAGGCTACCATGCCATGTAACTAACATACATGATAGTAGTATAATGCCTGGTACAGGTAAAGGCTCAACCCCGGGAAATAACATTCACCACAGGAATTAATCTGTAGGTCCACCCACAGTGGCAGCACTGAACCTGGTTAGGTGTTGTTATTAAAATATGACCAATGCAGTTAGTGATAATTGGCAGTTCTGAAGGAAGACTGGTTTGTTTAGGAAGATGAGAAGAAGAGACTGGGGAGATGTTAAAGGTATTAAAAGACGAACGAAACAAGCAGGGGTTCAGGTCCACATGCCTTTTCCAGGGCTTAAGAGGCCCAAACATTGAAGTCACCCTAATCCCTCAGCCTTTTACCTGGATGCCCTTGAGGGAGAAGTTAAGTAGCGAAAGATGATAAGTGAGGAACCAGAACAAAGTCAGGATAGAAGAGGAAAGAAGACAGGCAAATACGCAATAAGGGCAGTGGAGTAAAGGATGATGGGCAGGACAGAACACTGTTGGCTTGGGGAAGTGATTTTAAGAGGTGGGTCAGTCCTTCCAGCTTCCACATTGCCCACCTCCACCTACTCTGTGGGTACCTACTCTCAGACAAGGTCCTTGATTATTGCACCTGGTACAGCGGTCCTTCACCTGCCTAGGTGCTGCCTACTGTGGATAGATAGTAACAGAGTATTGTGAACATAATTTAGTCCTACAAATTGATGGTGACCTAAATATCAACTACCAAAATATCATGAAGGTAACCATATATAGGTAAGCAGACATTTACTATTCTTAATTCCACATATTTGCACCTTGAAAATATCAATGGATCTGGAATAGTAAATCTACACTTACTTATATAAACCTCCACAATATTTAGGTTTTTGATATTTTGACCACAATATTTTCGTAGGTCAATATTTCAGTCCTCAATATACTGACTTTCCACCGCTGTGGAGAATGCGAGAGAAAATGAGTGAGAGAAAGATCCCTCAGTATAGTTGTGTATGTCATCATGTGATAGGAACGATACAGTGATAATGCATGGAGAGAACTTCTCTGTTGCACATTACACAACATGTATGTTCAACAATATCATAAATGTGGATGTCCCATATGCCTCAATGTCTCGGGTGAGCAATGTGTACTGGATAACTGTGTCAGCCATTAACATGTATCTCCCTTCTGCATCAACAGCTAAAAATACCTATGAGGTGACGTCAGGATTCAATGGTCAGAAGTATGATGACTTCACTTACTCATGCCTCATGTCAGTAACAATTTGTTGTTGTTCCACACCTATTTAATTGGCAGGAAATAAACTAGTCTGATGAGAATATGTGAGTGTCATACCTATCTGACTCTAAAACACATGACAACATAGACATGATACAGCTTTTGAGACAAATCACAGTGCGTGACGTACATTTGTATACTTGGAAACATATACAAAATTACTCATCACTATGGTGTTGCTCATGAGCCTCCAGCAGAGCAAGGATGTACGGCCAGGCATTTTCCAAGTCAATCCTGTGCAGTTAGGTGATCTGGGACTAGATCTTCATACTGTTGCTGAGTGAATACTTTCCGGGTGATCCAGTTATCTTATCATAGATACGCCGCGGAGCCCTTAAGTGTGTGACAGCTTCCTGGTTTCTTGGTGCCACGCTGTTGTCAGACCACGTAACACAAATGTAGGTTCGATGAGGAGCAGTTTCGGGTGAGTGTGGTACTGGTGTTGTGAGTAAGTCATCCAAGCAAATGCATTGATAAGTGTGCGTACGCTGAGACGTCCTCATTCTTTTTAAGTTCAGTTCAGAGTTTCCTGGGTGAAAAGTATTTGAAAAATAAACCATCCCGTTTATAAGTATTATTTATAAAGATTAAAAACTTTGAACACAATGTACAGTTTTGAGATACCATAAGATATGTGTTTGCTTTTCCTCCAGAATTTAGAATTTTTTATTCTTTTATTGTTTTTTTTTTATTATGTAAATAGTACTTAACAGACAAACATTGGCAAAGCCAACAGCTCAGAACTCACATTATGCATGCAAGACCTATTGGCTTTGCCAATGATTGTAATGATTTTTTCTCTTTATCCTGGTAGTCTTATTTCATTCCTTCCTTGGTTTCTCTCTGATTCTGTTGCAGTTCCATTTGGCCTGTGAGTGATGTGTGACTTACTTTAAGGTTCGCTGTCTAGAACTTTGAACACAATGACCTCTTGTACTATTTGGCAATGTTTGGAAGCATCTTTTTTGAAGTGGAAATGCCATACTCTTTATCAGGTTTGTCAGTGGGCTTTCATAGTGAGATCCTGTGTGCTCTGTCTTGTTTTCCCTTGCCACTTCTACTCTGCAGGAGATAGTTCATATTTTTGCTAACCCCTCCCCTTGTAGACCCACATTTAAAGCTTAGGAACTCATTACGATGGCGGGTGGAAATTTTCCACCCGACACCGTTTTAGAATCGGGACCGACCGACCCGCGCTCGGCGGTTCCACCCAACCGTTTACGATGCGACCGAACACTGTTCGGTCGAAGTCCCATTGTGTCCTATGGGAGCTTGTGTTCCGCCCGACAACACAGACTCCTGTGGTGAAATGGTGTGTGTGTGTGTAAAACCCTGCACCCTGTCACGGGCACCCCATGGTGTCTGCCACACAGTACAGGGTTTTACAGGGGAGTCCCTTAGGTACCTCTTCGGCCCCCAACTGGATGCCTCAGGATGAAGGGGGCCCTGCTAGGGGCTCCGAAAGTCACCTTTCAACAACCTTTCCGTGTCAGACAGGACGACTCGGAAAGGCTGTTGGAAATCGGCATCGTAATCGGTCGGTCAGAAACGCTGTCCGTAGGGGTGTACGATGCAGTTCCGACCGACACACATTCTCCGAGAGCCAGTCGGAACCGATTAGGAATGACCGCGCAGTTTACAATCTGACCGCGGACAGTGTAATCGGTCGGGCGGATTGTAAACCGACCGAGTCGGTCCGAAGGGTTCTGACACGGTCAAGGAGATTCCGACTGTCAGGAGGAGGCTTTCCGCCCAACATCGTAATGAGGCCCTTAGTGTAAGTTTGTGTGTGCAGAATATTCCAGTCATTTACTAGACCACTCTATCATAGCAGATAGGCTACTACTGTGCTTACATTTTAAATGGGGCTTCGTGAAATGACATTTGATGCACATTGATTGTGCAGTCTTCGTGAACTATTCAGCATGTAAACAAATGGCTTTGTCAATTAAACATATAGACCTTTGATGAACCCTTTCAATCTGACTTAATTAGTAGGGTTACTAAAGAATTCCATAGACCTTGGACCACATTCATAAACTGCATTCTGTGGTACGTGAAGGAGTACTAGAGTACTGCTACTTACTACAAAATGCAACATACAAACCCAAAAGTGTAAATCTCCCCTTCTCCTGTCTTTACTTTGGAGAGATCCTTACATGCACATCTTTAATACTAAGGGCCCGATTTCGATGTGGTTAGGAAAGGCTCCAAACGGGATTCAGATTAGGCGAATCCAATTCGGAGCCTGTGTTTCCGACCGAATCATCCACCTTTCCAGACGACCAAGTACGATGCAAGGAAGCCGTCTGGACTGACCGAATCGGTTCCAAACGCAATTCAGGCAGTTCGACTCGCTCGGAGCCGAACCGTGCAGCTCAATGGGAATGGTTTCCGAACGAGCGAGTACGATGACCAATTCTGACAGCCGTACCGACTCAGTTTTGCTGAGACGAAACAGCTGTGGGAATCGGACTTTGGGGGCCCGCACCAGGCCCCCCTTCACCTGAGGCCCTCCGAATCGGTTGCGGGGGGAGTACCCAGGGGACCCCCCTTTCCATGCATGCACAGTGTGGTGGGCACCCTGGGGTGCCCGCCACAGGGTGTACGCTTTTCCCCACCCCTTTTTTCAATGGGAGCCTGTGTTCATGTTGGGTACACAGGCTCCCATTGAATTCATTGGGAGTCCGACCGAACCGAGTCCGTAAACATACGGACACATCGTAATCGGTCGGTGGGACTCCCGGAGTACGATTCGTACGGGCAGAGAAAAAGTAAAGAAGGCAATTAAAATAGAATCCACATAGGTAGTAGTGTTAAAATAAATTAATTTATTTGGACTATTTAATATATACAACTGTCATTTGGTGTTAAAAATAGGTGTAAATAAAAAAAATCTTATTTTAGGATAAATAATTTTGATAACCTTTTTAATTTAAAAATGAAAGTAACTTAATTTTTTTAAAAGGAATAATTAAATCAATTGTCATAAATTCCATTGATAACCTTTTATCTTTTTATTACACAATAAGTAAATAACTTTTCTTTAGGTTAAAATTTGAAATCTTTAAAATAATTAAAATTTAATAGGTTTAAATTAATTAAATGTTTAATTAAAAATTAAGTTGTTAGGACTGTAACCTTTTGTTATCTTGGTCTACATATAATTGTGGGCAGAGAGAGTCTCCTTACACTGGCACAGTGTATAGCATCTGTTGATACAAATGGGGAAAAATAATCAAAATGAATACTGGTACTACACTACCCCAAATTTTACACATACATGATCATTGAGCTTCCTTGATCTTTTCCTAATCCACATAGTCATTATTCCATCCTCAATCTTTGCCTCACCTGGCGTAGACCCAACTATGGCATTCCAACTCAATACACTTTGTTACTTTTCAAATGTTACAATCTTTTTCATCCTTAAACAGCATCACATTCCCCTTCCCTTCACTCACCTCTGGGATTTGACCACTTAGATAAAACAATTTACACCCAGACACACCCTCACAATATCCTATTTCTCAAACTTCCACTGCTCCTTTCTTAACTTGCCGCTGTGTTTGTTCACATAATAATATTGGTAATTCTTAACCTTGTCTTTGATCACTTACATGTCAACACCACATCAATGAACTCTCTCTATCCTAGCAGGAGTGAATGTGGTGCAAGGTGCCCTTCCTTTCACCAAAAAAATGGAATTTCCCCTGTGACTGAATGTAGTGTGGTCCTATAACTCCAAACGTATTTGTGACTTGATATTTTCAATTCAGACCATTACACACTGGTAACTGAACACACTCACTGATAACTCTATTAATATCTTCAGTCAGGCAGTTTTGAAAAGGATAATTAGCGGCAGCCCTATAAAGCGTAATCTCTTCCTTTCTCAAGAAAGATTGAAACTCTACTGCAACACACTGCAGGCCATTATCAGATATCATCATTTCCAGACAACCTTCCCTTCTAAAAATTTCTTCACAGAAACCAGCCACATTTGAAGCCTTGATTTCCCTCAAGAATGCCACTTGTGGCCATTTGGAGAAGTAATGTGCAAGTACTATGGCACACTTGACCAGGACACCTGAACACCCAAAAGGACGACTACGTTTACCAATTCCCATCTTCTCCCAAGTTCTCGTGAGAACTTCTATTGGCCCAAAAGGGGGTGGGGGGTCTCCAAAACTACATGATATTTGTCACTACATGTCCACGCAGTACTATCCTGAGCAAATCTTTCAATCTGACGGTCCAATCAAGGACACCAGAAATAAATGTGGACCCTTCTTTTCATGGTGAACATCCACCATGTCCGTCATGTGTCGAACATAGGGATGTTTGGGGAAGCTCATATGAGCCACTAGCCTCTCACGGTAAATAGACATAATATCGAAAAAAATATATAGAATGGACAGAATATCGAATTCAAAATATAGAATGGACATAATATCGAATGGACATAATATAGTGGTTAATAATATCGAAATGAAGGTAAGTAATATCGATTTTCAAAATATAGAAGTACATAATATAGGCATTAAAAAATATTGAATTTTTAATAATATCGAATTTTTGTAAGTGTTTTGTATGTTAGTATATGAGTTAAAAATGTATATTATTTTTGTAATGTATGTTTAATATTTTTTAAAGTTACGAAATTTATGTAAAATTATTTTTGCGTAATTTAATTCCATAGCGGGTTGTGGGTTTATAGGGGAATAGGGTGGGAAGTAATTTAATTATAGTAAATTAAATATTAATTTTTAGGAATTATTAATTATTTTTAATTTAATTTTGCGTTTTAGTTCTGTAGCGGGTTGTGGGTTTATAGGGGAATAGGGTGGAAGTAATTTAATTGTAATTAAGAAAATATTTATTTTTATTTATTGGTATTGATAAATAATTTATTGTTAATTAATTATTAATTGGTAATTAATTTTTATTAATTGGTAATTAATTTTTATGAATTGATTAATTGATAATTATGTTAATTATATTAATTTATTATTCGGAACGGGTTGTGGGTTTATAGGGGAATAGGGTGGGAAGTAATTTAATTGTAATTAAGAAAATATGTATTTTTATTTATTGGTATTGATAATTAATGTATTGTTAATTAATTATTAATTGGTAATACATTTTTATTAATTGATTAATTGATAATTATGTTAATTGTATTAATTTATTATTTGGAGCGGGTTGTGGGTTTATAGGGGAATAGGGTGGGAAGTAATTTAATTGTAATTAAGTAATTATTGAAATTCTTTTTGTGTATTGATTAATTTATTGTTAATTAATTATTAATTGGTAATTTTTTTATTACATTTTTGGTATTGGAAATTAATTGGTTGTTGTTTAATTATTAATAGGTAATTAATTTTTAATAAATAATATTTATTGGTATTTATAATTAATTAATTATTAAATATTTTGTAATTGGTAATTAATTTTAATTAAGTTTTTATTGGTATTGATAATTAATTTATTTTTATTTAAATATTAAATCATTACTTTCCCTACTGTTGCACTCACTGGAGTGGGAATAGTAATTTTTACCCCTACGCTATCCAACGCTTTCCCTACTGTTGCAGTCACTGGAGTGGGAATAGTAATTTTTACACCTACGCTATCCAACGCTTTCCTTACTGTTGCACTCTCTGGAGTGGGAATAGTAATTTTTACACCTACGCTATCCAACGCTTTCCTTACTGTTGCACTCTCTGGAGTGGGAATAGTAATTTTTACCCCTACGCTATCCAATGCTTTCCCTACTGTTGCACTCACTGGAGTCGGAATAGTAATTTTTACCCCTACGCTATCCAACGCTTTCCCTACTGTTGCACTCTCTGGAGTGGGAATAGTAATTTTTACCCTCCCGCTATCCAATGCTTTCCCTACTGTTGCACTTACTGGAGTGGGAATAGTAATTTTTACCCTCCCGCTATCCAACGCTTTCCCTACTGTTGCACTCTCTGGAGTGGGAAAAGTAATTTTTACCCCTACGCTATCCAACGCTTTCCCTACTGTTGCACTCACTGGAGTGGGAATAGTAATTTTTACCCCTCCGCTATACAACGCTTTCCTTACTGTTGCACTCTCTGGAGTGGGAATAGTAATTTTACCCCTACGCTATCCAACGCTTTCCCTACTGTTGCACTCACTGGAGTGGAAATAGTAATTTTTACCCCTACGCTATCCTACGCTAAAAATATTGAATATTTTTTATTAATATTAAGTTAATATATATATGTATTAAAAAATAAAAATGTATGTTTATTTTTTTATAACTTACATTAATTAATTATTAATTTTAAGGTTATTTAAGTATTTTTAAGTATGTTTCAGTTAATTATATTTATTATTTTATTAATTTTACATTACTTTTAATACATTTAAAAAAATTCAATATTTTAACAAACTATGGGGCACATTACGATACCCGGCGTAAAAAAATCCGCCAGGCATGGAAGCGGCAAAAATCCGCCCGCACACACCGTCTGAACACCGACCACGCCATTACGATTACACAAACCGAAAACCGCCATCGGCGGAAAAACACACAAAATACCGCCCGCCAACGACCGAGTCGGAGTAAAACCGCCCGCCACGGACGGAAACACGCACGACAACACAAAACCGCCCGCCCTCACTGCCGACACACCGCACGTGAAATTACGATCGCACCGCCATGAGCGCGGAAAACCACAAATATACCGCCCGCCAGCGCAAAGAACGCCGATGAGAATCAACACGGCAGAAGCCATGGCGCCCACGTACCTGCACAGAAACCATCCGCTCACAAAACCAATAGCACACAACATGGCCAACAAGTCCACACAGCAAGGCACGCACAAATACACAAGCACAGTACACATCCCGAAAACACCCCCCGGACAAACAAAAAATACAAAGGCCAGAACACCAGACACAACACACCTGAAAACAACAGACCATGAGGACACACCCACATAGGTGAGTACAAAAGCAGCACTCCCACAGACCACAACCCCTTGCTACATTGCAAACCAGAGAGGAGAGGAGAGGACACAGTGACACAGCAAGGACAGCAGCACACCACAGAAACGCACACATCACTACCACCACCACCACCACCACCACCACCACCACCACCACCACCAAACACCGGCACCACAAACCCCCTGCACATTACACAACACACACCGCACCAGCACCACAAACACCATGGCACCACAAAGAATGCCCAAGTACACGCCCATTGAGCTGACGGTCATGGTCGACGAGATCATCAAGGTGTACCCACAAATCTATGGGAACATGGTCCAGCACACACCACTAGCCACCAGAAACAGAATGTGGAACCGGATCGTAGACCAGGTCAATGCAGTCGGGACCCTGCCCAGGAACAGAGGTGAAATAAACAAACGTTGGAATGACGTAAAGAGCCTGGTCAAGAAGAAGGAGGGCAAAAACAGAGAGCTGGCTGCCGTCACTGGCGGAGGGAATCCCGCGCTCTTTAAGACCTTCAAAGCGTGGGAGGAGAAGGTGCGAGTTATAATACATCCGGAGATCCTCGCCGGATTAGCAGGGGAGTGGAGGCTGGTAAGTACAAACTAATGTATACCAGCACACCGCTATGTACTCACATGCACTACCACCATGCCACAGCTCCCAGGGACAAACACCCCCATGTCCAGCACACAATACACAACACATCACACACACATGCAACAGACACCACCACACACAGCCCAAACAGAACAACTGTAACATACGTGGGGACATGTGTACACTCAGCCAGCCACGTAACCACCAACAGGTCCCCAAATATGCCAGAAGCGCCACAACGAGCACCCACCACACCCATGTGTCCGCCACAGCTGCACTAACTGACAAGTAACAGGTAAGTGGCAGGAACACAAAGTGCAGTGGGTGGGAGGGTGGACAGCCCAAGTACAACACACACCAGGCCCCAGTCCCACAGCACAGCAAGGAGGAGCATCCCCCACACCCCACAGCCACGTGTCAGCCACCGCAGTGCACAACGACAGCCGAAAGGCAGACATCACGGTCCACAGCAATCGGTGTCAGTGGGTGTCCAGCCACCCCCACGACCCACAACACTCCCCCACCCCCACAGACCTGCAACATGGAGCACCCCCGCTTAGAGCCATGTGGCATCCAGTACAGTGCACGCACGAACAACTTGCAGGTGGGAAACTGGACAGGGCTGGATTACTGGAGGCATGAGGACCATAACACGACCAACACATGGGACATGTCACGTAGCAGACGAACACGCAGCACCGCCCACCGTCACGAACAAGTGAACAATGTGCACACGGACATGAACAACAGACTCACACCCCACATGACCCATCACATACATAGCAACACCCAAGGAGCCACGTCTGCATGCACAAGCCACACTGAATATAGTACCACACGGCAGCCACTGTGCAACTCATCACACACAACCGAAACACCATTGAAGTCCTGTCCATGAAGCCCCTACTGCCTGTCAACCACACACCCCACAACTACGCCTATGTAAGACAAACAACACTAGACGCAACAGAGCGGAACAACATAAATGCACACGAACACCACTGAACCCATCAAACACACAGACACACCATGCACATACAACATACCATCCATCCCATCCGTCAGCCCCAGTCTCATGAAAGGCATGTCATCCGCACAGCTGCCACACATACAGCAGTCACGCTAAGATACATGCCCATGACCAACCATGTGCCAGAAGTCAATGAAGCGCACGACACACTGTGAGCAACAACACACAACATGGGCCACACCCCCGAGCACTGCAGTGATGCACATGGCACAGGGCAGCACGCACACCAAGGAGATGGGACAACTGCAATACGTTTGCTGGCACACAACCATCACTCACTCATAACGATGCGTCCAATGCCATGTCCAGTAATCACAACAGACAGCAAATATGCAGGCCATGTCAAGCATGCACACACCTCAAACCATGCACTGTCATGCTGCCACAACACATGTCACGTTCGGCACCCATGGCTCACAGCATGTACCCCAAAAGCATATCCCCTCCCAAATGCGAATCTGGGGCATGGCCCCCATGTTGCCATATGCGTTCCTAAGCGTTCCATTTGAACCCCAAAAGCATATTCCCTCCCAAATGCGAATCTGGGGCATGGCCCCCATGTTGCCATATGCGTTCCTAAGCGTTCCATTTGAACCCCAAAAGCATATTCCCTCCCAAATGCGAATCTGGGGCATGGCCCCCATGTTGCCATATGCGTTCCTAAGCGTTCCATTTGAACCCCAAAAGCATATCCCCTCCCAAATGCGAATCTGGGGCATGGCCCCCATGTTGCCATATGCGTTCCTAAGCGTTCCATTTGAACCCCAAAAGCATATCCCCTCCCAAATGCGAATCTGGGGCATGGCCCCCATGTTGCCATATGCGTTCCTAAGCGTTCCATTTGAACCCCAAAAGCATATCCCCTCCCAAATGCGAATCTGGGGCATGGCCCCCATGTTGCCATATGCGTTCCTAAGCGTTCCATTTGAACCCCAAAAGCATATCCCCTCCCAAATGCGAATCTGGGGCATGGCCCCCATGTTGCCATATGCGTTCCTAAGCGTTCCATTTGAACCCCAAAAGCAAAGTACAAACCAGACCCAGGATGGGCCAGGAGCCCGCATACACCAGAGTCACAATAAGTAGGGGCACAGCAACACACCCATCGGCATGGCCAATCCGTCCCATGCCACATGTGCACAGCACACAGTCCCATTGCCAAGCACACACAACTACAAATGCTACAGCCACACACACGCCTCCGGGAAACCCATGTACGAGATTGCACGAACTGTTAATGTCAGACGACAAATACATACTTCGCCAGGTGCAACACAATAACAAATCTCATTCTCTCCACAGGTGACGAACTGCTGGATGCTGGGGATGGAGCCAGCAGCCAGCACAGCCAGCCTACAAGCCCCCAACGAGGACACACGGATCTGGAGGATCTGTCCTCCTCTTCGGACACGGACCACCAAGCAGGCCCATCTGGTGTGGCAGGGCCCAGCCGCTCCCCAGGACCCCTCCTACCCACCAACCCATCATCCAGGGCTGCTGAACATTCCCAGCCCCCTGCTGCCACTGTCGTTGCGGCCACACCCACGGTCATTGTGGCCACTACCACTGCCGCAACCGCCACCATCGCCGCACCGACCACCACCGCCGCCACCACCACCACGTCTTTGCTGGCACCAGCCCCAGCGCAGGTGGTGGCCCGGCCGACTGGATCCACCCTGGGAGCCACAGCGAGGACCGTGGTGAGCAATGTGGCTAGTGGGCAGGCCGGTGGCAGCAGGACTGGTAGGAGGAGCAGGGTCAGGGAAACGCCAGCCTCCCCTGGGAGCCATGCCCTGCCTCAAATGGCCAGAGTCCTTGGGGCCTATGAAGAGGCCCAAGGACAATGGGTCCGGTCTGCTTCAGACACGCGTGAGGTGCTGGGGGTGCTGAGGTCCATGGACGCCCGTATGGGCCAACTCGTGGACCTCATGGGCCAGCTGGTGGTGGCGGTGAGGTCACTGCCAAGGACAGCAGCTCCCCCTCCGCCACCACCTGCCGGGGCGCAGGGTGGAGCAGCAGTGTCCAGTTCCCCTGCGTCCACAGCCAGTGAGCACACCTCAACCACCAGCATGTCGCAAGCAGGCACCCCCCCTCGCAAACGTGGAAGGGGCCGTCCGAAGTGGAAACAGATCTCCCGTGAGGACTTTGCACGCTCCAAACGCAAGTGAGGGTGCCAGCCAGCCTCCGCCAGCCTTCCTTGACCAGCCACTGCATTGACTTGGACTACGATCCCACTCCACACAGCCATCTGGATGGCATGTGTGTGTTGGACTATGGACATAGAACCAGTGGGTACACCCTGAGCATCACGCAGCCATGACCGACAGCTCATTGTCACTGCACGCACCACTTTTGTCATCACCTTACACACAATCACATGTCACAGTTTGTAATAAATGCACCTTTTTCACTAACTGCTGTTTGTGCCCTGTGTTTTATTTGTACGGAATACAACGGCCACCTTGGGCGGAAAGGCACCTGATGCGTGGCATGGCAATTGAATCCGGAGGGCCTGTAGGGACCTAGGGGTGGGAGACAGAACAGGAGCACATTCAATGAGTGTGTCACACACCCATCACACAGTACATGTCAACAACTACAAGCAATGTACACACATCGCACAGAGCAATAGGGCACAATGCCACAGCCACCAACAGTGGCATACTACCCTGGCCATGGAGCGTTGACACACAGCACGCAGTGAACAAACGGCCACCCTGACACAGCACACACACACCTGCACAGATACAGCGACATCAGCCGTCGTACATGGACACTCACCGTCAAGTGAAGTAGCGGGCGATGAGCTGCTGCCGCACATTACCAGCTTCCTCCTCTCCGCTGTCCTCCTCACTCGAGCTGTCCTGGTCTGCGGGCTGGGGCCCTGGTTGATCTCCGTCATCCACGATGAGGGGGATCTGCTTCCGAATGGCCAGATTGTGCAGCATGCAGCACGCCACCACTATCCGGCACACCTGTGGGGAGTACGCCAGCGCACCCCCGGTGCGGTCCAGGCACCTGAACCTGGACTTGAGTAGGCCAAAGGTACGCTCGACCACACGTCTGGTCCTCCCATGTGCCTCATTGTAGCGATCGTCTGCTGGGGTGCGAGGATTCCTCAATGGACTGAGCAGCCATGCCCCATTCGGGTACGCAGAGTCACCTGGGTGTGAGGGACACAGAGAACCGTTGCAATTCCAACTGGACAGGGGACAGCATCGCACAACCAGCACGCTACACCACTCCACATACTCACCGACAATACAGGCACGATCCTGTAGCATATTGGACATCAGTCGTGGCAAGATGCTGTTGCGCATTATGTGTGCGTCATGGGCCGAGCCTGGGAACTTTGCCCACACGTGGGTGATCACCATGTCCGCAAGGCACACCACTTGCACATTCAGGGAGTGCGTGTGCTTCCTGTTGCGGTACAGGTGCTCAGTGGCCTGTGGTGGAACAAGGCCGACATGTGTGCAGTCAATGGCTCCAACGACGTGTGGGATTCTGCCAAGGGCATAGAATGCACCCTTCACTGCCGCCAATTCACGAGCCCTGGGGAAGCGGATGTACCTGTTTCGGTACAGCATCATGGCTGCCAGTACATCCCTCAGCACCTTGCTGAACATGGGCTGGGACGTCCCTCCTCCAATGCCCACTGTGTGCTGGAATGACCCAGTGGCGAAGAAATGCATGGCGGCCATCACCTTAGCCGTGGGGGTGACAGCAGTCGGATACACCCTGCGGGGACGGAGATGGGGTTCTAACATGGCACACAGTCGATGCAGGGTTGGCCTGTCCAGCCGAAACTTCCTAATAACCTCTGTATCGTCCATGTCCGCCAGCAATTGGTATGGGCGGTCAATGTTCGGTCTCCGCCTAGGGACAATGGCAGAGGACACATGTCAAAGCAACATGACACATATCAATTTCGCATACACATCACTGACATGACTGAGCAAGCACATGAGCCACAGCCCAGCTGTCAAGCTGGGACGGCACGGCCACAATACACTTACACAGGTCTCCCAACAATGGCAATGGCTAGTGATACAAACCACTGCCATGTGCATGCACATGGGGATCTAGGCCCCAATGACTTGCGGGGCGTGCTGATGGGGACTGACTGCATATCCGTCAAGCGGCAACGCCACGGCAACATGAATGTCTGCTGAGCATGGAACTGCTTCCGCGGCTGGATGAGTATGGCACACGACGACGACGATGTGGGCACAGGCTGAGCGGCCAAAACAAGTGGGACCTGTGGCACGAGGGGACATGAGACAGTAGTAGGTGTCAGCACTGCACCCTATGTACAGCACTGTACGGATCACACCTCCCGAAACATTGACAGGTGTCCACATTGACAGCCCCATGCCAAGACGGCTGTGTGCTTGCAGTCACACGTCACAGGTGAGAGGTTACATTGCACGTGCCAGGTGGCAGACGTACATAGTGGGAGCTGGCATGTGTGTGCATGTGTCTCCTGTTCAGGATCCACCAGATGGGCGCTGACTCTGTACTGAGCATTGGACACAGCATGTTCCGTGGAAGGCTTGTGTGTGTGGGATGGTGGCACTGGATGTGCCTCCGTTGGGTGGGGGGCCATGCACAGGGCGGGTACGTCGATGATTGCGCATTGTTGGTCACGGTGGGTGCACCAACTAGGATGTGTTGCCCTGTGTTCAATTCCTATGTCCGCATGATGATGGACTGTAGATGTGGGCAGACTACACATTGGTCGATGTGCTGTCTATATGCATGTGCCTTCACACCAGGCACAGCTGCCCCTGCACATGTGACCCCTGCTGGACTCGCTGCTGGGTCTGTGGAGCTGATGCACCTTCTGCGCGTGGGGCGGACAGCTCTCCTCACTTCCCTCATTGCGCATGTCATGACTTTGCCGCAGGTGACATGGATCATGGAGGGCCCACATGTACGCGTGGGTAGGCTACACATGATTGTACACTGGTCGCCACCCCCAGTCAGTGTTTCGAATGGGAAGGTTGTCGTGCTGGTGGTATGTTCGATGTGGCGGATGGGCGGGCCTAGGTGCGGGCTTACATTCCGGACATGGGGGGTAGTTGGATTGGCGACTAGTTGCAGTACACACGGGACACGTCTCTTCCTTTCCACATCTGGGTCATCCCTTGTACTAACTGACAGTGATACAGTCATCTTCGCCCCAGCCCTCATGTCCTCCCTCGCTCCCCCAATATGCATGCTCACCTGCGAGGCTAGCGCTTGCACAGGCAGCCCCAAGCTCGCACCAGGGAGGGCAAGGAGTGTATGTGTGGGTCCAGTTGCACGAGTGGGCTGTCTCAGGGTATGATGTGTTGCGGGACGCCGTCCACCTGCGTGGTGCCCCAAATGGAGACCCGGCCTGCATGGACTATGCATCACAGTCTTCGCCTTCCGGATCCGCCACCTGCGACACCCAGTGGCTGTGGCTGCCCTTGCGGCCATGCCGCGTCCGTCTGTGACTGATGGCCCACACATTCACTCTTTGGCCTCTCTGGGGAGGGCTCGGGGTGGTGGCGCACGCGCTTGCACTTAGTCGCAATGGCATGTGGCGTGGTTGGTATGATGGGCAATGGATGGGATGGTGCGAGCCACCTCCCGTGACGTCAGTGCTGCTCGTGCTGTGGTGCGTCCCCCTACACTTCCATTTGACTTGTGCCATGCTAGACGTTGAGGTTCTATTGCCTGCGTGATATGACCAGGAGGAGCGCGAGGAGACCTCTCACACACCATGCTCCACTGCCATCCCGTGCCCTGTATCGCCTGTGCGGATTGACTATGTTGGGGTTACACCTGGTCGACTGGGGCTGTGTGTGCCTTGTCAAGGGGCATGGCGGGCGCACAACAGGATCCAGCTTGTCCACAGAGGGTGGGCTGAGGTGCGCCTGGTACCGCTTTGTACGTGTGCCCGGCTGCTGTGCACACACGTGTTCACTCCCCCCGACAGGTGTCCTCTCACAATGCCCAGGGAAGCGGTGGTGTACTGTTCATGACCCCTCCCAACACGGCGTGCTCCAACTTGGCATGTGCGCATCTACCCGTCACACCCACCCACCTGAGCACTGCGTCCATACGACTTCACACGACACATGTGTGTCTTCCACAGTAGTGCTACTCATTTGCGTTGACATCCAATACCAGTGGACTACATGGTCATGTCACGACTGCCGTGTACTTCACATACTCTCATCCTCTCTCATTCGTACTTGTGAAATGAGTCAGCGGAGACAGTTTTGGTTTCAAACATTATATTGAGTCTTCTGTCCTCTGTGATGCAGTATAGTGGACACTACTGGCAGCGGAATACATGTTGAGGATATACTGAGCATGATTGCAAATGGGATAGGGTGTGGGGTTACATGTGATTGGCTGTTGCATGTGGGATGTGGGCTTCAGAGTGACATCTGCTTGGCCAAGGCTGTGCTAATGTACATTTACGTATTGCTGCGGAGCTGCGGACTTTGACACAGACGGTATACATGTAGCCTACCAGACCGCTTGGCATCATGGGCACAGTCCATCTCAGTTCCATGTGACAGGTTTGCTGCGGTTGTTCCTCATGCACGCGTGCATGTGAGATGACATCAGGGCATGTGCTTGCGTGCATGCAGCGGCGTGCCACTTGTTGTTGCACTGTGGTGGTTACTGGACATGTCACAGTCACTGGGGTCGTGTTGTTGTTGTATGCACTTGTCGTCCATGCAAAGGTCCTGGTATGGGATTCCCGGGGCGGGGGTGGGAGGGGTGCAGCACCCACAGACTCCAGGCGACCTATTCATGTCCACTGAGCGGTGTGTGTGTCCATGTGCGCTGGATCCATGTCGTGTCCTGGTTGTTCGTGCAGTTCCGTCCATGTGGGTGCAATACACAGAGCCCATGCCACTGCCTCCCACGATGCATGCGGTGTTCCTGGATGTGATGGGGAACAGTGTGCATGTCCCGGTCATATCCGATGTCATGGCGATGTCGTTGATGGTGTGGTTACAGTTGCCGGTCGTTTGGTATGGCTGTTGTGGTGGTGACTGGCCAGTCCGTGCGGAAGCTAAGCATGGGTGCGGGGTTGGACATCATAGGTCACTCGGGGAACCTGCGTTGTGGTCCGACGAATTGACAGGTTGTCAGGTATGCGATGCCGTCCAGCAGGGCTTCCATGTCATTGGTGGTGTACATGTTTGCCAGCCAATGTAGCGGATGGTGGCTGTCAAGGTGTTGTTCGTAAGTTGTCCCTTGGAGGACCATGATGGGGCATGCTGGGTGACATTCGATGTAGCTGTTCTCGATGATCCGTCGTGTGGAGGTACAGTGGTCCCATTTCAGTGCGGGTGCGATGTTGGGCACATACGCCATGCCCCCATAGGCAGAGCAGGCCCTGTCGTGTGCGTCCAGAGGGAGGAGTAGTGGTAGCAGGTCCGCCTTCAGACATGCCGGGTTGGAGAGGCATATCTCCACGGGATGCTGGTAGGGACACCTCCGACAGTAGAAGACGGGCATGACGCAGCTGAACAATGTGATGCGGTAAGTCAGTCGGTAACTTACGTTCAGCAGGGACAGGAGATCGCATCCCAATGTATGAAACAGGTTGGTTTTGTACAGCTTGAGCTGTTCGGCGTAGTTGGGTAGGTGTGTTGCGGTTGCCATTTCGCAGCGGTGCGTTGTGGTGGCGTGCTCCGGCTGTGTGTGCAGTCTGCAATGTGCACGCTCCGAGGTTGCTGTGAGCTCTGTGTAGTCGTGGGGAGACAGGACTTGTGTTCTGTTGGCTTGTTTGGAGGACACGGGCCCTCTTCCCACATGCTTCTCAGACAGTTCAAGGTCAGTGATGTGTGACTCCTTCCAATTAACTTGCATGTGGCCGACATGGGGGAGTGTTTTCTTCTTTCTTCCCCGTCCGTTGTGTGCTTCTGTGATATGCGCTATCTGCCCTGTGGTCGGTCTCCTCGGCATGCCTGTGTTGGTCTATTCTTGGACAATGGCTGTATTCACCGGCTTCTGTCGTAGGGCTGTGGTTTCGGAGTTGGAATGGAAGGTCATTCAGTGCTGTCTGCTCTCCCTTGTGTGGGCGGCAGGCTGCCTTTCCGCTCTGCGTTGGGCCTTGTGTGTGAATGTTATTCTTGGGCCACCTGTTGTCGGTCCCCGGGCTCTTTGGTGTTCCGTTTTATATGTCTTGTTCATATGTGCAGGGTGGTATGGGTGTTTCAGTGTGGTACTGGCGTTCCTCTTCCCGAAGGGGCCCTGCTTCTCCTAGTTGGTGTTGCCGCCGCTGTGTGCTACGCCATGTTTGTTACACTGGGGTGTGTCCTGCTGTTGCGTGTCTTCACTGACATGTGTGCGTCGGTTGTGTGGCGTTGGGTGTTGTCCGTGAATTGGGCGTTGGGGACATGTCTGTGGCAGGCCTGTCACGTGTCATGTGCGTTCGGGGTGGGGCTGATGTGTGTGCTGCTTGGTTGTGTCCCTGTGTCTGTGTGCGACGCATGCATGGCGCTGCGGTTGGCCACTGCGTTGTGCGCATGTGTGGCGGCGTCATCGGCGCTTTGGAGCCGTGACGGGGTGGTTGGTTCCTAGTCCCAGGTGGTGTGTACACATGTGTTACGCGATGTTACGATTTGGCCTGTGTGTCATATGTGGATGCAATGGTGGATGTGTAGTGTACACGCGCTGGTGGGGGGTTGTCCGCTTTTTCCGCCCTTGCACTGTGTGCGCTGTTTGCGTGCACTTGTTGTGTGTGTGCCTACCTGCGTCTCCGCGGTACGTTGCGTCCTTGGTGGTGCATCAGCAGGAGCATGGGGAGGGCCTGCAGTGCTGGATTCATGCTCGGGGAGCCGCTTCTTCGTTATCCGTGCTCGGCGTCCGTGTTACCGCTTCGGTTTGTCGTACGGTATCTCTTGGCCGTGGGAGCCGTTTGTTTGCGGCATCGTAATTTATGCGCCGGGCGGGACGTGTTTCGTCGGACGGTGTGTGTCAGTTGTGCTGCGCCGCTACGTGAACGGGCGCACTTTGATGGCGGACGGTGTTGCTGGCTTGCCGGCGGTGTTTGGCCTACTTTTCGCATCGTAATTGGGCGGGCGTGTGGACTGCTGCGTGCCGGCGGTAACTGGTGGTTTTTGCATCCGCCAGCACGGCGGTGGTGCTTCCGCCCGCCATCGTAATGGGCCCCTATATTATTTACAAACTATATTTTGGATTCAATATTTTTGTACTTACCTGTTTGTAGATAGGAATTCGATATTTTGGCATTCTATATTTTATCCACTATATTTTGGCAGGTCGATATTTTGGCATTCTATATTCTGTCAGTGATCCGCCTCTCACACCTTCCTACTATTCCATTCAGTATGGGTAACTCCAACCACACCGAATTGAAATCGTTTAACTGCAACACATCATTCACATTCTGGTTACTTTTTGGGGGCAAAAGTTCCACTTATAACTTTAGTGCCCAGTCTTCAATTAATGCTTGTTTCCATTCATCTTCAGAAAATGACACCCTTACAAGATTGCCCCACATCCCCCTCATCCTCTTCTTCAAACATATTAACCTCCAAATGTAGACAAGATAAGCAGTCCTCATTCACATTCTTGGTACCTTGATCATATCTGATGACAAAGATGTTCTCCTGTAATAGGTACAGCCACTTAGCAATATGAGGTGTTCTTTTACTCGCATCCTAAGTTGAGAAACGATATACCAGAGGTTTGTGGTCAATACATAATTCAAAACAGGTACTCCACACATAGGTCCTAAAGTACTGAAAACCCCACTAGCATACTAATGCCTCCTTCTCAATCATGGGGTATATATTGACAGCCCCCTTGTGCATTCATAACACAAACACAGCAACTCTTTCACTCTGTTCACTTACTTGCATTAAAACGGCACCATCAATGACTGCAGGACATCAACACTGTCTGAAAAAGTATCGACAAACTAAGCATAATATTCTGCCAGCCAAGGAAAGAATGCAATTGTTCTTTGCCACCTAGAGGAGAGGCCTTTCCAATAACTTCCATCAATTTCAATTTTGGCATCATATCCTCACTTGACGATGCGTGTCCTAAATACTCACCTACAATAAACTTACACTTTTCTATGCCAATTATTAGGCTGGCCAGTTTTGATCTGGCTAGTACCCTTTCTAACTCTACATCATGTTTCAACTTGTTCTAAATGTAAATCAAAATATCACCCTGATAGAGCAACACATTTGTCATACGACACATTACACGCAGTATCACAGGCTGGAACACTGATGCCAACCCGAAAGGCATCACACAAACTGGAAAGCAACATCGGACATCACAAATGACAATAGATGTTTTGATTCGGTATGCCAGTGCACTTGCTGATAAGCACTTGATAGATCTCGGGAAAAGAAGTAACACACATCAGCATGTTAATAATATGTGTTAGGGGTAGCATTCAATCCAAATACTTGTGTTTATATCTCTAAGAGCGACACACATTTGCAGCTTTCCATTGGTCATCTTGGCTAAAACAATAGGACTCAGTGATTTGGAAGACTCTATTGTCCTAATACCCGACTTGCACATAATCTGTCGAGCCCTTCTGTCAACTGGCTAAGCAGAACCGAAGACACATCCTTCACCTTGTGTACCTTTGGCACAGCATCCTTTTTCAATGCTATGTGATGTTCAAACCTTTTCATACATCCTAGTTTTTTCAAACAGCTTTGAATATTATTCCATTTCCCCACATAACTCTTACCCATGATTAGCACCTGGTTTGGATAATTAGTGTCAAGTATATTAAAAATGTATATATATTTAATTTTTTTAATAAAGTTAATTTATTTTAACAATATTTACTACAGGAATCTATTTAAAGTCCTTGCCTCCATTATTTTCTATGGGAGGGTGTTGCAGTACCAGTAGTTGGCAAGGTGTTGTGGTCGACTTACTACTGGTCTGAGCTACTATTGTGTTGGGTCATTATTGGCTATCGTAACTTTTAACTTGTATATTTGGCTCCACCCCTGACATGGAAGTCTTGTCTTTGTAGCAAAGTTAGACTTGGAAATAGTGAATGGTCAAAAGTAGTATATTTACTACAAAGTGTAAGAGTACTTTTGCACGTGTCAATATACTCATGTGTAAATTTAATTTTGTCGATGGGCCCATTGTTTGTAACTTAAGCTTTTTGCCTCCTTCTGCATTTCCATTTATGTACACACAGAGCTGTAGGAGCTCCATTGCTTTAGCCCTCAAGTGAATATTTTTAAATGGCCAAGCATTCCGTCTTGTGCATCTCACACTGGTAACCGAAGTGAGATCTAACACTGACCAATTATCGAATACCTACTTTTTTTAAATTGAAAGTACAACTGCCTAATTCGATTGCATAATAGGAAGCAAGTACTCCTGCACCATGCTGTGTGGCATCATTCTGCCTTTTGTTGACTCGTCAGGCACAAGGATACACCACAGGCTTACATGCTAGTGCACTGTATAGATTGTCTTTTAAATTAAAATGCAAATTAATTTCTCCTTGGTGTCAGAGGATAACTTCATGAAAGTGGAACGTTATACGAAAGGTAAAAAATGTGATGTTTACCTGAAACGATGCTATTCCTAAATTTTTATTTCATATAAGGCTATAAATGTTACCGAATAGTAAAACAAATTCAGTAGCCTTGATCTTTCTGAATGACATGAACAGAGGCACGGGGGGCGACCTTTGACCTCTTGGTAGGTCGCCCCCCCTCCGCACAGCGCCGCCTGTGCGTCCAGTTCCTGCCGCTGCTGTAGCTGAGGCCCTCCTCCACCCGCAGGCTACCACCTGCGCCTCATCCCTGGTGGCCAGTGGTAGGCCGTAGGTAGGTTCTTGTCTGTGTAGCGTCATTGTTGCTGTTTTTGCCCTTCCGTTCTGTGCCCCCTTCTGCTGTGATCTGTTTTGCCCTTCCATTTGTGCCCCCTCTGCTGTGATCTGTTTTGCCCTTCCGTTTTGTGCCCCCTCTGCTGTGATCTGTTTTGCCCTTCCGTTTTGTGCCCCCTCTGCTGTGATCTGTTTTGCCCTTCCGTTTTGTGCCCCCTCTGCTGTGATCTGTTTTGCCCTTCCGTTTTGTGCCCCCTTCTGCTGTGATCTGTCTTGTGCCTGTGCCCCTCTGTGCCCTCTTTGACTTCTGTACCCCCTCACCGCCCCGTGTTTTGCGCCACTTCCGTTTCCCGCCGCTGCGTCCCCTGCGGCCCCGCCCCCCTCGCTGACCATTCGCTGCTCCTCCCTCCCACCTCCCCATATATGGCGGCCGCTGCGCGGTGAGGTGAGCGACCTTTGACCTCTTGGTAGGTCGCCCCCCCTCCGCACAGCGCCGCCTGTCAATCAATCAATCAATCAATCACGGCATTTATAAAGCGCGCTACTCACCCGGGAGGGTCTCAAGGCGCTGGGGGAGGGGGTAGGTTACTGCTCGAACAGCCAGGTCTTGAGCTGCTTCCTGAAGGAGAGATGGTCCTGGGTTCGCCGAAGGTGAGTGGGGAGGGAGTTCCAGGTCTTGGCTGCCAGGTAGGAGAAGGATCTGTGCATCCAGTTCCTGCTGCTGCTGTAGCTGAGGCCCTCCTCCACCCGCAGGCTACCGCCTGCGCCTCATCCCTGGTGGCCAGTGGTAGGCCGTAGGTAGGTTCTTGTCTGTGTAGCGTCATTGTTGCTGTTTTTTGCCCTTCCGTTCTGTGCCCCCTTCTGCTGTGATCTGTTTTGCCCTTCCATTTGTGCCCCCTCTGCTGCGATCTGTTTTGCCCTTCCGTTTTGTGCCCCCTCTGCTGTGATCTGTTTTGCCCTTCCGTTTTGTGCCCCCTCTGCTGTGATCTGTTTTGCCCTTCCGTTTTGTGCCCCCTCTGCTGTGATCTGTTTTGCCCTTCCGTTTTGTGCCCCCTCTGCTGTGATCTGTTTTGCCCTTCCGTTTTGTGCCCCCTTCTGCTGTGATCTGTCTTGTGCCTGTGCCCCTCTGTGCCCTCTTTGACTTCTGTACCCCCTCACCGCCCCCGTGTTTTGCGCCACTCCCGTTTCCCGCCGCTGCGTCCCCTGCGGCCCCGCCCCCCTCGCTGACCATCCGCTGCTCCTCCCTCCCTCCTCCCCATATATGGCGGCCGCTGCGCGGTGAGGTGAGCGACCTTTGACCTCTTGGTAGGTCGCCAACCTCCGCACAGTGCCGCCTGTGCGTCCAGTTCCTGCCGCTGCTGTAGCTGAGGCCCTCCTCCACCCGCAGGCTACCACCTGCGCCTCATCCCTGGTGGCCAGTGGTAGGCCATAGGTAGGTTCTTGTCTGTGTAGCGTCATTGTTGCTGTTTTTTGCCCTTCCGTTCTGTGCCCCCTTCTGCTGTGATCTGTTTTGCCCTTCCATTTGTGCCCCCTCTGCTGTGATCTGTTTTGCCCTTCCGTTTTGTGCCCCCTCTGCTGTGATCTGTTTTGCCCTTCCGTTTTGTGCCCCCTCTGCTGTGATCTGTTTTGCCCTTCCGTTTTGTGCCCCCTCTGCTGTGATCTGTTTTGCCCTTCCGTTTTGTGCCCCCTCTGCTGTGATCTGTTTTGCCCTTCCATTTTGTGCCCCCTCTGCTGTGATCTGTTTTGCCCTTTCGTTTTGTGCCCCCTTCTGCTGTGATCTGTCTTGTGCCTGTGCCCCTCTGTGCCCTCTTTGACTTCTGTACCCCCTCGCCGCCCCCGTGTTTTGCGCCACTCCCGTTTCCCGCCGCTGCGTCCCCTGCGGCCCCGCCCCCCTCGCTGACCATTTGCTGCTCCTCCCTCCCACCTCCCCATATATGGCGGCCGCGCGCATCTGGCGCGCCGCTGGCGCACCGAAGGCACGCCTAAGGCAAGCCCGTCTGCGCCCGTCCGCGCCTGGACCGCGCCCAGCGCCAGAACCCCTGGCCCCCGCGGCCCCTGCGCCCGCCCCGAAGACCGCCACCGATACGACGCCAGCACACTCCACGCTCTCAACTCCGGACGGACCCACACCTGCTTCAAGGCCGCCCCGAAACGCACACAGGGTCCCTTCACCTACCGGAACTGCAGCTACACCAGCCTCAGAACCACCGAGCCACCCGCAAAGAAGGACCTCAACCACCTCCAGTGCATCCTACTGAACACCCGCTCCGCACGCAAACACGCAGTCGAGCTCTGGGACCTGCTCGACACATCATCCCCGGACGTCGCCTTCCTGACCGAGACCTGGATGAACGACTCCTCCGCACCCGACATCGCCATAGCAATCCCGGACGGCTACAAGATCACCCGCAGAGACCGCACCAACGGAGTCGGAGGAGGAATCGCCATCGTCCACAAGAACAGCATCAGAGTCTCGACCAGCACCGACGACACTCTCAGCACCGCCGAACACATGCACTTCCAGATCCACACGGACCCCAACACCACTCTCAGAGGCACCCTCGTCTACAGACCCCCCGGACCACGACCCCAGTTCAGCGACTCCATCGCCGACTTCATCAGCACGCACGCCCTGACCTCCACCGACTACATCCTCCTCGGAGACCTGAACTTTCACCTTGAGAACAACAACGACAGCAACTCCACCACCCTGATCAACAACCTCGCCAACCTCGGACTGAAGCAACTCGTCTCAACGCCGACCCACTCGGCCGGCCACACGCTCAACCCCATCTTCTCCTCCAGTGCCCACGTCTCCTTCAGCCACACCACCGAACTCCTTTGGACCGACCACCGCTGCATCCACTTCTCCTTCCAGAAACCCATCACACAGCACCGCCCTCAGCAGATCCCCCGCCGCTGCTGGAGCAAAATCACCAAAGACCAACTACAGGCAAACCTCGCTCTCAGCCCTCCCACCAACCACTCCAACGCCAACGAAGCCGCCCACAACCTCAGACGCTGGATTGACGACTGCGCCAACACTCTCGCCCCACTGAAGAAGCCCTCTCGCAGAGACACCAGCAAGAGAGCCAGCTGGTTCACCCCAGAACTCCTAGCCTCCAAGTGAGCCTGCCGGAAAGTACAGAAGAAATGGCTCAGTGAAAAGACACCGGACAGCCACGCAGCCCACAAAGACGCCACCCGCAACCATCACCACCTCATCAGGTCCGCCAAGAGGACCTCCTTCACAGACCGTCTCGACAACAGCGCCCACAACAGCAGGAGCTATTCAACATCGTGAAGGAACTCTCCAACCCCAGCTCCAACACCAACGACATCCCGCCATCGCAAGCCCTGTGCGACTCTCTCGCCACCTTCTTTCACCGCAAAATCACCGACATCCATGACAGCTTCGACTCCCAGACAGCCCCTACGGGCATCGACACACCGGATTCTACACACACCATCAACCACGACTCCCTGCCAGCCTGGACCTACGTGGACATCGACTAAGCCTGGGCGTAGTTCGCGAAGTAGCGCTACGCGAAGCTACGCAAAGTGCAGTTCGTACTACGCGTAGCACTACGCGAACTGCGTAGTGCACTGTTCGCAATGATTGCACAGTGCCGGATGCTTGTCCGCACTGTGCAATTATTGAAAACGGCATCTTGCACAGTGCGAGCTGTCTTTTACTGCCGCTCGAGTAGATTTTTACTCGAGCGGCAGCTTTCTCAACGCGGACTGGTAGTTTCTCATCGCGAGCGGTCGCGAGCATACGCGACCACCCGCAATGAGAAACCTGACCTCCCGCGTTGAAAATCTCGCCGGGAGGTTTATTTTCCACGCTCGCGATCGGCAACTTGATGTTGCTGATCGCGAACGAGGAAAAAGTCTCGCCGGGATGTCATTTTGCTTGCTCGCGGTCGCCAACTTGACGTTGAGGACCGCGAGCAAGCAAAAATGACCGCTGCACTACGCTACGCTATGCGTGTTTGCACTGTGCTACGTGCAATTCGCGTTGTGCGAAGTAGCGCAAACTTCGCAAACTACGCGAGCGTAGCGTAGTGCTTCGCCCAGGGTTAACATCGACGACACCATCAAGACCATGAGCACTATCCGCTCCGGCTCCCCGTCAGACCCCTTCCCACACCACATCTTCAACAAAGCCAGCAGCTCCATCGCACCCCACCTGCGCGACGTCATCAACCTCTCCTTTGAGACCGCGACCTTCCCAGAGAGCTGGAAACACGCCGAGATCAACGCCCTACTCAAAAAACCCAAGGCGGACCCGAAAGACCTCAAGAACTTCCGGCCCATCTCCCTGCTTACGTTCCCAGCCAAGGTAATCGAGAAGATCGTCAACAAACAGCTAACCCGATACCTCGAAGAAAACAACATCCTGGACCCATCCCAATCCGGGTTCCGCAGCAACCACAGCACCGAGACTGCCCTCATTGCCGCCACCGATGACATCAGGACCCTGCTGGACAACAGTGAAACAGCGGCCCTCATCCTCCTGGACCTCTCCGCCGCCTTCGATACTGTCTGCCACCGCACACTACGCACACGCCTCCATGACGCAGGGGTACGAGACAAGGCCCTGGACTGGACCACCTCCTTCCTCTCCGGCAGAACCCAGAGCATACGCCTCCCCCCTTTCCGCTCCGAAGCCTCCAAGATCATCTGCGGCGTACCCCAGGGATCTTCCCTCAGCCTGACACTGTTCAACATCTACATGACCCCCGCTCGCACGCATCGCCCGACAGCACGACCTCAACATAATCTCCTACGCCGACGACACCCAACTGATCCTCTCCCTCACCAAGGACCCCCACACCACCAAATCGAACCTCCACGAAGGAATGAAGGCCGTCGCCGAATGGATGAAGATCAGCCGACTGAAGCTGAACACGGACAAGACGGAGGTCCTCATCCTCGGCCCCAACCCCTCAGCCTGGGATGACTCCTGGTGGCCTACAACACTGGGAGCACCGCCGACACCCACCGACCACGCACGCAACCTGAGAGTCATCCTCGACTCAACGCTCTCCATGACCAAGCAAGTCAACACAGTCTCCTCCTCCTGCTTCAACACCCTCCGCATGCTCCGCAAGATCTACAGATGGATCCCATCAGACACAAGAAGAACGGTCACCCAGGCCCTCGTCAGTAGCAGACTGGACTACGGAAACGCCCTCTACGCAGGAGCCCCGGCCAAGCTCATCAAACGACTGCAACGCATTCAAAACACCTCCGCACGCCTGATCCTCGACATACCACGACACAGCCACATCACCCCTCACCTGAGAAACCTGCACTGGCTCCCCGTCAACAAAAGGATCTCCTTCAAACTCCTCATCCACGCACACAAGGCTCTCCACAAGACCGGCCCAGCTTACCTCAACAGACGACTCTCCTTCTACATCCCCACCCGCCAGCTCCGCTCCACCGACCTCGCACTCGCCACCGTCCCCCGCATCCGAAGAACCACCGGCCGCGGCAGATCCTTCTCCCATCTCGCCGCTAAAACCTGGAACTCCCTCCCACTCAACCTACGACAGACTCAAGACCTGCTGACCTTCAGGAGGCTTCTCAAGACCTGGCTGTTCGACCAGTAGCGGCGCCCCCCCCCTCTCCCTAGCGCCTTGAGACCCTCGCGGGTATGTAGTGCGCTCTATAAATCCCATGATTGATTGATTGATTGATTGGGCAATGCGCAGTGTACCTTATGCCTTTGACTTCACCAAGGAAGGCAACTTCAAACTTATTGGGCAACTGATGAATACATTGCTGCCAATGAAAGCAGACCAACTCTGTTAGTACCAGGTCCAGCCTGTGGGCCCCTCACTCTGCCCCTCTATCAGCACTGATCTCTATGGTTTATTTCAAGGACAGGGGGACTGGGACAGGGGGAGCTAGCACAAAGGGACAGAGAAACCACTACCAACAAACTGAGGGCCAGATTTATAGTTCGGCGGATGTGGTACTGCATCACAAACGTGACAATTATCCCGTCTGCCAAATTACATGTCCCATTGGATATAACGCACTTGTAATTTGGTGGACGGGAGATCCGGCACGTTTGTGATGTAGTAACCCATCCATCGAACTCTAAATCTGTCCTTGAGTCCTCTACCCTCTTGCAATTCAACTATAACAATATTCTGGAGAGGTCAGCTTGTATTCCACAAATGATACACCAGTTTGTTCTCTACAAATCCAATGATGTTTGCAGCAGCCCTGAATATTAAACACTTTCCTGAAGTCTAATCTTGGTGCAGCCAACGCATGGATATAGGAAAAAAACTACACCCTCAACAGTGGCATAGAAAGAGGACATTACCTGGCCTCATATTGAGGAACAAACACCCCAAAAAAAGCTCATACTAACCACTGACGTAAAAATAGGACTATCATTGTCATTATAATAAAGAATAGTGAATTGCCTATATTACTCTTTATTAAGGAATTGCCTATAACACTCTTTCTTAAGGAAATCTACTGGATATATCACCACATTATCTATGCCATACTAGAAGAGTCATACTAATTGTGACAACAATGACAACTTTTGTTGTTTTACTTTCTGAGCAGCATCGGAATGATGGTGGCTACTTTTATTATTTTAGTTTATTTACAGAAAGAAATTGCTCAATTATTGTCTACCATGCCTTATCAAGTAGTCACAGTCCCGCCTATGTTCAAGGGCTACAGCAATGGTATGGGAGGATTGGAGAGAAACATATCTTGAAGCAGTGGGTGGTGATGTGTTCATGGTGAACATGAAATTAGCTATGATGAAGTATAATTTAGGAGTAGAGAGTATAAGTGTTTTGAAAACCTGGCCTATACCTACAAGGCATGCCAGAGGTAATGCTTATACATCTGATATGGATGAGGGATCGGACGATGAGAATAAAAATGCCATTAGAGCCTTAGAAGAAAGAGCATTTTGGCAATAAAGTGAGCATTGTGGTTGAAAAGCCCTTTTTCCCCATTCACAGTTGCCAGACGAGTCCATTGAGCAGTACATAGGAAGGAATACTTCACAGAGTAACAACAATGTGCAAATCCAAGGATCTCTATTAAGAAATTATTAGAGACCTACTGATTAATAGGATGAGCAACATGGAAATTGTTAAGATTGATAGATCCCATTTTAGATAAAACTATAAGTATTCCTTGTTGCATAGAGAATACTTTGAAATAAGTGAAAGGGCTGAGCAGTGTATAGTGGGATAAAAAGAGCGATAGGTGTGATTTGGAAATAGTGAGTCTAATGCAAAATGCCACACAGAGCAAAGAGAAAGGGGATAACAATAAAGGGGTGGGCAAGATGCAGATGTGGTGGAAAGGCAACAGTTTTACAGATGTGGTAGTACTAAACATAAGGCAGGGTCAGCATCGTGTTTTGCTATAAAAGTGAGATGTTTCAAGTGTAAGAAGCAGGGGGTTATAAGTTTGATGAGCAAAGTGAATTGAAACATAGTGTAAATGCATTAAACAAACACAATTGTGAAAATACTTATTATTATCATGCGGCTGATGAAAAGATTGAAGTTCTGGTTGTGAGTTCTGAAAAGATTTAAGAGCGAGAAGTGGATAAAGTGTGAAAAGCGCATTGTCCTCCAAGGGGTTTGGTAAAGATAATTGAAAAAATTCCTATGTGGGCAGATTCATGCTCACCTTACACCATAATAGACAAGTCAATTTGAAAAAATTGGCTAATTGTGACTTAATCCCACCTGATGTCGAACCTCAACAGTAATGTGGCATCAAATTACCTAAAATAGGTTATATTCATGCAGAGTTGAAGTAAAAAGAAAGAAAAGCATCAGGAAGGGTGTACTTTGTGGAAAAAGGTAACATTTTGATGGGTTGAAATAATGCTTGTCCCTAATCATCCCGACCAGGTGCTACTCATGAGTGAGAGCGAAGTGGAGAAATGGAGGAGTAAATATCCAAAGCTGTTTAAAAAAAACTAGGATGTTTTGAAAAGGTTTGTACATTGGATAGTATTGCAGTAGGATGCTATGAGAGGTGTGCCTTGGGAGCTGAGTAGCCACTTGACAGAATAGTTAGACAGATTATGTTTAAGCTGGGTCATTGAGCCAAGAGAGGCTTCTGAATGGCTTAGTCCTATTGCTTTAGCCAAGAAGGTCAACTGAAAGCTGCAAATGTGTGTCAGTCTTAGAGATCTAATTGCAAATATTTGGTTTGAATGCTACTCCCTTATGCCTGTTGTAGTGGTACTCTGATCCTATGCACACGCTGTATATTGTTATTTTCCCATTCCGTTGTTATCATATATTCAGTGCACAGTAGTAAAACATAACATTCATGTAAAAGTAAACTTTGTGGGTTATTCCTTTGTCCTTTATTATTTTGTGAGATCGCCCAGCCAACACGTGTTTCGTCGTGGGTGATATCCCAAACGACTTCTTCAGGGCTGTAGAGCAGGTGGATAAAGTCTATCACGTTCTCCCCGCCGGTTCTACTTCCATCCCGGCTGTGCTAAGTATGCCTTCCGGTTCCTGACGTTATTGTGGTTCTCCAGTTTATATTCCAACTAGGTCCTCGATTGTTCCTTGATTAGGCATCCTATTCAGATATGTGTCCCCAATTCAAATCTCGGGCTTCGAAATCTTAAGCGAGTGCGCTTAAAGCCGTGTTCGTCCTCATGCTTGTCAGTTCAGTAATTAATCTTCCGGTTTAATTACTGAACTGACACGCATGAGGACGAACACGGCTTTAAGCGCACTCGCTTAAGATTGGGGACACATATCTGAATAGGACGCCTAATCAAGGAACAATCGAGGATCTAGTTGGAATATAAACTGGAGAATAACAATATACAGCGTGTGCATAGGATCAGAGTATTTGTATATAGGGGACCCCGTTAGGTTCTCGGCTGAAGGTTTAGGGTGTTCGTATCCTTCACCTCTGCACCGCAGAGATAGTCCATACAATAGTAGCGTACACTTAGGAGGCGCCAATTCCACACTAAGAAAACACCCCGTGGGTCTGTATTTACCTGTGTAGTGGTGCCTGGAGGTATGCTGGTGTGGTGGGGTGCTGAGGGGGGTGAGTGTATGGTGTGTGCGTGCATGTCTGAGTTTTTTGGATGTTTTGTGTTTTTTTGTGTGGTGCTTGTGTCTGACGAAATGTGTGCAGGTTAAGGTGTGCATGTGCATGTGCATGGAAAGGGGAATAGGGAATTTGGATAAAAAGTGGCAGGAGGTGTGGTGGAAGGTTGGGATGGGTGGAGGGCTGCCATGACGGAGGAGGCCAAAGCCTGAAAAGATCTCTGTAGGCTAGATATTGCAGTGTTAATGCTTTCCAGGTAGGCAACCGTCTGGCTCAGCTGGTTGCTTTGCCCTTGAATGGCATCGGGACTGCATTCTGACCCACAGAGATGATCCTCAGAGTGTCAATAGCCTCCTCACTCAGGACAGCGGGCTAACAGGCAGGGGCTGAGGTGCCTGGAGTGAAGGAGATCGCTCCCCTCTTAGGGGAGTGGAAACGGCCAGCTTGTGGGGGGACAATAGGGAGGGTGGTGATGGAAATGGGGGTGGAGGACAAGGATGAAGGTAGAAATGATCCTGTAAGGTCTGCCACCACTCGGGAGTATCCACCAGAGGATGACTCAGATGATGACGAGCTTGAGCTGCTGTCCACCGTAACACTCCTCACACCCTCCTGGTCACTGGGACCCTCTGTGTTGCTTGTGTGATGGAACCACACATGCGTTTACCACGCAGTCTCAACAA
Source organism: Calotriton arnoldi (assembly GCA_963921515.1). Taxonomy (NCBI): domain Eukaryota; kingdom Metazoa; phylum Chordata; class Amphibia; order Caudata; family Salamandridae; genus Calotriton; species Calotriton arnoldi. The sequence continues at coordinate 184,462 of CAWUFW010003238.1, forward strand.
CGTAAGTCATAACCATGCATAGGCCTTTACCACGCATGCCTTTACAATAAAATATGCATTGTTAAGGCATGTTTGGCAAAGACATATCCGTGGTTAAGACTTGACAGGTAAGTCTTACCCCCCAACCCCAGCCCCCACCCTGTGTCCTAAAACTACCCCCTTCCTCCTGAAAACCAACCCCCCTCCCCTCCAAGCCCTAAAAACTTCCCTGCCCCAAGCCCTAAAAACTTCCCTGCCCCAGTCCTAAAAACTACCCCACCCTCCCCTAAGCCCTAAAAACTACCCTGATCCCTGCCCCGGCCCCCCTCACTGAGCCCTAAAACAGACCCCCAAGCCCCTGCCCTGACACCTAAAACTACCCCCTCCCTCCTAAAACCAACCCCCTCCCTCCAGCCCTAAAAACTTCCCTGCCCCCCTTGAGCCCTAAAAACTACCCGAGCCCCCAGCCCTGAAAACGTACCCCGACAGCCCAGCTCTGAAAACTTGGCCGCCCCGCCTCACTTACCTCACCGCATCCTCTGCCTCTCCCGATCCTTCCTGCTTCCTGCTTCTGCCCAGAAGCAGCTAGACCATGCACTGCCTTAACCACGCATATGGGTGGTTAAGGCATATGCGTGGTAAGGCAAGAGGGGTAGAACTTGCGTTGTTGGAACAAGTGTGGCTGAGCCCTTGTTGTTCTGACTGTTTCCCCCTCTGTGTCTGACGTCTCACGTCCGGAGGCGCTCTGGCCAGCTGTGTCCCCACTGACGTTGGTCCCCTCTCATCCACTTGCCCTAGATATATCTGAAATGACATGTAACATGGGTTTATTGCAACTGTGTTTCCACACCTGACCATCACAAATCAACAGAAAACAAGAAGTCCACATATCACACCAGCTTCATAATTCACTCTATCACTCTATAGGCTTCAAATTTAGCATGAGGACATGCAGGCATGCTACATGACCTGCAAACAGTTGGTTTGTCATAACCCCAGACAGGCCCAAATGCATAGATGGAATTGTCTACACTCCATCCTTATATGCATACTGGGATAGTTGATCACCTTGCATACTTTAGCACTTGTATGTACCATTGTAAAAAGATGTAACTGAATAGGATGGATCCAAGTGTGAGATTTACACAATGCTCACACAAGGCCCAGAATAAAACAAATCTATTATTCATAACACATCTTCATGTCATGAAGGTCAAGTTGAACATCAATGTACCAACAATTAGTGTTGTGGTAGACATCATGTCACATGCAAATGCTCATTGCACACTGATGACACTTTGTACTCCGAAACACATCATATGTCCACTGCCTGAAAAGTTAAATGAAAGCTGTACACATGTAGTTTAGCTATGTATCACATTTAGCAGATAAGGTTCCCTGAAAACATTGAGGTCCAAACATTTTGGAAACAAATACTCTGAATTCACACAGCACAAGACTCCATATAGCCATATGAACAACCCCAATCCTACTTGGTACAGGTGATGACGCCAGTCATGGTTGTATGTTGCAAACACGGCCCAACCACGCATGCCTGAACAACGCGGTCTTAACAACGACCACGTCTTAACCACGCATGCCTTTACAACACATTTAGTTGTAATGGCATATTTGGTAAAGGCATATGTGTGGTTAAGGTTCTGCCCTAGCCCCCGCCCTAAGTCCTAAAACCCAGCCACCTGCCCTGAGTAGGACCCCAGCCCTAAAATCACCCCAGCCCCCCCTGTCCTAAATCCTAAAAGTGGACCTCAGCCCTAAATTTGAAGCACACCCTAGCCCTTAAAACACCCCAGCCCCCGCGCCCTGAGCCCTAAAACCAGGTCACCAGACTTTAAATCAACGCCGAACCCTCTGTCCTAAGTCCTAAATCCTTCACCCCAGAACTCGACCCCGTCCTCCCCTGACCCCTAAAACCTTCATCCCCAGAACCAGAAAACACCCCAGCCCCTCACCCTCAGCCCCAAAACCACACACCCAGCTGTAATACGTACCCTGCCCCGTGTCCTAACTACCCAGCTCCCCACCCCGAGCCCTAAAACCGGCCTCCCCACCATTTAAAGTATAAATCATAAAAAAATGTAAAAGTTCCCTGGCAGAAGTAATAAAAAAATTTACTCACCAAGCCGTTCCTCTTCGGTACAGGACGTCACCTCCGACCCTCCAACCAGTCCGCCTCTCCGCCCGAGTCTAGAGTGCTAACTACCACTAACGTCTAAACAACGCATATGCGTGGTAAAGGCAAATGCGTGGTTTAGACATGTGTGGTTCCGCCTGCATTGTTAAGCCACGCGTTGTTTAGACTGTGTGGTTTAGACTGGTTCCCGCCAGTCATAGATTGTATATCCACAAGTCAATGCACCTTTGAAGGTTTGGGTGTCCCTGAACATCTATGACATGAAGATGTCCCTGCATGTACTGTGAACTCTATGTCATGTCACATGCAATAGGGCCACCATCACATGAAAGAGAGTAGTGAGAGAACATCACTCCTCACACAAGGAAGACAAGTTGCCTGTGTGGTACAATTGTCACACAGATTTACTGAGAACATGATCTAATTACTCACTTCACTCAGCCAGGTGTCTGCTCAAAAGGAGAAAAGTGGATGTGGACGAAAGTCTGCTGTGTTCCAGGTCAGAATGACAATAGGCACAGCACCATGCACCTACCACCACACTTACACTAACAATGACTCATCTTGAGTGTAACACTCAAAGTTGGCAATGTAACATATATGAGTCTGGCCAGGACTCAACCCCATGTAGCTGCTGTTGGACCCTCAACTGCCACTGCCAGTATGCGCACCATCAGGGGAGTCAGGGTCCAGTGTGCGTTCTTTTCACGTTGGGAAGATTTCTCCAGCTGGACCTCTGTGATCTTCCGGGTAGAGAGCCGCAGGTTCTCCCACCTCTTTCTGCAGTGGGCACCACGCCGGTTGAAGACCCCCCCGGAACCGCACCTTCTGGGTGATGGCTCTCCAAATGACCTTCTTCTGGTGGGGGTTGACCTGTATGGATGCAATAGATGTAGAAACAGATTGTAACTGGAAGTTTGAGGATAACTGTCAGCTTGATACACATTTTGTTGACATCTAGCACAACCATTCATCAAAAGTCAACATATTACATGTATCCATGTCACATGCTAGGCACAACCAAAGCATGGCTATACACCTTTGTGGTCATCTGATAACTAACCTCTGGTGGGCTGTTGGGCTCCTGAAAGTCAGATTCAGATGCCTGGACAAGACTGGGGGAGCTCTCCTATACTCACCCGGGAAGGTGTGTAAGATCACTGTGGCCTGCTACATGCTCCACAACATCCCTTTCTTTGTAAAGGATGCAGGCCATGAAGAGCCACCGGGAGAGGAACCTGAAATGCCCTCGGTCTAGGTCCACTCTCTCCCCGCAGCTCCGTTGTGCCGTCTCTTGCCTCCAGACCCCGACCTCCTCCTTGGGAGGTTCGAGGCTGCTGCCCACTCCTGCGCCTGCTGCCCGCTCCAACTGGGACCAGACTGCCTGCAACCACTGTAACCTTTCTCAGCCGGTTTTTTTTCTTAATTTTTCCCTGTTGTGCCCCTATTATTGTGCCCGTGTCTTGCTCTAATTCCACCACTGTTTTTATTTTCTCGTGCCTGCCTGTTGCTTTCGCCGCTGCTGCCCCTGCGGCCCCTCCCCCCCGGAATTCCCCCCGGAATTCCCCTCCCGAATTCCCCCGCTCCCGCCTCCCAGCCTCTCCTCCCTCCCACCTCCCCTACTTAATGGCGGCCACGCCAAATGCAAGACCGTCTGCGCCCGAGTGCGACCCGACCGCGGCCAGCGCCAGGAACCCTGGACCTCCCACTACCCATCGCTACGACACCACCACCCTCCTCGCACTCAACCCTGGAAGACTTAGAGAATGCCAACAGGCCTCGCCGAACACGACCCACGGCCAGTTCTCCTGCCTCCACTGCCGCCAGACCCTCACCGCCACCCCGGCCTCCAACACCGCCGACGCCAGCACCGGCGACACCCTAAAATGCATCCTCCTTAACGTACACTCCGTACACAAACACGCCATGGAAATCTGGAACCTACTCAACTCTCTCTCGCCCGACATCGCCTTCTTCACAGAGACCAGGACCAACGCATCCTCTGCCCCCGACATCAGCATCGCCATCCCAGACGGATACAAGATCCAGAGGAAAGACCACCCCAACCACCCAGGAGGGGGCCTCGCCATCGCCCACAAGAGCACCCTCCACCTCACCACCTCCAGCGAAACCTTACCCTCTGCTGAACACCTGCACTTCCAGATCCAGACCACCCCCAAAGCCACACTCTGAGGAACCCTCATCTACAGACCACCCGGCCCCCGAACACCCTTCGCCACCACCATCACCGACTTCATCGCACCCCACGCCATCGCCTCAGCAAACTACATAATCATTGGAGACCTGAACTTCCACCTCGACAACCCCAGCGACCCCAACTCCACTATCCTCCGTGACAACCTCGCCAGCATCGGACTTAAACAACTCGTCAACACACCGACCCACAGAGCAGGACACACCCTCGACCCCATCTTTGCGGCAGGAAACAACGTCCAATTCAGCGACACAACGCAGCCGCCATGGACCGACCACCACTGCGTTAGGGGTGGGCGGAATTTGCGTAGTCGCGTTACGCAAAGTTCTGCGAAACGGTAAAAAATCTCCGCGAGCTACGCAGAATTCCGCAAGCACGCAGAATTGCTTGTTCCGCCCATTTGCGATGTGTTTTTCCTGTTCGGGCACGCTGTTTGCATGCTCGGGGGGAAATATCTTGCGAACTTGCCCATGCGGTCGCCAATTGGCGCGGCCATCTTGTTTCACTTGTCCCGCCCGCTCGCGATGCGTGTTTCCTGTTCGCAAACGCCGATGGCGCGTCCAAATGACGTGTTCGCGATCGCACACTCTCGCGGGATCGCGCGGCCGGCTACCAAAATCTCGTGGCGCACGCGAACGGATAGGAAAACTCGTCGGCGAACGCAGGGATCCCAGGAAGTCGCTACCGAGCGCGTGAACACGCATTTTGAAAGCGCGAACAAGGAAAAAATTCCGCTACACCGCGGATCGCGGAATTTTCGGCAATTCCGCGTTCTCCGCGGAACGCGGAATTGCCAAAATTCCGCAAATTCCGCGAGCGGAGCGGAATATACCACACAGGCCTACACTGCGTACACTTCGCCATCAACAAACCCAAGGCACCCAAACCAGCCCCACGCCCACCTCAAAGGAACTGGAGCAAGGTTACCGACGAGCAACTTAACTCCACCCTCACCCGAGACAACCACACCTGGGCACCCGACGCAAACGATGCAAACGGCGCAGCCAGAGACCTCCACACCTGGATCTTCAACTGCGCAGACGAGCTCGCCCCGCTACGTAACCCCGACATACAACGCCCCAGGAAAGCCGCCTGGTTCACCACCGCTCTCCAAGAAGCCAGACGCACCTGCAGATGCCTGGAGAAGAACTGGAGAAACACCAAGACAACCAAAAACCACACCACCTACAAGGACGCCATGACAGACTACCACAACCAGATCAGAGCCACCAAGAGGAACTTCATCCACAACAAAATCCTGGCCAACTCCACCAACTCCAAGGAACTTTTCAGTGTCATTCAGGAATTCACCAACCCACGCAGCGAAGCCACAGACATCACCCAATCCCAAGACCTCTGCGACAAGCTTGGAACCTATTTCCACCTCAAGATCAAAAACCTCTACGACAACTTTATCGACCATCCACCAGGCGCCACAGACGGCCCCCCAGAAACACCAGCCAGCCCACCATCTCCAACTGGACACCGATCACAGCTGAAGACACCGCCTCGACCATGAAAAGCATCCACTCGGGGGCCCCCTCCGACCCCTGCTCCCCTCACATCTACCACAGAGCCGCGGCCGCCATCGCACCCAATCTACAACGCAGCATCAACACCACCTTCAAAGCAGGCACCTTCCCAGACGACTGGAAGCGTGCAGAAGTCAGACCCCTGCTCAAGAAGTCCACAGCTGACCCCACAGACCTCAACAACTATCGGCCCATCTCGCTCCTCCCCTTCGCAGCCAAAGTTGCAGAGAAAACAGTCAACAGGAAACTGACACGATTCATTGAAGAGAACGCCGTCCTCGACCCGTCCCAATCCGGATTCCAAAGCAACCACAGCACAGAGACCGCCCTACTCGCCACCACAGACGACATCCGCACCCTCCTGGACCAAGGCCACTCCGCAGCCCTCATCCTACTCGACCTATCAGCGGCCTTCGACACCGTCTCCCACCGCACACTAGTCACCAAACTACACGACGCAGGCATACAAGGAACAGCCCTGGACTGGATCCGATCATTCCTCACCGGAAGAAGCCAAAGGATCAGACTCCCACCCTTCCTCTCTGACCCCACGAAAATCACCTGCGGAGTCCCACAGGGTTCATCACTGAGCCCCACCCTCTTCAACATCTACATGGCCCCCCTCGCAGCCATCGTCCGACAACACGGCCTCAACATCGAATCCTACGCCGATGACACCCAGCTCATCCTCTCCCTCACCAAAGACCCCATCACTGCCAAACTCAACTTCCAGAAAGGAATGCAAGACATCGCAGTCTGGATGACCAACAGCTGTGTGAAGCTCAACGCCGAGAAGACAGAAGTCCTCGTCCTCGGTACCACCCCTTCTGCATGGGACAGCACCTGGTGGCCGACCGCCCTCAGAAGCCCACCTACCCCCTCAGACCACGCCAAGAACCTCGGCATCGTACTCGACTCATCACTCACCATGAACCGACAGGTCTACGCCGTCAACTCCAGCTGATTCAACACCCTCTGCATCCTCCACAAGACCTTCAAGTGGATCCCCCCTGAGTCAAGGAAGACAGTCACCCATGCACTCATCACCAGCAGAATGGACTATGGAAACGCACTCTACGCCGGCATCAACAAGTCCCTAATCCGCAAACTCCAGACAATACAGAACACCGCCGCCAGACTTGTCCTCGGCATCCCCCGACACGAACACATCAGCCAAAACCTACGAAGTGTCCACTGGCTCCCCGTGGAGAAAAGAGTCACTTTCAAAATCCTCACTCACGCCTACAAATGCCTACACAACAACGGACCCAAATACCTCAACGACAGAATCAACTTCCATGTACCCAAAAGAAACCTCCGATCTTCCAACCTCGCACTTGCCGAAACCCCGCGCATCCACAGAGCCAGAGCAGGCGGAAGATCCTTCTCTCACATTGCAGCCAAGACCTGGAACGAGCTACCGGCAGACATCAGATGCGCCCCCTCCCTGAACACTTTCAGGAAGACACTCAAGACCTGGCTTTTCGCCTAAACAGATCTGCGGACCCCCCTCAGCGCCTTGAGACCCTCACGGGTGAGTAGCATGCTTACAATTCCCTGATTGATTGATGATGATGATAGTGATGAAGAGGAAGGAGCTGACTTACGTCAAGATCTCATCCAAAATACTTCTCCTGAGTGTAAGTATGGTGTGAGATGTGATGACTTTGACTATTATTGCAACTCTTGTGTTGATGTTGTGAGGAGGATGTTAATGCTACATACTAGGAATATATGGGTCTGGAAATATCTGGGGAAAGGTGTTTGTATTGTAAGTGTAGCTTTGTTCAGCTGTAAATGTTGCCTTAGACTGTCTTCTCTAGAAGTTGACAATGCGATGTGTGCAATATGTATGGTTTCTTAGCTGATCTCTCTGTGTTGGTCTGTTTTAGGTACCTTCACCATGGCACCTTCAGTTGGACATTTCAGAGTTGTGATATTAGCAGGTATATGATGCTGTTCAGATGTACGAAGTGGACATGGATTGGTCCTAGGAATGTCTGTCACAGACTTTAGGTGTACAAAGCCGGTACCAAGACAGCTTGCACAGAGATAGGATGGAAGTTACCTAAAAACACACAAAAATGGACAGTGGACCAAAAAGGCAACCAGAAAGGCACCAATCCAATGCAATCACCAATTGAAATTATTGAAATGCAAAATTAAGTTCTTGTGTGCAAATCTCCAAACGTGCCCCCTGTCCAAGAGCACTCCCCTGTTACCAGGGGCAACCAATTGAACAGACAGTCAACGCGTTTCAGTCCTTAAAAACAGGACTTCTTCAGGGCTGTGGGTTAAAAACATATAAAAAACTACTTTTACAATACAATACAGACATTTGTCCAAATGTATACAACATTTGAAACAACATGAAAAAACACAAAATCACATGCAACATTCAACAAGAGCCTTATATCTGACTTTTCCAGAAGAAGGAGAGAACAAATTCTGCGACAACAATAAGCCTAAACATTTTGTTAAAGAAACAACAGTTTGTCTATAGAACTTACACAGCTTTAGAAAAACCACAAAAGCACATAGACATCATATGTAATGCATTGATTCTTTAGACAACAGAAACAGGGTCACTAATGACTTTCACAATATGAGGGAACAGCACCAAAAGGATAGCATCAGACCACTGAAAAGGTAAATCTAGATATCAGTTTTAAAACAGTCAATGGTTAGTCTATTGTCATAGGTTAGCCCCCAGCATCCCGTAATCTATTACAATATTCCTATGAGGTAAAAGAAACCTCAAAAATCAATTGTGTGCATGATGAAACATGAGAGTATCGGCCACATACACTATATAACCCGCACTGATCCCAAATCCCCCAAAAATGTTCGCCCAAAAATATTATTTTTTATTTAAAAAAGTATGTATAACCGCTGTAATAACAAAAACCGAAAACATGATGATAGTACCTACCAATATAGAAACTATGCAGAGAATTTGAGGTAGTAACCCTGGTCAAATGGTATGTTGCGACAGGGGTGGTATTTAGACCCTTGCGTCCCGCTAAACAATTGGACAAAGGAAATGAAAAAGGCAATGTCAATCAAAATCCTGGGAGAGTAGATAATATTGCATAACCAAAACCCAACCTATTTGCACAATAAATGTGCATAGCTTTTATATGGACATACCTCGTCTATTTGAGCCAGTGCGTAATCCAATCAAAGCGAAAGATGATAAAAGGTTGGGTATCCTTTCATGTTCTTAATATCACTTAGTAATTTGCAGCAGGATGTAGAGCGCGAGTGGTATGATAGCCACAAAAATGTAATGTCACAATCCAATTGTTGCTCCCTAGACCATATCCATTATATAGCCAAAGTCCCTGTGGGGAAAAAAGAGACCACACAGAGGAAATAACACTAAAATGCATCCCTCAAATAAAGGATTCATCTTAAGCATATATTCAATTAACCACCCCCAGAGATCATCTGAACTTATATATAAAGGTACTGAATAAATTTGTGTGCTTGTTTTTGGCTGAGTAAAAGACACAATGTTGTCTCCAGCCGCAATGCTAAACAGCCAAACTAAGAGCGACTCACTAAATATCCTTCATGCGGGAACCATTAAGTCGTCGAATATTGGGCCTAAACCATAGAAACAGGCATGCTGAGGATAAAACATGCTTCAGACAAGGCGTTCTAAGTATAAGCTATCAATTATAGTTATGCATATATAGTGCAAACGAGAAGATGTCACCTAGAGTAAGGAAATGGCAAACAAGAACCCTCACTAACAAACATCATGTTTTACATGTTTCGTTTTTTCATAAAACCTCCCATATAAAGCCCAATACTCGGTTGCAATACGCTTTGCTGGAAAATCGATTGACAGCATAAAAGCTGCCTTATTCGATACTTCCAAGGATAAACACCATCATATCTTCAATAAGCTTGTATTATATTTCCACATATTCTCCACACATACATGTATATAAGGGACATATAAAGATATATAACCCAATTCTCTGTCTCTACCAGTGCCAGCAGTTGCAATTAAGACACGGAAAAAACGTCTGAAAAGTTTTACCGACGCCAATCAAATTAGACACACAAACAACGTGCGAAGAGCACAATTGTATATCGGGAGGAACCTTCACTCGATATAAACACCCCCACCCATAATAAAGTGCCCGAAAGAAAAAGATAATGTAAAATTCAAACGTTATAGACACATACAATGTGCCCATAGTAGTATTAAGGGCGCATGGGCCATGCCATACATCGAAGAAGCCGGAATCCTTTTTCCCGTGTCACACCCATCTTAGTCATGGTACTATTGCGCAACCCAGAGATCCCCCCTGTGTGCATAAAGCCCCACTTACTTGCTATCGGGTGATCAGACGCTGCATCGTAGATGGCGTTCTCCTGCCACCCACCACTTCAAACTACGATGAAAGAAACTTAGTACACGTTGTATGGTCACATGACCCGCATGTGCTTAGAAATAGGCGGCGGTTTGGATGTTACAAAACCGCCATATTGAAGTGGTGGTATATATATATATATAAACAAAAATAGAACTATAACTAGACCTGATCCGAGGCAAAAAAATACTGCCAATTTGAGGATTCCCAATGGAGAGAAATAAAATACATGACCACCTGTATATGTCGACAAATTTAGTGGTCAATCAAGAAAATACACGTATAGACCAAATGTTGTGCCACCATATTGGAGTGGATAACATATATGTGTTCCAATTGGAACCAACTTAAGAATTATGAAACTTAACTCATAGACACAAGAAAGTTAAGTAAATAAAAAATCATGAAAGAAGAGAGAATGTCCAGATAAGGCTGATGAGGAAAATAACACACTGTAAGATGGCCGCACCGAAACAGATGAGTCTGCAGCAGGACAGCAGAGTAGTGTAGGTAATTGAATATAATTGGGCAACTGACAGCCAATAGAGAGGAGTATAAAAGAAGACCTAAAGTTTCCAAAAATCAGTTGGAGACTGAGAGGCCAGCAGGACGGACGTCTACAGGAAATGCTCTTCCCTTTCTCAAGTAAGTTCTAGAGTTAGACTAGGCTCCCCACTATATTTTTTGAAGGTATATTTTAAAAAAAATGGGAACCTTTTGGTAATTAAGTTATGTTTTGTTTCCTTAGTTTATGATCTGACAAGACTTAGATGTGACACCCCATTTCAAAAAAAGGGGGGAAAAAAAGGGTGGTAAAGAGGAAAAGGCAAGAACCTTCTCCACGAAGGTAAGACAAAGCCAAATAAAGGGACCATGCCAAAAATCCTTTTTTTGATAAAAAGAAAAAACACTATCTGGTAAAACAAGATGTGTTAGTTCATATATATATAAAATTTGATTACATTTTTTGGTTTTAGAACAAAAGAGAGGAACCTAACCAAGTAAAGTCCGTCCCACATATATCCCTCAGAAATGAATAAGGTAAGGGGTGAATAATGAAGCCTGGAATGACTAGAATAGGATATAAAATTGAAAGATGTATTAGGTGGCGCTGACTAACAGAAATAAACCATTTTGTCGGCAGATAACAGACTTCCTTGAATGATGTTAGAAACAAGAAGTTTGAAGTAAATTGAGATAGCGATATATAAAATGCACTCTACGCAACAAGGTACCTAGATCTATATACCCTTGATATTAAATGTTAAATGAATAACTTAGAGATGCGATAAAATTGGATGGTGAGAATAGATCTTAATTTTCCTATTATATGTAAATTCTCTCTGTCAGTCAAACAGAATCCATTAAAATTAGAAGATAGCCATACATGGTGAAAATACTGAGTGAGGATACAGAGAAACTTATGAATAACAGGCAACTAAAAGGTATTTTTTCCTCTACATGATAATTAATAAGCCTGATGATTAAGTTTTATTAATATGTCATAAATACATTTAGAGATGACTAAGTTACCAGCCTCTCTTTCTCTTTGTAGCACCATTCTATCTTTTATCCGAAAGTACTGAAGGATTGCAATAATATCTTTTGCCGATTGATTGAGGCTTCAAAACAGTACCAAATTCAGGTATGCAACAAAACATACAGTCGTTTAGGGATAGAAATAATAGTTAAAAGTAAAACCCTCTCCCAAGGAGAGTGATCGACATGATACTGTATACAGGTTACCAAATATTAGAATGATTATTTGTAAATATATATCGAACAGTGTTGATGATGTTCTTCACCATGGTATAGAGATGATTTAATGTAAAGTAAATTATACAATTGTGGTAGAACAACTTTGATCTAATGAAAGGGGTGAGACCCCAAATGAATTAAGGAGCCGTTCTTGAGATTAAGTGGGCATAAATAGATGGTTGTATGAATATACAAAGTCAAAAGAAAAGTTTGTTTGATTGTTATATGTATTTTCTGAAAACGAGCAAAGGAATATAAACATAAGAATACCAGTTCTTTCTTTACAATAATTCAATGTTCATATTTTTGTCTAGATGTTTTTATAATTGGAAATTGTTGTCCTGAAGAAGGTGACGATATTTTAGAACACCGAAACGCTGCGTCGACAGTCTTTTTTCAAAATATCTTTGTTTTATTATTATGTATTGTATATGTTTTTTTAATAAATAACATGGAAACGTGTTTTTAACTGATATGGATGAATAATGAAGAATGTACTGGTTAATAAAATAGGTAAACATCTTATTCCTTTGCATCTGTGTAGTTGTTTCGTTTGACTGTGTAATCACAAAGCATTGAATTATTTTATTGTAAATTTGGCAACCTGCATAAGACTCTATCGCACACTTAATCCCTTTTTCTCACGTTGAGAAAAGAGAGGCCCAGGAGGAGATAATCTCTGCCTAATCACATCAACAGGAGAAGGGAACTTTTGTTTTTTTGAGTCCATATACCCATCCCTTTTCCAAAGAAGGGTACCTCCCACATGACCTTTAGATCATTTGAGCACAGTTTGTTAACTGGGGAGTTTTTCTCTATCTCACCTTACGAGTGAGGCGCTTACCGGCGCATGAGTCCGAATTGATTATGGACACATTTAAGATCTTTGGATTTTCAGAAGATCATTTTAACAAAATTATTAATGGTCCAGCCAAAACCATTAATACAATAACTATGCCAGACAGCAATGAAGAACAGTGGAAAAAACTATGGAACTTAAAGAAAAAGGTAATCAGAACAGAGTTACATGCTGACTTTTTAGTTGAATATTGTAAAAGGGAATAATCCCAAAAGGGTTGCAAGTAAAAAACGAACCCGGCTTATTCATTAAAAATGAAAAGTTCATTGAAACATGGACATTCATTGCAAATAGATGTAGTAGAGATTGGCCACTATTAATAATAGAAACGGCACATGAAACATTGATCATAGAAAAACGCGAGATAGATGAAATGGAACAAAAATTAAAAGACAATATATCCCTCGAGGACGCAAAAAGAAAATTAGAAGAAATTCAGGGAGACCTTAACGGTTACAAAGATTATCTGGTGAATAAAAAGAGCAATAAATTTAGAAAAGATATGGGGAGATATAAACCTGAGTTAGTATACCCATATCTCCAAAAAGATTATTATGAAACACAAAAGGAAGATCTTTCCTACAGAAACAATTGGCAACCTAATAAACGAAAAGGACCTAGGAAGGGAGTAACATTCTCCGATACATCTTATACCAGCACTGATTTGGAAAACGAAACAGTACAAGAGAATCCGATAGTAAGGGAAAGAGAAACTCCCTCAAATTCAAATAGAGAGAGTCTCTCTTTTTTAGAACGACGCAAGCCGAATCAGAATCCAAATACACAAGGGCAGGGAAGGGGGAGAAGATTTTACCCCCAGAACCAAGGCCAACAACGTCCTTATATGAGGACGAGGAGCCAAAAAAACTGGGATTAAGTCTCAAAGCACCAGTAATCAATCTCTCAAATAGAGATCTAACCATAGATGAAATATGTCTACTAGAAAAGGGATTAGGATTTGCAATTGCAGGACCCCCAGACAAATTCAATCTAGAGAGGGACCTCCGTAGTTTCTTCAGAAAAATTAGATTACAGAAATTCTTTGAAGGGAAAGAGAAAATACCTAGTGAAAACAAATCAGGCTTACGGCCCAAATCTTCTTGGACCCCTACAGGCTCCATGATAGGTAAAGATGTAGAAATCTTTGAAAAGGTTGTAGAAAAGGGATTAGAAAGTATCTTGAGTCAAAAAACATGGACTAAAAATAACTTAACTTATAGAGAAAGAACAGCATTGAAAGCCCTAGAACAATGCATGGAGATTACAATCAAGCCAGGCGACAAAGGTGGCAGCATTGTCGTCATGGCTACGCTAGATTATGAGAGAAGGATTAAAAATCTTTTTATTAATCCGATACATTATGCAGCCTCAAATAGACAGGACTGGCTTAATTTAGGAATCCAAATACAAAATGTTTTGAGACTTGCTAAAGAAGATGAAATTATCAGTCAAGAAGAATATAACTATTTGAATAATGAGACACCTACCATACCAGCGATATATGGGCTTCCAAAAGTGCACAAAAGCATGAAAGATCCCCCCCATGCGACCCATAGTCTCAAGTTTAAATTCTCTAACAGAACCTCTAAGTCAATATGTTGACAGATTCATCCAACCACTAGTAACCAAACAACGTGTCTATATCAAAGATACCACAGATATGATTAGTAAAATAGAAAATACAGTTTTTAACCAACAAAAGGAGTGGCTAGTGACCTTAGATATAGAGGCACTTTATACCAATATTCCACAAAATGACACTATATCGATGATAAAAGGCCTCTTAAAAAATGGAGAAGAAGATCTTTCAGATCATTCAACCTTTCTAGTAGACTGTGTAGAGATAATCCTAAAGAACAACATTTTTTTGTTCAAGGAGGAGTACTATAGACAAACCAAGGGAACCAGTATGGGAGCCACGTGTGCTCCCAGTCTGGCTTGTCTATATGTAGCAGCCTTCGAAGAAAAACAAATTTTTAATGAACTGGCGCCATACTATGAAAACGTGAGCAAGTGGTCACGTTTCATAGACGACATATTTTTTATATGGCAGGGTAGTGAAGAGGACCTATTATCCTTTATACAATGGATTAATTTAGGACATGAAAACTTGAGGTTTACGTCTTCCTACAGCAATGAAACGTGTGATTTTTTAGACATAAGAATTAAGAACGTAGAGGGAACTCTGAATGTGGAATTATTCACGAAAGACACAGACCGCAACACTATGTTGCACTATGATAGCCATCACCCTGCGAGTCAGAAAAATAATATCCCCTTTGGTCAGTTTCTTAGGGTGAGAAGAAACTGCACCAATAGACAGGAGTTTGAAAAACATGCTAAGGTTTTAACAAACAAATTCTTAGAGAGAGGATACCCGAAACAAATGGTGAAAAAAGCATACAAACGTGCCAAATACTATAATAGAGAAAGTCTTTTTGAACCAAAAGACATAAGAGATCAAACAGACAAACAATTAGTCTGTGTTACCAATTTTTCAAATGTTAGCAATAAGGTTAAAAATTTAATAAATAGAAATTGGAATTTACTTAATAATGGGAGCTCGGTATCTTTACCCAGACCGATCTTCGCATTCAGAAGAAACAAAACAATAAGAAATTGTCTAGTACACACTTATCCAGACAGAGGGAATAGGAATCAAATCAGCACCATTGATGGTTCATCACCCACAGGCAATTTTCCTTGTGGGTCTTGTAAAAATTGTAATTCCATAATGAAGGGACGTACAGTTACATATAAAGGAATAACCCACCATCATAAAAACTTGGTAAATTGCAGAACCCATAATGTTATCTACTTGATAAAATGCCCCTGTGACAGAGCATATATTAGTGAAACCTCAAGAGAAATCAGACTGAGGCTGAACGAACATAAATCCGCGATTCGCACCAAACTACAAAATGCACCCTTAGTTGAACACTGGCAAGAACAAAAACATCAGGTAAAAGACCTGAAATGGTGCATTATAGAAGTAGTAACATTAAGCAATAGAGGAGGAGATTTAACAACTAAACGCAAGAAAAGAGAGCAGTATCTATATGTCGAAATTTGACACATACAAAAGTGGCCTGAACAGCAGGGAGGAATGGGAGAGAATTATATAAAAAGTATGAGTATCCAATATACATAATACAGGCTTGGAATAGGAATACGAGTATCTAATCAGCCTTAAAACAGTAGATGATAGAGGTAGACAATGAATATCATGCAAACTGAATACTTGCTCCATGAATCAGGATGCCCCAATCGGGCGGTCAGGATAGGACATATTACCTTACCCATGGACTTGGGCTGACTACAGAATATAACATAACACAAAACACTGAGTGTGGACACTGACGGAGAAACAAGTGGGTAAACCATAAGTAAGTGAACACGGAATACAGAATTAAAATTAAAATTAATCAAATAAAGAAGTAAGGTTAGATATCAGTAAATACGAAACATATATTGGTAAATTTGGAGGAAAACATAGTATAAGATGGCCACCTTTAACACAGGGGGTCGAGAAAGGTAAAACCGCGGAACGATCCGTTCCAAGATGGCGGTCTAAAATTCGATAATATAATCAGTAAGAACCGCAACTTGTAACACAGAGAATGCGGTAAATATCATTATGATGAGGGAACCATACTCCTTTAAATGAAGACGGGGGACTTGTGAAATGAACAACTGAGAAAGTAATTAGAAAGGAGCAAGTTTGAATATTAGTAAAAAGGAATCATACATCGGCGGATTCCGAGGGAAAACACACTATAAGATGGCCGCCATTGACATATGGGGCCAAGTAAGGTGAAAATCGCGGTAACGACCCGTTTTAAGATGGCGGCGGAAACCTGACAAACAATACAGCGAGAATCGCCGCCTTTAAAATATAGTATACGGCTAGATGCTTGTGACTAAAATAATTAAAACCCCTTAAATACACACAGGAGCAATGTGTGAACAAATAAACAGACTCTACATTCAAAATGGAGTAAATCATTGAACGCGATAAATATCTTAATAATTTCAGATCGCGAAGATGAATAATAGTTAAACCAACTTAAGAATTATGAAACTTAACTCATAGACACAAGAAAGTTAAGTAAATAAAAAATCATGAAAGAAGAGAGAATGTCCAGATAAGGCTGATGAGGAAAATAACACACTGTAAGATGGCCGCACCGAAACAGATGAGTCTGCAGCAGGACAGCAGAGTGGTGTAGGTAATTGAATATAATTGGGCAACTGACAGCCAATAGAGAGGAGTATAAAAAGAAGACCTAAAGTTTCCAAAAATCAGTTGGAGACTGAGAGGCCAGCAGGACGGACGTCTACAGGAAATGCTCTTCCCTTTCTCAAGTAAGTTCTAGAGTTAGACTAGGCTCCCCACTATATTTTTTGAAGGTATATTTTAAAAAATGGGAACCTTTTGGTAATTAAGTTATGTTTTGTTTCCTTAGTTTATGATCTGACAAGACTTAGATGAGACACCCCATTTTAAAAAAAGGGGGAAAAAAAGGGTGGTAAAGAGGAAAAGGCAAGAGCCTTCTCCACGAAGGTAAGACAAAGCCAAATAAAGGGACCATGCCAAAAATCCTTTTTTTGATAAAAAGAAAAAAACACTATCTGGTAAAACAAGATGTGTTAGTTCATATATATATAAAATTTGATTACATTTTTTGGTTTTAGAACAAAAGAGAGGAACCTAACCAAGTAAAGTCCGTCCCACATATATCCCTCAGAAATGAATAAGGTAAGGGGTGAATAATGAAGCCTGGAATGACTAGAATAGGATATAAAATTGAAAGATGTATTAGGTGGCGCTAAATAACAGAAATAAACCATTTTGTCGGTAGATAACAGACTTCCTTGAATGATGTTAGAAACAAGAAGTTTGAAGTAAATTGAGATAGCGATATATAAAACGCACTCTATGCAACAAGGTACCTAGATCTATATACCCTTGATATTAAATGTTAAATGAATAACTTAGAGATGCGATAAAATTGGATGGTGAGAATAGATCTTAATTTTCCTATTATATGTAAATTCTCTCTGTCAGTCAAACAGAATCCATTAAAATTAGAAGATAGCCATACATGGTGAAAATACTGAGTGAGGATACAGAGAAACTTATGAATAACAGGCAACTAAAAGGTATTTTTTCCTCTACATGATAATTAATAAGCCTGATGATTAAGTTTTATTAATATAAGTCATAAATACATTTAGAGATGACTAAGTTACCAGCCTCTCTTTCTCTTTGTAGCACCATTCTATCTTTTATCCGAAATTACTGAAGGATTGCAATAATATCTTTTGTCGATTGATTGAGGCTTCAAAACAGTACCAAATTCAGGTATGCAACAAAACATACAGTCCTTTAGGGATAGAAATAATAGTTAAAAGTAAAACCCTCTCCCAAGGAGAGTGATCGACATGATACTGTCTACAGGTTACCAAATATTAGAATGATATTTGTAAATATATATCGAACAGTGTTGATGATGTTCTTCACCATGGTATAGAGATGATTTAATGTAAAGTAAATTATACAATTGTGGTAGAACAACTTTGATCTAATGAAAGGGGTGAGACCCCAAATGAATTAAGGAGCCGTTCTTGAGATTAAGTGGGGATAAATAGATGGTTGTATGAATATACAAAGTCAAAAGAAAAGTTTGTTTGATTGTTACATGTATTTTCTGAAAACGAGCAAAGGAATATAAACATAAGAATACCAGTTCTTTCTTTACAATAATTCAATGTTCATATTTTTGTCTAGATGTTTCTATAATTGGAAATTGTTGTCCTGAAGAAGGTGACGATATTTTAGAACACCGAAACGCCGCGTCGACAGTCTTTTTTCAAAATATCTTTGTTTTATTATTATGTATTGTATATGTTTTTTTAATAAATAACATGGAAAAGTGTTTTTAACTGATATGGATGAATAATGAAGAATGTACTGGTTAATAAAATAGGTAAACATCTTATTCCTTTGCATCTGTGTAGTTGTTTCGTTTGACTGTGTAATCACAAAGCATTGAATTATTTTATTGTAAATTTGGCAACCTGCATAAGACTCTATCGCACACTTAATCCCTTTTTCTCACGTTGAGAAAAGAGAGGCCCAGGAGGAGATAATCTCTGCCTAATCACATCAACAGGAGAAGGGAACTTTTGTTTTTTTTTAGTCCATATACCCATCCCTTTTCCAAAGAAGGGTACCTCCCACATGACCTTTAGATCAATCAAGAAAATACACATATAGATCAAATGTTGTGCCACCATATTGGAGTGGATAACATATATGTGTTCCAATTGGAACTGATTCTAATCACGGTCTGATCCTGTATAATAACGCCGAATCAGTGAATCTAAACGAACCACCGCAATGCGCAATTCCATATACCAATTAATGTCAGTATGAAATTCGAAAAAAGGTACACATGAGCGATAAGGGTCAATATCGAAGTAAATGTGGATACGAGACAAAAATTGTATGTTCTTCAATGACATATTAAAAACACGTTATACATGGAAATAGCCCAACTGTGCAAAAAAGCTACAAAAGGTTGTCCACATCAGGTGTAGTAATGCAAAGACAGACAACTAATTGGGGGCAACCGGCATAAACATAATACCGGAATCAAGGTGGTACCATTGTGAGTCATGTGGTCAAATGCGAGAAAATGCGAAAAAGCCCGCGCAGGAGGAACCAAATCATATGAGAGCATCAGTTTGAATAAAAAACACTCAAAAATGAAAGTCACTTTGATTGGATTACGCACTGGCTCAAATAGACGAGGTATGTCCATATAAAAGCTATGCACATTTATTGTGCAAATAGGTTGGGTTTTGGCTATGCAATATTATCTACTCTCCCAGGATTTTGATTGACATTGCCTTTTTCATTTCCTTTGTCCAATTGTTTAGCGGGACGCAAGGGTCTAAATACCACCCCTGTCGCAACATACCATTTGACCAGGGTTACTACCTCAAATTCTCTGCATAGTTTCTATATTGGTAGGTACTATCATCATGTTTTCGGTTTTTGTTATTACAGCGGTTATAAATACTTTTTTAAATAAGAAAATAATATTTTTTGAATTTTTTTTGGGGGGATTTGGGATCAGTGCGGGTTATATAGTGTATGTGGCCGATACTCTCATGTTTCATCATGCACACAATTGATTTTTGAGGTTTCTTTTACCTCATAGGAATATTGTAATAGATTACGGGATGCTGGGGGCTAACCTATGACAATAGACTAACTATTGACTGTTTTAAAACTGATATCTAGATTTACCTTTTCAGTGGTCTGATGCTATCCTTTTGGTGCTGTTCCCTCATATTGTGAAAGTCATTAGTGACCCTGTTTCTGTTGTCTAAAGAATCAATGCATTACATATGATGTCTATGTGCTTTTGTGGTTTTTCTAAAGCTGTGTAAGTTCTATAGACAAACTGTTGTTTGTTTAACAAAATGTTTAGGCTTATTGTTGTCGCAGAATTTGTTCTCTCCTTCTTCTGGAAAAGTCAGATATAAGGCTCTTGTTGAATGTTGTATGTGATTTTGTGTTTTTTTATGTTGTTTCAAATGTTGTATACATTTGGACAAATGTCTGTATTGTATTGTAAAAGTAGTTTTTTATATGTTTTTAACCCACAGCCCTGAAGAAGTCCTGTTTTTAACCCCTTGGCCGCGGCGCGAATTTCGCCGCAGCGCGGGGTGAGCGCGGCGCTGCCATGCTCGTGACGGAACCACGCCGTCATGAGTCACGGGCGGCGTGTGCTCATGCGACGGCGTGGTTCCGTCACGGCCCCGCCCGCTCATTAATTCGCCCGCACAGGCGGGGAATTAATGCCGCGTGGGCGGAGCGGCAGCCGCATGACGGAACCACGCCGTCATGAGCACACGCCGCCCGTGGCTCATGACGGCGTGGTTCCGTCATAAGCAGGCAAGGGGTTAAGGATGAAACGCATTGGCTGTCTGTCTTTTAAAGAAAGAACTAATAAAGGAAAAGAAAAAAACTTGACCAGTGTACGACTTGGTGGCTTCATAGAGAATTTATTCAAAGGACTTTTTTGAATATTGCTGGAAAGTGGTGCATCTCTGATTTAGGATGGAAGTTACCTGGCTTTCATTGAACTTGTTCATTGTGTTGTGTTGGTCCTAATGCAATATGTGTGCCATCATGTGATCCAACACAATGTTATGTTGGGCCCAATTCATGCTAGTCTCCCTTCACATTGGCCAATTCCACATTGTGCATGAACTGTGTGTAGCTGTTGATGTGTCTCCTCTTTGTAGGCCAAAGTGCTTGTGGTACATCACCGACATTTGTTTGTAATATTCCACCAGATGCAAGCAATACTGGATTGAAATGACCATGTGGTCAGAAACTGTTGTACTGACATGTCTGTTTATTTGATGTAGGATTCCTTTTGTGAGGTTGGCAATATGGCTCCAGCTGATGCTGTAGACCTAACTTATTGTTTCCTATTGTGTAGGTTTTTGTTAGATGGATCCCTTCCTTCCATGTTATTAAAGTCTACAACTAATTATGTGATGACCGACACTGACTAACTGAGTCATGTCTTATTTGCTATGCTTGCTACATCATGTCAGCCTTTGATTTGAACAATGAAATAAAGATGTTATCAGACCAGACACTTGTATGTTCATGTTGTTGTGACATGGTAGTGATCCTGAGTTGGACATTGTTTATATACAACTTATGCATGCTTCCAGACGTCCCTGGTTTTGACATTGCAAAGTTCACATGGTAGTACATTTACATTGTTATATGGGAGAATTACATCAGGAGACAATGATTTGGTGACGTGTGTTTTTAATGAAGTGAACAAAGATAAGATCAAGAAATTACCTACAAATTACACAGTGCAAAAAAAAGTGAAGTCTTCAGTCATGGTGGATGAAACCATTGTAGTAGAGTCCAAATTGTCTGGAGTCCAAGTCCAACATACTTCTCCCATCAGATATAGAGAAGTGGGCAGGATTATTCCACAAAGTGAATGTGTAGCACACACAGGAGGACATTAGGGGCAAGGTTTCTTCCTGGCAGTGGTGGGTGTCTTGCCATCCCCACCTCCTGGATTTTTGGATGAACGTCCCCTCTTTATGCCAGAGGGTGGAATCAGCAGCTGCTGAGACAGGGGCGCTTGCAGGCGTGTCCTCCTCTGACAGGGCCTCCTTTCCTGTGGCAGATGTTGACAGCCTGGATGCTCTTTGACCACAGGAAGGAGTAGATGCAGGTGGAAAATCCCTGCAGAGGGTGGTTTTGATGTCCATCAGCACCCCAGCCAGGGAGGCCATGTTGGTTTTGATGCCCCACACCTCAGTGTGTATGCTGGCCACCTCGGTGTGAATGCCAGCAACCTCCTGGTATGTGTCCCTCTGCAGCTCCTTCATTTCCCAGATTTCGGTCAATACCTGGCCCATGACACTTTGGGAATCCCGGTAAACTCCCACGACTTGGGTGATGGCAACCTAGATGTCCGTAGCCCCAGTGGTCTCACTCAGTGGGCCCACAGTTACACTTCCACCACACCTACCCCCACGAGCCTGTGCCCTTGGCACAGACTGCACCCTCCCACTGGGTCCTGGTTCCTCAGTGACTGGGGTGGTGATAGATGGCTCAGAATCCAGGACTGGGGGGCAAAGGATGGTACTGACTGTGCTAGGTGCACAGGTTGGGGGTGCAGTGGTTGGCTGTGTTGTTAGAGCTGTGGTGGGAGGTGTTTTTGGGGCCACAGTGAGCCCCACTGTTGGCGACTGTCCAGGCTGAACAGATGGGCAAGAACAGTCATCCATGTCCACCTCTTCAGGAGCGATGTCATCACTGAGCGCTTCATCCTGGGGTGCAGAGGAACTCTGTTCAGTTTCCAACCTCTGTGAAGGTGTTGTGGCGGATTGGCCTGTAGAAAAATAGAGAACATTGTTATTGGTGGAAGTGAGGTATCTACATCCACGCTGTTTGTGTCAAAGTAATGGGGACCTAGAATAGAACAAAATGGATAGAGGTTAGTATTGTCATCTATTTGCGTGGAGTTGAAGTTGATTACTAGACATTTCAAGACATTCAATAGATGTAGTAGATTTCATCAGCTCATTCGATGTGCAGATATGTGGCATTTTGGCTTTAGGGATAGACATGACATCTCCAAATCTCTGTTACAAATACAGTGTAGTAATAACATGTGTATTTGCCCATTCCAGGGCCTAGTTCTGTATAATGCAGGCCAACCCACAGCTTGGTTGTGTATTTAGCATTGTTCATCATGTGAGGAGTGCAGAGTCAAGGGGTCACCTGGCACTGCTAATCAGCAGAGTTTCCATCATGGCTTACATATATTAGGGGTACACCGTTGTTAGGGTGTCGCTCATGCCATCAATAGTTTCAGTTAATGAGCTCAGGACACCATCAACCAAAGTATTCAGACATATATCTGAGTGGAGCATTGTCGGTACATTGCGCAGTACATGATGAGTGAAGATCAGTAGTGACATGACAGACAAGTGAGAAGGGGCAAAAGCAGTCTAGCATCTTGGTTAGTGTTGCAGTGACAGGGCCTCATGGTAGTTGTAGTCACTTCAATCTCACTTTACCAGCACTTGACAAAAGGATAGTGTACCAAACCTGTTGGCAACATGCATTTGGGATGGACCATACTTTTAAACATTCACACATATCATGGGTCCTGGATATTTTTATGGTAATCCACTTACAGACAGCATAGCAACATGTCGCATGTCATGGAGTTGGATACATGTGCTCTTATATGCAACAATACACATTGACACAGACAAACCAACATCTCAGATACTTTGAGTATTGCATGTTAGGAAAGTAGATAGAGAACACCATAGCAAAAGCAGACTTCAGAGCAAACAGGACATTGTGATATTATGACAGTTATTGAAGTGTATCTTACCAAAGTCCACTCCCCAGCTATTCCTGTCAAGCCCTCAGAATGCAGGACGGCCAAGACCTTCTCCCAGGGAAAGAATTGTAATGGTGTGCTGGGAGGGCCACCTCCAGTCCTCTGAGCCTCCACGTGGTGGTTGCTGTACCGGGTACTCACCCTCAACCTGAGGTCGTTCCACCTCTTCCTAATGTCGCCCTGTGTGCGCAGGGTAGTACCAATAGCATTCACTCTGTTGACTATCCTGAGATGAGTATGCTGGACTTAGGAACCAAAAATGTGTGGCTCTACTCTAATGATTTCATCCACCATGACAGTCAACTCATGCTCAGTAAAGAGTGGGTTTTATTTGCCAGGCTTGATGAAAAAATAAAATTTGAGTGACTATATGAAAGGAAAAACAAACAAGTGTTACAGGTAAAAAGGTGCAAAACAAAAAATACAGGTGGTGGAGAGTGCTAAATTGGAAGATGAAAATGGGAAGATGAAAAAAGGGCTGCCTGTCTTGTGGGCTGCAGTTGGGAAGGAAAGGATAATGGTCAGGGATGGGGTGTGTTTTATAGTGTGATTTTCAGGCATGACCACTTGGCCAAAGCACATCAGCTGTGTAGGTGACAACAACATTGTGATCCACCCCTCAGATAAGGGAGGTAACATTGTTCTCATGAATTGAGAGAACTACATTGCTGAGGCAATGCGCCAATTTTATGACAGTACCTTCTATTGTAAAATAGATAGGAACATATATACTCAGAGTGTTGTTACTATCTGGGATAAGTTGACAGGATGGCGCGACTGTGGTCTCATCGATTGGGATGAATATTGTTTTCTTAGAAAAGAATATCCCAAACTGCCCACCATGTATTTGTTACCTAGAGTACATAAGGATATAAATAACCCCCCGGGTAGACCGATAGTTTCCTCACGGGGAGTGCCCTTGAGACCATATCAAGACATGTGGATTCGATACTCAGAGAATTTGTTATGGCTATAGCATCCTATGTGCAAGACACTAAAGACTTCTTGGGTAAAATCATGGGAGTAACATGGGAAGCTGACTATCTATTGATGACATTAGATGTGAAGTCACTCTATACTTTCATAGACCATGAACAGGGAATAGTCGCTTGCGAACATTTCATGCGAGCTAGACCGATTAAATACCATGGCCACACACAGATGGTCCTAGAGATGATTAGCTACTGCCTGACTAATAACATCTTTATGTTCAATGGCTCCCTGTACCAACAGACATTTGGGACCACCATGGGTACTTGTTTTGCCCCGAGCCTGGCAAACCTCCTCCTAGGGAGATGGGAGGAGGGTCTGGGAGAGGACAACAATTTGATTTCTGAACTGGATCAGATTATTGTGTGGCTGAGGTACATTGATGGCCTATTTATCACCTGGAAGGGGTCATGTGCCTCAGCCACCAATTCTGTTAATAAACTCAACGACAACAACCTGAATTTGGAATTTTCACATACCAACGGTAAGACTATGATTGAATACTTGGATGTTGTCGTAGAGATAAAAGACAATACTGTCCAAACCAAATTGTTCAGAAAATCTACTGCAGGGAACAGTCTTCTCCATGCCCTTAGTGGACACCCAGAAAATCTGAAATGGAGCATTCCCTATGGAGAGCTCATAAGTTCCAGGAGAAATTGTAGTACTGATGAGGCCTACCATAGGGAACGCAAAATCATGATAGAAAGATTCAAGGATAGAGGCTATCCTAGCTGGGTTCTCAAAAAAGCAGTCCAACGTGCCAAACTTTTAAAATGGGATGAACTATTGTTCAAAAAGACCACTATTGATATCTCTGATCTCACCCCCAGGTTGGTTTTGACATTCACTAATAGCTTTAAGAAGATCAAGCAGATCCTGTAGAAAAATTGGGCCATTGTTAAAAGTGACCCCGATATTGGCAATCAAATAGGCCTACACCCTAGTGTAACGTTTCGCAGGAATAGGTCCTTGTGGGATGCATTGGTGAGAAGTGATATTACCCTGACGAGAGGCGTCTCTGACAACTCTTTAAATTCCTATTCCTGTGGTCTCTGTAAGGCATGCACAAATATTTGTAGTGTTAACACATATGCTACCTTCAATGGTTCGGAATGTACCATCAAACGTTTTTTAACATACATCACGAACCACGTCATCTATGTCTTGGTCTGCCCATATAAATTAAGATACATAGGCAGTACAATTTTTTCTGCCAAGAAAAGAGTGCTGGAACATTTAAGGGCCATTGAACATAATGACAGGAAATACCCTATTGCTAGGCACTTTTTCGACAAACATTTTGGTGATAGGAAGTTATTAAGCTTCTTCATCACAGAACAAATACAGATTCCCCGGAGGGGTGGTGACAGAGTATTAATAATGAGGAAAAGAGAGTCTGAATTGCCAATTGACCTCAATACGGTCTACCCGGACGGGTTGAACCTGGATGAGAAATTAGGTATCCATCTGCATAATGACTAATTATGTAATTCCCCAATTGTAAATGTGTATTTCAGTTCTTGTACTTTTAAATCTTTACAAATATTCTCTAACAGATGTATTTTTTAATATTTTTACTGTATTGTTTGCCTTATTACTCTTAGCCTGTATAA
Source organism: Calotriton arnoldi (assembly GCA_963921515.1). Classification (NCBI taxonomy): domain Eukaryota; kingdom Metazoa; phylum Chordata; class Amphibia; order Caudata; family Salamandridae; genus Calotriton; species Calotriton arnoldi. The sequence continues at coordinate 210,930 of CAWUFW010003238.1, forward strand.
TACTTTTAGTCTGCATCACTCCGCCCCTTCCCCCGCCTCTCCCCCACTCCCCCCCTTGCTCCGCCCACCTATGTTTCCCTGGTTGTTAATGAGATAGACATAAGTATGTGTATAAGATAGGTTTCACAGATGTATTTTACTATATTTATAGTTTAGAAATATGATTTTTTTCTGTGGTAATAATTGCATTTTTTCATTTCTGATCTTTTTTCACAGGAGGAAAGGATGGGGCACTCGCGGAGCTGGTTCCCGTCTTGATGGTGTTCCCTACCCTTTTCTTTGATCCATTCATGGTGTTTTTGGCAATCAAATTCAGATAAGATTGGTGGCTGTATTTTTATTTTTAGGACTATTTTATGTTGCCTTCTCATTTTCTGTAATGTTATTTTTACTAGAAGCCAATTGATTCTTGTCCCAGTTTGTCCACATATCCATGTCAGTTGGGGACTTTGGCACCTTGCCAGTATTTGGATATAATATTAGGTGGCACTCTTTTTTCTGCGAGGCGATCCTCTATACGAATGTCCCTGCCCTTTTGATGGGTTTGCATTCCCTGTGATGCAGTTTGCATATATATGACGCGTGACTGCCATTTGATATGATGCATCGCATTCCTTTGATAGCCTGCAACTACCAGAATGCAAGGGTATAGGTACGATGACACCTTATTGGGTGTATTTGCATACCGGGGAAAGTAGGAATGAGTCTGTTTTCATTTTTAGTATTGTTCATGTGAACGCAATACAGGAGAAGTTGTTTATTGTATTACTAAAGGGACAGAGAAACACGGCAACGTTTGCAATGTATTACATTATAGTATATATGAATTGCAATATAAGATTATGTATTATGACAAGGTACTTTTCAGATATGTTTTATTCATTGGTGCTCTCACGTTAACATTGTCACAGTATGTTTTCAATTTCTTTCACTCGAGTTTGCCTTCTTTAACACAGTGATTGCATGTGTAAATCATGTGCTCAAGGACAGCGATGGCCAAAAAGCATCATGTTATGAAGTAAAGCTCTTGCTGACAATGCACGTATTCCTGAGTGAGCGTCTTCTTCCTGACGTATTGAGAAGTCATTTTTTACCCTTTTGATGTTATATAGCCAGTGTTCTCGTCCAGCTAGGCACTCCCCCCCTCACGGGAATAGTTAGGACTTTACGAGTTGTTGTTTATTGATATATATATATCTATCTATATATTTATATATAGATATATATATTACCTACTGGCGGTCGCCAGTAGGTAGTTATAGATAGGACCGAGTTTCCATAGGAAAAGCATTTTTTGATTTGCCAATATCTTTGGCGCCGTTCTGCAAATCTTCGCGAAATTTTCAAAACTAATGGCCCGCTCAGGTCAGCTCCTGTCTTGAAAGTTTCAGGGTGATTCGTCAAGCTGGGCCGAGAAAAAAGGGGGGTCCCAAAACACATTTTCCCCATGTTAATTTCCATAGGAATTTCGGCACAGGCTACAACCCGAACTGCTGAACGGAATTACACCAAATTTGGCAAAAAGGTAGCTCTTGGTTCAGAAAGCACTCTTTTTTTTAAATGGTGTAAATCCGTTCAGTAGTTCCAGAGAAATTTAAAAAATAGAAATATCGATATCTGAGCACCGAGGAAGATTCACGACTCCTCCCGAGCATGAGCTGACTTCTGATTGGCTGCCAACACTCCAAACCAAGAAGTGTTGGCAGACATCTTGTGACTCGGTAACCGAGTCACAAGAAATCAGTACAAAAAAAGGTGAAAAACAAGAAAAGGGGGCAGGGTAGAAACACCCTGACCCCCTAGGCCTGCTCAGGTGGTCCCACAAGGACCCCCAGGGCCAAAAGAAGCATTTTTTTAAAAAAATCGTCCGAATTCGCGCTGGGTGCGCGAATCCGGCAAAAATTGTTTAAAAAAACGAAGCGCGGGCTTCCGCTCTTCATTATCTGTAAGCCCCCGGGTGGGCCAGGTCCTGGGGGCAATGCCAAATTTATATAGCGGGGTCCCCTGCAGCCTCGAGGACCGCTACCTCCCCGGGGCTTGTTTAATAAGATAAGGGGGGGCCTCCCAGGCCCCCCCAAGCCCCGGGGACCACCACCTCCCCAGGGCTTTATTTAATTATGCGTGGGGGGCACGCTGCCTCCCCGCTGCTCTGGGGACCGCCACCTCCCCGGGGCTTAAATTTATTTTAAAAAAGTGTGGGTGGGGGGGCCTCACGGACCCCCCCCAAGCCCCGGGACTTTTGTCAATAATTTGCAGGGGGCCTCGTGGGCCACCCCAAGCCCTGGGGACCACCACTTCCCCGGGCTGTTGAAATGCTGGGAGGGGGGCCACGCGGCCCCCCTCCTGGAGCCCTCGATGGCCCTGGGGACCACCACCCCCCAGGGCCGGCTCCTGCAATGTCCCGGGGTGCCCATCCCTGGGACATTGCTGTTTGCAATGGCAGGGCAGGAGCACTGCTCCCGCCCTGCCATAGCAAACACTGTTTTGCTTCGTTGAAGCAAAGCAGATTGCTTTTGGGTAAGGGGAGCTGCATGTCAGCAGCTCCCCTTGCCCAAAAGCAATGCTGGCTCCTGCAGGAGGCGGGGAGCCGGCTGGGACCGTGGGGGCATTGGGGCTCTCCCCATGGTCCCCAATGCTAAGGGCTGGCCCCAGGGGATGGGGTCCCCGGAGCCAGAAGTGGCCCGGGAGGTGGGCCATTCGGCCCCCCTCTCCTTTATTTTAAAAAAAATAAATGGCCGGGCCCCAGGGGATGGGGTCCCTGGGGCCAAAAGTGGCCCAGGGAAGGGGGGCCATGCGGCCCCCCTTCCCTATATATATACAAAAAAAGGAGTCCATGCCCCGGGTATGGGGTCCCCAGGGCCAAAATCATCCTCAGGAGGGGGGCCAAGCATTTCCCCTTCCTGTTTTTTTTATTTTTTATTTTTTTTAAAAAGGGTCAGGCCCTGGGGGATGGGGTCCCCAGGGCCCTAAAAATACTAAAAGAAGGGGGGCCACACAGCCCCCTTCTAAAAATATATTTTAAAAAAAGCCGGCATCTCGCCGGAGGCCCCGCCCCTTCCCTGCACCACTCTGCAAACGCGCCCCCAGGCGCGTTCTAAGTTTGGGAATTAAGTCCCCTTGAATACTGAGGCTTCCCTGGGGGCCAACTTGCCCACCAGGTGCCTCCAGTAAGCGCCACACAGCTGGATTGCAGAGAGGTGGTCCGAGGCCACGCCCCTTTTTATACCACTCTGCAAACGCGCCTCTTGGCACACTGCCGGTGGGGCAATGAGGTCCTCTTGTGTCCTGAGGACCTCAGGACACAAGTGGACTTCATACCACTGTGCGGGGCTTACTGGAGGCAAGAGGTAGGCTAGTTGGCCCCTAAGGACCCCCAGCAGTGAAGGGGACTTCAATCCCCATTGAAGAGCGCACTAGGGAGCGCGTTTGCAGAGTGGTGGGCAAAGGGGGCATGGCCTGTTATGAGAACTTAGCAATCCTGCTGTTTGGTACTTACTGGAGGTAATAGGAGGGGTAGTTGGCCCTAAGGATGTCCTTGGGGGCCAAGTACCCCTCTTGTAACCTCCAGTAAGTCCCACACAGTAGGATTGCTAAGACGTCTTCGGAGGCCATGCCCCCTTTCTCCACCACTCTGCAAACGCACCTCCTGGCAGACTACGGGATGGGGGATGAAGTCCACTTTACTCCTGAGGGAATTTGGGGGCCAACCAGCCCTCCTGGTACCTCCTGTAAGTCCTACACAGCAGAATTCCTGAGCGCTGGTCGGAGGCCCAGCACCCTTTCTCTACCACTCTGCAAACGCGACTACTAGTTAAAGAAGCATGTTTCTGCACCTCTGACTTAGAGGTAGTTTTAATCCCCCTGCCCTATTATGTACTAGGGACTTACAGGGGAGGTCATGCCAATCACAGGGGTACCCCAACCCATAGTGTACCCTAGTGTATGTAGGTGTTTTCACTGTATTCTAAGTGTCTTTAAGCATAGCACTGACTCTAGGCCTGGTTAGTCAGAATCAGTTACCACCAGTACCCATCAGCAAAATGTTGGGGGCACAGGATGACTTTGCAACAAGGCCTCTTTCTGCACCTCTATTGGTTCTTTCTGCATATCTCTTGCATCTTTCTGTACCTTTCTTTGTCTTTCTGGAATTCTGTTGCCTCTTTCTGCATTTCTCTTGTTTCTTTTTGTGCCGTTCTTCCTCTTTCTGCACATGTCCTACCTCTGTAGGCATAGTTAGAAATTAGCATTTAAAAAACCTTAGAAATTCACTGAAAAAACCATAGGTTTCAGGGACGTTATAGTTAGAAATTAGCATTTAAAAACCTTTGAAATTCACTGAAAAACATAGGTTTCAGGGACGTTATAGTAAGAAATTAGCATTTAAAAAACCTTTGAAATTCACTGAAAAACCACGGGTTTCAGGGACGTTATAGTTAGAAATTAGCATTTAAAAAACCTTAGAAATTCACTGAAAAAAACCACAGGTTTTATGGACGTTATAGTTAGAAATTAGCATTTAAAAAACCTTTGAAATTCACTGAAAAAACCACAGGTTTCAGGGACGTTATAGTTAGAAATTAGCATTTAAAAACTTTTGAAATTCACTGAAAAAACCATAGTTGGACATTTCACTCGTACAAAACCAGTGAAATTCAGCCGTTATAGTTAGTTCAGCTAACTATAACTCGCGCCCCCGCAATGCGCTGCTGATGACGCCACATATTACATCATTCATGACATGGTCAGTGATATCACTGATGACATCTCAAATGACATCACTGATGACATCACTGATGACATCATTCACGTGATAATCTGATGCAACTCCTCACACCCTAATATAACCTTTGATACACCCACTCTAAAATACAGACTACCATTTTCGAAACCATAGACACACCAATACCAGTTACTACATACCCACTCACTGATTCCTAGGTCTACACACACATCCACTCATTCACCCATACAGTCACTAATACATGCGGTCACTCATCAATACAGCACTATCATATGCACTCATACACCTATACAGACACCCACACACCGCCATTCACCCATAGAGTTACTCACACACCTAGTCAGTCATGGAAAGAATCAATCACACTCCCATTTACTCACCTATACAGTTATACACACACCACCTCACTTATTCATACAGATACTAACACATATTCACTCTCTTATACAATCACTGATACAAGCACACACATCCATACAGCCACTCTCACAATCAGTCACTCTCACATATAGTCATTTATATACTCCAAAACTCACATATACTGCCTTTTACATATGTAGTTACTCACACATGTACCACTGAGATATCCATTCACTCACCAACACACCCATACACACACTCACCCACCCATACAGTCCATCACAGATGCACTCTTGAACCCATACACCCAGTGAATCACCCACTCACACATCTATGCACAGAGTCCCACCCACCCACACAGACACTGAGGCACCCATACAGATACTCAGACAACCAATCAAAAACCCATATAGACACTCATTTAGCTACTCGCCAACCCATGCAACCACTTACACACCAACTGACAGACTGATACAGACATTTACACAGTTTAGTCACTAACCCATGCATTCACTAAGACACGTTTAATCACTCACTTATTCAGACAGTCACGCACCTACTAAATCATCCATTCAAACACTTATACACCCACTCATTCTTCAATACACCTTGGCATATATATATATATATATATATATATTAATATATAAATATATATATATATATATAAAATATATTTAAACTTTACAGAAAAACAGTCACTGGATGATGTCATCAGTGATGTCATTTGAGATGTCATCAGTGATGTCACTGACCATGTCATGAATGATGTAATATGTGACGTCATCAGCAGTGCATTGCGGGGGCGCGAGTTATAGTTAGCTGAACTAACTATAACAGCTGAATTTCACTGGTTTTGTACGAGTGAAATGTCCAACTATGGTTTTTTCAGTGAATTTCAAATGTTTTTTAAATGCTAACTATAATGTCCCTGAAACCTGTGGTTTTTTCAGTGAATATATATGTGTGTGTGTGTATCTATATATATATATATATATATATATATTACCTACTGGCAGTCGCCAGTAGGTAGTTATAGTTAGGACCTTGTTTCTATTCAAAAAGCGTTTTTTCTTTTGCCAATATCTTTGGCGCCATTTGACGAATCTTTGTAAATTTTCAATACTAATGGGGCGCTCCGGTCAGCTCCTGTCTTGAAAGCTTCGGGGTGATTCGTCAAGCGGGGGCCGAGAAAAAAGGGGTGTCCCAAAATGCATTTTCCCCATGTTCATTTCCATAGGAAAAATTGGAACAGGCTACAGCCCGAACTGCTGAACGGAATTACACCAAATTTGGAAAAATGGTAGCTCTTGGTTCAGAAAGCGACCTTTTTTTTAAATGGTGTAAATCCGTTTGGTAGTTCCTGAGAAATTAAAAAAAGAAAACTTTCGATATCTGAGCACCGAGAAGGAGTCGCGACTCCTCTCGATCACGAGCTTCATTCTAATTGGCTGCCAAAACTCCAAACCAGGAAGTGTTGGCAGCCATCTTGTGACTCGGCAACCGAGTCACAAGAAATCAGTGAAAAAAAAGGTTAAAAAACAAGAAAAGGGGGCAGGGTAGAATCACCCTGACCCCCTAGGCCTGCTCAGGGGGTCCCACAGGGACCCCCAGGCCCAAAAAAACCATTATTTGTTTAAATCGGCAGAATTCGTGCTGGGTGCGCGAATCCTACCAAGAAAATAAAAAAAAACGAAGCGCGGACTCCCGCGCTTCTTTATCTGTAAGCCCCTGGGTGGGCCAGGTCCCGGGGGCAATGCCAAATTATATAGCGGGGCCCGTGGGGGCCCCCGCAGCCCCGGGGACAGCCACCTCCCCGCGGCTATACTAATTATATGCGGGGGACACAGCCCCCCCACAGCCCCAGGGACCGCCACCTCCCCAGGGCTTTATTTAAAGAGGAGCGGGGGCAAGCTGCCACCCCGCTGCCCCGGGAACCACCACCTCCCCGGGGCTAAAATTTCCATTTAAAAATTTGTGTGGGGGTGGCCTCATGGACCCCCCCAAGCCCCGGGGACCGCCACCTCCCTGGGGCTTTCTACAATTATTTGCAGGGGGCCTCTCAGGCCCCCCCAAGCCCCAGGGACCACCACCTCCCCGGGGCTTCAGAAACATTGGGAGGGGGGCCGCACGGCCCCCCTCCTGGAGCCCTTGATGGCCCTGGGGACTGCCACCCCCCAGGGCCGGCTCCTGCAATGTCCCGGGGTGCCCACCACAGGACATTGCCGTTTTCTATGACAGGGCGGGAGCACGGCTCCCGCTCTGCCATAGCAAACTCTGCTTTGCTTCATTGAAGCGAGAGCAGGAAAACCTGCTCTCGCTTCAATGAAGCAAAGCAGATTGCTTTTGAGCAAGGGGAGCTGCATGTCAGCAGCTCCCCTTGATCAAAAGCAATGCCGGCTCCCGCAGGAGGCGGGGAGACTGCGGGACTGTGGGGGCATTGGGGCTCCCCCCACGGTCCCCAACAGTGAGGCCAGGCCCTGGGGGATGGGCTCCCCGGGGCCAAAAGTGGCCCGGGAGGGAGGCCACATGGCCCCCTCCCGCGAATAAAAAAAAACAAAAAACGCAGGCCTGCCCCGGGGGATGGGGTTCCCGGGGCCAATAGTGGCCTAGGGAAGGGGGGCCATGTGGCCCCCCTTCCCAATGAATACATTTAAAAAAGAAGGCCATGCCCCGGAGGATGGGGTCCCCGGGGCCGAAATTGGCCTCGGGAGGGGGGCCGCCCGGCCCTTTGCCGTTTTTTTTAAAAGGGGGCAGGCCCTGGGGGATGGGGTCCCCAGGGCCCCAAAATAGTAAAAGATGGGTGGCTACACAGCCCCCTTCTAAAAAATACATTAAAAAAAAACACGCCGGAGGCCCCGCCCCCTTGCTGCACCACTGTGCAAACGCGCCCCCTGGCGCGTTGTAAGTCGAGAAATTAAGTCCCCATGAATACTGAGGGTCCCTGGGGGCCAACTAGCCCACCAGGTATCTCCAGTAAGCACCACAGAGCTGCATTGCAGAGAGGTGGTCCGAGGCCACGCCCCTTTTTACACCACTCTGCAAACGCGGCTCCTGGTGCACTGCTGCTCAGAGGATGAAGTCCACTTGTGTCCTGAGGTCCTCAGGATACAAGAGGACCTCATCGCCCCACCAGCAGTGCGCCAAGAGGCGCGTTTGCAGAGTGGTGTAAAAAGGGGCATGGCCTCGGACCACCTCTCTGCAATCCAGCTGTGTGGTGCTTACTGGAGGTACCTGGTGGGCTAGTTGGCCCCCAGGGACCCTCAGTATTCAAGGGGAATTAATCCCCCAACTTAGAACGCGCCAGGAGGTGCATTTGCAGAGTGGTGGAGAAAGGGGGCATGGCCTATGTCCACCTCTCAGCAATCCCACTGTGTGGGGCTTACTGGAGGTAAGAGGTAGGCTAGTTGGTCCCTAAAGGACCCCCAGTAGTGAAGGAGACTTCAATCCCCATCCAAGAGCGCGCCAGGGGGTGCGTTTGCAGAGTGGTGGGCAAAGGGGGCGTGGCCTGTTATGAGAACTTAGAAGTCCTGCTGTGTGGGACTTACTGGAGGTAATAGGAGAGGTAGTTGGCCCCGAATGTTGTCGTTGGGGGCCATCTACCCCTCTTGTTACCTGTAGTAAGTCCCACACAGTAGGATTGTTATGTCGTCTAAGTAGGACATGCCCCCCTTTCTCCACCACTCTGCAAACACGCCTCCTGGCAGACTTCGCGATGGGGGATGAAGTCCAATTTACTCCTGAGGGACTTTGGGGCCCAAGAATCCCTCTTGGTATCTCCTCTAAGTCCTATGCAGCGGAATTCCTGAGTGCTGGTCGGAGGCCCAGCACCCTTTCTCCACCACTCTGCAAACGTGACTACTACATAAAGAAGCATCTTTCTGCACCTCTGACTTAGAGGTAGTTTTAATCCCCCTGCCCTATTATGTACTAGGGCCTTACAGAGGAGGTCATGCCAATCACTGGGGTACCCCAACGCATAGTGTTCCCTAGTGTATGTAGGTGTTTTCACTGTATTCTAAGTGTCTTTTAGCATAGCACTGGCTCTAGGCCTGGTTAGTCAGAATCAGTTACCACCGGTACCCGTCAGCAAAAAGTTAGGGGCACAGGATGACTTTGCAACAAGGCCTCTTTCTGCTCCTCTGTTGGTTCTTTGTGCACATCTCTTGCTTCTTTCTTCACCTTTCTTTGTCTTTCTGGACTTCTGTTGCCTCTTTCTGCATTTCTCTTGCTTCTTTCACCCAACTCATCCTCTCCCTATCCAACGAACCCAACACCGCCAGACAAAACTTTCGAGAAGGCATGGAAGCCGTCGCCAAATGGATGAAAAACAGCTGCCTACAACTAAACACGAACAAGACAGAAGTACTCATCATAAGCCCAAACCCCAATGCCTGGAACGACACCTGGTGGCCCCCACCCTCGGAAACCCGCCCACCCCCATGGACCACGCACGCAACCTGGGAATCATCCTGGACTCTGAGCTCAAAATGGACCGCCAGATCAACTCCGTCTCGTCCTCCTGCTTCCACACCCTCCGCCTCCTACATAAGACCTTCAAATGGATCCCCCTCGAACACAGAAAGACCATCACTCACTCCCTGGTCACCAGCAGACTCGACTACGGCAATGCACTCTACGCCAGAATAAACAACAACCTCACCCGCAAGCTACAGAACATCCAGAACGCTGCCGCAAGACTGGTCCTCAACCTGCCAAGACACTGCCACATCTCCCAGCACCTGCACACACTCCACTGGCTCCCCATCGAGGCCAGAGTCACCTTCAAGATGCTCACCCACGCACACAAGGCCCTCCATGACACCGGACCAGCATAGCTGAACAGCCGACTCAATTTCCACGCACCCCAAAGGACCCTACGATCAGCCCAGCTCTCCTACGCCGTGGTCCCCCGCACCAGAAAGACCAGATCGGGAGGCCGCTCCTTCTCCTTCCTCGTGGCCAGAGCCTGGAACGCCCTTCCGCTCCACCTCCGATAGACAACATCGCTTCCCATCTTCGCAAGAAACCTCAAAACCTGGCTCTTCGACAGACCCCCTCCTTGATGGACTGGAACCTGCACCCCCCCTACCCCCAGCGCCTTGAGACCCTTACAGGTGAGTAGTCGCGCTTAACAAACGACTGATTGATTGATTCTGCGCCTTTCTTCCTCTTTCTGGACATGTCCTACCTCTGTAGGCATAGTTAGAAATTAGCATTTAAAAAACCTTTGAAATTCACTGAAAAAACCATAGGTTTCAGGGACGTTATAGTTAGAAATTAGCATTTAAAAGACCTTAGAAAATCACTGAAAAAACCACAGGTTTCAGGGACGTTATAGTTAGTTGGACATTTCACACGTACAAAACCAGAGAAATTCGGCCGTTATAGTTAGTTCAGCTAACTATAACTAGCGCCCCCGCAATGCACTGCTGATGACGTCACATATTACATCATTCATGACATGGTCAATGACATTACTGATGACATCACTGATGACATCTCAAATGACCACTGATGACATCATCCACATGATAATCTGATGCACCTCCTCATACCCTAATATAACCTTTGATACACCCACTCTAAAATACAGACTACCATTTTCAAAACCATAGACACACCAATACCAGTTACTACATACCCACTCACTGATTCCTAGGTCTATACACACATCCACTTATTCACCCATACAGTCACTCATACATGCAGTCAACCATCAATACAGCACTATCATATGCACTCACATACCTATACAGACACTCACACACCGCCACTCATCCATAGAGTTACTCACACACCTAGTCAGTCATGCAAAGAATCAATCACACTCCCATTTACTCACCTATACAGTTATACACACACCACCTCACTTATTCAAACATATACTAACACATACTTATACTCTTATACAATAACTAATACAAGCACACACTCATCCATACAGCCACTCTCACAATCACTCACTCTCACATATAGTCATTTATATACTTCAACACTCACATATACTGCCTTTCGCATATGTAGTTACTCACACATGTACCACTGAGACATCTAAACACTCACCAACACACCCATACATACACCCACCCACCCATACAGCCCTTCACAGATGAACTCTTGAACCCAAACACCCAGTGAATCACCCACTCACACATCTATACACAAAGTCACACCCCCCACCCACCCACACAGACACTCAGGCACCCATACAGATACTCAGACAACCAATCAATAACCCATATAGACACTCATTTAGCTACTCACCAACCCATGCAACCGCTTACACACCAACTGACAAACTAAACTATGTGAATGTCTGTATCAGTCACTAACCCATGCATTCAGTAAGACACATTTAATCACTCACTTATACAGTCAGTCACGCACCTACTAAATCATCCATTCAGACACTTATACACCCACTCATTCTTCAATACACCTTGGCATATATATATATAAAACATATTTAAACTTTACAGAAATACACAGTCACTGGATGATGTCATCAGTGATGTCATTTGAGATGTCATCAGTGATGTCATCAGTGATGTCACTGACCATGTCATGAATGATGTAATATGTGACGTCATCAGCAGTGCATTGCGGGGTTGCGAGTTATAGTTAGCTGAACTAACTATAACGGCCGAATTTCTCTGGTTTTGTACGAGTGAAATGTCCAACTAACTATAACGTCCCTGAAACCTGTGGTTTTTTCAGTGAATATATATATATATATATATATATATCTTCAACACGCCTGTCCACACACAGAACAAGCACCAGGACGCTCGGGATCACTTTTGGAAACGGTTTATTTGTTGCACAGGTAACGCGTTTTGATCGCAGCCGCGATCTTCGTCCAAACACCATTTTTTCATTGCCATGTTAATTTAACCTAATCCCGACGTCAGCACGTTATTGCATTTTTTTACAGCTTTTCACTTACTCAGGCTCTTAAAGCGCCAGTACTTCATACCTATTCAAAGTGACAGTGCTTTATTGACACATTGTGCAAACTGCAATTGGGGCTTGTGGCATGCTGCACATCAATCCAGGCTGTCATATAATTAGTTATAGCAGCCAAAACACAGATACAGTACAGATAAAATAAAATGTCAAGTGCCGGTACATAGAATGATTAATTAAAACCATAAATGTCCTACTGCAATGCTCAATGTTTCATATGGATATGCAAATCTATTCACATAAAATCAATTATGCTTGAAACCATCACAATCTCTTATATGTCTGTAAATCCAGTGGTCACATGGGATCACACTATATACGTTTGGTTGGGGGACACAACCATTGTTTAGACGATTTAAATAATTTAAAAAGACTAAAACGTACCATAAAATTTCTCCATAAAATTTCAGATACATCCCGGCAAGTGCCTGTATTTCATGTTGTTAATATATCAATTCCCCTCCCCCAATGTGACCACGACTGTAATGTAATAGTAAAAAATGTGCAAAATCGCATCAACGTACTAGTGCAAAGGTGTGCAAAGCCACAATCAATTTGTCTCAGCAACTTAGTCACTTAAAGTGCATGTGCAAATATTAATGCAATGACATCAGGATAAAAATCACTAATAATATAAAAATTCATCATATGGATTTGTTGGGGATAATGCGAATATAGATATTGCTGAAGTAGATCAAATGCAAATATAATATCCCTTTATACATAGCTAAAACTCATCCTACAGATGTAAATACAGGTCCTCCTCAGTGTTGAGACCATTGAGCACTCTGGAGTTGAATCGTATAATGTATTTGGATTCTAATTGCCTCAAATATCGTTCTCTATTTCCCCCTCGAAGTCTCACAGGCACCTGATCCAATATAAATTTTCTAACTCTTTAAGGTTGCTATTGTGTTTCAATTCAAAGTGTCTCGCCACTGGGTAAGTTTGGTCTTTGTTCCTGATTGCTCTAATGTGTTACAACACTCTCTGATGTGCACGAAGGATGGTGCTGCCAATATACAATTTTTGGCAACTGCATCTTAGTACGTAAATGGAGTATTCACTCCTACAAGTGAGAGATTTAGTGATTCTCCATTTTTTGTCCCCAAAAGGCAAGGCTATCTCTGTGGTATTTATGCCATACGTGCACGCTTTGCATTTGTTGCACCTTCTAAATCCCTTTGCGGCACTTAGCCAGGTCTCCCGTTTGTTCATACCTGGACAATTAACCACTAAGTCTTGTCTCATCGACCTAAATTGCGGAATGTCATAAGGGGTTTCTTATGTAAACTCGGTCCTAAGATCGGATCGCTGCACAGCAAGTGCCAATGCTGTCTAAAAATAGATCTTATTTTCTGGTGTTGTGCATTGAATCCGGTTATGAAGTGAAAATTCTGTTCTGGTGCACATGAGGTTTCATCGTTCTTTCGTTCTGAGAAAATGAGCTTCGCCCTAGATTTAAGATTAGCCTTACGCTTAGCTTCTTCCAGTATTGTGGTATTGTAACCTCTTTCTATGAACCTTTGTGTCAGGGCTGACTGGGCTTCAGCGAGCTGCTCGGGCTTGCTACAGTTCCTCCTCATTCTGAGATTTTCGGCATATGGTATGCTATTCTTCAATGTCGTGGGATGGAAGCTTTGTGCTTGGAGCACGGTATTACCAGCTGTGCTTTTTCTAAAGGTCTTAGTTTGTATCTTTCCATCTACCACGTATACTGTTAAGTCAAGAAACTGTACCTCAGACTCACTGAGGTACGCAGTAAATTTAAGATTCTGCTCATTAACGTTTATATTTTCAATAAACTTCTCAGCTGAATCCTTACTGCCACGGCACAAGACAAATAAATCATCTATGTATCTCGACCAAAGTACCACATTCTCCAATATCTCTTTGGCGTACTTACTGCTGAGCACCTGCTCCTCCCACCAGCCCATATGCAAATTAGCATAGCTGGGGGCGAAGCAGGTGCCCATCGCAGTACCGCACAGTTGTTGGTATAAGTCAGAACCGAACAGAAAGATGTTATTTCTCAAACACCATCCTAACATGCACATCAGCATCTCAGTGTGTCTATATAGCGACAAAGGTCGCGAGTTCAGGTAATATTGTGTTGCATTCATACCATCTGTATGTGAAATACTCGTGTATAAAGATGACACGTCTAGTGTAATCATCAGGAATCCTGCTCCCACTCTACATCATAAATCTTTCTAAGGAAATCTCCCGTGTCTTTAGTGTATGAGCTTAAGTTCCTTACATAATCTTGGAGGAAATAATCCAAGTATTTGGAAGTATTTTCAAATAAACTCCCTATAGCCGAAATGATCGGACGGCCAGGTGGTGTATTAATATCCTTATGAATCTTGGGTATAAGGTATAGTATGGGAGTGACAGGAGCCTCTACCTTGAGGAACGTATATTCTGCTTGTGACAATAGGCCTGCTGAATACCATTGCTGCAGATCCTGATGAAAATCCCTTGTTACTTGTTCCAAATTCATCTTACCGATTTTCAAGTAACAGGAGTTGTCATCAAGTTGTTTTAGGGCCTCGTCCTGATACATGTTGAGTGGCCAGAGCACAATATTGCCTCCCTTGTCAGCCTGTCTCACCACTATATCAGGACGCAATCACAGTTTGGTCATCAGACTTTTGTAACCCATTGACGATTTATTTTGTTTAGGATTACACTCTACACTGTTGTACAGTTCTTTAATGTCATATGTTACCCGGTCTAAAAAGATATCTATTGAGTCCCTTGGAACCATGGGACAAAATATTGACCTAGGTTTAAACGGTGTATTAGGTTTCTCATGTAAACTCAAAGCATATTCTCTTGCCAATATGTCGTCACTGACATCTACATGTTCTCCTCTGGAGAGACTATCCAAGTCCCTCAAGAGATTCAAATCTGAGACCAACAAATCATCATTATCAATGCCTCTATTGCTCTCTTGCCCAGTTCCAGATGCAGTTTGGTTAGCATAGTATTTTGCCAATCTCAATTTACGGGTGAATTTAAAGCAGTCTATCCTCGTTTGAACATAGTCCATATTCTCTATGGTGCAAAATGATAGACCACGGGACAGTATTTTGATTTCAGCTGGATTTAATTCCAAATTCGTTAAATTCACTACGCTCATGTCCAGCACACTGTCATTTACTTGGTTTTCTTCCGTAGTGCCTTGTTGGCTTCTTGCTTGCCAAATTGTTCGCCTTGTCCTCCTGCTTTTCCTCTTCCTCTGCCCCGAAACACCCTTTCTTGACTTCTCAGTGGTCTGAGATTGGTGTTTCGGTTCCATCGTAAAAAACCAAATTCATCTACTACCGATGGTATTGTCTGCATTGGCCTGATATCTTCGCTATATATACATATATATGTATACAAAAAAGAAGCAGAAAACTCTGGGTAGTTCTCAAGTTTAGATGGAAAGCAGCTCCTGTATAGAGCACCCTCAACACCATTCACATTCTAGATCTGCTCACCTCAAATGTCTACTTTTCTATCAAAGTCTTTAGGCATAGGATTAGCATAGTGCCATCCACGCCGAGATAGAAAGGGACAAAGGGGCATATTTACAAGCCCCTTGCACCACTTTTGCGCCGCCGTTGCGTCACGCATGTGACGCAGCGGCGACGCAAACCATGCGCCGTGTTGCGCTATATTTACTACGTGACGCATCTAGGGAGATGCGTCACGTAGTAAACCCCTGCGCCACATGAAACCTGCGTCAGGTTTCATGTGGGCGTACCGGTGCGGGGGGGGCGTTCCGGCGCAGGAACGCCTCGGAAAAGTGACGCAGTGAAATCTACAAGATTTCACGCAGTCACTTTTCCGACGCTGGTGCGTCAAATCCTTACGCCTGCTCCAAGCAGGCGTAAGGATTGACGCACCATGTTAGGGATAGGGAAGGTTGGAACAGTGCTGGAGTTGCGTCGCGCTTGCGACACAACTTCAGCACTGCGCCAACCTTCCGCCGGCAGATGCGTCACGCATCTGCTTATCCTTGCGCCACAATGCTTGATCGGACGTGGCGCAAGGGTAAACTTGCGTGACGCATTTTCCCTGGCGCATCCCTGCTGATATGCAGGGATGCGCCAGGGAACGTAAATATGCCCCAAAGTCTTTTGCCGTTTCTACAGCAAAGTCTTTGAGCATAGGACTAGCACAGCGCTGTCCATGCCAAGCTGTAAAATGACAAAAGCCTTTTACCACTCCAGGCACAGTATTACAGCTTTGAATTGGTAAAATACCAACCAAGCCAACCTGAAATGAATAAAAGCAACCCTTGACACGTGTTTTGCTCTCATTAGAGCTCTTCAGAGAGGTAAAGCTTTGTCCAGACACATGGGAGCACCCAGTATAAGTCAAAACAATACCCTTTCAGGCATAGAGTGACGCATACATTATGCAAAAAAGAAGCAGAGAACTCTGGGTAGTTCTCAAGTTTAGGTGGAAAGAGCACCTTCAACACCAGCGACACTCTAGATCTGCTCACCTCAAATGTCTGCGTTTCTATCAAAACCTTTAAGCATAGGATTAGCACAGTGCCATCCACGCCGAGATAGAGAGGGACAAAGTCTTTTGCAATATATATATATTTATTTGAATTGAACATAATTAACACAACAGAAACATTATAAAAATGTAAAGATATAATTTCCTAAAAAATTATTTTATTATGAAAATATGCAAAAGAAAAACTTAACAAAACAACTATTTAAACGATAAAAAACACAAATATTTTTTTTTAAATTACTCAACAACCTGTTCCCCTATAAACCCAATATCATGGTTCAATAATTATTCATTAAAAAATACAAACATTTTAAAAACAAAAACAAATACAATACCACAAATTAAAAAAACACACTTAAAAAAGATGTAAATTAAAGTGACATACACAAAGATATGTTTAACAACGATGTTAAAAAAATGTAATACATCGATAATCTTACCTGTGATATTTTTGACATCACAATATTTAAGACAAAATATTTATGTCTCAAGATATTCTTTCCACTATATTTTTTCAGAACACCTCATCTTCTTTAGCACATGATGTGTGATAGAAGTCTTATGCAGGTTGAGATGGGAAATGTTTGCTATGTGGAAAAACTCTTCATCTCGGCAGGTCAACATTTATGTGTAAGAAGGCCAATTTAAGGTCCCTGAGCAGTTTCCAAGAACCCACATCTACATTGGCACAATTACACTGCAGCTGCATATTGTGTAGCTGAAGTCACCCAGGTGCGTCTTGCATCTAAGGCATAGTGGAGAGGCACTATGGCCAAATCTACAATACTTGTCTCGAGTGAGGTCGGTGCAATGAAGATATTCTAACTGAACTACTTAGATCTATTCTGAAGAAGCCCTGATTCCATAGCAAGTCCCTCAGGATAAAGGGTCCGTAGCATATTTCTTCTCTTCTGCATTGTACTTTCCCTTATTTCCCTATCCTTTCCTATCCAAGTGCATCTGAAGTGGCATAAGGGGCTAAAAACAAAGGTCTGAAATGAGGCCTGAGAAATATATAGTGGCTAAGATTACTTTATGCATTCCACCCATCACCATTTTATTTTCTTTAAAGCCTTCAAAAGAGCCACGAAACAACAGCCTTAGAGGCAAGCGAGTAGCCAATATCAACATTAAGAGTGTCAATTAGAGTTTGACAGAATGGACAAAATTCCCCAAAAAGCAACGGATCTCCAACCAAAATCACTTTTCCCCTGCATCACTTAGATGTGAGGGATCAACCAGATTTCTGGTGGCCTCTCTAACACAGGGCAACTCTTTCACAATGGTGGAAGTCCCATTCTTTTTAGGAGAGGGCATCCATGATTGAATTTTCCTGCCTGATCATGTAAACAGCAATTTGCCCTAGGTCTTCCAAACTCATCATGAAGCATATCTCAAACACTAAGGGCCTTATAATGAGTTTGGCGATCTGTGGACTGCCAAACTCATGGTGGGGCAGCGGTGGTGGCTGACCGCCGTATTACAACTTTGGCGATCAGACCAGCATGGGACCGCTGCAACCGCCGGGGATCCGTGATCCTTCGGCGGTGGTGCAGCAGTCTGGGGCAGCAATATGCTGGCGGTGACGCTGCGGCATCGTCAAGCATATTATGACTTTCCAGACCTCCACACTGTTCACAGCAGTGAGACGCCATGAAAAGTGTGGCGGTGCCCCTGTGCATGGGGGTGCATGGAGGGTGGCACATGTTGTGACCCCCTGTGTACATGCACCCTGTTCCTGCAAGGCATGGACTGCACAGTCCAAGCCGTGCAAGAACAAGCTATGGCGCTCCCTGGCTTCAGTTTCTAAGGCTTACACATGGGCCTTAGAACAGCACTGCCGCAGGACCGCCAAAGCACCACCCGCCAGACCATGAGGAAACTCGTAATCTGTCGGGCTAGTGGCGGTCGACTTTGACTGTGTGGGAGTGGGCAGTTGCATGGTGGCTGACCCACACCTCACAAAGTCGTTATTAGGCACTAAGTCTAAATGCATATATTTTGGCAATCTTTTTGCCCCCAAACATCAGCATCTTTGTTTTTGAAAACATGCATATTTTGTTGTCTAATAGAAGTTTTCTATTTATTAAAAATATACTCAATCCCTTTTTTCCTGAAATAATAGTTTTTTATTTTTAGGAGATGCATGTAGGTGACCAGGCATCAACTTGTCACTTGTATAAAATACTCATTGATAGTAATATCACACATCGGAACATGATGCCTTTCATGCTCATGTATCAGCACCGTATGCCAGGTATTCCCATTATATTCCAGATAACCCACCATTAGGCCAGTGATGGCCACAATTATGCCAAGAATTTCAACAACATGTAAAGAATTGATATAATTCGAGCGAAGTCATCATTATGCCAGGGATGAGCTATGTAATGCCAAAATGCCCTCAATAATGTAATGGATGCAACAATAACTCAGGTGCAAGCACCATTATGATTAGGGTGTCCACGATTTATAAAGAATTACTACTATTATGTCAGGACCAGCTGTCAGGTTTTGTACAAACCTCGTGTGTCAGATCCAACGCAGGCAATGTTCTTTTCTGTCTCTTAACATCCCCACCAGTGGTCACATGTACTTAAATACAGTGGTAGAAGCAACGGAAACTGAATTGGGATAAGAGTGAAAACAGAGACACAGGACTCCCCACAAAACCTAGTCACTTCTGGGGTCAAGAAGGCTGCAGGTTGCTGTGAATCTCTACAAAAGACAACTTAAGTAAACTGCCATTCCAACACTGAACATAACTGTAATTGTGAAGTTATCTACCTTAGTAATATCGCTCCATATTTTGACAGGATACTGGGAATCACCGAAAGGTAAGAATAAGAGACATAGGTATCTTGCAAAATAATTATATACATATACACCTCTCCCTATTCACGCCTCCTATATTCCAAATTGTTTTTTTGGGGGGGGCATTAGGACTCTGTGCACTTTGCCACTGCTAAGCAGTGCTATAGTGCTTGTGCTCACTGCTTGAAACATGGTAAAATTAGCCTGTGACTGACTGCCACGTTTACAACATGTTCCCAGGGCCTGTAAATTAAATGCTACTAGTGGGCCAGGAGCACTTATTGTGCCACCCACTTAAGTAGTCTTTTGAACATGCCTCAGGACTGCCATTGCAGACTTTGTGCAGTTTTAAACTGCCATTTGGATCTGTCAAAATAAACATCTTGCCAGGCCTAAAACTCACTTTTAATAGTATTTACATTACTTCAAATTAAGCCTATCTTTTCCCAACAATCCAAAGAAAAAATCATCTACGTATCAAACATAAACATAAACAGCTTGTTATGTTACAACATACAATACACAAAATTAAAAAAGTATTTCAATATTTCTTTTAGAAATGGCTCATTGTCTGTCTGTTCTGTCTTTGCTTCCTCAAATGGGATGGTTATGAAATGAATCCAATATGGAATCCACCCTGCGGTAGTCACAGTCTTTCAAAAGGACAATGGGGATCAGACTACTTTATTGCTCTTTAAATAAGTACTATTGAAATACTTTTTGAATTTTGTGTATTGTCTATTGTAACATAAATATTTGTAATAAACTGTTGATGTTTATGTTTGTTATGTAGTGAATTTTTGGTTTGGAATGTTGGGCAAAGATAGGCTTAATTTGAAGTAATGTAAATACTAATTATTGATTAAATCAGTTTCCTGGTGGGAATTCTTGTTCCATTGTGGTACAACTTTCGAATTTATCCCTGCTATACCCTATTGTACTCTGTGCTCTAGACAGCCCATAGGGCAGGGTGCATTGTACTTCAAAAGTTGGACATGTACTTTTAAGGTCCTGGTGGTGAAAAACAGGGAACAGGTGGAAATGTCATGTTTGGTGTCTGAATAATTGTATTGTAAAAATCTATTTAATGGTAAAGTCAGATTTTACGTCACAATTCTGAAAATGCCCCTTTCTGCATGTTACCATTTTCTTGGCCCAACCAATTGGTGCCTGCAGCCTATGTCCTTGGTTATATGACTATGATAAGCATGGCAGCTGGACTTTTGTTTATTCTTCCCAGACAGTGAGATAAAAGGGGACTATGTGTTGGCAGGAAGTGCCATTCTGCCAATATTTATGGCTACCTCAGCACTCTCACAAAGAACTTCACACTAGCCATTGTTCAACCCAGACCCCTTGGAGCCTGGACAGGGAGGAAGGAAATTCATGGGGGTAGCTCCAGAAGTTTCTTCCACTCCAAGCTGGCACTAGGATCCTCAGTCCCACTCTTCAGTTCATTCCTGGATCTACGGAAGACACTCAATAGGCTTGCTCTGTACTTCAGAGGACTTTCCTGCTGTTTGAAGCCTGCTTTGAACCCTCAGAGGACTGCCCTGCTGCTGTAGGACTGCCTTGCTGCTTGAACCCAGGACTACCATACAGACTCCAAAGGCTAGTTGGCTTGCCTCCTGTTCTGATCTACAGGGACACCAACAACTTTAGCCCTGACCCTGTACCCTACCTGAGGTGAGTTCTGCCTTCCAAGTAGTGCCCACACAGTCCTGGACCTTTGGAAGGGGTGCTAAAGGTGCCTAAACAGACTAAATCTAAAACTTGGGACTTGGAAAATGTTCAGCCAAAAAGTGCCCTGAGAACTGAGAGGAGACTGGGACCTACCTGTTTGCTGATCCATCCAAGGTGCATTGACAGTCGGCCTGACTTCACGGTAGCTCCAGCAAGGTTCTTCTCTGCAGCAGCAAATCCTGTTCAACAGCTCCTTGCAGAAAGGGTATCTGGACTTGTGGAGCCCTTGTTGGCTACAGTCAGTAGCTTCGCTTTGCTGAAGATTTTTGACTTCCAAAAAAGAGACTAAGGGCCTGATTATGAGTTTGGCGGATGGGATACTCCGTCACAAACATGACGGATATCCGGTCTGCCGTTTTGCAAGTTCCATAGGATATAATGGAATTGTAATTTGGCAGATGGGATATCCGTCACGTATGTAAAAGAGTAACCCTGTCCCCCAAACTCGTAATCAGGTCATAAGTCCGAACATAGATATCTTCACTACGACTTTATCCAGCAGCTACCCGATGACCACGCCTCCTCCTGCGACACCACTGGCTGCCTTGTCCTACTAAACTTTACCTTCTCAGGCATTTTCTTCAAAATTTCTTCTAAGTCCGAAGGTAAGTGGAGACCAGTGCCCAATCCACCTCGTGTATCCAAACCACGCTCCATGTCGGTTGGCCAAAACTTTTAACTTTGCCCCGTTCTCGCGTGTCTCTGCCATTGGTGCTTTGATCTTTTAGGTGTTAGTTTTCACTAAAAAGTTAAAAAATTCATGACTTCAGTTTTACTGATTGGTTTTCTGGTGTCAAATAATTTATTTGATTTTACTCTATTTTTTATTAATTTTTGTGGGATATTTCTTGTGTTGTGTGTTCACTTTGTTCCTGTTTAAATATAGGCTTGGGCGGAGTTCGCACAGTTCTACTCTGCAGAAATCCGCGAAATGCAAGAAAAGGTCCGCCGTGCTCCGCCGCGCTCCGCCGAGTTCTACCAGCAGCAGAGTCTGTTAAGTCGCGCTGCGCGTACTGATTTTTAGTGCCGGAAGTTTGTCCTGCGATATAAAATCAGCACAAACTGCACCAGAGGGCTCAGCTGCTGTCTGCCGCTCAAATAGACATTCTACTTGAGCAGCTGATTCCTCAACACGAGCAGCAGATTTCTCAATGCCAGCGGTTGCGACCTGCTGCTACTGCCCGCATTGAGAAATCTCGCCAGGAGGAGGTCGAGCTTGCGTTTTTTTCTCATGAACTCTCGCCAACTTAATGTTGCCGAGCCGCTGGAGAGAAAAAACGTTGCTTCGCGTCACTTCGCAGAGTTTTGCTGAACCCCACTCTCTGCACGGAGTGGACAAAACTCTGTCAACTTGGAGTGGACAAAACTCTGTCAACTCCGCTGGCAAAGCAGAATTCTTCACCCACGCCTATTTAAAGTCGGCATAAATACTTTACACATTGCCTCCAGTTAGGCCATGCTACCAGAGAGTTAAGCACAGACTAATGTGGTTCACCCTGGCAAGGATATTGGTTATTGCTTGAGATGGGTTTTCTCCCCATCAATCAAAAGCCCAATTTCCAACAGTATCTACCTCAGGCTCTGTCACTTTACCCTCATGCACATAGATGAATATGATTTCTACTTGACTGCTGGAAACTGAAAACATAAGAACATTATAAACATAATGTGATTCCCTACACTTACGTCTGTTATTGACCTGAAGCACACCCTTTCTTTATCGTTAAGTTCATTTTAATCCTTCTTTGACTGTTTGGCGTGCATGCACTCGAAATGTGCTCCGTCCCAATGCACATTGCACAAATCACAAAAGGGTGTGACGCGCGGTTTGCGAGCCACCTACGAGTTACACAGCCTTATTCAACATGTGATCCAATTGATGCACGTAATCATTAGTATTTCAACATTTCAATCCTTTTTATTTTCAATCTTTTAACAATATTTGTCCATCACATCAAAGGTTCGAGATTCCATAATTTTACGCATTTAAATTGCTCAAGAATTGCCCATTTGGGCCTATTCGCAGGCATATAAAGGAACTCCATTCCACCGTACCATCCTCTTTGAATTCACCCAATGCGTTTCGGTCTTCTACAACCTTCGTCAGGGGTATCTACGATGTTTAAAAATGTGTGTCAGTTAAAACACACACAGCGGTAATATGTGATGCAACATTCTTTCAACCCTAAAACGAAACATGAATTGATAAACAGTACTTCTGAATGAATATGAATATAAGTTCTGTTCCCTTTGTGACTTCACCCCTACAAATCCACCTGTATCTGCAAATAATAATCATAATCAATGTGTTCCCCCTTGCATTCGGACTCTAAATCCTCAAAAATATAACAATCTGTGTTCCTCTACCGTGATACTTACCATTATTACACCCATGGAACAAAAATTCAACCCCTTTGTTGTACCGCATCCTACACCAGTTTACAGATTGTCTGGTCTACTCTTTAAAACCATTTAATCCCAATCCATACCACCAGTTCTCCTGCCACGCGCCAAACAGCATGTCCTCCTTAGCTGTTCTCAAACGCCAGTCTGATCTAAATCCGCCAGCACTACACTTTTTACCCGTGCGTTTCCCATCCCACCTGTGAAAAACTAATATCACGTGATCACATCGTCCCACCCTCCCGGGTCCCTACACTTAGCCATTAGTAGGCATACTTGAATTCTAATACTTTACACTCAGTACATTAACATTTGTATACATATGAGATGTCCTTTTTGATTCAGTCTTGTTCAGTCACAGACACATACACAGAACATATAACCCAAATCTTGAGGGCTCAAACAAATATGTAAAACTAGTTCAAAGTTCATTGTCAAATCACACACAACTTCAGGCTAATTCTCAGATAGACAGAATGTACACAATCCAGTCCTTAGGAAAGTATAGTCACTAATGATTGAAATCCAAAATTTATTTATTTAAAGAGTTTGCTATAGCGCTGGCAAGACCTGAGGGTATCAGAGCGCTTTACAGACAATTGATTGTCAGACATTGTCAAATGCAGTGTTGGATAAACTTAGGATACAGAGCAACAATTTCTTTGGAGTCATATTGGATACAGATAACAAGTTATACAATAGAGTCTTTATGAAGTCAGATCACAGCAATTCCTGGAGAAGGATAGACAATGGACTGCTACTCAAAGAGGAAGTTTCAGTTGGATTCAGGTTGTGAAATGGGCATCAGAGGCTGAGGTGCTGATTGAGGAGAAGGCCTTTTAGTTGTCTTTTGAAGCTCATGAAGGAGGGATTTCTCCTGATATTTACTGGGAGGGAGTTCCAGATTTTGGGGGCATTGCCTAAGAAAGAGAGTGTTAGGGCTTTTTGTTTGTGTTTTTTAGGGGGGATGAGAAGCATAGTGTTTGAGCTCCTTAAGTATCTTGTCTGTCCTGCCTTTGTGAGTTTGGCAGCCAGGTAGGCTGGTTTCCCTGTGTGAAGGGCTTTGTGAGTGAAACAGGCAGTTTTGCAGTAGCCGGCAGGCTTCAATCGGGAGCCACTTTATCTTTTTCAGGGAGGGGGAGATGTGATCATGATATTTGATTCCAGTGACCATCCTTGTTGCTGCATTGAGTGTGGCTCTTAATGGAGCTAGGTGCGATTTTGCGGTGCCAGTGAGAGTGGTGTTTCCGAAGTCCAGTCATGAAAGAACTAAATCCTGCGTGGCAGTTATTAGATTTTTCTGGGGGAGAAAAGGTTTGATTTTATGGAGGAGTTTTAGGTTGTAGAATGCATTCTTCGCAGTATTCTTTATTTGCCAGTTCAAGCTCAGACTTGTGTCCAGGGTGATCCCCAGGGATTTGGCAGAATCGGCTGGAGTCAGTTTGCCGTTTAGAGCATCAATGGTATTTATCCAATCTTGGACTTGGGTGGTCTGTCCCTTGTCAAGAGGAGGACTTCCATCTTGTCTTGGTTGAGTTTCAGGTGGTTGTGTATTAACCAGTTTTGGACTTTAGTGAGCGTTGTATTTAGTCGTCTTAAGTCCGCTGGTGAGGATATTTCTAGGTAGAGCTGGGTGTTGTTAGCATAGAGGTGGTATGAGTTGTTAGCTTGTTTCAGCATGGTGGTGAGAGGTGTCATGTAAATATTGAAGAGTGTAGGTGATAGCATTGACACTTGGTGGACACCACTGGTTATGGCGGAGATCTCAGAAATTGCGTTGTTTATGCGGTTATGTAGGTAGGAGGCGAACCATTTCAAAGTCAAACCGTCAGTTCTGATTTGGTTATGGAGGGATTTTAGAAGCAGCTTGTGGTCAACCGTGTCAAAGGTCGCTGACAAGTCTAGAAGGATGAGTAGGCAGCATTTATCAGTGTCTAGGGATTTATGTATGTCATCTACTGTAGTCAGAATAGCTGTTTCCATGCTACAACCCTTCCTGAAACACAATTGGAACAAGTCAAGAAAAATTGTTGGAGTCAATGTGTTGGTTGAGTTGGGAGAGAACGCATTTTTCAAGAATTTTGCCAAAAAAGGGAAGGTTGGAGATGGGCCTGAAGTTGTTGGGGTCCTCTGGGTCAAAATCAGTTTTTTTTTAACACAGGGGGGACTTTACCTAGTTTGAGACAGTCAGGCATGACCCCATTGCTCAGGGAACTGTTTATTATCTTAGTCCAGAGAGGAGTTATGGTGTGGTTGAGATTTTTCGCTAGGGAGGCCGTGAGGGGGTCTTAAAAGTAGGAGGAGGGCTTGGTTTTCACAATCATCTTTGAGATGTCCTCCTCTGTGAGTGGGTTGAATGTCTTCCAGGTCTTGGGAGTTGTGGGGGATCCTAGGATTAGATTGCACTCTGCGGATTCAGGGAGGGGGGCCGATGTTTGGGAGTTTGAAGGGGGAAAAATGTCCATGGTTGGCTGGGATTGGTGGGTTAGGGAGAGCTCGATCTTCATGATTTTATCGTTGAAGAATTTTGAGAGATTGTCACAGTGTTCTTTGGAGACATGAGGATTCTTTTTCCCTGGTTTAGTGGTTTGTTGCTTTATGACGTTGAAGAGTTCCTTTGTTTTTTTGTTTTGTTTTATCCAGTACACTGCGGAAGACTGTAGCTTTTTTCTTCACAATGTGTTTTTGTAGTTCCTGCATTCCTTTCTGAGTGTTGAAGATGGGTTAGGGAACGATTGTTTCTCCAAAGTCTTTCTGAAGCTCAAAGTTGTCTTCTTTCAGCGTTGAGGTCTTTGTTGAACCATGAGCACAAGGGGGAATTTCAGATTTTTTTGAGTTTCAGAGGAGATAATTGGTCTAGGATAGTTGTCATTGCTGAGTTATAGTGAGTTGTAAGTTAAATTATTGAGAGGTTATCCATAAGGGTGGGAAGTAGAGATGACATTTTATCTTCTAGATCAGTTAGCGGAATCTGATTTACGTTGCGAGACCATTGTATAGTTTTCTGCGTGCAAATTGGGGATATTTCCGCTTGGTTGATTTTGAACAGAATGATGTGGTGATCCGACCAGTCAACTGGAAGGATGTTGTCAATATTTACCATTTCGTTGTGAGCGATGATGGCGTCAAGGGTAGTGCCTCTGATGTGAGTTTGGCCATTGCAGTGTTGGGTAAGGTCTTTACTGAGTAAGAGTTCATTTAAGGACTGGATTAGTGTATCTTTCTCTTCATTCCAGTATTGATTAAGTCACCTAGGATTATGTTACTGTCACAGGTTAATGAGCAGTATGTTATCAATTTTGATGAGTGTTCACCAAAGGAAAGCGTGTTATCTGGAGGATGGTAGAGGAGGTGACATTTTGCAGTTTTGTTATTCAACATTACGTTTGTGGAGAGATATTCAGAAGTGTGGTAGGTGAAGGTGTGTATTTAAACTATGTGTATGCTGTTCTTGTGAATAATGGCTAAGCCTCGACTTGCCTGCCTGCGAGCTGCCGTGTTTCGCTGGGGAAGAGGAGACCACACTCCCCAGCAACCCTTGAACAGTGATGCTGCTTTCAAGGGCCCAAGAGCCATAAGAGGATCGGAGGTGTCCAGTACCGCAGGACCCTCAACTTGGCTGCACGGGAGCTGCCATGTTGTACTGGGGAGGAGGAGACCACACTCCCCAGCAACCCTTGCACAGTGACGCTGCCTTCATGTGTCGGAGCACCATAAGAGGATCAGAGGC
Organism: Calotriton arnoldi; assembly: GCA_963921515.1. NCBI lineage: Eukaryota > Metazoa > Chordata > Amphibia > Caudata > Salamandridae > Calotriton > Calotriton arnoldi. Next base: position 238,211 of record CAWUFW010003238.1, read on the forward strand.
GTCCTGAACCCTGGGACGTGTGCCGGACGCGCCCGGGCATCGCCCGGGCGACGACGGTGTGAAGAGCGGACCCTTCTGCTCCTGTCAGCGCAAGCAAGAGCCGGGGTGGGGCCAATCCCTTTACAGCTGCAACTAAAAGGTACTGACTTATTTTGTTGTCATCATCAGTCCTCTGATTTGCTGACTCCCTGTGCAAACTCCCCTTCTTTACACCCTGAGCTCTTTATTGAGTGCCAATGGGGAAACGGAAGGCTGCACCAGCCCCTGGGAAATCCACTGCTGGTTCTACACTAGACAGCTTTTTGCAACAAGCTGTGGAGGTTATTAGCAGGGAAAACGACTTGGTAGAACGGCGTCTGTCCCTGACCTCCTTGCCTGAGCCACTTTCAAAGATATTGCAAGATCTCCCTGATTCCCATGTGTCTGTTGGGCTGTCCTCCCACAGCACTGCTCTTCCTCCATCTGCCCTGGGCTCTGCTCGGTTGGACTCTCTCACCGGTACTATCACTCTGACTGCTGCTATGAATGAGGGATGTGATGCCATGGTGCATAACCAGCCATCTGTTTGTACAACCAATTTGACTAACCATGAGGTCACCAATAACAGAGGGGGTAAGAGAAAGAAACTGGACCGGAACTTCAAGTCAAAAAAACTTTATCCAGAACCACCTATTGTTCCATCTACTCCAGCCGCAGATTCAAACTGGGATATCGGCCCTCGACTTATGAGCTACATGCAAGATTCTTTTGTGGTTCTGGTTGAGAAACATGTAAAAATGTATTGTCTTCACTTACTGCATCTCTGGTTCCTATCATTGATAGATTAGGCAAGGTTGAGGCAGCCTTGGCTAAGCTGAGAGATACTTTGTTGTAGCAACACTCTGTAAGTTCTTCTATGCCCGGTTCTTCAGGCTGCATCACTGACAAGGCCTATCCAAAATACCTCTCATTACATCCGTCGGTTTCTGGTGGAGTGACCACTTCCTCTCAAGCTACGAGGGGTACCGTTTGTAGCTCTAGTCCAGCCAGGCCTACTCACGTTTCAGGGGCACGCCCACAGAACTCTCCTGAAGGCACTCGTGGGGACTGGGCGCAGAAAGTTAGTTTGGGTGGCTCTGGAAGTATGTCTGTGGGTTTCACTCAACACTCTGGTCCTTCTAAGAGCCATACGTTGCAGTTGCCCCCTCAGACCATCCGCTAATTTGATCATGAGCAATTGGTTAATAAAGTCGTACATTGGGTTAATACTCAAGTGGGTGGCCTCATGCTAGGTGACAATCAGATACATCTTGTGAGTAGAGTTCCCTAGGTGGGCAATACCCCAAAACCAGATGTTATTAACTTTAAAAATAGAAGAGTGGCTAACAACATTTTGTCTAGGTTAAGTTTTACCTGCCTTGTGCCTACTGCTATTGAGGCTCTTCCGCTGGGTTATTTCTACAGACCCCAGGGGCATTTTCCCACCCTTTTACTATCTGAGCCAAACCTGGCTACCTCTAATAGGTTTACCCCTTTTTCCCAATTGGACCTACAGGACTGACTTCCTGATGTAGTTACTCCCTTTGGTTCAAGTGATCCACCAGCCAAGCCTGTGCTACCCAGGACTTACACTGAATCCAGGCCTTATGTGCCCACCGGTTGTAGTCCCGTTCCCACTAGGGCCATCACAAGTCATCCCACGCAACCACTGTCCATAGCTGGTTTAGCCAGCAAATGGGACAGGTCAGATTGGCTTAAGCTCATTGAATGCCATGCTATTATTTGTTTACAAGAGACATGGCTTATTGATCCTATCTATGTGGATGGGTATGCTACATACCACACGCCAGCAGTTGCTAGTAATATGGTCAGGGCCAAGAGTGGTTTGATCATGCTTGCTTCTCTTTCCTTCCCTTCAAAGGTACTATGGACAAAGTGTGACTCAGTATACTACCATATGATTCTGTTTCAGTTTTCTATCACAAGATTGCTGCTGATAAACCTATACGACAATGTTTTTGACCATTCTAAGGTCGACTTAGCACGCTCTTTACTTAAGGACATTGAGAAATGTATCAGCAACAAATGTGGTGGTTGTGCTTTGGTACTGTTGGGGGATTTTAACTTAAAAATGTGTCTGTTCTCCCATGAAAACCTTTGGGGGTTGGAGGATGAGGATTTGGGTTCTTATTACCCATTTTGCACATTGTCCTCTTGGTGATTAACTGAACCTGCTGTTGGCTAAATTTAATCTTAATTTCTCTTTCAACACTTTAAGTTCAACAGCTAACACTACGTCCACATTTGTGGGGCGAGGTACACCTAGTCAAATCAATTTTATTCTTTTCTCTAAATCACTAACACAATGGGTCTTGGATTACAGTCTATCAGACTCCACCCTCTGTGACCACAGGCTTCTGTCTCTCTCTCTCTTCACGGCTCACTGATTACTAGGATTCCTGTAGTGGTTCATCATACTCGCTTATCATCTTCTAAGAATCATGGGGTCATAAAAGTATGGTCCAAGGTTGACAAACCCTCTTTTTTAGCACAGCTAGTGGTCTCCACTTACCCTGATTTTCTGGTTTGTCTATCAGTGGATTACCTGCGCTCTTCAACAGCTTTGACCAGATCTGTAGAGCAGTAGTCAATCTTCTCCTGGTCCCATACAATAGGGGACGTAAGCCACCTTTAAAGTAGTTTGATGCCCATTGCACCCAGGCACACAACCAGTTACTCGTTGCTCTGAGACAATCTCCCAGAGATGTCGATCCCTGTATAGAGATGCCCTTAAAATCAGAAAGAATACTATCAGAGAGGCAACATTTTGATCACTGGTTCAGGCAAGTGAACTTAGGGACTGCAAGACCTTTTGGAAAACAGTTCATTGCAGTTTTTTTAGGCCAAAAAAGAGCCTGGCATTGACACTGTTATTCCATCAGAATCCTGGGTTGTCCACTTTACCAAACTTTACGCTGACCCTTACTCAGGGAACCAAGAGATCCCTGATCATAACCCTTTAGTCCCTTCTCAGCCACATACCAGCATCCTGAATGCGTACCAGCATTCCGCTAAGTATTCTGCGGGTCCAGTTATTAAACTGGAAGAGGTTATGCGGGCTGTGGCTAGTTGACCGGTTGGGCGTGCTCCTGGTCCAGACGGGCTTTCCTATGATATGTTTAAAGCTAACACCCCACTGATAGCCCCTATACTGACAAACATCCGTAATGCTGCCGTAGTGACTGGCCCTCCTAAGAACTGGTCCCAAGCGACCATTGTTCCTATTTTCAAAAAGGGCTTGAAAAATGACCCCCACTACTATCGTCCTATTTCACTGATTAATTCCATCATGAAGATTATGGGACAAATTCTGCTTTTGCACCTTTGGCTGAGGAGCGTAACATACTCTTGAATCTTCAATTCGGCTTCCGCTCCGGCCTTGGTACAGTCGAGCAGTCCTTACATCTATATTTGTTAATTGCCAAATACACTGTGACCAAGTGTGGCAAATTGTATCTTGCATTGATGGATTTGAGTTCCGCTTTCGACTCTGTATACAGGTCAAAATTGTGGGACATCATGATTGATACGGAGGTTGATCTCTATATTGCACATTTTCTTAGAAATCTGCACTATGATGTCACTGCCACTGAAAGGTATGGCTCAGGCGGAGAAACTACACCCCCTTTCAGCCTGGCAAGGGGCGTACGCCAGGGCTGTGTCCTTGCTCCTTTTCTGTTTTCCATTTATATGAACAGCTTGGAGGATAAAGTGGTTAATCTCAGGGCAGATTGCCCTCGTGTAGGCGCTCAGAGTAATCCCACACTAATTAATGCAGATGATACTGTCCTAATTGCCAGGACTGCAAATGGCTTACAACGTCTGCTGGACTGTTTTTGTGAGTTTATGGCCAGTTTAGATCTTATGGTGAACCAAACCAAGACCCATATAATGATTTTTTGGGAAGGAAGAGGGATAATGTCTCCTTTGTAGTGAACAGTAAAAAGGTTGGTTCTGTTCCTACTTTTACCTACCTTGGCATCCCCTTTGATACACCCCTCTCATGGGGACCCCTGAAGACCAGTAGAGCTGTTGCCTTCTCCAAATCAGTGGGGGCTGTCCTTAACTTTGCCTGTAAACTTGGTCAGAAACCAATAAAGGAACTCTCGACAGTCTACAAAGCCAAATGCTGTGCTATTGCCTCATATGGGGCAGGGGTGTGGGGCATTGAAGATCAGGGGCCTCTTGAAAAAATTGAGAATAGCTTCATCGAGAGACTGCTAGCTATTCGCCAAAGCACTAGTTCCTTCATCTGCCACACTGAGGTAGGGATCGGTTATATTAGGGATCCTAATAAAATCCAAAATCTCCTTTTGTGGCTTAGCATTTGGACCAAAAGCCAGACATCCTTTGATAGGGCTGTGCTTGCAGACTGCTTAACACTCGATCACTGTTTGAGTATTCCTTGGCTGTAGTATATACAGAATTTATGTTGTAGTATGGGACCGGAGGACTTGTTTACCTCTCCTAGCACTGCATTAGCCAGCTCTAATAGAACTCTGAAATATGCCTTTTCAGAGGGATGCCTGGAGAATAGAATGTGGAGTGCTGTAGACAAACCAAAGGTCCAGACCAATATGGGGATTTGACCGGTTGTAAGTCCTGCACCATACCTAGTATGAGTGGGAAATTTACACCACAAATTTTTGCTGACGAGACTCAGGTTATGCATGGTGCACTTTCTTGCTGCTTTTCCGTCACAAGGCACGCACTTTCTACAACTTCTTTTATGCCCATGTGATGGCCAATCTCCACAAACTACCTTAAAGTTTATTGTATTTTGTAAATTTTATTAGTTGCTGAGGAAACGCTATTTGCTGCCCATTCTCAGGGCAGGAGACATTCGTTATTGTAGAGCCGCCTTTATTTACCTGCAAACCTTACCCACGATCTGTTTCTCTGCTGCCACATATATTGAACGTGCTGAATACGCCATGATGGCGCCCGGGGAGCTGTGATAACGCACCCGGTGCCGAAAGAAGTGTACCGCGTTGCCGCCGACCTCCGTTTTTCCAGCATACAGCGCCCCCACCCCTCGGCCCGCATCTTGAATCGTCAACTTGCCGGCTGACCCACCTGGGGAGATCATTGTAGTGTAATTCCGCAACGACCCCAAAATGGCGGACGCACCCGTTCGCAGCGCCTCCAGCCCAGCGGTACATCTGTTTCCTTCACCGAGCGGCTGCTTCTTGTGAGGAAAGCCATCTGTATTCCTCTGCTCAAGGTACCATTTGTTTGCGGACTGCTGCATTGTACTCGCCATTCACGGCGATCGGCCCCGAGATGCTGCCTGTACCTGCCTGACTCTAAAATGGTGACCGCAATTTTCCCCATTCGAACCTCGTCTGCACTCATCTCGCTGCAAATATTAGATTCCTGTGTAATACAGAGCACTAATTGCCAGCGCTTCTTCATTGGTGGCCCCTTGATCGGTTGCAACTTCTCTATTGCTCACTTTGGTCCGCGTTTGTTGAGGCAGTCGAGTGCTCTGCGGACAAGATGGCGTCCAACACATGTTGAGGTCATACTTTACCTACAATAGTCTTTCCGACAACACTTGATGCATTGTGTTAGCAGGATCCCATGCAACTAACCCAGTGTCCCATCTAACTCCTGTGTCCTTAATGCCTTGTAGCTGCACCTGATCGTAGTCATTGGCAGCGGCTGCGCACCATCCCTCTGCATACAAAACACCCCTCTGAGAGAGACGATTCCACTGCATCCACCGCTAGGGAACCTTTTCCTTTGACGTCGCCAACGATCTCTCCCTATGTCCTTTGTGAGCTTGGAGACCCCGGTTTCCTGGTTGAGGCTATAAGGCTCTATTCGGCGGCCTACCACTCTCCGAGCATCACTTTTCGACCCTGAGGTGCCCATGGCCCCCCTACCACTGTGTTCGTGGACTATTGCCCAGCACTCACTACTGCTTCGGGGAATGGGGAAGATCTGTAGACTTCGGAGCTGTCTCTTCCACCTCTCCTCTCATGGGGTGAGCTGGAGGATGAGGCGGACGGCGTTTCCCAGTAACACCGGGACCGTTGCCTTCTATGGAACTATGATGATGCCCCATGGGCGGAAACTAATAACTGTTTGTACTTACCGCGGAGCCCGAGTAGCCTTGGCTGCTGCCCGGTGGAGCTGTCCTATGCAGCTATCGAGGAGTCTAACTCTGGTTCACCCACGCGCCCATCACCTACCCAGCCGGACATCGGACATTGTTTCTCACGGTCCTTCACAGTTTTATCTGTCTTTCTCTTTGACTGCTTTGACTGCTTTGTTCCCCCTGAAGTACTTCCCCCCTCCGGTCTACCTGACTCTATCTGCATTCCTCTCCCCTGTTACCTTTCCCCCCACTACCTTCCATTCCCCACTAGACGCGTGTCTTGCATATTCTACACGCTAATAACTTATATTATTGTGTAATCTCATGTTTTTCTCCTAAGCCTACACGTGTAACTGCAACTGTAACTGCAACTGATGTAATTTTCGTAACCTGTAACCCGCTGATCCTCATGTAAAGCGCTCTGATACCTCCGGGTCTAGCCAGCGCTATATAAAACTTTTCAAATAAAATAAAATATATAAATAAATATCAAGCAGTGGGCTACTGTTCTTATGTGATGTTTTATGAATTTTAGGTGGATTTTAACTGATTTCTTTTATATTGATTGCCGTGCCTTTTATCATTGTATTTATTGTCTTCAATATGTTTGAATCCTTGCTTAGATAATCAAGGGGGACAGAGCAGACCCCTAACAAGCTTCCTTTTAGGACTTCTTTTGAGGTTTTTGTTCCACTGGTTTTATCTGAGCTTTGTGGCATTTCACTTGACACCTGATTCTGTATGATTATTTATTTATTGCTATGAACTGAGACTAGTATCTATAATGTTTTTAACTACATATACTGTTTGGCACTGTGTACTTTTATGGTTCAAATGAGCTGAAATAAAGTTGATTTAAGTTAAGTTAAGGCTGAGCCACCACCGAGGTGGTCCTCCCTGTCTTTACTGATGATGGAGAAGCCAGGAGGGACTTGTAGGTCAAGGAGTGGCTATCAGGAGTCTTTTAACCAGGTTTCTGTGAATAACGCAATGTCAATGTGGTGGTTCAGGATGGTTTCAGCCCGTTCAGTTGCATGTTTGGTTGCCAATTTGCAGTTGATGAGCATGCAATTGATATTTCTCCTGCAGTTGAGTTTGTGATCATGCGGCACCTGGGGGATATTGATGTAATGTGTTGGTGGTCTAGCGATTCTTGGAGGGTTGGGCTGTCTCCTGAATCCACTGATCACCTGGATCTTGCAGGTGGGGTTGACCTGGGTTGGAGCCACGTCATAGGATTTGGTTAAGTCCATCACTTCCTTAAAAGAAATCGCAGGGATAGATCTTTTCAGTCTGTGGGCTTGTTTGTTGAGAGGAGTATCCATGTAGTAAGGACTGGCTGCAGCAACATTGTGGCATAAATTGCCTAGTTAGAATGACAAGCACCATGAGGAATGTTATACCTGAAGATCAAAGATGGCATCTGTCTATCTGGACTCTCAAGAGTCCATGGCCCACTGGGAAATATAGATCTCTACTGGTGCTCTACAGCACAGAAAATTTCCCACGCACATGCTGCTTGAATCCAATCAGCACCCGCACTCAGTACTGACCACAAGCCTTTCCTTTTCTGGAAGGTCCTTAGCGTAGATGATCTCAAAGTATTGCTTCCTTGCACACAAACCTAACATGATGATCACCAGCACTGACACCACATCCTGACATCTGCACTGTGCCCGGGACAGGATGCTTGATGGAAAAGACTTTCACTGCCTATAATTACATGTTTTGTGCCAGATCCAGCATTAGGGATGAACACCATCATAGAAGGGCTACTTATCCTACACCAATACTGACCACTGCTATTGCTGGGCAGGCATTATGACAGAAATTGGCTCATACTGCCAAGAATAACACCAATATCTCAGTCATAGGCAGCATTGTGCTTGGGCTTTCCTCTATCTTGCCAACGATTCCCATTCTATGCCATGAATTTCCACCTTTTGCCAAGGTCAAGATTATGCCATGGGAGGGCAACATACTAACTAGGATAAGGATACCCATAATATACTAATTCAATCGCTATTATGTCTAGCATGGACTCCAGCATGCCAAGGATGCCCATAGTATAACAAGAACGGCCAGCATTATTCCTGGATTGGGAAAAACGATGTCAAGGTTTGGAGATAGAGAGACAAGGAGATAAAGAGAGTGAAAAGTTGAAGAGCACAAGTGAGAGAAACAGGGAAACAGCCTTTACCATGCATCCTCTACCATGCATGCCTTCACCACACAGACAAGTACCACGCAGGTAAGTATTTGTACCTGTATCACGCAGTACTTTACCACACAGGTAAAAAAAAAAATCTGAATAAAATATTTTTTTATGTTACTTTAAAAAAAAAAGCGGTAACGGTGTGGGTAAATTGAGGCAAAAGTAATTTTAGGATTCAGGGGTGGATAGAGGTAAAGGAAGGAAAGTGTATTTTTTCTTTTTTTGGGTTTACTGGTGGGCAGAGGTAAATGAATGAAAGGGTACTTTTAGAGTTATGGGATGAGTAGAGGTAAAGGGAGGTAAGGGTTATTTAAGGATTTAGGCGTGGCTACAGGTAAAAGGAGGAAAGGGTGATTTTAGGGTTATTGGCTGGGTACAGGTAAAGCGAGGCAAGGGTAGTTTGTGGGTTAGGGTGGGTGGAGGTAAAGTAAATTAAGGATAATTTAAGGGTTTAGTGATTAGAAGAGGTAAAGGGGTAGGGGTGATTTGGGGGTTTAGGGGTGGGGAGAGGCAAAAGGAGGTAAGAGTAATTTTAGGGTTTAGAAGTAGGCAGAGTTACTGGGAGGTGCATGTATTTTTGGGGTTTAGGGATGGGTAGAGGTAAAAGGAGGAAAGGGCAATTTTAGTTACTAGAGTTGGATAAAGGGAGGTAAGGGTAATTTTAGAGTTTATATATATATATAAAATTATATGTGTGCATGTGTGTGTGCGTGTGTGTGTGTGTGTGTTTTGTGAATCTGTATTTGAATTAATGAATTCTGGCTTAGGTGAGTGTCACCAAGTGTGAGAGTGACACAGCCGGCCCTCACTTTTGTAGTGACCCTCAGCCTGACAGTGTTCCCCTCTAGTGGCCCTTTAACATGAACCTGAGCGCCTTGGACCACATATGACTTATGGCACACTCATATGGTAGAACCCACAGAACTGGAGCGTAGTTGCGCTCCCCTGCCAGACGCACAGCTTGATTCGTGACTTTTCAAATAAATTTTGCAAACTTGTCCGTGTTTAAAAATATTTATTCCATGTATTCCAAAGTTCTTTTTTCATTTATTACTCCATTCACATGTAAGGTGCTTATGTTTTCCAATGTTTCTAATGCAACAGATATGCCTATCCAGGACTTTCTCTGGAGCACGCAGGAATACATAATTCATCGATGGTAGTTTGTCATGTTTTTACCCAATGCATTTCGGGCTTCCATAGCCCTTCTTCAGGGGTTCACTATGTAGTTAAAAAGTTGCCATTAGATTTATGTTCAGACCTGTATTCATCAAAATTCATTTTAAATGCATTGCATTCTGTGAAAAAACTCCTACCATGTTTTAGAGCCATCCAATGAACAGCGCTTTCCCTCTGCAAACGGGTTTTTAAACGTATCCAAAATGTGCCCAAAGAAAGTTCTCCCAAAGCATACCTCCCTTAAGTCTTTAGCCTCCGTGTTCAAATTAAAAGTCACGCCCGAAAAAATTCCCAAACAATTTAACCGTGCCCACAATCAAAACAAACAAAACTTTCTCCTGTACCTGCATCCATTTCAGTGCAAACGACTCCAAACACTTTCCACTCCTTCAATATCAATATATTCCATTCTCACCTACCCCCTGACTCTGCCCTTTGTACCTCATTCAAAATAACCACGCCCTCGTGATAAACCAATGACTTCAACCAACCGATTCCAATCCCCGACCCTCAGAAATACAAGTCCCATCAATCACCTCTTTTAACGCCTCATGTGCCCACCCAAACCTGATTTTGAACCGCTAACATGTGTCCTCACTTACACAGCCTCTAAACTCAAAAGCCCCCTGAGTCTATAAATAATATACCCTGTTGTTAGTTTGCACCCAAAAAGGATTATTGGACTTAACAAGATAAATAGACATGACGTCACATGTAAGGTTTTACAGCAACATCACATCCATAGAAGTGGAAAATCATGTTATGAATCATAATCTAATGGATTGTCACAGCGGACCTTTCATTTTGGAATTTTTACAATGAACATCAAGTCTAGAATATTCAAACTGTTTTAAACTGTGAAAATGTTTAAATGTAAACGTCATGTTTGATAGAAAGAAATGTAAGATCAGACAATCGATGTCTTGAGAACAGCTGTCGGAAGGGTGGGGTATATGATTTATAGACTCGGGGGGCTTTTGAGTTTAGAGGTGGGCACATGAGGCGTTAAAAGAGGTGATTGATGGGACTTGTATTTCTGAGGGTGGGGGATTGGAATCGTTTGGTTGAAGTGATTGGTTTATCACGAGGGCGTGGTTACTTTGAATGAGGTACAAAGGGCAGAGTCACGGGGTAGGTGAGAATGGAATACATTGATATTGAAGGAGTGGAAAGTGTTTGGAGTCGTTTGTACTGAAATGGATGCAGGTACAGGAGAAAGTTTTGTTTGTTTTGATTGTGGGCACGGTTAAATTGTTTGGGAATTTTTTCGGGCGTGACTTTTAATGTGAACACGGAGGCTAAAGACTTAAGGGAGGTATGCTTTGGGAGAATCTTCTTTGGGCACATTTGGGATACGTTTAAAAACACGTTTGCAGAGGGAAAGCGCTGTTCATTGGATGGCTCTAAAACATGGTAGGAGTTTTTTCACAGAATGCAAAGCATGTAAAATGAATTTTGATGAATACAGGTCTGAACATAAATCTAATGGCAACTTTTTAACTTCATAGTGAACCCCTGAAGAAGGGCTATGGAAGCCCGAAATGCATTGGGTAAAAACATACTGCCATGGATGAATTATGTATTCCTGCGTGCTCCAGAGGAAGGCCTGGATAGGCATATCTGTTGCATTAGAAACATTGGAAAACATAAGCATCTTACATGTGAATGGAGTAATAAATGACAAAAGAACTTTGGAATACATGGAATAAATATTGTTAAACACGGACACCTTTGTGCCTTTTTTTTTAAAAGTAATGAATCAAGCTGTGCGTCTGGCAGGGGAGCGCCAGGGCCGGACTGGCTGTAGCAGGCACCGGGCGTTTCCCTGGTGGGCCACCAGGTTGAGGGCCAGTTTTAGGCCCCTGGGGGGCCGTTTTTGTTACTGGGGGCCGGCAATATCGGCCCCCTGTAACAAAATCGGCTGAAACCGGCCCTGCAAACAGCTCGGCCGCACCCCCCTCCTCCCCTCTAGGGGGGCCGGCCGGGCAGTGTGTCAGGGCCGGTTTCGGCTCCCAGTCCGGCGCTGGGGAGCGCAACTACACTCCAGTTCTGTGGATTCCATACGTTTGCGTGTTACAAGGGCAGAGCACGCGGGTCCAGGCTGCACGCGTCAGTCAAAAACTTCAAGCAAAGCGGAAGTAATGATGCAGAAAGGTGTGCATTCTATCGCCTTTTCTTCAGACACTCATATGGTAACCATGCATGAAATTATGTGCCCCACATACCATATTGAACACAGTGCATCTCGTATTATGGAGTATTCTTGGCAGGATGGTGCCGTCTCCTGACATTGTGTTGGTAGTGGCATTACAGAGCCAATTCTTGGTACAACGCTGGCCCTATAATAATGGTGGTAACATGGGTATATTGTGGACATGGTTGACATTATTGATTGCATCCCTGGCATAATGGTGTCCCTGGTAGATTAGTGCACACACGTGACACAATGTAGATATTCTTAAAATAAATGTGGCTATTGTTGGCAAAAAAATGTGGAATTCCTGGCATGTGGTGGGCATACCTAGCCTTTAGTGGTGATATGGTGATACGGTGATACACGGTAGATCTGTCCAAGTGTGGTACTAGTAATTCTATATTTGCCAATATATACTTACATTCACAATGTACTAGCAGTTGGTATTTTGTCCAAGATTTTTTGGCAGGTCGACATTTTTATCCTCGTGTACAACCCCTACCATGCAGATTTGCATTTGTAACATGTGGGATTCTACTAGCAAAGGGCAGGATAGAAACCAGAAATTAGGTGGAATGTAGAACTGAAGAAGGACGAAGTATATTAACGTGATCCTTCAGTACTTGAAGAACACCTGCCCATTTAATCACGGTAGGATCAACTACACCTCGGACACTTTGAAAGTCCTCAGTTGTTCAGTGGGTAAGGGCTGCCACCACTTTATGGACCCCATTAACCTACCCACTGAGTGCTCCACCTGTAGACAATCACTATGGCATGTAGAACCTGGGGCAACAACGGACTCGCCCACACACCAAATTAAAAGTGATCAGAACTTACAGAGAAAGACTGAGCATCAGTGGCATATGTTTTTAATTAACAGCAGGTCCCTTCCAAAACATAAAATAGAAATCTTTATCTTTCTGGAGGACAACCAGACAGAATTTTTATATCTGACAGAAACCTGGCTAAAAGATGATTATCTGCCTGACATTACAGTATCACTCCCCCATGGATACTCCATCGCAAGGTGCGATTGAATGGATAAGGTTGGGGGTGGCGGGGTAGTTGCAGTGATATTTAAAAATAACCTGAAAACTAAGTTCACCTCCGTCATGATTTCAGGGTGTGAAAGTCTCTCTTTTTCGATTGAACTATCACACACCTATACCTTGTCTGGGTTGCTCACCTATCGCACTGCGGGGCCAGCCACCAAGTTATTGCAGGCCTTGCCCGACGTTTTAGCCTAACATAGCTTGCAAACAGTAAATTTTTCGTTGTTAGCGGACTTAAGCATTTCACCTTGAAGACAAGGCCTGCACACATGAAGTAAACTTCATACATGACCTCTCAGCAATACAGTTCTCTCAATTGGTCGCCTCACCCACCCACAACAATGGTCATTTGCTTGATTCAATTTTTACTAATATTCCAAACATGACAGTGAAAGCCTCCCTTCCTGTCTGTTGGTTAGATCATTTTATTATCCCTTTCTTCCTTCCAGTAGCAGGAAATAAAGCTCCCATAGTGTTGCAATCAAGGTTTACCTGGCAGTGGTCTAAACTAGACACAATAATCTGGGAAATGACCTTACACAATTTAGTACCAAACTATCTGGTGATGTCTTCACATCGTTTTCAGCATTCAAGGAATGGGTAAACGTTGCCCTAGATGAGTTAATCCCTCTAAGACCTAACAGGAGCCCCTGGCTACGAGCAAATGCACAGTGGTTTCCTACAGAACTAATAGAATATAAGAAATAATGTAAAAGAAAGGAAGGGAAGTGGAAAATAAGCTACAATGACACTTGTAAACTTATCTACAAAAAAACTTTCAAAAAGTATAAACACGCAATCAGGAAAGTCCGGATGGATGATTTTGTGGAAAAGGATCAACAATTCCTCTAAATCGAGAGGTCGTCACGACTGAGCGGGCCGAGGTCGAGCGAGGAACTTGGCGGCAGGCTGAAGCCGGTAGCGGGAGCTCCCGGCGCAGCGAGGCAGAAATCAATGTCGGCAGGATATAGCCCATAGTGACGCTCATGGAAGAGAATGTCAGGTATACATGACGCTGTAAGCAATCCGGTAATCATTTCCCAATTTTAAATACCTTTGTTTTCCGGTTTTTTTTTCTCCCACGCCTGCCGCTGTGCCGCTGTGTACACCCTTTGCATTTTCACGTCACTGCATGGGGCAGGAGGCAGCTGACTACATTGGATTCGGGGGACGCCGGACTGAGTTGTGGAGGAGGATACGGGCTGCTGTAACCTCGATCGGCTTCCGGGTCGGGGGGGGCAGAGACAGAACAGTACGCTGGCGAGCTGTAAAGCCCAGAGAAAACTCCACAGCACAAGACTCTTTTTCCGGCCCCCCGGTGAATTGGGTAAGACAAGCTTTTAGCAGGAGAGAGGTTTGGCAGATGGAAAAAGAGTTGCCTCCTTTTTGTTCTGGGTTGCCTCATTGTTTCCCTGAGTTAGTCTTAGAAAATAAGGGAAAGAAACAGGAGGGGGACAGTGAGGCTGCGCTGGTAGAGGAGCAGCTGGGGTCGGAGGTCTCGGCTGAGCTGCATAAAGTCTTTAGTATTGTACCTGCCCCCTCCCAAGAAATAGGTATCAGCTGCGTTCTCAGTTTGAGGCAAAAAATTGGGGGAAATCAGTTGTGGAGGGGAGAACAGTTGGAGAAGTACTCCCAGTTACCCTTAAGAAAAAGGCGATAAAATCTGGGGGAGTAAAAAGCGAAGGGAAGCAAAAGCAGCGCGCCTACCAGTTAAGACAACCCCTTCATTAAAATCTTACTTCAAAATAATGGAGCAGGTGGCGACCTCCAATGGGGGGCAGCAAGGACCACAGCAGCCCCCTCCCCTCTTCAGTTGGAAAATCGGTATACACCACTAATTGTGGATGATGATGGCGGAGAGAAAGAGGCATGTCGGGTCGGGGCAGAAGAGACACTTAATGAAGGAAGCCCCCCTCCCATTATAGGGTTACTCCCCTATATTGAACCGATAATAGCGCAAGGTAGTGGCAGTGCCCCGGACGGTGGAAAACCTGATACTTTGTTAGGGGCAGAAAGCGGCAGGACCCATTTGGAGTTAATGTTATTAAATCTAAGAGGAGATTTATTTTCAAAATTTGAGATTTCTGAGGCTAATCAGAGAGGGATACAGGATAAATGTGAGGTTTTAGAAGGAAAACTGGATGATATAGCCTCGCGAACTGGTGTTCTGGAATCTCAAGTCAAGGTCCTCTCGGAAGCGGTATCAGGAAACAGCAAAGATCTTGAGAAATTAAAAATCCAGAATAAAACCTTACAAGAAGACCTAGAGAGATTGGAGATGCAGGCAAGGCGTAATAACCTAAGAGTTCTCAAAATTCCGGAAGGTGCGGAAGGAGGAGATATAAAGGCATTTATTTGTAAAATCCTCAGAGAAGGAGTTCTGAAGGACAGGCCGGACATAGATTTGGACAAAGAGATTCAGAGGGTTCATAGAGACCCTTTTAAATTACATCCGGCCAGAAAAGCTCCAAGGAAAATTCTGATCAATTTCCTTACCTATGCAGTTAAAGAGTTGGTGTTGGGGAGAGCTTTAAAATAAACTGCATTACAATTTGACTCAGTTAACTACCAAATCAGGTCGGATCTTGGAAAGAGAACGGCGCAAAGGCAGTGGGACCTTGGAACTAGAATGCCTGAGCTCAGAAGTCGGGGGGCGCAGGTTCAAATGAAATTTCCGGCCATGTTAAAAATAATGTGGTTAAACAAGATGTATAACTTTAGCTCTCCTGAGGAAGTAGATATTTTCTTAGCCCAAATGAAGAAGTAGATCAGATTTAGACCAGTTTAGACTCAGGAATGTATAATGGATAGATAACACTGATTTGATTAAATTAGGGGGCAGTTAGGGCTTAGGAGGTGGTAGGGATGCGGTGTAGATAATAGTGGGAAAAAATAAAAAAAAAAAAAAAAAAAAACATAAAAATATACATAAAAGTAGATAAACAATAAAAAGTTTAGTGGAACTTAATATAGTTTAATATGTATTTGTGGGTTTATTTATAGGAGTAGATGCTTCGAGCTGCAAAGGGAGGGTCCTGAATAGGCGGTTTTAATCGCCGAAGGATAGTGGGAGGGTTCCTTATGGGAGGGTGGGATGGGGGAGCACAGGGTGTTGGGAGCAAGGGGGAAAAAATAAAAAATTCAGTCCTCATACAAATCTTAAAGTTTCAGAGTTGCGAGAGAAGAGCCTAGGGGTTGTAAGGATGAATAGGCTAAATAAAGTTAAATTAATAACATGGAATGTGAATGGATTGAGGAGTAGGAGAAAGATGTCCCGGGTCACAGAATTTTTGAAGAACAGTGAGGCACATATCTGTCTCTTAGAAGAAACCCATCTAGAGGCTCACGAGTGTAAACAAGGGTTTAGCAAGGTAAGATGGATTCAGGAGGTGCTTTGTTCAGACCAAAGAGGAAGTACTAGAGGAGTAGCACTGATCATAAGGAGCAATGCAGGTATAAATGTGGTAAAGCAAGACACGGATCAGTCAGGGAGATGGTTGGTGGCTACTTTGACAGTTTGGGGAGCACCTCTAGTTTGCGTAGCGTATTATGGGCCAAATGAAGATAATCCAGGGGCACTTTTAAAACTTGAGGTTAGTCTGTTGAACACTACTGCACCGATTATAATTGGGGGGGACTTCAATTTGGTTTTAAACAAAGAGAGAGACCGTACTTCAAAAGCAAAATACAATAGTCCTCCAAAAATGTTTGCTGCGTTAAAAAACATAATTAAAGACTTTAACTTGCTAGATATTTGGAGGAGTAAGAATGGGGAAACTAGAGATTTTACGTTCTACAGTAAAAAGTACAAGCATCACTCGAGAATTGATTATTTTCTTATAGATCAGGTGCTGTTTTCGGATATCGAGGTAATAAACCACATTCCTGCTATATTATCAGACCATTCAGCAGTAGCTATGACCCTGGGGCTTAAGCAAAGAGAGATACAAAAAAGGTGGACTCTAGATAGGACCATGTTATTGGATGAAGAAGTGATTACGGAGATAGGAGATAAAACCGATGAGTACTTCAATTTTAATAATGGCACAGCCAAAGAACAGACAGTGTGGGAGGCTTTTAAAGCCTATATAAGGGGGATACTTAGTTCCATAATGATAGGAAGAAGGAAAGCTCTGAAAAATGAAGAAGCGGATAGGATAAGTAAGATTAAGGAAAAAGAAATAGAACTACAGAAAGCATCAATGGAGACCTTGAGTACAGTACCATGTTTGGAAAAAGAGTTGGAGACTCTACGGGCTGAATTTCAAGCTGACTTAGATAAGAAGCTTTTGGATAGGTGGAAAGCTAGTAAGCTTCAGCACTTTGCATACGGAGAGAAATGTGGTTCTCTATTAGCATGGAAGGCGAAAACGGATAGGGCAAGGAACCTGATAAAGATTTTAATCAAAAGAGGGTCAGGAGGAATAATATATGAGGATGATAAAATTCGTGAGGAGGCTAGAAGTTTTATGAGTGATCTATATAAGGAGGATATCGGACCAGGACAAAAGGTAGTTCAGGAGTATCTAAAGTTAACAACGCTCCCTCAGTTGACAGAAGAATATAAGGTATTGTTGCAAGCAAGTATTACTGAAGAAGAAGTTAGAGTACAATGTAACAAAATGGTCAGGGGAAAAGCTGCAGGCCCAGATGGGCTCCCAATTGAGTTATATGTAGGAATTTTGGATAAGGTAGTGCCAATTTTAAAGAACCTGTTTAATAAAATTTATATTGGGGGTGAAAACACACCAGGTTCATGGGCAGAAGCTACGGTGACCCTGATATTAAAACCTAATAAAGACCCACAGAAGATAGAGTCTTATAGACCAATATCCTTATTAAATTCAGATTATAAGCTCTTTACAGGTATATTGGCAGCACGGGTGGCAAAGGTTATAAAAGCAGTAGTTCACTCAGATCAGAGAGGTTTTATACCAGGGAGGCAGTTGAATGAGCTTACTTTTCAGGTAATGGGGGCCACAGACATGGCTGAGGTAAAGAAGGCTCCTCTGACGATAGTAGCAAAAGATGCTGCAAAAGCTTTTGACCAGGTTAACTGGGCATATCTGTGGGAGACATTAAAAAGTTTTGGTTTCCCTAACAATTTTGTTCAGGCGATGAAGAGTTTATATTTTAGCCCTAAAGCGAAGGTGTTGGTAAATGGGGCCCTGACAGATTGGTTTAATATTACACGAGGCACTAGACAGGGGTGCCCTCTGTCACCACTTTTATTTAATCTGTATATTGAGCCATTTGTCAGCTGGCTTAGGGTAGATCCTATTATTCACCCCTTTATAATGGGAAAGTTAGAACTTAAACTTGCTCTCTATGCAGATGATTTGCTTCTATACACAACAAATCCTGCAGAGGCAATCCCCAGACTTATCGAGAAGGCAGAGAGGTTTGGTGAAGTCTCGGGGTATAAAATTAATAAAGACAAAACTGAAATAATGGAATGGAATCAAGTAAGGGGAAGTCAGGGGGTAAAAAGTCAAATGAGGTATTTAGGGGTTCAGTTAGTGCAGAAACTAGAGGATATTCCCAAAGTTAATTGGAAGAGGGTTTCTAAAGAGGTGGCTAGTTTACTTACACGATGGGCAAACCTCCCTTTGAACATCTATGGGAGGGTTAACCTTGTAAAAATGATAATCCTACCCAAAATCACCTTTCTATATAATTCAGTCCCATTCTTATTTAGGATAGAAGATATAGCGAAGCTACAAGGCAAAATAGGTACCTTTATTTGGGCTTCGAAAGGCCCTAGAATAGCCTGGAAAAAGTTAAGAAGAGGTCTTACAGCAGGTGGGTTAGCACTACCAGACCTACTCACATATTGTTATGCTTTTCATTTTAAAAACTTCAGGATGTTGGCTAATAAAACGGATTCCTCATCATTAGGTCTACTGTTTGAGGCTATGTTAAAAGATGTGGAGCAAGGGCAGGAATATTTCCTATACAAGTATGGAGATCCGAAGTTCTATAAAAAAGTCAGGCTAAAGATTCTGGGAGCTGCTTTAAAGATTTGGATGTATGTAAGAAGAAGAATGAAAATTCCATATTATGCAGCACAGGCCCCAGTTTGGGATTCCCCGGCACCCCGGAATGCCTACAAGATCAACTTAGTCAGCCTCTAAAAATGGGAGGTATAAGGTGCTGGGGTGACCTGCAAGAGGATTCTAAGCTCATAAGTTGGGAGGCACTTTGCAGGTTAACCGGAGGAACACTGACGAGGTTTAAGTTTTATCAGATATCGTCATGGTGGGCGATGCAGAATTGGCATAAGGAGGAGGTAAATTTGAAAGCGGATTTAGTTACTAGGACGGGCACATGGAAAAGGGAGGTTTCGTTCTGGTATCGGGCTCTATTAGATGCTGAGGATGATGGGGAGTCTGAAGTTATAAGATTGTGGGGCGATGAATATGGAGAAAGTGAAACTGATGTTTATAAAATATGGTCTGACTCTTTTTCTATGTTGCAGGCTATAGTAAAACCAGCCGCACTTAGGAGGAATCATTTGTATACTGCTTATAGAGTTTATTGGTCTCCAAAAAAGTTATCTAAGGTGACAGGGAATGTATATAGTTGCCCTAGGTGCAACTATCCAGCAGCAGATGATATTCATATGTTTATGGAATGTCCAAGAATTAAATCTTACTGGATGGAGGTATGTGGATTTCTGGAAGTTGTGCTGGAGAGACCGATGGATGTAAGTACCAGTTTAATTTTCTTCGGTCTATCGAATGACTATCATGTGAATGCACCTGCATCCAACTTTATATTTTATGTGGTAATCCTGGCAAGGAGAGAAATTTGTAGGGGTGGAAATCGGAAACTCCCCGACTTTTGCTGAATGTTTGAAGAGCATTATCTACACTAGTGAATCAGATATGGCTTGTGACCAAAGAAGTAAAGTTAAGATCTGGGCTGCTTTGTTAAACTGGAGAAAGAAGGAAAGTGGGTCCAATGATTAAGCCAATGTACCGTCGGTCCTGGCCTCCTAAGTAACATCCCGGGGCCCCTAGAAATGTGAACAGGAGTGGGAGAAGGTAACGGTATCATCTTGGAGGGAAAGTTTCCTTTCTCTCTCTTTGCCTCTCCCAAGGGCTAGTAAAGGTTGGCATGGAGTGATTGGAGGAATCCCATTAAGAGATTTGGTAGTATGAGGACAAAAAAAACAAAACAAAAAAAAACAATTCCTCTAAATCCTTGAAGAAACTTTAGAATATTGTGAATTCCTTTCTGAAACCTGTTACCCCAGGAGCAGGCCCTCCTCCCTCGGAGGCCCGCTGTGTGCTAGTAACTCATTATTTCCTCAGGAAAGCAAAGCTCATTTACAGCGCACTTGTAGGGGCATCAGACCGCAAGGATAGGACCAACAAGAAGACCGTAGCCCACAGCACAAAGGTTGAACTTTCCGCATTCCCACAGGTTAGCAAGGAGAAAATTTTAACCATTGCAAAAACAGTTAAATCAGGCTCCTCACGGGTCCCTGCACCCCTAGACATCCTTCTTAAAGGAGGGGACGTCATTCTTTCAGCACTCACTGACATATACAATTCATCCTTGGATAGCGGCAGTGTGCAGATGCATGCAAGCACGCCATCATCAGACCCTTACCAAAGAAACCTTCTACCAGCCCAGAGTTAGTTGACTGGATGGCTGCTAGCTGTGTCCAAAACAGAGGTGTAGAAGGGTGATTCAAGGTTTAATACTATCCTCCTCGGCTACAGGAACTCTCTGTATCTGGGTAGCCCGCTCTCTGTTACTGAACAACTTCAGGTAATACAGAACTTCGCGGCCCGAATACTCTTGGGCATCCCCACATTCCAAATGGCCTCCCCGGCTCTTGCCGCACTTCATTAGCTGCCCATAAGCAAGAGGATTCATTTTAAAGCACTCTGCATAGCTCACCGCGTGAGGCACATAGTAGGTCCCCGTATCCCTTTCACCTGACCAGCCTCTATTGTACCAACAAAGAGCTAAGATGATGCTATCTGAGTCCTCTTTTGGTTCCTAGAGAAAAAAGAGCCAGATGCGGTGTCCGCTCTTTCGCCTATCTTGTCCCCAAACTTTGGAATACTTTACTGTTAACTGTTAGACAGAACGACAATCTGATCAGCTCAAAATTCATCTCTCTGCTCAAGTTCATTGTATTCAAGCCAACTGGACCTCAGCACTGGGAAGCCGGTTTGGGTAACCATGCGCTTAACAAATCCTTTGAATTGAACTGAGCTGAACTTATACTGGAGGTTTTCACCCCTTGCACGCACCGCATTAAAATGTTTGAGATTCACCACACTTCAACCAGTTATCCCAGCCATTTTTTCTTTCCCTCACTAAAGAAAAACAAGCACTTCACTTTCTAACTCGTAACCAGTTGAAACAGTGACTCAAACACTGATTACTTCCAGGCTAGACTTGGATTCCTCGACCTTGGCTGTTATTCCCTTGTCCTCCTTCACACTAATTAAGGTTGTCCTTTCTGCCATGACCTGACTCATTTACACCAAGAGAACATTTGACCACATCTCGCTTGTTTTGAGTGACTTACACTGGCTTCCAACCAAGGCCACAAACATAGTTTAAATTTGTTGTCAGATGAATAAATCTCTCCATCTCGGAATTTCATCTTACCTAGTTAAAATACTGACAATATGTAGCAGTCTATGGGAACTCAAGAGGAAGGACGCATTGACTCTAGAAAGCCAAAATTCAAAGCCTCTTTAGCATTAAAACAAATATTTACTGTTGCTATAGCCAGCCTCTGAAACGCCCACCCTCTTCAACGAATAACTCTACCAAACCTTCTTCCATTTAACAAATTATTAAACACGCTTTTCTTTGTCTTTTATCTGAGCTAAGCCCATCTCTCAAAAGTTTGTCTTGAGCACTTTTTCCTCTACTTTTTTTTCCTCCGCCATTTCCTAGTAAATACACCCCTAAGAATACCATTTTAGGGGTTACCTTTTAATACCCATGACTTTTTAGCTATTGTGTGTAAAATTGTGCCTTAAATGCTTAATTTGGTGATCTGACTTATAGTGATTCCATTTTAGAACACTGTATTAGGCTTGTTCTTGATTACTGTTTGAAACAGTGGTTTTAGCATGTTTCAATTTTTATTACAATGTTGGTGGCATATGCTTTACAGTAACAGAATTCAAATAAAATAACTAAACAGTTATCATGTTATATTTACAACTCTGAAAACTGCTGCTACTCCTACTAATAAAAACAACTATAATAATAATACACTAAGGGGTATATTCACAAGAACGTGCGCTAAACATCTCCAAAAAATGTTAACGCAACTTCACACATCGCAGTCTATCGCGGGAAAATAACCCTGTGTTAACGTGGAATTCACAACACGGCGGTACCATGCGATAGTCTCCCGAAACCGCGCCCAAAGTCTGCGATACAACCACCGCGACGGCGATAAAAACACAAACCCCAAAGCATAAAAAGACACAATGGGCCCAAACGCGATAAGAAAACAGTGATAACCAGCGAGAGGCCAGCAATACCCACGCGTAATGCGGGAAAAAGCACAAGAACAGCATACGGAAAATGCCACTAAAAAGGAAATGAACTGCGGAGTACCACGGATGCACCCTGACCAACTGCAGAGGACAACATGAACCCCACAATCCCCACGGAGGAACACCCAGGAATCTAGGGGTCGTGGAAGGGCAATGAGAAGAGTAAGACGGAGTACAGTCTGCATGAAAACACGATTATCGTCACGGATGAGATAGAACACCACCACCAACTGTACGTCACCTCCAACGTGTCATTGGCAACAAAGAGGCAAAGATGGTACACCATCTCGGACCATGTGAATGCCGTCACAGCGCCGAGGAGGACAATGGAAGAGGATAAGAGGTGCTGGATTGATGTGAATGGCAAAACCAAGCAGAAACTCGCTGCCAACACGAAAGCAGCAACGCACTTCGGAGGAGGGGGGCCAGCAGAACACCAGGAGCTGAATGACATGGAGACGATGGTGGCCACAGTCATCAGTCGGGAGACGGTGACAGGAGTTGGGGATCCGGACACTACCCAACATGACCCGACACTACATCAACAGGGTGCGTACCGACCAGGGAGTGGGGGGACGAGGGGAGATGGGCACAATGGCACACATGCACAATTAGGCAGAACACATTGCACACCCACAATGACTCAGGATTATGTCCCTGATTCCACGGGAACACTTCAGCACACACACAAACACCAAGTAGTCCCACATACACCACAACACATCAACAATCACACAACCAACACATGCACACGTGCGAAACACTTTAAACATGCATATACGTCTGCCACACTGATAATGCAAGAGACACCACATGATGAGTAGCATGGCTGCAGTCCAATCATCATGACAATGTTCACGGCATGACACTGAGGTGGCTGAGTGTGGACCACAACCGGAAAGGAGCAGGTCACACTCGGACACAACCACCTGCACAAACAACCCCTGACGTCAATGACACATCTGCAGACAAACCATGCCCAAGAGTCACAACTCGACAAAGAGCACAAGTTACCCAAGTCTGCAACATCTCAGCACTGTGGAAGCACAGAACTGAAAGGCACACTGCATGAAAGGTATAAGTGGCAGCCAAATCAGAGCCGCAGGTGCGACTCACCCACCGTGCAGCATACGCACATAAGAGTAAGTGCACCTCGACATTGACAACATCCTGGTACAAACAGCAACACCTCCACAACAGAACACAGGACACAACTGGTGCAGCATATGTGCACAACATGGCCAATGACATCTGGCACAGCAGGAAACAGTGACATGACAATGTAGAAGTACAACCTGTAACCTGCAAATATTTTTTATTCACACATGCTGTGCTTGTGGACATTTTGTACTGTCCCATGATTGCCAGGGACGGCCACAATGTGACGTGCTCATGTGAAGAAATTGGGAATGAGGGTGTTCCTACGGGCTATTCCTGCCGCAGCTGCAGTGGGATGTGGGCCACCTGCCCCATCGTCCTCATCATTGTCCGGTACTTCTGGAACTTGGATCCATGGGGGCATTGGTGCGTACACAGATGTTGTGCAACACACAACATGCAACGATCATCTTGCACACGATGTCTGGGCTGTACAGGAGCCTTCCACCTGTGACGTCCAGGCACCTGAAACATGACTTCAACACGCCAAATGTGCGTTCCACGATGCCCCTGGTGCGTATGTGGGCCGCATTGTACTGCCTCTGGGCGGGTGTGTTCGGGTCTCGGAGGGGTGTCATCATCCAAGGGCAGAGTGCATATCCTTGATCACCTGCAGAGCAGAGAGAAAAGAGTCAATACTTGGTTCGGCATGATGTGTTGGCAAGCCCACTAGTCCAGTGACGACTGTGCTGGCTGTGTGTGCGGTGAGTGTAAGCCAGCCCTCAGGGAGTAGCTGGTGCTGGCAACAACTTCAACAGTCATCAGGCACTCAGGAATGCAATGTTCGAACAGCAAGGGAGCATGACTTGAGTTGCACAGAGTTAGTGGCCCCGGATGCACAGCGGCCGACACAGGCCTACCGCCACGGGACGCTGACTTGCGGGACACTGGGGTAGGGTCATGAGGGCAGAGCAGGGTCTCGTATGTATCAAAGGTGGTTTTCGCGGAGTGTCTTGGGGGAGAGTGGGAGGTGTACCCCCAGGGCATGATGCAGAGGGCACATACCAGCTGTGTCCTGCAACATGGCGGATATGAATGCCACAGACTCATGCCAAACACCAAGTCCGTACCTGCCAGTTGCTGATGACAACCCCCAGGCCACAGGCTCAGACACCAACAATGTTCTGCCGGAGGCTGACGGTGACTCACGGTGCACAGGGTTAGTGGCACCAGGTCAGTCCTTGCTAGTGGTCGGCCTCCTCCGTAACGGTGATCCGTGTTTCCACCGGACTGAAACGCATCTTTCTCTCACTCCTCTCCCTGCGATCACTGGCATGAACTCTGCCATTGATTAATGAAGACTCAGTTCTAGATGTGGGACATACTGGACTGCAGTGTAGGACGGCTGCAGCGGTGGAGTATGTCAACGAATGAGGACTCCTGGGGGCCTGTGTCACGGAGGACAGCGATGGTCTGAGGAGGCTGCCAAGGTCGCGGGCATGGGTCTTGGAGCTAGCACCGGCACGTGGTGGGCCCTCTTTGACACACGACGGTGTCGGCAGGTGAGCAGTGCAGCCTTGGAGCGCTGGGGCGGGCAAGCCGGGTCTGGGTATCAGCGGCCTGGGGTGCAGCAGGCGCACAGGCTCGCAGGCTCCGCTGCTCACGGCGTCGGCCTTGTGGCGGGCTGAGAGGTGCTGCCCTGGCAGCGACATTGGCCATTACGGGAGAGCAAGTCAAAAAGAAAGAGGGGGAGAAAGAGGGACAAAGCTAGGTCCACCCTCCTAATGCAATAGTAGACCTACAAATCCGGTATGACCGGATATGGACCATGAGGCACATTATTGCTTAAATTACAGTATGTTAATCGTGTTTCACGTTACATGTCTGTCTATCTGTTTGTTTCGTCATGTCCCCGGTGTAGTTACCAGGTGCATTTTTAACCCCCCTTTTTCCTTTAACACACCTAAATTTCCACCATAACTTTAGGCAAGCATGTTATTTCGCAGCTCTGCATGGTTAATCACATCTTGGCAGAATGAAAGCACGCATCGCAAGGAGCCCTTGGGTATTACGCCTCATTCCACCCACCCCCAAGAGGGGGTAGGGTTACCTTAATCATTGTTCTTTCTTTATTCTTTTTACAGATTCTACGGGACTATTATGTACCCATACTACGTGACAAATGCGTATCGTATGTATTATTAATAATTGTCTTATTTTGCAGCATTTAGTTGTTTTCACTTAAATCACTGTAGGTCACTTTGGAGTGGTACACACAGGGCGGGACCCTGTGTTGTCCTGAAGAAGACCTGTGGGGAAGCTCGAAACATGTTGACGTCTACTAGGGACCCCTAACGCATTTGGATAGGCCCACTAGAGACTCACCCCGGTTTTAATAGACCAACTAGGAGCCCGAATAAAGTTTTTTCTGCCCACTAGTTAGGTACTTTTTAATAAATTCCACTCCACCACACCACTGCACCACACATAGCTTCTCACGATTAGTGCTCCTACGTCTCATCGCAAGTCGTAGCACGCCTCAGCCCGTAGCGGGTTGAGATGGCCCCAATGATGAAGCATGTCACCATGGGGAAACCCTGGTGAGTGAGGGGACTCAAGAAAGGAAAGTTTCCCTTCCTTAAGACTTTTAAGCTCGCATTGAGTGAAAGTCTACATCCCAGCTAGGTCCATATCCGGTCACACCGGATTTGTAGGTCTACTATTGCATTAGGAGGGTGGACCTAGCTTTGTCCCTCTTTCTCCCCCTCTTTATTTTTGACTTGTGATATACAGCGTAAGCTGTGGGAGTTACAGAATTCCATTCCCTTTTTTGTGTACCTTAACTACGCCCCAAACATGACGGAAATTACAGGATTGACGTTCTCAGAAGAAGAGGTAGAGAGAACAATTGCATCCATGCTACCTTTCGCAGGAGTACCTAACAGAGACACCAATGAATCAGGACAATTCTGGGACGAACTTACTGAATTAAAAAGGAACCAAATCAAGACCATGGTACATGGAATTATGATGACCGAATATCTCAGATCCAACTCTGCTCCACGGGGTTTGATCGTACGCAATGAGCCTTTTATATTTCAACAGGATAAGACTTTCAAAAAAGATTGGTCGCTGATTTCCTGGCATTGCACCAGAGACTGGCTCATGCTAATTATAAAGACCGCAGCACGTTTGTCAGATGAAATGAAAAGCGAAATACACACGATGGAGATTCACCTAAAGACTTTTCAGAACTTCACAGATCTGAAAAGACGCCTAGAAGAACTGAACAAATCAATGACCGATTTTGAAATAAGTCTTAAAGACACAAAGTACATCAAATTGAAAAAAGATCAAAAATCATTCTCCCATGAGAAAGTTTATCCATACACCAAAGATGACTACGTGCCATCAGGAAGGAATCCAGGCTATAACACCGACAGTGATGGGTCAGAAACAGGCTCGGACCATTCGGATACTGGCTACAATCACATCTACAGAAACAGAACCAGACGTCCACGAGGAGGACGGCCAAGAAACCAAGGGGCAGCCAATTTTGGATGGCCACAGTTCCATGGACCACCACCACCGTATGGGGGACCACATCCATTCTTTTATGGACCACCGCCTTTCCACCAACAAACATACCCACAACAACCTCATGCCTATTGGGACCAGGCAGACCAACCAAGCCATTCTTTTTTAGGACGGGGCAAGGGACCCCAAAGAGGAAAGACCAGAAAAAACCAACAATTACAGTGGGCACAACACCTGGAAGTCTCGAGGAGCCACACCAGGAGCATGGGTCCGCCGAATCTCCCATCAGGCAGCAACCAACCAGTCTAATAGTAAATCTATCAGACATCACCCTAACCTCTACACAACAATCCGTCTTAGAGAAAGGACTGGGTTTCGTACCAACGCCGAGCATGGACAAATTTAAACTCTGCTGTGAGCTCAATGAGTTCATTCGCAAGATAAAATTGCAAGTCTTTTTTAAGGATAAACCTCTCGACGATACCCAACCGAGTGACACGGGTCTGCACAGAAAATCGTTTTTCACTCCACCAGCAGCAAGTCTCCCAGTGGAATTACTTGCTTTTGAAAAAGCAGTCCTGAAGGAGGTATCTGATATCAACCCAAGGACCATAAAAGTGTTCCACAATACGAGCAAAAAAGAACAAGAAGCGATACAACAACTGGCAAACAACAATGAGGTGACTATAAAACCAGCAGACAAGGGAGGAGCCATAGTGCTACAAAACTCCACAGCATACGGCAAAGTCTGTCTCAACCTACTGGGAGATGAAAGAAATTACATCAAGATAAAAGAAGACCCTACCGAACGATTACGCATTGAAATCGCATACTTGGTTGAGGAATCAATAGCCAACAACTGGATTACCAAAAAGGAAGCAGATTTCCTGGAAAATACCAAACCCACTACCCAGTATTTCTACACCATCCCTAAGATCCATAAATCTATGGACAACCCACCAGGAAGACCAATAGTCTCGGGGATAGGCTCAATATTAGAACCCCTTTCTAGATTTGCTGATGCTTTCCTGCGGCCACTAGTACAAAGTACCAGTACGTACTTGCAGGACACAAAAGCGGTTCTCTGTCTTCTCCAAGACTTACCCTTTGATCCCTCAACTAATATCCTGATTGGCTTGGATGTGGAAAGTTTATATACCAGTCTACCACAAAAAGCAACATTAGACATCCTTGAGGAAATACTATTCCAAGAACCATGGCGTTACCTCACACCCAGACATCTAGTCCTTGAATGTTGCCGGCTGGCCCTTACAGAAAATTACTTCAGATTTGAAGACACACTGTTCCGCCAACAGCATGGAACTAGCATGGGAAGCACTTTCGCGCCGAGTGTAGCAGGACTTTATGTCCACAACCTTGAGAAGCTAAAGATATTGCATGATTCAAACCCACATTTTGCTCACCTCCAACTTTGGAAACGTTACATCGACGATGTGTTCATAATATGGAGAGGCAATGAAGCAGAAGCAACAGACTTCATCAATTGGCTAAACCTGCAAGACCCTTTTTTAAAATTCACTTTCACCATGAGCAGATCTCAAATGGTTTTCCTTGATCTGAATATAAAAGCTCACAATGGTCTCTTAACAACTACTACTCATTTCAAACCTACAGCCAGAAACTGTCTCTTAATATACGACAGTTTCCACCCAAGACAGTTGAAAGAGAACCTTCCCATCGGACAATTTTTGTGCTTAAGACGTAATTGTACTGAAAGAGATGATTACAATATTCAAGCTAGAGACCTGGCAGAGAAACTTATAGGAAGGAAATATCCTAGACAGTTAGTTTCTAAAGCCAAAAAAAGAGCCCTGAATAATCACAGAGAGGCCCTCTTTGAACCTCGACAATCAACAATGAAAGAGAAACGACCAATATGCATAACAACCTACAATGTTGCATCCAACAAAGTAATGAAAATAGTGAACAAACATTGGAGGACCCTCAATAGTGGTGATCTAAACATACCAAAACCCATGTTCAGCCACAAAAAAGGCAAAAACATGAGAAACCATTTTGTCCACACACGTCCGAGAAATATGGGGAACCCTGATGGGCCGCAAAGGGTGCTTCAACCATTACCAGGAGGACACTATCCTTGCAGTAATTGCAGTGTTTGCCACTTGACTGCTGCCACTAAGAAAGTGGAATTCAATAACAACATGACCTGGGAACTACGAAACTTCACTAACTGTAACACCATAGGAGTCGTATACCTGATTACCTGTATCTGTAACCTCCACTATGTTGGGATGACTACCAGGAAAGTCAGCACCCGAATAGTGGAACACCGTAGTAATATAAGATGTCAGAGGGCCACTACAAAAATGACATCTCACTTCATAGAAACTAAGCATACACCGAACGACATGAAGTGGGTGGTCTTAGAACATATAAAGTATAGTGAGAACCAAGATAAGAGACTCCATGAGAAAGAACAACGCTGGGTTTTCAAACTACGGGCAGATAGTCGGGGCCTGAACGACAATATTCCGTGGGGTCAATTCACACAATGACTCACACCTTAGGATCTCAGTGTTTTGCCTAACATATCCATTTTAATACTGAATTCTCTACCTGAAGATTAGAGATCTAGCAGATTATCCTGTTTTTCAAACACACCATATCTGAATACTGACAAACCGCAGGATGTGCGACATATTCCCCGGTCAAGAACCCGTAATTATTTAGGTACCATCAACTAGGTGTTATTACATGCAGTATACACCAATTACCACACTATTTTCCTAGACAGTAATGACCACTTGTCTAATGGCATATCTTCTTTCCAACACACCATCCCCTCATCCATCACCATCAGAGGTCGTTTCATTAATTGAGCACCTCTTATGGGTTTATCCCCCCCTTTTTTGTTTTCCCTCTGGCAGTAAATCCAGCAACTTTGAAACGAAAACTAAGTACACAGTATGAAAGTGCACTCAGCCTTTCACGTTCGTTAAGGATCGCATGATAGGCAGAGCATACTGCCGGTGAACCACTTGTCTCAACCACTGTTCTGTGTTTCTGTATTTGTTATGAATTTGTAGCACGTACTTGAACCCCGTCTTCATATATGAAGCAAGTTTTTTCATTCCCAACAGGGCTACGCCATTAGCACAAGATTGGGCGGCCATTTTGGGAAGGTTTGCGTTCTAGTCATCCTAGTATGACTAGACGGAAACACTTCCTTTTAACCCAGCTCCCTAGCGAGGGACGCCAATATGCGGTCTCGAGGGAGAATTCACTAGGTCTACTGACCGAGAGGTTATC
This sequence comes from Calotriton arnoldi, assembly GCA_963921515.1. Lineage (NCBI taxonomy): Eukaryota > Metazoa > Chordata > Amphibia > Caudata > Salamandridae > Calotriton > Calotriton arnoldi. The sequence goes on from CAWUFW010003238.1 coordinate 268,464, forward strand.
ATACAAGTAAGTGGTTTTGCATTACAGGTTGTATACTGAAACCGAGCACGCTGCGGGGTTTGCTCTCAGCGTGTTTTTGGTATTCTTCTGCATCTTTCATTTCCAATACGATCCTGGATCAAAAAACGGCAAATGACAATGTTTCTCCTCCGTTTTTTCTAGAGTTCCAGTTGGAACCCTCTCACCTTGATTGAGACCATGAGGCACATTATTGCTTAAATTACAGTATGTTAATCGTGTTTCACGTTACATGTCTGTCTATCTGTTTGTTTTGTCATGTCCACGGTGTAGTTACCAGGTGCATTTTTAACCCCCCTTTTTCCTTTAACACACCTAAATTTCCACTATAACTTTAGGCAAGCATGTTATTTCGCAGCTCTGCATGGTTAATCACATCTTGGCAGAATGAAAGCACGCATCGCAAGGAGCCCTTGGGTATTACGCCTCATTCCACCCACCCCCAAGAGGGGGTAGGGTTACCTTAATCATTGTTCTTTCTTTATTCTTTTTACAGATACTACGGGACTATTATGTACCCATACTACGTGACAAATGCGTATCGTATGTATTATTAATAATTGTCTTATTTTGCAGCATTTAGTTGTTTTCACTTAAATCACTGTAGGTCACTTTGGAGTGGTACACACAGGGCGGGACCCTGTGTTGTCCTGAAGAAGAGCTGTGGGGAAGCTCGAAACATGTTGACGTCTACTAGGGACCCCTAACGCATTCGGATAGGCCCACTAGAGACTCACCCCGGTTTTAATAGACCAACTAGGAGCCCGAATAAAGTTTTTCTGCCCACTAGTTAGGTACTTTTTAATAAATTCCACTCCACCACACCACTGCACCACACATAGCTTCTCACGATTAGTGCTCCTACGTCTCATCGCAAGTCGTAGCATGCCTCAGCCCGTAGCGGGTTGAGATGGCCCCAATGATGAAGCATGTCACCATGGGGAAACCCTGGTGAGTGAGGGGACTCAAGAAAGGAAAGTTTCCCTTCCTTAAGACTTTTAAGCTCGCATTGAGTGAAAGTCTACATCCCAGCTAGGTCCATATCCGGTCACACCGGATTTGTAGGTCTACCATTACGGGAGAGCACCACGCTCAGCGCCACGGTGTTTTTATCCACACCCCTGCGCAGGCCTGGCATAAGCCGGGCCAACCCACTACGCTCACGCACACAGGGGGGGACGCAGCGATCGACATTTCCACGATCTAACCCACAGCCTGGGGTGACATGGTTGCGTCCACTGTTCACTACTCTCCAGACACCAGCAGTTAATGTCTGCATGGACATATCTGTGGTTTGCATACCCAGGTCTGTCCAGCACATTCACGCCACACTTGTCGTTGTGTACATTCCCATTCATGGGTCACTTGCATCCTTCGCACATGCCTGCTTTCCGCCTCTCCACACGTTCAGCTGTTGTGTGGCTGTGGTGCCATGATATAGCTGGCTTGTGTACATGGGAAGCCCAGGATCCCAATGGAGTTGTGTTGTCGTGTCTGGTAGGTGGGCATGTTGATTGACATGTTGTATGTGGTTTGCTCACATGTGCATTCCCACAGTTGTGCGTTGTGTTATGGTGGCTTTGAGGTGTGTGGTGTGTTGATTTGGTACTTACCAAAGAGCAGTCCAGTTCCATAGGTGCCATCCTGGAAGCGCTGGTTGATGATGGACTGTCGAAAGATGTAGGAATCATGCACACTGCCTGGGTAGTTTGCGACGACATTGGTGAACATTCCCCGATGGTCCACTATTGCCTGCACATTGATGGAATGCGTGTGCTTTCTGTTGCGGTAGATGTGTGCAGTGTAAACAGGGGGCACAAGTAGGACATGTGTGCAGTCAACGGCCCCCAACACGTGTGGGAATCTAGCAATGGCGTAGAAGCCTTGCTTGGTCTCCAGCTGTTCCTGCGCAGTGTGGGGGAAGTGAAGGTACTGGGGTATGAAGCTGATGATGGCATCCAGGACAGGTGTGAGGAACTTTGATAGGGCTGGCTGTGAGACTCCTCTGACTCTGGCCATTGTTGGTTGGAAGGTAACAGAGGCCAACATGTGCAGCACTGCCAGCAGCTTTGTCTGCGGAGGGATGTTGGTTGTCCGCTGTGTTGGGACCGTCAGCCTGTGGCCGATGTGGATCATGATGCGGAGGATGGTTGTCCTTTTGAGCCTGTAGTGGGCAATGACTTCCTCGGGCGTTAGGTCTGTGAGACTAGTGCGTTTTCCGTAGGTCCGCTATCTTACTCTGTGCTGCCTCTGTGGTGGTCCGGGGGGGGGGGGTGCCGGTCCGGGTCCTGGGGGTGGTGGCGGTACTGGTGGTGGTGGTGGTGGGTGTTGTGGCCCTGTTGGGGCTCCAAGCTGCATGATGAGTAGCTCCATGGCGTCGGTTGGTCTTCGGGTGTGGCTGTGTGTGGGGCTCCGTTGCCTACTGCAGGTAGTTCTGCTTAACACCAGCAAGAGGCAGGTGCTAAATACCTGCTGCTACCGCGGCTTATCACGTGGTGTTGACTCGCATCTCGGATCTGGCAGTTCGTTGTGAAAGTGTGGAGTGGTGTTTTCGTGGGTTTTTGCACGGGAACGCCTACTCTGCATCTCATTAGGGTTAGTTGGTGCTGTCACCCGTGGGGATGAAATTTGCGGCAGTTATCGCGGGTATACTGGCGATGTCTGCAGTTTGCACCCACTTGTGAATGGGGCGATAAATCTGTCTCCACTTTTGATGCGCTAAGGTGGCGATAACTCGGCGCTAAGTCCTTGTGAATATGCCCCTAAGTAATGGTTCCATGTGTGTGATAGGAAGCACTATTTAAAAACAAGTTACAACTACCCTTACTATTACTATTAGTAACATTATACTAATTATTAGCAGTAGTAGTATTTATTGATGTTATTCTGTATATTATTTTTGTTAGGCATGTCAATAAGGAATTGTCTTCTATTTCCATCTAATGTCCCTATTTTGAGCTGAGGTTTGAGTAGGGGCATTAGCAGTAGGGTGGAGTAGGAGAGTAGGACACTGGGTTGCTGCAAAGGCCGCTAACTGTAGGGTGGGCAACATTTTGCTTAAAAGCCTCGAATATTGCCCCATTGTCAAGGCACAAAATGTCATCTGACATAAGGGCTGGCTCAGCGTGCCCTTGGTTGTAAATTCATGAGCAGTTATAATTCTGTGTACTCAAGGCACTGATTCACAGAGGCATTTATGAGTAGAACTTCAGGAGCATTCTTTTGCATACTCTTACATGCCTTTGCACATCAGCCCTAAATCGTACAATTCCCTATTAGCAGTGGCGGCCGGCACAGTTAAGAGCAGTGGGGCGGGATGGAGGGGAAAGTCGATAGACGACTGGAAAGGTACAATTAAATTCAAAAATAAATAAAACTACTTACCTTGTGTTTACCACATCGCCGAGTTGGTGATGGGGCGAGCACAAGGTAAGTGGTTTTATTTATTTATTTATTTCATTTGACCTATCCCTTCATCTGTCGACTTCCCCCCACCTACCCCGCTCTTACCTGTACCAGCCGCCACTGCCTGTTAGTGAAAGTGCAAGGAGGGCCCAGTCCTTTCTGTTTGTATATGTGTAGTCCCTGAGTATTGCCAGTTTATATGTTTTGGCGCCAATTAAAAAAAAAAGCATGTAAAAGTGCGTAAAAGAGTACTACAGACTACTACTTCATGTTCTCCAAAATGCCTGTGTGAATAGTCTCCAATATCTTTAAAAGGAGCAGGATCTGGGGCAGGCCACCCAAACATTAGCATTGTGATGTATAAGACTATATTCAGTTAACCCAAAAACATACTCTCCACTTTTAAAGCACTTCCGCGCCAGCACCAGTCCAAATGCAAGCCACAGCGCCACCTAGCGCAGGCTGCCGGTTCTTTCCTCTTCCAGCTAGAGCGGGCCTGGAGCTGGGACGATTTCCCGGAGCAGGGCCTTCTAATTCGAGCAGTAATTACAGGAATGTAATGTTACTTTCCCTGCTGGGGAAGGTGTCTGCATGTCTGCAGCGTCCCGGCCGTGCCAAAGATGCTTACAGCATTTATATTTTCCATGCTGCGGTGGGTTTGGAACCTTTACACAAGCTTAGGACAGGGTAAATTTTAGTCCCAGCACAAATCTCTTGATCATTCCGCCTTGAAATATGGGAAAACAGCACTCCCAGTGTGGAAAGAGCAGCGCACTCCATAAATCCTCGGGCGCAGGAACTGCGAAAGCTGCAGAAGGCACACAAGGCGCATTATAAAGGAAGCACTGTGCAGGCTTAATATTATTTTCTGCTTTCAGAAATCTACATGTGTGGTTTTGGATAAAGGCCTTTTAGTGTGGAGCAGAGATGGCCCAGTGTTTTTTGTGCGCGCGGTGTGTTTTTCAAAGCCGAGGTGTGCCTCCTAGAGAGGTGCCGTGATGGGGACTGGGGACTGTAATGCAACTCAGGTTTCCAAACAGCAAAGAAAAAAAGAACGTGTAAATTCAAATCTGCTAGGAAGAAAAAAAACACGAACCCCATCTTGGAATAAGGGTAGCACCAGACACCCAACAGGTGCATTGACAAGAACACATTCCAAAAATTAGCGCCCAACAGCCACCATTATTGTATTTTTAAATATATAAAGTTTCCTGGGAGTATGCACGCAACCATCTCTGTGGTGGAACATGGGCAGCCCATTGTGGCGGCTGAAAAGCGACATCAAGGAATACAGAAGGCGAATTATAGCTGAATGCATTTGGGCGAACCTGGCTGCAGACTGGAGGAGGAGGTTACACAGGATCACACATTGAGTCTGATTCACAAAGCTTATTTTCTAATAGAAACGGGGCCTAGACCAGTAAGACTTTGTAATGCACACACACATAGTCTTAGTCTACTGGTCTTTATCCACAAAAGAATTAGAAGTGTAATGTACACGCATGAGTGCTACGTGAGTATGTGAACACCCATTTCTTTCTCTTAACTTTCGCAAAGCAAAAGCTCAGGCCGTCTTACAGCTAGACTCGACTATTACAACTCAGTTGTTCTTGGGTTACCCTTATTTCTTCTCTCTCGCCCCCAGAATCATCCATGTGCTCAGCAGCTCGATTCCACCAAGGGATCATGACGCACTGCCACATTCCACTCATCAACAGAGTCAAAAGAGGCGGCTTATCACTAGAGGCTGGAGTCAGCGCCCACTCGCCCACCACCCCATCACGTCCTCAAGTACCTTTCGAAAATACCTTTAAGCCTATTTGTTCACACTATAACTTCTCTGCTGGCTAAGCCTTATCGTCGCGCGGCACTGTTTTTAGATCTAGCCCACCTTCTGAATCGCCAGCTAGTGCCATGACACCCCCTAGGGGGTAGCAGCAGGCGCAGTAAATGTCACATCAAATCAAATCAAAGTGAATGCTACTCGTGCAAACATTATACACACATATGACGAATGGTCCTGGGATGCCTGTTTCCCGTCCAGGGAGGACCTGGCTTGGCGGTTCGGGCTGGACTGTTCCCATGAGGCACAGGGTCAAGACTGATTTGCATATGGCCAGGTCTAAACTGGGTCTTTTGCCCTAAGTGCGCCCCCAGACGTGGGTCCCAGGCTAACTGTGCCACTGGATTCAAGCTATCCTGGCTGATGAGGGGTGAATCCCTGAAACCGGTTCTAGGATGCTTGTCCACGGAGGACTTGGTTTGGCACCAGACCTCGTTTGGCATTTCGGGCTGGACTGTTCTTATGAGGCACAGGGTCAAGACTGATTTGCATATGACCAGGTCTAAACTGGGGTGGCGTGGTGAGCAAAAGAGTGATGGAATTAACCCAGATCTCTTGACTGGGGATGAATGTTTTGATTTGTTCTGCATTCCGTCCATCAATTGTGTGTCTTTTATATATGACGAATGGGCATAGCAAAGTTGGCCTACACAGGAGTGTGAGATGAGTGGCAAAGGATATTGTATTACACCCCTAAAACCGAATCTTTCGGCGTGATTGACAATTGAACGCCTTCATGTCCCAAAAAGGTCAGGCAGAAAAATGCAGAAAAAGTAAGTCGAACTGCAGCGTTCAACCTGGGTTATTCTAAGATGGGCGTTTAGGGGTTGATGTTTATGAAAACAACACGTTTAAAATATAGTAATGTTGGAATGTAAATCACCCCATTTTCTTTAGCCTGTGCATACATAATGCTTTGTATCAATATAAGGCACGTCGCTTCAAGAAAAATGGGGACAAATCGCCAGCCTATTTATGTACCAGAATAAATGCGCGCGTGTTATGCTGTGAATACATTATGCATCAGTCGCAGGGGATGCACATATTCGGGAAAGGATCTTAAACTGTGCACATGATGCGTAAGTGCATTTTACACTTTGCTTCACTTACTGCATTTTCTTTTTCATTTTCTAACACTTGGCTAATTGGGTCCAAACCCCTCCAGCCCACAGATGTGCCAAACGCCTTGCCAGACCAAGATGATTCACCAAATTCAAGTAGCACGAATCAGTGTTTTTATTTTTTTGCACAAATCCACCTTATCTTGCCAAAGATATTTTTTGCCACAGCTTGATTAATGTTTTTCCCCAAATATTACATAATCTTTTTTGCACAGGTTAACTTTTAATTAACTTCGCAAGCAAAGGAAAATTATTTTTCGTGAATCAAGCAAAATACAAATGTAAAAGTGAAATAACTCAGTACGTTCGCTCATCCCTGTATTCACGAAGATAATGCTTTTTGCTGATGTCTGCTTTCTAAGGAGCTAGCAAAATAAAATAAGAAATATTGAAGATTAAACCAGATTTCTTGTGTTCTCCTTAACTCTACAATAACATTAATTGAGGATGCCAAGATCCTCTCCGGAGAAATCCCCAGGCCACGCCCTGATCCCAGTGACACCAACAGACATTTACTTTTGCTAGCCTGACCTCAAAGCAACCTATATACCAGATTATTTGTTGGAGGCCAGTGATGTGAAAACAAATATAGCCTCTACTTTTGGAACAGCAGAACTTCCTAAAAATATTGCTGAAGAGCAAGGCGGAAATTAAGGCCAAACCAAACAATTGGCATACGCCTTGTTTCCAAGAATTCTTTTGCTAATGTAATTCCTGGTAATGTGTTTTTACAGTTTTTAAAGCTCCCTTGACTTATCCATTTCTGGATTTAAAACAGATGCCCCGTCAGCAAGTCAATGGCCCAGGGCATTCTTTCGCCTCCAGGTTGCGGGTTCCCATCCAGCATAGATCAGAGCTGGTATGAGTGGGGCTATCTAATGGGCTGAGTGCGGGAGTGCGGCATTCCACCTCAGTAAAGTGACTATCATAATTGCCCTTTATTAGGCTCCCATGTTTCAACTCTCAGCAGAGAGGCCATTCATTGACTGAGCATCGAGTTTAAAGCTCTCCCCTCCACTACAGATAAAATCCATAAACCTTGATAAAAATGTAGAGAAATGTGTGCTCTGCTTTTCCAGTGCCTGGTCAGTGCGCCATCATTGTTATGTTATGTTAATGGGATTTGTAAAGCGCAGAATGAATCACCCCAAAGGGGTCTCTCAGCGCTATGGCACGTAAACAATCAGAAAAGCCAAGTCTTGAGCAGATTTTTAAAGCTGGCCAAGTCAGAGCAAGGCCAAATGTGTAAAGGCAGTCTGTTCCAGTGGTGGGGAGAAAGATAGGAAAAAGATCGCCCACCATATCTAACTGTGCACATGCGACGTGGGCATAGCAAGAGCTGCCCTCTGGGCCTGAGGTTACGAGTGGGCAGGTAAGACTGCAGTTTCTTTGTAGGTAGAGAGGGCCCTTGCCAAACAGAGATTTGTGAACCAGGCAAAGGAGCTTAAACAGAGATCTGTTTCTCACCTACAGCCAGTGTAGGGATTTCAAAGTGGGCTCGGAGGGAATGCGAGGAGAGAGTTTAAAGTCCAGTCGGGCAGTCGAGTTCTGATCTACCTGAAGCTTGGACAAAAGTGTCTCATTCGCCACAATCATGATGGCTTTGCCATAGTCTAGGCGGTCTACAATAAGTGCCTGAGTCAGGGTTTTCATGGTTGCAGCGGTCGCCATCGGAATATCTTCCTGAGCAGACGCATGATCCCAAAGCAGGCGCCATAGGTGGAATATACCTGCTGTCTTAGGGAAAGATTCTCATCTATCAGGATGTCCAGGTTTTTCACTACCTTTTTTGGATGGGCGGTTGTGCCCAGTTCCGAAGGCCACCAGTTATCCGACCAGTGTGCATGGGCCTTACCAAATAGCAAAATCTCTGTCTTATTGCCATTTAGTTGTAGGCAGTTCAATGACATCCAAGAGCCAACCTTCTTCATGCAATCGCTAAATCTGCTTTTGGTAGATTCAGGGTTAGCTCCCACGGAGATGATCAATTGAGTGTCATCTGCATAAAAGATTATTTCAAAACCACAGGTTCTTACCACTTGAGTCAGGAGGGCCACGTAGATATTAAAGAGTGTAGGGCTCAATAAGGAGCCCTGCGGCATCCCCTTGTCTAGGGTCATGACAAGGGATTTGAAGGATTCTAAAAGCACAGTTTGAGTCGGTTTTTAAGCCATCCTAGAGCTTTTCCGCCGACAGCAATCTCAATGAGTCTCTGGATAAAGATAGAGTGAGAGATGGTGTCAAATGCGGCAGATAAGTCGAGTAGTACCAGTATAGTTGGAAGACCTTCATCAAGGGAGAGTCTGATGGTATCTAATACCGCCACCAGCACAGTTTCTGTGCTGTAGGAGGCTCGAAAACTTGACTGAGAAGGATCCAGAAGGGAATGAGCCTCCAGGAAAGATGAAGGTTGTTTATTTACCAAAGTCTCTATGGGAGCAGCTATATGGCCCTGTCAGAAAGCTCAAAGGAGTGTACATTAGGTTTCTCTAAGATTGGCATGACCTGAGCTGCTTTCCAGCTCGAAGGGAGTAAGTGAGCAACCTGCACAGCGCTGAGCATCCACGCCAGGATGCGGCTTAAGTAGCACTCAGGGCCGGGCCACTAATGGTATAATTCAGCATTAACTGATGTTTGCATGTTTAAAGGGCTCATTTCACAAGCGTTAACCCTCATGCATAGTCAGTGCTTAATTTAATCCAGTGGTTTCCGGTGCTCAGCACTGGCTCCTAATTGTCAACACTGGCACATATAACAGTCTGCCACATGGTGGTGCTGTTTCTGTACTTCAGAGATGATCACACAACAGTTGTTTATTGCGTCAATATATATTAAAAATTACTAATACCTGCCGCCCAAGCAGTTCTTATTGCTTTGGGGCCTGGACTAGTCTGAATTGCCACACTTTTAGGAGTGTGATAGTAGTTATGTTGGTGCTGTCATTGGCAGAAGTTACAGCGGCAATGGGTGGTGCAGGCTGCAGTGGCTTCCTGACGAGGGCACTTATATTTTTAAAAATTAAGCCCTTTGCGTAGCAGTAAAAAGAGGGCAATTTAGGTCCCTGTATATATCATGATATTCCAGGATGGGATGCAATTTACCGACTAGGTTGACATTAAAACTCACTCTGTGCTCTAAATCCTCCAGGATCCTTCTGCAGTAGCATACTTCTGCAAGACCAACCGCTTTTAAAGGCAAGCAATGCCTCTTTGCCAGATTTGGTGGACAGCCATTGGAGTTAAGGTCTACAACTCTGGAATGATGTTTTTGCATCATTAGTCCCGAAGAGGTTCGTGCAATAGTGAAAATGTTGCCTTTTCCCTAAAACCTTTACGTGATATACTGTCAGTAATGATGAATTAAGTGACTCAATGATAAATTGTCGACTCTGTTTAAGTCATTAAGGCAGACACTACTGTAGTAAAGCATTATTTTCTGGTTGCCACTCAAGGGTTAATGGTAGTCCATATTGTGTCAAATACTTTGCACAGAGTTTCACTTAAAAGTTAATTGGGAACATTTAAAAAGATTATTTGTGCCCGTATTCGAGAAAGGTCCCCTGGAGGCTGCTGGCTGTTGTATTGCATTGTGACAATTATATAGTGCTTACTTCCCTTGTATTGGGTGCTGAAGCACTTACCGACAGAGATAGCAAGTTACTCCGTGTAGGGTGTGTGGTGGAAGGGCGGTATTTTTGTTTTGAACCAATGTGGGTAGTGTTTTCATATCGTGAGTGATACCGCCAAGGTGAAGTTATGGTGTCATGGGACACATCACTTGGTGGTATGATGCATGAGGGATAGGCAAGCAGGTTATAATTTCGCATAATACTGGTAGTTCTACAGGTCGCATTACGTTTTTAGTGTTTTTCATGTTTGTAGATCGGAGTCCTTTGCTTTTCACAGGAGGTCACCCTCTCTGAGGTCTGATGGGTATGGTTGAGGTAACAGATGAAGAGAAAGAGTGAAGTCAGACTTCAGCCTGGAGGGGCTGTGCCAATGTCCTTCTTATTACAGATGACAACATGGGTGTCAAGAAGTGTAATCTTCCAAAATGTTATGCATGATGTTCATCTTTTATGTCACTGACTTTAGAAGATATCAGTGTTCACAGTTTATGGTTATTTGGAACTTGCATGGTTAATTAGGTTAGAGTTCTCAGGTGACCACAGTGCAGTAGATGTCTTCAGTCATAGCTAATCTGTTCGATTATCACTGAGTTATTAATGGTAGTAGTGTTCCCCAATTGCCAACAGAATGCAGCAAGTCCATTACTATCATATGCATGTCCCTTTAAGGATAGGGATCAAGTTGCAAGTAAGTTATTGATATCATAAAATGACGCTGTGACTATACTAGCTTGAGAGTGGGCAGAGAGGGCCATTGAATGATTAAAGTTTCTGCTAGTCTTCGTGTTGATGGAGGTAGGAGGTAGGAGGTATGAAGACAATATTTACTACGGTACTGATCCATGGGCAAAGACTGTGGTTTGGAGTCCTCCATCGAATCAGCCAGGAAGCAGATTTCAGGGGTTAAGTATTAGCAGTTACTTTCAATATTAGGTGGGGAGGCATAAATTATGGATGGTGTGGCTTAGCTATTCTAACTAGATAGAAATTTAAATAATGCCAGCGTCATTTGCATAATTTTGCAATGTACTTGTCATACACAAATCCTGAAATGACGTAATTTTGCCACATTGCGTAATTACATCGCAAAATAATAGTGCTGGAACAATGCAAACAACCAGAACGTGAGCTGCTGTTCACAGTAATTGTTTTTTTCGTGCTATTTTTTTTTTTGCGTGAAATGCATCTTTGCATAAAAAATTGACACAAGGACACATTTTGCACTAAAATATAGCACTAAATGATGGATTTGTATTATGTGCAATTGTGTGAAATTTCGTGCAATTTTCGGAGAATTTTGGATAAATATGAGAAAGCAAACTCTTTGAATATCTCACAATTCTAATTACATATCATCCATGTTCTGAAATCATTGCTAGCCATAGTACTTACCTCCAATGCAGTAAGGGCGCATGTGTCCATCTTCTTGGTGTGATCTGTTGTCCAGGACAGTCACATATTCCTGTGTCAGATTTGGACTGATATGTGGGTTGATTTTCTGTTTTGTCCCAAGTTCAGTGGTTGACATAGTTTTCTTGGGAACAACCAGACTTTCACCTCTTTTCTTAACTTTATATGCTTTCGAATGCATTGAATCCTTAGATGACAAGGACTACAGGAGCTTGGTCACTTGCACTGAGAAAGCAACACTTTCTATGCATTTCTGGTTGTAAGCCAGTATGATGGTTCAAGGTGCTGTTCCAGAGCGTAGAGACAATCAATCAATCGGGTGGCTTGTAAAGCGCGACTACTCACCTGTAAGGGTCTTAAGGCACTGGGGGAGGGGTATGGGCCACGGGGGGGGGGGGAGGGGGGAAACTGGTCCATCGGTCCAGTTTTGTGTCTATTGCTTAAAGTTTATTTGTAGGTATAGTAGTCTTTTTCCTTGGTAGGCTGTGTGGGCAGTGTGTGAGTACCTTTAACACTGTGTACCTACCAGTACCTAGAGAACTGTTAGCAGAACTAGTATCTTGTTCTCTGAATTGAAGGCATAGAAGGAGTCTTGTCGCAGTCTTCTGGAGGTGTTGTAGTTTGCATATGATGAAAGAGAGGTGCTAAGTTATAGGCTATTGTCATAATCAAGCTTGGAAATTACAAGTGTGAGTATAGCTTGCAGTTCTTGTTTGTTTCTAAGAAACTGGAAGATGCATCACAGTGGTTTCATTGTACAGAAGGTGCTCCTAAGGACTTTGTTGGCTTCTGGTATCAGAGATAGACCTGAGTCCATGATTACTGCTAAGCTCCTCACTTCTCGTGATGTGGCTGCCAGGGCATCAAGCTCTTTGGAATATATGGATGTTGACTCTTTTTTTGCCTTTGACCACAGGCCACAATCTCTGTCTTTGCGGTGTTGAGTTTTAGGTGGTAGCTCATCATTCAAGCATCATGGCTGGAAAGTAGTTGTCATTACTTGACAAGTCAGGTGAGAGGTTGAATGGTCAAACCTCCGAAGGCCCTTACTCTGTCCCGCGGTTGGAGCAGTATGTCAGTGACTATGCCAGAGTAGTCTCCGTTACTGACATATTTAAGGCCACCTGTCTGTAACTCAGGCTGGCAGACCTACAGTTGGGCAGAGAGGCTACTTCGTCAGCGTTGCAACTGAGCACCCTCTCTGACAAACTCTAAATCAGTCCCTTATTGTTTTATGCACCATCCATCGCTCATTCTATGGGCAATCCCCTGTACATGCATCCCAGGTAGGTGTCTGAGATCCTCTTCGCCCTCCTTCTGTCCAAACAAAATTATTTTTTAAAGGATTCACTCAGATGGGCACAGCATTTCGGTTTTGTCTCCTTCTATAAGAAAATCTTTCTCCTTCCCTCTGATTTCCATTCCTTCCTTTACATTCTTCCTCAAAGCCTAAAAGATGTATCATCCAGATACATAGACCTACAAAATTGTTTTTATTATTAGTACTCAAATCCAGCTAGAGACACATCCAGCCTACAGTATGATTGAATTAAACTATGACTCTCACTGGGGGCAGCTGCTTGATAGTGGAATTAGACGTCTGTCCATACTTTTGCAGACATATATTTTTGTATTGTAATTATTTTTGCAGTGTGCAGTGCTGTGCCTTTGTAATGTATATTTGTGTGGTTTCTTTTAGTGCACCCTGTTATAAGCCTCCCCAGCGTACGATTCACATTTCAGTAGCTGAATGTAAACAGGCAAGCTAGCAGCGAAGAGGGAATTTTATAAAACAGGGTAGCATTTTTATAACACTATTGCATGTTATCTCATCATCGGGCCCTTCTTTTACTTCTCAAATGTTTGGGGTAAGGCCACCTAACCACTTATCACATTAACACATTAATGGCCCTTCATATTGTGCTTAGTACATAATGAAAGGCCAATAAGCCTAACTTAAAGCTTTAGAACATGTCCGACGATTGAGCATTATGGGCAAAAACATGCGCAAAAGTGAACTTTGAAAACAAACTTACGAAATGTATGCATAGTGACAGCTGCCTGAACCGATCTATTAGTGGTTGGCTTTTTAGTACCATGTGGTCTGCCTTTCATAATATAATTTGCAATGCTGTTTTTATTAAATAAAAAAAAAACCTCAGCGCACCATAAATATAGGGTTTGTGCCGAAGTCCTCCGCGCGAGCATCCATCGCGAACCTGCATGGTCTGCTAATGATATTTATTCAACGGGCTGACATTAGTAAACGTGTGGCTCATAATTCTGTCTCGCGAAGTGGCTTTTTCATTTTTCAAGGCAAGAGCAGAAAATATTGCTCTTACCCTGGCAAGCTCGGTGGTCACTTCAAATCATGGTGTGAGACGTTTACAGGCGGCAGAGGTGAATTGGGTGGGCAAGGGTAAGACAGCGAGACTCACAAAGAGGGCATTACAGGAGCACAGAATGAAAACATTTTTATCAAATCTTAAAGGATCTGATTCACAAAAAGATCAGAAATATAAGCAGTATCGGTTTACCCACACAATTTGTGTAGAGTTTCCCATTTTTCAGGGGAATTCACAAAATCTCAAAGTAAGAATACACACACACACACACATACACACACACACATTTATTTATATATTTGGGGGCAGATCTACAAGAAAGTGCCGCAGCGTGGCGCTGCAAGCCCTTTGGCTGCGCCACGCTGCGGCACTTTCAGAGCACAGGACTGCGACATATTTACAAGAATATGTCGCATTCCTGTGCTCTCCCCTGCGCTGGCGCACAAACAGCTGCCAAGCGCCGGCGCAGGCACCCTTGCACCATGGTGCAAGGATGCCTGCGCCATGGGGAGATTGTTTCTGTGCAGGAAGGGGCACCTTTCTGCACAAAAACAATCAGTACAGGCTTTTTCCTCTTTCAATGCGTCCTGCAGAATGCAGCACGCATTGAAAGAGGAAAACGAGGAGAAATGAAAACATTTCTCCTCGGTGCGCCTCGCTACGCCACCTCTAGGGTGGCGTAGCTTTCAGACGCATCTCCAGAGTTACGATTTCTCGTAATTCTGGAGATGTGTCTTGTTCCATGGGTGTTGCGTGGGAACACCCACAGCAACACCCATGGAACGCCCCTTCACCGCAAAGTGCTGCGTGTGAAGGGACGGTATTTACAAGGAGAAGAAAAGTCACGCATGGTGGCTTTTCCTCTCCTTGTAAATATCGAGGAGCCCCCTGCGCCACCAGTACGTCACGAAAAGTGACGTACTGGTGGCGCAGGGGGCTTGTAAATCTGCCCCATAATGTGTGTGTGTGTGTGCATATATATATATGCAAGTAGATATATAGATAGATATATTATATATATACTCCCTAAAATAACAAACTAAAAAGCTGAGTAATGTTTGAGTATCAATGCGTTAAACCACAGAAATTCATCAGTAATGTTTAAGAACGCCACAACCCACAATATAAGTCATGGTAAACCACAACGAACAAAAGACCTAACTGGAGAACAACATAATTTCCTATTTTAACTCCCATTGGAAATTTTGCAATATGATAGAGCAAAAACTACCGGCCAGATTTACACTAAAGTCAGCATGAACATAGAAATTTACTTAGAAACGGTGCTTTTTGTTATTTGGTGTAAATCGATTCTGTAGTTTTTTGGAAATAGGCATTTAAAAAAGGTGCCATGTGGGCTTGAAAGGGTTAACATTTTGTATATTTTATATATACGAGTCAGTCTGTTTGGATAGACTCCTATTCTTCAGCCATCAAAGCCAGGGCCGGACTGGCCATAGCGGGCATTGGGCGTTTGCCCAGGAGGCTGGAAGTGTGGGGGCCCTGTTTTGGAGCAGTGGGGCCGGTTTTGTTACTGGGGGCCGTATTTGCAGCGATGCTGCAATATCGCCTCCCAGTAACAAAAGCAGGAGTGCTGGGGGCCGGTTTTGTTAAGCAGAAGTGTTTGACACTTGCGTCCCCCTCCGGGGTGTGGGGGGCGGTACGACGAAATTGCCAGGGCTGCTTTGGGTTCCCAGTCCGGCCCTGATCAAAGCCCTCAAATTCAGGGTACCACAGGGCTTGGCTGTGAGTCCTACCTTATTTAATATCTATATTTTCCCGTTGGCTTTTTTGGTGTCTCCCTTTGGTGTGAAGATAATATCTTATGCTGATGTCACACAGTTGTTGCTATCTTTTGAGAACGGTGCCTCCAGTGTGCAGGGAGTTTTTATGGGATGTCTGAACCCTGCTTTTGAGTGGATGTGGGCCAGTAATCTCCAATGCAACTCAAATAAGACTGAGCTCTTTCTGTTCTGTTATCTGGAGTGGACTGCTGGCCTAATATTTTGCCTCCTCTCCCTCCCTCAAGCCACAGTAGCTTGTGATGTGAGAGTTAAGTTAGACTAACTGTTGGGGCATAGTATCAAGCGGCAGCGATAATTATTGCTGGCCGCTCTTAGCGAGATTTATTTTATCGCCGGCTATCGCTGGCAATTATCGCCATGCTATCGCTGTATTAACAACGCATAGCGCAATGGCGATAATTTCCCAGCGATAGCGGTGTTTTCCATGGAACATTGCTGGTTTTCCAGCGATGTTCCATGGAAAACGGCGATAACCTTGCTGATACGACCCTGTGGTCGTATCAGCATAATCCACCCCCATTGTTAGGTATAGGTAAGTCTGCATTTTTGCAGACGTTAGTTTTTGGCGAAAACCGCGGTTTTCGCCAAAAACTAACGTCTGCAAAAATGCGTGGGACTCCTTGTTAATATCGTGATGTACATTTCGCGATATTTAACACGGTAGTCCGTCAGGGGTACGCCCAGTGACGCCCACTTTGCATCTCATTAGAGATGCGAAGTTAGGCGTGCTGGAAACAGGCGCTAAGTCAAGGAAACAAGCGCTAGCGTGCCCTTGATGATATTGCGATAAAATTATTGCCGCTTTTCGCCCGAAAACGGACGCTAAAGCAGCGATAATTTTATCGCGGCCCCTTGATAATATGGCCCTATTGTTCTTTGAGCAGCAGGTGGAGGTGGTGGTAGGCTCATGTTTTACCTTGCTGTGTTCCCTTAAGGAATTCCTGTTCTTGCTACCTCTTCAATCACGTAAAACAGTCATTCATGCATTAGTTACGGCACACCTTGATTATTCCAATGCTCTGTACCTGGGTCTACCAGACCTTCTGCTTAGGCCGCTCCAAGTGATACAGAATGCAGATGCTCGGTTACTATTAAGGGTTCCTCGTCATGCTTCAGTCTCTCCCTATCTGAAGGAGCTTCACTGGCTGCTTTAAAGAACGTATACTGTTGAAAACATTGGCTTGGTGCACATAGATTATTATGGTGCTGGTCCTAAATATCTTTCTAACAGACACAGTACTGTCCCTCCAGGAATCTTTGTTTTGCTGATGCAGCACTAATATTTATTCCCCAGCACACGAGGAGGGGATTCTTCCTTCTCTTATCTGGCAGCCCCTTCCTGGCACCATAATCCCTTTGCAGCTTTGAAAAACTGAAAATGAATCTCGGTTTCACAAGCTTCTTAGTACCTTGTTAATCTATTAAGGGGTGCAAATTTATGGGGGGGGGCAATACAATGTTAAATTGCTTATAACTTCAGCACTGTTCAATGATTAAGCATCAAATATGGCAAGCAGTTAATAAGTTACAGCCAGTGCAGGTATTTCAGTTTTTGTGCAGATGCAGATTTATTGGGGGCAAGAGGGAGGGGAGTTAAAGAGACAGGTAAAAACATTTTTGCTTTGCTAATAACTTTGGCACCCTCTGATGGATCTGCCTAGTTCTACCTTTCTGGCAATTTTGGTGTAACGCATTGATCTGAATTGCTATTCAATGTTCCTATAGAAAAAGGTGTGTGTTGGGACCCCCCCTTTTTCTCAGCCCCACATCTCAAATAATATCATTGATGACATTACCCCAGGGTCTTATCTATTTTAAAAGGGTAGAGGGGCCATGTGGTTCCCCCTCCCCAAGCCTTCATAGGCCAAGGGACTCCATCCCCCAGGGTTGTCTTTTATTAAAAAGGGGAGGGGGCAGACAGTCCTCCTCCCCAGGCCCCTGGGACCCCATATCCCGGGGCCTCTCTTTATAATAGGTGTGTGCCCCGGTGCCCACCCGGGGCACCCACCAACCAACACATCGGGGGTCGCGGAACGAACCTCAGATCCCCCCTGGTCAGCTGGCTCCCTGCATGGTGCTTTTTGCATTCTCCCTCCGGGCAGGAGCAATATGTGTTTTGTGTTCTTGCCCGCGTCAGTGGGGGCAAGCAAACAGAACACAAGTTTGCTCCCAGCCAGCGGGAGAATTTTTAAATCTTCTGTTGGCTGGGAGCAGATTTGTTGTTTGCTTCCGTTTGGCAGGAGATTGAAAAATGCTCCCATCAGTCGGGAGAAAACACATATTCCCTGCCTGCGGTAGTGCAGGCATGCAAACTACGTTGTCCAATGGGTGGGCTCCCTGGGGCACAGTTAGTGAGCCAGCACCGGCGGATGGGGGCCCCAGGGCAATTTTAAGACTCAGGGAGGGGGGCCTGCATGACCCACTGTGGTGTCCTGCTAATCTCACCTGGAATCTGGAATACCGGCTGTGTTCCAGATTTCAGGGCAGACGGTTTGGCCCAGGCTCACAAAAAGGAACTGGCTTGTAATTCTCCTGAAGAATAAAGCTCCTTACCTCTACTCCTGCGTGCTGAGAGTCTTCATTATTACACTGGCGACGACTGGAAAATCATCCTGTGAGCCTGGAGCCCTGCGGTGAGCAGATCAAGCATCCGATGTCTCCGTAACCTGCTACCCCTCAAAGTGTCACTCCGGAGCATTTGTGATGACATTGTGATCTCCGTGATCAAAACCCCGTTTTTCTGGAAGGTGTGGTGAGACCTTAAGCAATTTTTAGACGTTTTCTCCTCTTCGTGTCCACTCGCGCATGGAGCTCGAGCGCTGCTCAGCCCTCGTCATCAGCGGTCCAGCGCATGCGCACACATGCTGATTTACGCTAGAGCGCTGAACAAAGATCCCCATTGTTGCCATCGCGCGCACATCAGCTGTTGCTGGCACGTCAGCATCAAGAATTCGGCTTTATTGCCTGCATCACGCCCATTTGAACGCGCTGCGGTCACTGTGTGGTTAACATAGTGCATGCGCGCGTCTATTAAAAGAGACTAGGAATCCATCGTATTTATCGCTTGCACTGAAGAATAGCTGAAGTTTCTTTATCAAGCTCTCTTGAATATTTTATTCAACTGACTGTCACTTGTGATCAACACTCTCGTGTACTGTTGTGCGCGAGCATTGCTGCCAATTTGACGAGGATTCCTACGGCACCTCCTCTCGACGTCATACGTCTTCTGTCACGTGACACGTTTTTTTTCCCCGTGAAGTTTAGCGGTGCTCTGTTGTCTAGCAACTGTTAAGCGTCTCTGAAACGCTGATGTGCACAGCTTAATTCCTGTTAAATCAAGCGCGCATGTTTTAAAAGCCTTGCTGCTGAAACGCTGATGCGCACAGCTATATAATTAATATATCCTGTCACTCCGAGATGCTGATGCACACAGCTCATTTATTCTCTTATTAGAGCTCAGCTATTCATACTTAACTGAGAAAACTTATTCAATTTATGACATTTCTCAACAAGTCGAGAGCAAACTTTTGTGTTACAAGCATATTCATACAAATATATTTTTGTTTATATTCGTTCTGCATTTTCTCAGACTGTGTATAATTTTATGAAGCTGCACTATTTGTATATTACTTCTTTATCATTTTATTTACATCATTACAAGCTGTAGTATTTCCACTAACCACTCTTATGGAAGGTTTTAATGCTCCTGCACCATTTTTACCATCTCCTGGGGAACCCATTTTAGAGTGGAAACAATGGAAGGAAGGTTTAGAAGCATACATTGAAGCCATTGGTGGCGATGATTACACAGATAAAAGGAAATTAGCTATATTAAAACATTGTCTTGGGGTGGAAGGCAGACGCATTTTAAGTCATTTACCACCAATCACTTTGAATCGCACATCGTCATTTGATGATGATATTGATGTATTTGAAGAGGCTATTAAACAATTGGATAAACAATATATAAAAAAAGTCAACGAGGTTGTGTCACATCACAAATTTCTCAGCAGAGGCCAACTAGTTAATGAGTCTATAGACGTTTTTGTTAATGATTTGAGAATCTTGGCATCCAAAGCAATTATGCTACGTTTCATGACCAGATGGTATGTGACCAACTTGTACACAAAGTTGCTGATGTCAAGCTTCAAGAAAAGTTGTTAGCTGCTGAAGATTTGACGTTAAACAAAGCTATTGAAATAGCTCATCGTTTTGAAGATATGAAACTGGGTTTAAAAGAACTTGCTGAACAAAAGGTCTCTGAAGTTAATTTAATCAAAAAGTCTAATCCCGATGAAGCCACGTCCACCAAGTCAAAGTCCAAAACGCAGTTTAACCAAGACAGAAAAGAATATATTTGTTTCAAGTGTGGCATTCCAGGTCATTTGGCCAATGACAAAAAGTGCCCTGCCATTGGTCAAGTGTGCAGATATTGTAAACTAAAAGGACATTACACAAGGATGTGTAGAAACAAGAACAAGTTCAAGAATAGGAGTATTGACTATAAAAACCAGAATGCTGAGCATGTGAAAGAAGTTAGATGTGATATTGAGGATGATGAATTTCTATTAGCTGTTTATGAAGTTAACAGTAATATGAAAGATGCTCCTTTTTGCACTGTTATAATTGGTAACAAGAATGTGAGAGTTATGGCTGATTCCGGTGCCAGACATACCCTCATAGGAGATGAATGGTTAAAGGAGTTTCCCAATGTATGTTTATCTCCTCCAGACATCAAACTGGTTGGTTATGGAAGAAAACCCATTGATGTATTAGGGTTTTTCACAACTACTCTTAGCTTTAAAGGCAAATCCATTTCCTCCAAGGTGTACATTGCAAGGGAAGGCTCATGTCTTTTAGGTTGGCCTCAACAAAGAGATCTTATGATCACTTTAGATCCAAACCATCCTGACCAGGTACTTGGGTACTCAGATTTGATTCTTCATGTTGAAATCGATCCTGTGCCTGAGTGGGGAAAAAGATTTCCCAGTGTATTTTCTTCTGCCAAATTTGGCCTTCTTAAAAATTTTGTTCACAAAATCATTCTAAAACATGGTGCTGTACCCAAAGTTCACAAGGTTAGGAACGTTCCTTTACACTTAAGAGAAGCTGTCAAGGGAGAACTTGAAAGATTGTGTAACCTTGATGTCATTGAGGAGATCGAATCCTCTGAGTGGTTATCCCCCGTTGTTGTCGCACACAAACCGAATGGTAAAGTCAGATTGTGTGTTGACTTAAGAGATCTCAACAACAATGTATGGGTGGACAGATACCCCCTGCCGAATATTGGCGAGAGTTTTACGAAACTTAAGGGTGCCTCGATATTTTCGACTCTTGATTTGTCTAACGCATACCATCAGATTGCCCTTCATGAGGATAGCAAACATCTCACTTCATTTATCACATCTGAAGGGGCTTTCAGGTACAAGAGATTGCCTTTTGGGTTAATATCTGCATCCTCTGTTTTTCAAAGGTTGATGCACAATCTATTTAAAAACATAGAAAATGTGTTATATTTCCAAGATGACATTCTGGTTTTTGCTTCTGATTCAAAAGAACATACTGATATACTGCATAGAGTTTTGTGCATATTACAAGACAATGGTCTGACTTTAACCAAGGACAAATGTAAGTTTGGAGTATCATCTGTTGATTACCTAGGTCATTCCATTGACAAACATGGTATTTCTCCTAAGCAAAATCTGATTAGGGCCATTGAACAAGCACCAGAACCTCAAAATAAGGACCAGCTCAGATCCTTTTTAGGTCTTGCTGAATATTATGCAAAATTTATACCACTATTTGCTGACAAGACTGTACATATGAGAACCTTAATGAAGAAAAATAAGTCATTTTTGTGAGATGACAATTGTGCTAGCGAATTCAAGCAATTGAAAAATTGCATTTCATCTGCACCTGCTTTAGCCACTTTTAATACTGCCTACGACTCTGTAATTGTTTCTGACGCCAGTAATGTTGGCTTAGGTGCCGTTTTAATGCAAAATCAAAATGGTAATTTAGTCACAATTGGCTTTGCATTCAGACCATTGAAGGGTGCTGAATGCAAATATTCCACTCTAGAAAAGGAAACTCTTGCATATTGGTGGGGTATTGAATATTTTCAAAAATATGTTTATGGCACTGTTTTCAAGGTTAGGTCTGATCACCGTCCTTTAGTAGATTTATTTACAACAAAAGGGTGTGGAAGAGCCACTTCAAGAATTGCCAGATGGCAATATAAATTACAAGATTTTCATTTCAAAGTTGAGTATATTCCTGGGGTAAAAAACATTCTAGCGGATTGTCTCTCAAGACTACCAGTGGCTGATGACAATGTGGTTGAAGAGGATGATGATTTAGAAAATGTGATTTCTATATGTGAGGTATCCAATGGCTGCATACAGGAAAATGAGTGGAGATTAGCATGTGACAAAGATATTGTCCTTAAAGAAGTTATTAAGCACATCAATTCTTCGTGGCCTAGAAAGGTGACTTGTCAGAGAGTCTACTTGCCTTATTTCAGGTAGCGCATGAGTTATCTTTAAAGAATGATGTGTTAATGAGAGGTTTGCAACTTGTTGTGCCTGTTGATTTACAACAAACTATTCTAGACATGGCACATGAAGGACATCCAGGCATGACGAGTATGAAAAGAAGAATTAGAAGTGAGTTTTGGTGGCCAGCTATGGATAAATCTATTGAACGCAAGGTCAGGGATTGCATTGAATGTTGCATTAGTGATAAATCTCAAAAGACTGTCTCTTATGATCGTCTTCCCATCTCCAGACCGTCCCGTGTGTGGCAGTGTGTTTCCTTGGACATTGCGGGTCCAATGTGTTTGGGCCACAATCCTGTTTATGCCATTGTACTCATTGATCAACTATCTCAGTGGCCTGATATTAAGTTAGTTCCCAATATTACCTCGAAAGTTGTGATTCAGTTTTTAAATGATGGATTTGAAAGAGAAGAATTCCCCGAATCTCTTCTTACCGACAATGGGGTGCAGTTAACATCCACCGAGATGAAAAGTTTTCTTGATGGTCATGGCATTATTCACAAACGTTCTTCTGTCTATTATCCCCAGAGTAATGGAATTGTGGAGAGGTGGATCAAAGTGTTTAAGGAGGGGTTACAATTGGCCATTTCCAATGGGAAGAATTGTAATCAAGCCATCAGAGAAATTCTTTGGAGTTACAGAAATACTTCTAGAAGCATGGGTGATCTTTCTCCATTTGAAAAAATGAGGGGAAGGAAGAGTGTGTGTAACATGAGTCAGGCATGGATGAGAGATTTGTTGTGTAGTAAAAATGACAAATCTGTGTCTGTTCAAGACTTTCACGATGGAGTTGTTAATTCTCCTGTGAAGATCAATGAGTGGGTACGAGTGAAGAAAGGTAGGATTGTTAAATCTGGTGAGTCTCGGTTTTCACATCCTTTGAAAGTGGTCGAAGTAGGTCGTCAAGTTGTAGAACTATCTGACAGGAATGTTTGGAGTTTGTCCAAGGTGGTGAAAGTTCCTCAGTGGATGTGGCCAAGTGAAAAGACTGTTGATTCTTCTGTTACGCTGTCTCCCAAGCTTTCATGCAATGGAACAAATTGGAGGAAGTCAATTTCTCCACAGTCTGGAAATCCAGATAGCTACCATGTGCAAAGACAACGCCAACATCCGGTCTGGTATAAAGATTATCATTTGGGCAAGTGATGTTTCTTTGTTTATTATTATTACTGATATGCAATTTATGTATACATTACCTTGTGTTCCTGTTTATTTCCTTTCGTAATTTTCTTTGTATTATTGTTGTTTATCTGTTAACAAAGGGGGATGTGTGGTGTCCTGCTAATCGCACCTGGAATCTGGAATACCGGCTGTGTTCCAGATTCCAGGGCAGACGGTTTGGCCCAGGCTCACAAGAAGGAACTGGCTTGTAATTCTCCTGAAGAATAAAGCTCCTTACCTCTACTCCTGCGTGCTGAGAATTGCCCCAGGGCAATTTTAAGACTCAGGGAGGGGGCCTGCATGGCCCACCTCCTCTTTGTTTACAGTTTGGCCCAGGGAGATGATGTCCTTGGGCCTTCAGAGGCTCCAGAAGAGGGATACATAGCCCCCTCCCCTTTTTTGAAAATGCAACCCCAGGGGATGGGATCCTTGGGACCACCATTGACTTGGTGATGGGGGCAGAGCCCCCTCCCTTTTATTAAACATACCCCGCCCCGGGGGATGGGGTATCTGGGGCCCTAAATGGGCTGTGCGAGGAGGGCCTTACTGATGCCCTCTCCCCATATACTTAATATAAAATGGTGGGCCACCATTTTGTTTTTATTTATGCTGCGATCCCATGGGACTCCCGCAGGATCACAGAAAATGTTGCCAATTTCTTTTTAAATTTTGGCACCAGGGGGTCCTTCTGGAAACCTTCAGAGGGCCTAGGGGAGGCAGGGTATCCCTACCTCGCACCCTTATATTATTATTTTCGTTTAACTTTAGGACAGGGGACTAAGTCCCTGGGTCCTTCAGTAGCTACCAGCAACATTTTTCTCAATTTGCTGACAGCCAAAAAGAACACTCACTCTCATGGGAGTCTGAATCCCACGGGCGTTAATTGGCCCAAGGGAAAAAAGCTCCCTAGGCGAATCAGAATGCTCCACTTTTTAAAATTGGGTTTGAGGGGCTCTCACGAAAGTCCCTCGAACCCAACCATCCAGATATACAAGTTTTTCAAAACCTTGATTTCTCAGAAACTGCTGAACAGATTTATACTAAATCACAAAAAGCACAATCTGTGAACCAAGGTCTAGTGTCCTGCCAAATTTGGTGTAAATTCCGTTCAGCAGTTTTTGCGGTAGTGCTGCGTAAAGAAGTCTATGGAAAATGTATTGTGATTTTGCATTTTGAGACCATCCTGTTTTCTCTCCCTTCCCCCCTCCCTTGACAGATCACCCCAAAACTTTCCATGCACAAACTAGGCATAAAACAGCACTTTGTGGGAAAGGTTCATGGAGATTCATCAAACAGTGCCAAAGTTATGACCAAAACAAAAAGGCATTTCCTATGGAAGCGCTGACCTAACTATAACGACCTGAATAACTATCTGAAGTAACTATAACTCGAGTCCTAAAGTAAGTATAACTTGCACACTCGCGATGCACTGCTAATAACCTCCAATAATACATCACTCGTAACATGTTCAATAACATTATTGATAACATCACTGCATCATCTGAAATTACATCATTGATAACAGGACTGTGCACGGCGCAGGTGCGAGCTATAACTACTTCAGGGCAAGATTTATATTTATTTGAGATAACTATAACTGGTGAATTTCAGTGGTTGTGTTCATTTAAAATGCTAAATTTAACTCACATTTTCACCTTACTATAATGTCCCTTTAACCTTTGTTTTTTTCAGTGAAAAAATATATATATATTATTCAAAATATATATGTATATTATTCTTTTCTTCCATCTACTTACCTTGATGATATTGTGCAATATAATAATATTCCAGTAGGAAAATAAAATAAGATTGGATTGTCACAATTTTCAATGGAAGGGATAGATAGAAATGTGTGCAGGTGGGTGTCAAAAGGCATGCACAAAGGGACTGAGCAACCATACAACATTTAAATCATGGAAGGTGCTTTACTAAAGGTCACTAACCAGGAGAGGAGTTCTGAAGGATCTTACCTAGAGATCCGGTTTTGAAGAGTAAATAATACGGAAAGGATGAGGTTGGAGCATGAGCGGGCATTTGCCAAGTTGCACGCAGAAGGAAATAAATGTTGTGATCATCTTGTACAAACTATTTTGAGATCCCAGGTGGAGCAGAAGAGTATAGACAGCACTAAAGTAATTCAAGTGGGAGTATTCAAAAAGTGGAGGTTCTGTAATATAAACACATTGTACATGATAGTCTTTATGAGCAGGTGCATTCTGTGATTCTTTTTTACTGTTTACACAAAATGTTGTTAAGTAAAATCCAACCAGATGTAACAGAATTTGTTAGAAATTTGGTTTCTGGTTAACAGAGGTATGGACCCTGTACAAGCAGGAACCACAATCCTAGTCAGGGTAAATGTAGTACACACTAAAAGTTTACCTGTGC
Source organism: Calotriton arnoldi (assembly GCA_963921515.1). Lineage (NCBI taxonomy): Eukaryota > Metazoa > Chordata > Amphibia > Caudata > Salamandridae > Calotriton > Calotriton arnoldi. The sequence continues at coordinate 294,144 of CAWUFW010003238.1, forward strand.
TCACCCTCAGGTAGCTTGGCACAGAGCACTCAGGCTAAACTAAAGAGGCAATGTATAAACTATTTGTGCACACACCCACACACACACACACACACAGTAACACAGTGAAAACACTACAAAAGTACTCCACACCAGTTTAGAAAAATAGCCAATATTAACCTAAGTTAAGGAAGACCAAAACAACAAAAATCCAACATACAGAAGTCAAGATATGAACTTTGCAAGATTAAATCAAAATGCAGTTCTTAGAAGTCAATAGCTCCAATTGGGGCTATCTGGTCATGCTTTACTGGGTCAAATCCAAAAGTTCAGTCCAACCGCGATGGAGCACGGGCCGGACACAGGAGTCATGCAGACCCACTGACAGTACGTTGGATGCGTCGATGCTCAGGGACGATGCATTGAAATACGGAGGTGATGCACCGCTGTCACAGGCGATGCAACAGTTCCGAAGTCGGGCAAAGTCGTTGATGCACCGATGTCAAGAGTGCTGTACGTTAGTTCTGAGGTGTTGATGCTGAACCGCTGGGCTGAAAGCGATGCATCGATTAGAAGCCATGCCGGGCTGTGTATGCGTCTGGATGGTGCGCTGCATACGTCGGCAATGGGGTGTCAGAGACTCACGCAGCAGCAGTGATTCAGAGGTGCTGTATCGGCAAAGTCAAGGCTGTCTTGTAAGTCTAGGTTTTGTGTCTCGCACTTGGCAAGCGTTGTCCTTGGCTTCGATGCAGGCAGTGGCAGTGCGTCGATTTCACAGGGAATGCACTGGTTCCGAACAACACTTAAATGTCGATGCATTGGTTTCTTGGGTTGCAGCACCAAACACTCACTTGAAAGGGTGCTCTTAGCAAAGCAGGACTCACAGCAGATGAGCCCAGGTGCTGGTAGCAAGATGCAGGTGAAGTCCTTGATATCCCTGAGACTTCAGAAACAGGAGGCAAGCCCAAACAAGTCCTTGGAGAACCTTTAGAGATGCAGGATGTAAAGAGGAAAGTCCAGTACTCTCACTCCCACGCAAGAAGCAGCAGACCAACACAGCAAAGAAAGCAGCAAAGTGGCAGTCCCTCCTGGAAGCACAACAGCTCTTCTTCCTGGCAGAATGACCTCAGTCCAGAAGTGTTCTGAGTATATGGTGTCAAAGATCCAGTACTTATACCCATTTTGGCCTTTGAACTAGGGAGACTTCAAAGAAAGGTCTTTGTAGTGCACAAGACCCTGACCTTCCTTGCTCTGGCTCCAGACACCCTATAGGTGGGTATGCAACTCTTTGTGTGAGCAGTGACAGCTCCTTCGCTAAGGCGGAAGAGTGTCGCCCCACTGCTCTTTCAGCAGTGCAAAAAAATAAAAATAAAATGATAATAAAACAATGTTATTATCCTTTTATTTTTCAGTGCGGACTCGGAGCCAGGTTTGGGCGGAGTGTGGCTGAACTGGCCAGAGCAGAGGGAGGAGTGGTTTGCACTCTCTAAGTACGTATCACAGTTTGGCTGGCCCTCTTGGGCTGGCCATACCGTCAGGCACACTTAGCATGTTCTCCACCTGCCTGTGTTGCACAGCGGGGTGGAGAACTGTCCCAGGCTCCCAGGCACTGCCTGAGCGGCCAAACAGGCCGCTCAGACCAAACACCACACTGCTGTCAAGCTGGTGACAGCAGCGTCATGATTGGCTGGGGAGTCTGGGAGTATGAGTGCTTCCGTTCTGTGCTGCTGAGAGAAGAGGACCGAGGAGAGGGGGTGGTGGCGTTCACAGGTAAGTTTTCTTTCTTTTTTTCATCCCTCGCCCCACCACCCAGCTACTGCCACTGTGTGTGAGGACAGGCATAGCCCTATTCAGATGCAGGTGTCAGCTCTTCTCACTCACGGCGTCGACGCTGACCGTTAGTGCAGCGGATTAATCAACGGAGCAGTGCCCGTATCTTAACACTCCATGGAGTGACTGGCCACATTATTCTAATTTAACTCTTGGTGGACTGCAGGAGGAGCGACCGCCCCCCTCTGTATCTGTTACCCTCAAGACGACCCCAATGGACCAGACTTCAAACAATAACTAATTATCAGAGTCATCTATATATTTTTCTCTGAGGGTCATTCAACATATGAAATCACCGTCCTGAAGATGGTCTAGCAGATATATTCACCACATAGACCAAAACATCGCCAATTTCACCCATTTTCTCTGTGATTTTTCCTCATTGGAATTGTTTTTGTATGATACATTATAATTTCCTCATGTAGACGTTGTATGGAATGGGTGACCACATTAGTGACAATGAGAGACTAGTGGCAACAAGACATCTATAAATCTCGGTCACTGTGTGTTAATATGTATAACAGTTTATGCACCCCCCCAAAAACATATTTTTCAACATAAATTTGTATTTCAAAGAAGTACACACCCGTCTTGTGTTTTGTTCCTTCACAGTTCTTCATTGATCTCTTAAAATAAGTAATTAATTATTGTGAATAATTTAATGTAAGCTACTATTTAGAGCTTACTGGTGATAATCTCTAGAAAAACATAAAATCAAGTTAAAGAATAAATCCTTTGTAGGCACTCTTACCTGTTGATACTTTCTAAAAGTGGCATTTTCAGACCTGCAATTTAAAAACCAACTTCACTAATAGATGTGTTTTTAATTGTGAGTCCAGACACCAAACTCCAATTTTCTATCTGTTCCCAATTGGAAGATACACTTGTAAATTGTTACAAGGTAGCTCCAATGCTAACCTATAGGAGAGATAGGCCTTGCTGTAGTGAAAAACGAATTTAGCAGTTTTTCACTACCAGGACATAAATACACCCTGCACATGAGGCTACCTAGGGCTTACCCTAGGGGTGCCTTACATATAATAATAATAAGGGAAGGTTTGGCCTGGCAAGTAAGTGTACTTGCCAGGTCGAAAGGGAAGTTAAAAACTGCACACACAGGCTCTGAAGTAGCAGGCCTGAGACATGTTTGAAGGGCTACTCAGGTGGGTTGCACAATCAGTGCTCCATGCCCACTAGTAGCATTTGATTTACAGGCCCTGGCACATGTAGTGCTCTGTACTAGGGACTTATAAGTAAATCAAATATGCCAATCATGGAGAAATCAAATTCCATTATATTCTAGACACAGAGCACATGCGCTTTAGCACTGGTCAGCAGTGAAAAAGTGCCCAGAGTCCTAAAACCAGCATAAACAAAGTTCAGCACACAGTCAAAACAGGAGACCAGAAGGCAAAAAGACTGGGGAAATCACACCAAAAGATGCAAGGTCTAACAGTATTTTGCCTGTTTATTTTTTCATCAAGCTTCAGCCCATGCCCTTGGGAAAGGTCACGTCAAAGATGTTTGTGTTACAAGCACCTCAGCCATACACTAAATTCCTGGATCAGGCAGCTAAGAATGTATGCATTACCCTGCCAATGCAAAGCAACAAACCACCCCCCAAGCAACTGCTGCCACAGCAGGCAAAGCCTGTGCCATGGAGTTCCACGGTTCTAGTCATAACAAGAACAAACTAAAACACACCTTGTCAACGTGGAGGCCTTGGAAGAATTCACCCGAAAGAAATGTCCCATCACTGGAATGTTAGGCACACCTGTTCTTCTTCTATGTTTACCAAAGGGATGAAAAGAGCACTTGGCCAAAGACCTGGCATCAAAGCAAATGCAGAAGAGTTTATCACATAAAGCATCTGCCGTGGAGCGTTCTGCTGAGCTTAGAGCCAATGCTTCAAAGAAAGGACTGTTCAATGTGGTGCTTGGCAGGGCCGCCCAGCAAACAAGTAAAACACAAATAAATTGAGTAAAATAGAGTCCATTTTATACCGAAGCTCGAAAGCAAATCTGTCCACATTTTGGAAAAAGATGATATAGTTGATCTGACAAAAGCTTCACTATGAAATCACCAAAATGTACTACATGAATTGACCCAGAAATGAAAATGTGGAGTAGTTTAGTTAAGATGTGTGTCATATTCACATAGGAGCTGGTGTTATACACTCCACCTCACACATAGTATGTTTATTGGTTTCTTCATTCTGCATTCTGTACCCGGACATATCTGCAGATCATGGCAATACAGTGACACAGCTTCCTATATATAGCTCAGGACAGCTGACATCTTGTTTCATGTATAAGCAGAACTAACTCGTTTTTTAATTTAGCTCAAATAAACTGCTATAAGTGTTTTAGGTACTCGGGTGCCGTATTCCTGGATCCTTGGGCCCTACTAACGAGTGCTGCGGGGAGAGGGCGATATTTAGCTCTCCGGCAAAATCTGACACTGCAGGGCTCGGAATTTATCGGATGAAGTAAATAGCACCTATTATGAGTTTTGCCATTAATATGGAACATAACGTACGGATGTTGGTGCTTTCTCCACCAAACCCTGAATGTCTCTCTATTTATTTAAGTGGCATTTTACCCTCTGTAAATTTGGGCAGATTTAATCTGGAAAAAAGTGCGAGGGTGGAGTGCCTACTGCCAAACTCCAACAGGCGCGGTGACATGAGCGAGTCTTCCTCCTGTTTCTTACTCAGGGTGAATTGCCTCTTTTACTTTATTCAGCAACTTATCCCTGATTTCGAGTTTATCAGAACCAATGAGCTTTTGATCGCACCACATAAATAACACTGACCTGGGGCACATTATTTATCGAGTGCGATATATATATATATATAGCACCGATTACGAGTTTCTGGTGAACAACAGGCAGATTTTAGAGCTTGCTGCACCAAAATGCTCATGGTACGGTAAATAAACTTGTCCCCTGTTAAATTCTGGAAGGCTTGAGCTGTTAAAATTTAAAATAGGGCGATCTATTTAACGCAACCCAGCAATTACCAGATGCTCTAAATACCACCGAACCCTTAATTCCAATCAGTGTGTTCACATTTTATTTTCCCATGTTTTTCACTTTCCCCTAGGACCCCACTGACTTTGGGGGTTATCCTTTTTAAGTTCTGACTTGATTGTGGAGTTATCTGAATGGCCTTTTCTTTACAAAATACATAGAACGGGGTTTGGATCAGCCTCTTTCAATCATCGGATTGCTTGGGCTAGCCTCCTTCAGCCATTGCTTTGAGTCAGCGTCAATCACATTTTGGATTGGCTTAGAGGAGTATATGTCTCTCACCTAATGCTGCTGGCTGTTTGGTGTACCACTCCGCTTACTCTACTAAAGAAAGGTTCCTTTACTATGCATGAAGGACCATTTTACATCTAAAGTACACTCAATGATCGCACTTGTTGGCGCATTCAATTCTTTTACCTCATACATGCATTGCATCAGTGGTGGCTGCCATATAAGGAGGGTGGTGGGGCAGGAGGGAAAAAAATGAAAGTTATAAATACATTTAAAAAAATAATTACACTTAACTTCAATCCTGGGGCAATGTCCTCCTTGCTCAGGTCTTCTCCAGGCAATACTCCAATGCGGGACCAGAAAACTGCAGTAACCAATCCTGGCGCTGCTTTCATGCAGCATGAAGAAGAGCCAGGATTGGAGGGAGTGGTCTCCTTCAGCACTCCCGTGGCAACTGGAGCCCTTATGCTCTCTCTAACCCAGCTGTCTTAGACTGCTGGGTTAGAGAGGTTTAAACTGTGCTTGTCTGGCTGGCCGTCGCAAGACAGCCGGCCAAAGAAGCATGCGCACTTTAAACTTATAGTGCCCTGCCCATCACTGCTTTCTGCTGCTGCCTGACTGGCAACTGCAAAAAGAACAATTGATGGACAGAATGCAGAACAATGTCATACATTCACCCCAGTACAGAGATCTGGGCCTAAATCCATCGTTTTTTTGCTCACCATGCCATTCCAGTTTGGACCCAGGCATATGCAAATCAGTCTTGACCCTGCACCCAATGGGAACAGTCCAGCCCAAACTGCCAGGTCAGGTCCTCCCTGGACTGGAAACAAGCATCCTAGGACCGGTTTCAGGCTTTCAGCCCTCATCAGCCAGGATAGCTTGACTCCAGTGGCATGGAGAGCACGGGACCCACGTCTGGGCATACCCGTCCCACTCGGGGTGACAAATGCAAAAAGAACAATTGATGGACAGAATGCAGAACAATGTCATACAGTCACCCCAGTACAGAGATCTGGGCCTAAATCCATCGTTTTTTTGCTCACCATGCCATTCCAGTTTGGACCCAGCCATATGCAAATCAGTCTTGACCCTGCGCCCAATGGGAACTGTCCAGCCCAAACTGCCAGGTCAGGTCCTCCCTGGACTGGAAACAAGCATCCTAGGACCGGTTTCGGGCAGCAGCAGAATCCAGAAAGCTCCGCCCCCCTCCGTCCTGACGCTTGGCTCAGGAAAGGGTTTTAAAAAATAAAATGGTAATAAATGAACTTTATTTACCATTTTATTTTCCATATCTGGAGGCAATTTGGTTAGTGGTGCGATGCTCCTCCGCCTTAATGGAGGAGCAGCCCCTGCATTGCATATAAAAATAATCCCTAACCCCTATGTTTCACTGTAATCACATTGATTCAATTTCTTGCAAAACAAATGAATTGCCAATAACGCCAAAGAGTTGTTCCTCTCATTATTTCTTGTATAAGCACAATTATATGGCATCTCTAGGAACCACATTCCGCTACCAACTCACTTATTAGATTAAGCATGCCTGGCAGGTCACCTGCTGCTGCTGCCTTGTTGCTGCTGAAATACGATTTCAGCATGCCCAGAGGCTTTGACAAAACCAATAGGTCTGGTTTATAACTGAAAATGCAAGCCAGACACATTGGCTTTGCTAATGTTATTTCTAGCCATTTATACTAACTTAAGCAAACATTCTGACTTTAAGTGAGTTTGCTAATATTTTCCAAGGCTACAATATTTATATTTTCCATCTCAACCTTTTCCTTTACATTTTACTAAAACTGAAAATAATGCCAAGTAGGCAGAATATTCCATTAAGCAAGAGCATGCCTACTTGTAAATTCGGATTCTGTGACTCAGCATATACATTTTAGAAATAGAGACACACTACTTTAAACATGTATGCAAAAATAACTGTGAGTGGCAGGGGCGTAACACAGGCCCCCGCAGCCCCCGCGGTGCGGGGTTACGCCACTGGTGAGTGGGGCATGTAGAGTTGATAGACGGATGGTAAATGGGTAGGTTAAAGAATATTTGGACCTCATACGGATAAACAGAAGGACAGATAGATGGATGAGAAAAATATAAGGAACAGCACCACAAAGTGATTGAACTGTAGGCACTTGCAAGTCAAGGAAATTATACGGTGGAAGTGGAAATGTGTGTAATATCCTACTAAATACTTTTCTGAAGTCACCAAGAGTAAGCACTTCCAATATTATGAGCCCCTGTACAGCTGCCTCAAACTTTTTAGGTAAAGTTTTGTTAGGGGAGGTAGGGTAGATGGCGTTCAGTGAAAAAAATAATAAAGAGGTCGAATGCTATGTAGTTTGAAATAATGCGTTTAAGTAGTGATTAAAAAAAAAAAAACGTTAGTTTAAATCCTGGGAATTCTACATACAATAGGGCTGCCCAATAACCCCATGGAAGCTGGGACAGTTAATGTATATGGTAAAGTGCTTCCAAAGGAAACGTATAAATAGAACAACAATTAAGCAAACATAGCTAGCAAAATAAAAAAGGACTGAGGAGCCTGGAAGTGAATTTTCAATATGAATACAGGTTTTTTTTAATTATACAAAATCAGTTTTAATATATAAATTAATGGATCACGAAGCCCGAATTCCACACATTGAATAGAGAGGTATGTACATTCATATATCAATAAATAAACACATAAACAATAACAATAATGAAGGCTGCTATCTAAACAGAGCATTACTACACCAATTAGGCAAAATAAAACATACAAAGGGAGGAGTTTTAAAGCCAGATGATAGCAAAGCTAAACATGTTGACGTTTCAGCGTTTAACTGATATATATATATATATATATATATATATTCACTGAAAAAACCATAGGTTTCAGGGACGTTATAGTTACAAATTAGCATTTAAAAAACCTTTGAAATTCACTGAAAAAACCATAGGTTTTAGGGACAGTTATAGTTAGTTGGACATTGCACTCAGTACAAAACCCGTGAAATTCCCCGTTATAGTTAGTCCAACTAACTATAACTGCGCTCCACAATGCACTGCTGATGACGTCACATATTACATCACTCATGACATGGTCAGTGACATCACTGATGACATCACTGATGACATCTCAAATGACATCACTGATGACATCATCCATGTGATAATTTCATGCATCTTCTCACACCCTAATATAACTTTTGATACACCCACTCTAAATTACAGACTGCCATTCGCAAAACCATAGACACTCCAACACCAAAAACTACATACCAACTCACTGATTCTTAGGTCTACACACACATCCACTCACTCACCTGTACAGTCACTCATACTTACAGTCACTCAGTACAGGACTATCATATGCACTCATACACCTATATAAACACTCACTACTTGCCCCGGGGACCCCATCCCCCGGGGCTGGCCCTCTCGTTGGGGACTGTGGGGGTCCCCAATCCCCCACAGTCCCGCCGGCTCCCGCGTCCCTTGGGAGCCGGCATTGCTTTCCCACATGGGGAGCTGCTAAGATGCAGCTCCCCATGTGGAAAGCAATGTGCTTTGGATATTGGAAGAGAGAGCAGGTTTCCCTGCTCTCTCTTCCACTTCCAAAGCAGTTTGCTATGACAGGACGGGAGCCGCGAGGCTCCGTCCTGCCATAGCAAACTACAGTGTCCCGGGGTAGGCACCCCGGGACACTGCAGGAGCCGGCCCTGGGGGTGGTGGTCCCCAGGGCCATCAAGGGCTCCAGGAGGGGGCGCGCGGCCCCCTCCCATTCAGTTCAAAGCCCCGGGAGGTGGTGGTCCCCGGGGCTCTGGGGTCCGTAACGGACCCCCATATTTAAATGTTTAGTGCCCCGGGAGGTGGCGGTCCCGGGGCGTGTGGGGGCTGGAGCCCCCCACACAGGTTTTTTAATTTATTAAAAAAAGCCCCGGGGAGGTGGTGGTCCTCGGGGCTGCGGGAGGGCTCAGAGCCCTCCGCACCATTTTTAAAAAAGCCCCAGGGGTGGCGGTCCCCGGGCTTGGGGGCCCTTGAGGCCCCCACACATTAAATTATCCCCCCCCCACCATGCCCCCGGGACTTGGGCCACCCGGGGGCCAATTTCTTCGATTTTTTTTTTCGGCAGGATTGGCGCACCCTGAGCGCATCCTGCCGATTTTTAAAAAAAAATGTTTTGTTTTTTGCTCAGGGGTCCTTGTGGGACCCCTGAGCAAACCTAGGGGTCAGGGTGTTTCTACCCTGCCCCCTTTGTGCGCTTTGCGCACTTGTTTCTGTCCCTCGGTTCTACCGAGGGACAAAATGGCTGCCAACATTTCCTGAATCGGAATGTTGACAGCCAGCTGACAGCCAATTAACATGCAGCTCGTGATCGGGACGGTGCGCGCAGGGTGCGCTGAGGGTACGCGGACCCTACTCGGCCATAGATATCACTATCTTTTTACTTTTCATTTTCTCAGCAACTACTGAACGGATTTACACCATTTAACAAAAGGGTTCTTTCTGAACCAAGAACTACCTCTTTGCCAAATTTGGTGTAATTCCGTTCAGCAGTTCGGGCTGTAGCCATGTCTAAAGTTTCCTATGGAAAAATGCATGGGGAAAACGCGTTCTGGGACCCCCCTTTTTTCTCGGCCCCCGCTTGACGAATCCCCCCGAGACTTTCAGGGTAGGAGCGGACCGGAGCGGGCCACAAAGTTTGAAAATTTCGCGAAGATACGTCAACCGGCAAGAGAGTTATTTTAAATAGAATGTCGCGGATTTCCTATGGATAATAGGTTGTAACTATAACTATCTACTGGCGACCGCCAGTAGATAATATATATATATATATATATATCCTGGCAACCCACTGTATAAAATTAAGCTAAGCGATACCAAGAAACTTCACTAGAAGTGTCAGAAATAGAAAATGTGACAAGCAAAATGCACACAAGATGCACTTAACTCACATACAAAGCAATTAGAAATTGTAGTGCTAACTCAATTCCAGTTAAAATTACCAATCGCCATGCTAATAAAACAAACATTCTTAGTAAGCAGTCTTTAAAAATCCATTCAACAGAACATCAGTCCTCTGATATGACCCACAAAGTACGCATTAATGGATGGTCACTGAACACTTAATTATATAGCGATCTGCTCAAGTATATATGCAGACATTACTCATTTAATTAGCTATAAGTGTATAGAAGTCAAATAAATTATTTTAGCCCCAAACATCCATACATGCACTGCAAATACTTCTTCCAAGAAAGGGGCCAATGGGATAAAGAGCTGGGATAAAGAAACGGTCTAGAGTATGGGTACTCGCAAACATTTTCCCAGGGGCCACAAAGTTTGGTCTGGGATGTGACCGAGGGCCGCATTGATGCCAGAAGGGTTGCGATCAAGGGTTGGGGGTGAGGCAAGGGGTTGCCGGTAAGGTGGGTGTAGGGGAAGGGAAGCATAGACATCGAGGGCCCGATTCACAAAAGTAATCTGAGACAAAATCCTAACTTTACGATTTTTGGTATTCACAGAAGGCATTTAGGAGTACTAAAGTTAGGATTCCTAACTTTACTACTCCTAAACTGAGAAAAATCCTAACTTTACGACTTTCGGTATTCACAAAAGGCATTTAGGAGTACTAAAGTTAGAATTCCTAACTTTACTACTCCTAAATGCTTTTTGTGAATACCAAAAGTCGTAAAGTTAGGATTTTGTCTCAGATAACTTTTGTGAATCGGGCCCAGGAGTCGCAAGTGATTTCTGTGAATACCAAAAATCGTAAGTGCCTTCTGTGAATACCAGAAGTAGTACGTTTAGGATTTTGTCTGAGATTAGTTCTGTGAATCGGCCCCCTAGTGTCTAAACTGCACAATGTGAAATCAGAATCTTGGGATTAATCTTTGCTTTTCCACTTAACCAAATTGTGTGATCCTTGTCAAATGTTTTATTTCCCACTGTTACTTCATTATCACATATGAGGACCTAAAAATACATAACTTAAAGATGTGTGCTGTACAAAACAATCTCCTGTGTTTGATTTAATGAACTATAATGCTAGTCATGTATAATAGAAACCTATGCCACTCATAGGGAGCACATACAAACTGACTTGCCTCTTAGCTCACTATTGACATTATTGTTACGGTGGGGTGAAGAATGAGTGTTTTTAAATTATTTCAACAGTTCTGCATGTGAATGAAATACCCTTTTGAATTTTGAACAGTCTTTATCATACTTTTTACACTTTCACTGCAAGATGTCTTTAAAAATGAAGGTATTTCTAAACCTAAGGGGTGCAGGACTCCCTAGTTACTTCCTTTCTTTAACTTAAATTAACCTTTAAATAAATCCTTACCTGTTTTCTTAACATCTTTTCAATGTTAGGGCAGACTGAAGTAAATAGCAGCTCAGTGCTCCCCCGGTCCATCCTTTGAGTATCACTGGTCTAGAGTAAGAAATAATCTGTTTTATCTGGGCCAACTAGTCAGAGAAACTACCCAAAGATTCAGAGTAAAGAATTATACAGACACCTCATTTAATGTGCAGAGTGATCATACACTCACCAGAAATATGGTATCACAACTGAAAATGGCCAAGCAGGTCACATTCAGATCCATGATATTCTTATCAAGCAAGCTACAAAAAAGAGCCCGGCAGCTCAGCATCATTTAATCAATGGACAAATCCACTCTTCGAGAAATGTATGCCCTTACCATGAGTCAAAATTCAATCCATGTTTGGGTAAATGGAGCAGCCATGTCTCATGCAACAAAGTGAACATGGAGAGTGGCAGAGCCAGATTTGCTTTTAATTTGGTGCGGACATTTTCCTTCATGTTGGTGTTCATGTCTAAGTAAATAGAGTGACCGTATATGGGTGAATTGAGTGTCCTTTATCTAGAGGAATTAAGTGCAGAACACTTGCTAAAGCCATTATTTGAATGCAGAGAGAAAAATGTGATACATCGTTATACTATACAGACAACACACAGCAATTAATTCAATACATATTGTGAAAAAGAAAAAACAGTCAATGGATGTCTCATATAATTCAGAAATAATTATGGAGTGAAATATTGATCATTAAAAGGGATAGCAGTACCGGATGTACCACAATATTGAGTAAACAGAATCAGTCAGTGATCATTCATCAGTTATTTCATAGGGAAGGTGTTAGACCTGAATCACTGACATAATATCGCAAGACACATTATCGACCTACATTTTTATCGACACAAAAATATCGTTAACAATAATATCGACATTATATACTTACTTTACAAAATACACTATTATCGAAACCACAATATCGTCATTCAAAATTGTCGACATCAAAAATATCGTACACATTTTTATCGTTATCTAAAATATCGAACAATGTTTAAATAAATACAACATGTCCAAAATATCGATAACAGACATATCGACAGCAAAAATATCGTTTATTTATAATTATCGACAATGCTAAAATAGAGAAAATACACAAAATAAAACACAATAAATATAAATAAACACATAAACATACATTGCATATCAAATAAAATTAAACAATTTTTTTTAAAGTATTAAAACATAACTAAAAAATAAGTTAATAAACACACCATAAACAACAATTATAAATATAAACTTACATCATGTAAAGTCACTTTTTAACATTTCATATATATTATAACACACAATACAATAAATCTAAACGTAAGGAGAAAAATAAAAAATAACTGACTCTTAATTAGCTTTTTCCATATAAGGAAACCAACTTCCAAAACAATTAAAACATTAAAAAATTAACCAATAAAAAGACACAATATTAAAACCAACCAATAAAATTAAACAAACAATTAAATAAACCCTATATAAACCAACAAAGCTTACTCTTATTTTACACCTCAAACCAAAAAGAACGAAGAAGGCAAAACTCTGCTGCAGGTTTGCTGCTAGAAGCAAGAACTTCATCAAACCTAAAACCTGTATCTATTTGCTGAAAGTAAGTAAATTAACATTTATAAAATAACAGTTAGACTAATATTGTAAAAATATTCACTTTCGTACTCAAATGACTAATTTTATATTTTTCCTATTTATATTCCCACTACAGATAAATCCAAATACAACTATAAAATAACAGAGAACATCCTAAAACCATCGACCTAATAAAGGAGGTCATTACGATGGCGGACGGAAAAACAACCGACCGCCATGTTAGCGGGAAAACACCGCCCGCCGCTACCGCGGGAAAACCGACGGCTAGATTAGGATCCTCATTATTATGAACAAAATGGCTCCTAATCAATGAAACAAACACAGCCCGTGGTCGGAGCGGAAGAACTACAGGAGACTGTGATCCTCTAATTTTATCGAGTTGATTTATTTTGAAATTGTATGCGGAGAGTGATTATGAGACATTGATGAATGTTACGGAGGGCACCCGACCTCACGTGGTGAGAGACGTGCTGATTCAGTTAACACTGTGAGACTTGGGTGCTGCTAGCTGTCATGGACTAAGCATTGGTCTATCTATAAGCTTTACAGATTAATGTCTTAACCCTGTCCTGAGGAGGCCTATGAAGATTAAAGGCTGAAACGTGGTCACGTCGACACTTCTAAGGAGGGGTCTATAGAACTGTAGTGATGCTTTAAATTGGAGGGTGTCACATTGGAATAGATTATATTGGTTGACTAACCTCTTAGTGTGCCACCTTGACTATCTCTTAGTGGTTTGTCCAGAATTGTATGGAAGACACTAGTTTGAAAAATTTGCTAGGGTTATTGTATGCTACATATATGTTGTTCGTTTATGTCTAGAATGTTGTGATATATGTCATTCTTTTGTGTTTGTTTCATTGATTAGGAGCCATTGTCTTTGCGAGATATAATTATAGTCGATAAAGTTCATCAAGAATAACAATTGTGGAGAGGGTAATTAAATGTACTCTACTCGCTAACTGTTTTGTATTTATTCCTTTATACCACTTGCTTTTTGTTCATAATCATGTCCTATGCCCAGGTATAATAGGGTCATTTGGGTATACCCCTGTTGATTCTGCCTAGATTAGGATCCTCGGCGGTAAAAATCCAACCGCGGCGGAAAGGAGACCCGAGAAACCGCCGTTCGCCTGCGGAGAAGGCCCAAACCTGTCCGCGGCGGTCGGTTTCGCAGCGGAAATAGCCCAAACGACCGCAACCACAGCGGAGACACCGCCATCAAAATTATGATATCCCCGCGGTGCAGTGCACTGTTTCCGACCGCCGTGGTCGACAACATCGAAGAATCAGTGAGACGGCGGAAGCGCCGTAGCCGAGCCACCACTGCGGACGCTCCGTTAAAAAAATGGCGGTCGCTAGAAAACACACAACATGGCCACAAAGTGCACCAACCAAACAAGGCATGCACCCAAAAATAGCTAACACAGCCCAAAGACACACCCCCATGGTAAACTCCAAAACTACAAATCCCAGGTTCACACACACACCACACCTGCTACCAATACCCCATCCTGACACACCCACAGACACCAGTATAAATCCAGCCCCCAACATACCACAATCCTTTGCAAAACTCCACAACTGAGGGGACATCCACCACAGATGACAGGAGAGGCAAATCTGCACAACACACACACATCACCACCACCACCACCACTTCCACACCTGCACCTCTAACACCTTTGCACAGCACACACCATACACATCACAACCACCACTACCACTTCCAAACCTGCACCCTAAACACCTTGACACATCACACACCATGTCACCACAGAGAATGCCCAAATTCAGTGAGAGTGAGTTGAGGGTCATGGTCGATGAGATAATCAGGGTAGAACCACAATTGTTTGGTAACCAGGTCCAACAGACACCACTAGCAACAAGGACGCAAATGTGGAGAAGGATAGTAGAGAAGGTCAATGCAGTAGGGACCGTGCCACGCAATAGAGATGAAATCGTGAAGAGGTGGCACGATCTGAAGGCAGTGGTCAAAAAGAAGAGAGCCAAGAACCATGAGCTGGCTCACAGGACAGGCAGTGGCCCTCCCGTTCCACTCAAAACATTCACTGAATGGGAGGAGAAGGTGCTTGGCATTCTACATCCAGAGAGTCTCTCAGGAATACCCGGGGAGTGGAGGCTGGTAAGTACAAACAAATGCCTAACATCACACAAATGTACTGTCTTGCACTATTACAAAATAATACCTCCTAGGTTCAAATTCATTCATGTGCACAACACTCCCCCAACACATCTCTCACAGATACAACAGACACTCCCCCTGAAGCCCCCCAAAGGTAGTTAGCAACATCACCATGGGTACATGTGTACATGCTGCCAGCACTACAACTCCCACCAGGCCCCCTTGTCCCACAGCTGAGCAGGATGGAGCACTGCCCCCACCCAGAAGCATGCCTCAGCCATTGTGTGCTACACCCTCACCTAACAGGTAGGTAGCCATCTTTACAGGGAGGTGGGTGGGTGTTTGGGAGGCCTGCACTACAACTCCCACCAGGCCCCCTTGTCCCACAGCTGAGCAGGATGTAGCCCTCCCCCACCCAGAAGCATGCCTCAGCCATTGTGTGCTACACCCTCACCTAACAGGTAGGTAGCCATCTTTCCAGGGAGGTGGGTGGGTGTTTGGGAGGCCTGCACTACAACTCCCACCAGGCCCCCTTGGCCCACAGCTGAGCAGGATGTAGCCCTGCCCCCACCCAGAAGCATGCCTCAGCCATTGTGTGCTACACCCTCACCTAACAGGTAGGTAGCCATCTTTACAGGGAGGTGGGTGGGTGTTTGGGAGGCCTGCACTACAACTCCCACCAGGCCCCCTTGGCCCACAGCTGAGCAGGATGTAGCCCTCCCCCACCCAGAAGCATGCCTCAGCCATTGTGTGCTACACCCTCACCTAACAGGTAGGTAGCCATCTTTACAGGGAGGTGGGTGGGTGTTTGGGAGGCCTGCACTACAACTCCCACCAGGCCCCCTTGGCCCACAGCTGAGCAGGATGGAGCACTGCCCCCACCCAGAAGCATGCCTCAGCCATTGTGTGCTTCACCCGCACCTAACAGGTAGGCAGGACATCTTTACAGGGAGGTGGGTGGGTGTTTGGGAGGCCTGCACTACAACTCCCACCAGGCCCCCTTGGCCCACAGCTGAGCAGGATGGAGCACTGCCCCCACCCAGAAGCATGCCTCAGCCATTGTGTGCTACACCCTCACCTAACAGGTAGGTAGCCATCTTTACAAGGAGGTGGGTGGGTGTTTGGGAGGCCTGCACTACAACTCCCACCAGGCCCCCTTGTCCCACAGCTGAGCAGGATGGAGCACTGACCCCACCCAGAAGCATGCCTCAGCCATTGTGTGCTTCACCCTCACCTAACAGGTAGGTAGCCATCTTTACAGGGAGGTGGGTGGGTGTTTGGGAGGCCTGCACTACAACTCCCACCTGGCCCCTTTGTCCCACAGCTGAGCAGGATGGAGCACTAGTCCCACTCATAGGCATGTGACGTCTGTGCAGCCGCACATGACACCATGCCACTTAGTCCACAGTCACCAACACAAATAATGCAAAACAGTTGTGTTGTAGTCACCATGCACAAGTCTCTGTTCAAAATTGACCCACATTGTGTACACTGTGCCAGGCATCACACACTGCAACACTAACAACGATCATGCTGCCCTGCAGCAGTGTCTGGCCGTTTGTATGGCAAAGTGCAAATCACCCATGTCATACCACAGTGTTGCAATGTAAACAGTGGAAGTGCAGTGCACCCAAAAACTACGCTGCAGCTGGGACTCACAATGCTAAACTAAGCACATCCCAAATGTCCTGCAACACACCCAGCTACCACAGTGCTGCACTGAATTGCAGAACAGCACCTTGTCTGAATTAAATTGTCAAAGGTGTCTTGTTTGGACCACCAATGTGTGTATGCATTGACAATGTTCACATCTCACACTGTCTGTCTGAACAGTGCTGGTATAGTCTGGCCCCAAAACCACACATTGTCTGCACAGGGCTGAGTACATCTCACACACACACCACTGTTGACCACAACATGTCAGTGTATGGATGCCCTGGAACAACTGCTTCACCAGTACTGTGCTCATGTTCTCAGGTCCACAAATACCATGAAACCATGACAGTGTGGAAATGTATGCTGGGTGAGATCTTCACCCTGCTGTATGTCACCACTGTGCTACGAGACTATACCCCTTGCCCTATTGTGCCTTCAAATGTCGGGGGAGTGAACCCCACAGCCAGATAGCTGGGACAACAGTGATGGTGGGCTATACCCCATGACCAAATGTAATCTGAAATCAATGGGTACAAAAAGCCACACACACATCATGCTCACCACACGCACATTCCATCCAAAGATTTCTACCAAGTCACATAGCCATGTCATTGCTCACCTTCACCTCAAACGGTAGTTAGCCATCTGCACAGTGAGATGGTGTAGTGTGTTTGGCTATCCGTCCCACAAAATGCAACATGCATGCTGTTCCACCACTATGGAGGTTGGGACACTACACCCCCAATAAGAAGCATGTGGCAGGCAATGTATGCTACCCACCCAACTCACAGGTAGGTAACCGCATCTCACAGGTCGGGGTGTGTGGGGCTGGGAAGCTTGCACAACAACTCACACGGGCCCACCTGACCGCCAGCACACAAGACCCATTACTTCCTGGCACCAACATGCATGTGTCAGTCATTGCAATGTACACTTCAAAAGAACTGGCATGTGGACATATCATGCTGACTTGTCCCACACTGGACCAAGATGGAAGCCCTCATCATACACACACAGAGAGGTCTCTCAAATACAAGGAAAACACAGCAAACACAACATATCAACAGCCACAACATGCAGCCAGATATGCATTTAAAAAAACATGTTGGCATAGGACACCAGGCCTCTCAATGCACAACTGCACACCCAGATAGTATTGGCAACTATAGTGTGCACACACCTAAGAAAATGAAACTGTGACAGCAACCAAAGTGTGAATGACTGAAACACATGTAGATGGAACTCCGAGCACAACCATGCACACCACTACATGCCATCTGACAGTAGCAGTGGTCCAGACCACCTAGGATCTAATTAAAGCAAACTTAAGCATGTCTGGAATTGCAAATACAGATATCTACACCACATTGAAAAGGTATGCATGAAACTACAATGGTCACTCACTGTGCAGAGTAAACCGCTGCAAGGGCTCAACAAGTGACACATACGCGTAAATGGATGACATATGATTGATCAATAACAGGATGCCAACATGAGACTGTCAATGTCAGAAAATTATATTGTGCATGTCATGTCTTGACAACTCCCAATATGGACAAGTAATGCATGTACCACAACAGCTTGTAATGCATCACTGGATGTCGGTCAATGCAAATTTGTACAGTGAACAACTGCTGGATGTACAAACAGTTGATGTAACACTGCTAACACAAACTTTGATGGGTGCAACACAATGACCATTTCTCATCTGACCCACAGGTGACCAAGAACTCACTGCAGAGGATGACACCACCCTGCAGAGCCAGTCCCCCCCGGAACAGAGACAACTGGATGAGGACTCCCTGGATTCCTTGGATGAGGAGCTCCACGCTGGCCCATCTGGTGTGGCAGGCCGCAACCAGTCCCAGGCACCCATTGTCCCCCCAACCACATCAGCTGCAGCCCCTGACCATCCTCTGACAGCTGCTGTCACGGCCTGTGTGTCAACCACTACCACCACCACCACCACCACCACAGCTGTCCGCAACACCCTCCCTGCCCCAGGGGTTGAGCAGCCCACCACATCGACTGCGGAGGCCAGGGAGAGGATGCAGCGGGCCAATGTGAGGACCGGACAGGACCGTGGCAGCAGTGCAGCTGGTCGGGACAGGGTCATGCAGAGGGGGACTGATCCTGGGACGGAAGCCCTGGGCCACATCGACAGAGTCCTTGGGGCCTACCAACAGGCCCAGGGACGAATGGGCCGGTTAGAGGAAGAATCTCGGGAGCACCTCCTGCTGCTGAGGTCCATGGACACACGCATGGGACAGATTGTGGACCTCTTGGGGCAGCTAGTGGCGGTTCTGAGGGACAGGCAAGCGCAACATTCTACCCCTCCGCCTCCCCTGTTGGGCAGCAGGATGACACTTCATCATCCTCCCCTGCGTCCACAGAGGGGGTGAGTCCTCAGACACCACTGCCCCTGCAGCAGTGGCCCCTCCAGTCAAGCGCAAGAGGGGCCGTCCAAGGAAAGGCCAGAGGGACTCACGTGCCAAAGCACCTGCCAAACGCTAGTCCCCGAGCCAGCCATGATGGCAGACCACTGCATTGACCTTTTGGACTATCCTTCACCACACTGCCATGTGAATGGCATCTATCTGTTGGACTGGGTCTCCACATCATTGTGGGGACTACTCAAGTATCTCATCTACCATGACTGTCAACTCACTTCTTCAATTCCCCCCTTCACATCTTCTCCACCCTCGCATGTCACAGTTGTAAATAAATACACCTTACACACATGTTGTTGTGTCTGCTCCGTCTTTAATACAGGATGTGCAACCTTCACCGTATACGACATGGTCCAGGGGAATGGAATGTAGGTAACAAGTGAGATGCTGAAGGGACCTAGGGAAAACCGCAGAACAAGAGTCACTTGTATGGGTGTGGCATTGCACACATCACACAACACTTGTCAACAAGGTACTCAGATCTACAAACTTTACACAGAGCAACAGTCACCATAGAGACATTCTGTATCACACTAACCAATCACACATACATTGGCAGGCAGCAATGAGTCAACACCAAGCTGCAGTCAGCAAGCTCACATACACCCACACAGCAACAGCAACACCATCAGACCATTTTGTCCCTTCTACATCGTCACTCACCTTCAAGTGAAGTAGCGGGTGATGAGCTGTCGACGCATGTCGACCCCTTCCTCCTCTCCACTGCCCTCGTCACTGGATCCGGGTTGATTTGCAGGCGGCGGCCTTGGCTGCTCATCATCGTCATCCAGGATCAGGGGTATTGCCTTGCGAATGGCCAGGTTGTGGAGCATGCAGCATGCCACCACTATCTGACACACCTTCCCTGGCGAGTACATAAGGGCACCTCCAGTACGGTCCAGGCACCGAAATCTTGATTTTAGGAGACCAAATGTCCGTTCTATCACACGCCGTGTCCTCCCATGGGCATCATTGTATCGCACATCAGCTGGCGTGACGGGATTCCGCAATGGGCTCAGCAACCACGGGCGGTTCGGATATGCCGAGTCACCTGGGTGTGAGAGACACAGATTAACCTTGCAGTCCCAAAATGCAACACAACAGCATGTCACACACACACCACTCTAATCCACTATGCATACTCACCCACAAGCCATGCACGCTCAGGAAGCAGATTGGCCATCAGCTGAGGAATGATGCTGCTGCGCAAGATGTGGGCATCATGGGCTGAGCCGGGAAACTTGGCACACACGTGTGAGATGATCATGTCCGCCAGGCACACCACTTGAACATTTACCGAGTGTGAATGCTTCCTATTGCGGTAAACCTGTTCACGTGCCTGTGGTGGCACAAGCCCAACATGTGTGCAATCAATTGCACCAATGACATGGGGGATATGTCCAAGGGCATAGAAATCGCCCTTCACAGCCACCAACTCAGGCCCCCTGGGAAAATGGATATATCTGTCTTTGTACAGCATCATGGCCGACAGGACATCACTCAGCACCATGCTGAACATCGGCTGTGACATCCCGCCTGCACTTGCGACCGTGTGCTGGAATGAGCCTGTTGCAAAGAAATGCAGGCATGCCATCACCTTAGATGTTGCGGTGAAAGCTGTTGGATATGTCCGACGTGGCTGCAGGTGGGGCTCCAACATGGCACATAGGTTCTGCAGGGTTTGTCGGTCCAGCCTGAATTTGCGGATTATATCCTCATTCTCCATGTCTGCCAGGACTGTGAATGGACGATGGATATTGGGCCTCCTCCTCCTAGGACAGATCACAGTGCACAGATGTCAATGCAGAAGACCATGAAATGTGCATCACATCAATTTTTTCAACAGACACATTCCCAAGTCTTACAACATGCACCATTAACCGACAGGGCACTTCCCAAGTAGGTACACATCAGGCACACTACTCGTACACCTGTCCTCTTACCAGCAGCAATTATCTGTGCACCCCTCCGGCTAATTCGCATGCACAGTGTGATATACTAACAGATATGTGTGCATACCTGTGAGTATGACCCCCAGCATATGTTACTAATTGCAATACTACCCAAAACACCATGTTGCTGGCCCTGATACACCTACCAAAACAGGTTGCACATGGTACACTTCAACTACACACTGCCCACCGGCTGAGCGTGGGGGACACGTGTGTGCATGTTCATTGGACAATGTGCCAGTTGCTGATGCCCCTAGTTCAGAAAATGAGACGACAGTGTGCGTTGCATTGCACACACAGACATTGACCATTATCTACATATGCTATGCAACACATTAACTGGACAGTCTACATGTCATTACACAGCACATGTGACATGTGCGAGTGTATGTGCCCATGCAATGTACTGGCGACCCATATATGGTATGTGTTGGTGACGTGGAGTGACATGTCCCTTCTGTGCATTTGCCCTCATGAGGACCCTTCAATTGTTGAGACACTGGGCACTGTACATGTTGGCCTATGCAGAGAGCTGGAGGACACTTTAGGTGCAGCACAGCTACTCCACAACTCCATTAACGCTCACTCCAGGCACTGTCTGGCAGACATATGGCGGTGCCTACCGCCTGGCCCCTGTGGTGTGGCACCGCCCATAACCCAGGCACGATCGCGGGTGACACCACCAGATATGTATGTGACAATGGCGGTCACCATTCACCGCTACCCAAATCACGGTCACTCCAGGCACTGTCTGGCAGACATATGGCGGTGCCTACCACTTGATGACTGAGGTGTGGCACCGCCCATAACCCAGGCACGATCGCGGGTGACACCGCCAGATATGTATGTGACAATGGCAGTCACCATGCACCGCTACCCAAATCACGGTCACTGCAGGCACTGTCTGGAAGACATATGGTGGTGCCTACCGCCTGGCCCCTGAGGTGTGTCACCGGCATGGACCATGCCCTTGCAGCCAATGGGAAGCAGCCTCGCGGTAGCCTGATGCGAGTTTGAAAATCACGGTAGGCGTGCACCACCACCGCGGAGGCGGTCACTGGAGGCATTCAAAAGATGCACCACCGCGGTAGCGTGCACATGGACCCTACGGTGTGTCACCGGCATGGACCATGCCCTTGCAGCCAATGGGAAGCAGCCTCATGGTAGCCTGATGCGAGTTTGAAAATCGCGGTAGGCGTGCACCACCCCCGCGGAGGGACCCTACCGTGTGTCACCGGCATGGACCATGGCCTTGCAGCCAATGGGAAGCAGCCTCGCGGTAGCCTGATGCGAGTTTGAAAATCGCGGTAGGCGTGCACCGCCACCGCAGAGGCGGACATTGGATGTATTTGAATGAGGCAGACCTGGTACACCAATAGCAGCACCCTGGGACCACTGACACAGCCCCAGTGGCCTATATATGTGTGGGAGGGTGCACCACATTCCCACAGCTATCAGGGCTGCTGCTGCCTCAAGGGACTGCTGGCTGCCACCCTGCACCTGCTGCCTCAAGGGACTGCTGGCTGCCACCCTCCACCTGCTGCCTCAAGGGACTGCTGGCTGCCACCCTCCACCTGCTGCTGCTGCCTCAAGGGACTGCTGGCTGCCACCCTCCACCTGCTGCCTCAAGGGACTGCTGGCTGCCACCCTCAACGTGCTGCTGCTGCCACATGTCCATTGTGATGTCGAGGACTCAGAAGATCCGTGCCAGTCCCTTCACCAGTGAGGAGCTTGGGGTCCTGGTAGACGGGGTGCTTGCACAGTACCCAAGGCTTTATGGCGGCCCTAATGTCGTGGTAAGTCTCCCAGACTGTGAGTGAGAGTGCAGGGTGTGCACAAGTGGGGTGGAGGTGCTTCGGTATGTGTCAGTGGTTGTGGGGCTCTGACATGCACTGCCTATCATGTTTACTACAGCGGGAAGGGCTTGGTGGGCTCTTTCACACGTTACCCTGCATGCCTATCCTGAGTAGAGGGACATGTCCTGTAGTGTCAGCCATACAGTGCAGCTGCATTTTGGGGATGCAGGAGTCTGGCCAGTTATCGTTTGTGTGAATGGCTGTGTTGCTCCAAATTAACCCACTCAGTGTCAGTCCACCTGCCCTGCACAGTCCCCGCCGAATGCCACATGTCCACATCACTGCATGTACAGTGTGTTCCATGTGTGTTTGGGTCATGCCTCTTCATCTAAGTCCCATCTCTGCCATGTAGATTGCACAGGAGCAGGCGTGGGAGAAGGGTGTGTGTATGACAGTTGTTGTCACTCTATGTGAGTTCCAGGACACAGTGAGGCTTTCACAGGGCTAGGACACTTAGGAGTGCGCAGTGTTGGACACAGTGATTCCAACAACAAGACACATGTTTTGCTATCTTCTCTATGTGTAGTTGTAGGTAACTGCAGACAGTAGCTGCAGCCAGACTACACGTTGCTTGCTGTGTTGGTATCCTGCATGTGAATGGGATGTGGAGGTACTGTGTCCACCATCAAAGATGCATGCCTGTACGTCTGATTGACCAATGGCATTGCACCATGTTCACAGCAATTGTTGGCTATGTGACAGTTGTAGCTGGAGTTTTGGATGAGTCACTGTCGTGCTACTGCATTTTCGTTGTGTTGTCATTGTGCATTGTGTCACTGGAACCTCACCCCTCTTGTCTCCCATTGCCTGCAGCTGAAGGTCCACCAGCGTAAAGCCGTGTGGAGGGCCATTGCCTCCAGAGTCTGGGATCTGGGTGTGTCAAACCGAAGGCGCACCCACTGTCATAAAAGGTGGGACGACATCTGCCGGCTGAGCAAGAACGTGGCCGAGATGACGCTGGGGCTGCTCCCTCGGACTGGCAGGTTTGCTAGGCGCAGCATGACACCACTAATGGCCCGCATCCTGGCTGTCACACAACCTGAGCTGGACAGACAACTGAAGGAGCATCAGCAGCGAGCCAGGGGTGAGTATGTGTTGCAGGCTGCCTTTGGCTGGGAGTGGGTGCATGTGTCTACAGAGTGCGCAAATTGTCAGCTGTGTGACGTTGGTTGTGTGGTGCAATGTTTTGGGAGTGGCCTCTGTGCTGGGTGTATGTGCCATGCTTTTGCCCAAACGGTGCTTCATGAAGTGAGTTTTAGCACTGTGCATCTCTCTTACATTTGGAGTTGTGGCCTTCAGGTACCTTCTGCTGTGGGGTAGTGTGTGAATTCAGATGGATGGGAATGCCAGTGTGCCAACTGTGAATGCGTTTCAATGAATGCGTGCAATTCCAGACCTCAGATGTCTGCCAGTCAGACATCTGAGGCCAATGTGCAACAGTAGATGTGCCCATGGACTCGATATGGTGGATGGCATGTGTGCAGGGTTATTGTGGGCTGGTATGTTGTAGTCTGTGTGGTCCCCTACTGCTCCACACATGTAGGTGATGTGCACCATGTCGTGGTGTTCATCCTTGCCAACATCGGGACAGTGTGTGTGCACAGGCCATTTTGGGGCTGTGTCTGATGTGAGCCAACTGCAGGATGGTGTGCTGTGTGAGTCACCTGGGGCACTTATGGCAGGATGTGTGGCAGACATGCACCGTTGTGTTGAGATTTTGGGTGGCAAGATATATGTGTGCACAGGGTGGCATGCAATGTGCTGCACACCTCTTTCTAGGATGCACATGTATTGGCACATGTTAGTTCTGCTGATGCCACTCATCTCACAGTACTTCTCTCTCCTATGCAGCAGCTCCCGTATGTGCAGAGGGAGAGGGGATGGACACCAGTGGTGAGGCTTCCAGTGCAACAGCCGCACCGGAGCAGACTGACACAGATGTGACCAGCGCCGAGGAGGGGGACAGGAGTCTGCTAGAGGATTCACAGCCGGAGACACAAAGCTCTACCTCATCTGACGCCAGCGGTGACACATCCATGTTGGGGGTACAGGGAACGGGGACTCGGCCTCCTCTTCCGCCACACAGCGTCCAGTGCCCAGCCTCCCTTCAACCTCCACTGGTGCTGCCCGTGTCCGCACGAGTAGGAAGGGAAGAGTCACCTTCACCCCAGGCACAGCTGCCCCAGCCCATGTCAGCCCTGCTGCCCTCAGTGCAGAAGCAGTCAAGCTATTGCGCCAGCTGTGTGTGGGGCAGACAGCACTTCTCAATGCCTTCCAAGAGCACGACAAAAAGTTGGGGCAGGTTATAGCTTTCATGGAGGGCTTACATTCAGACGTAGGTGGGCTACACCGGACTGTGCAGTCTTTGTCATCAACTGTGACAGCAGCCCTGCAACAGGCACATAGTCAGGGAGCGGCTCCCAGCACTCGCTCTGGCCCCGTGTCACTGTGCACCTCTGACGACAGTGACAATGCTCAACGGACCCCAAAGTCCCGATACAGAACCCGCAGCACACAGGAGCAGCAGCAGCCCAAGCGTACTAGGGCGCAGACACCATCCCCACATAAGAGTAAGGCCACCCCAGAGCGCAGAGAGAACAGCCCATCAGGCGACAGCAAGGGCCACAAAGCAAAGAAAAAAGCATCAGTGTCACAGGCCTCACCTACCTCCCCTGCCAAAGACTCCCTGTCCCAAAGACGTCTCGCAGAGGCAAAAAGACAGTTTCCACACCCACTGAGAAGGTGTTGCCTGCAAACATTACACAGGATGAGGGCCCCATGGATAATCCATCCTTGACCTCCACTCCCATCCCAAGCCCTGTGAAGCCAGCACGGGAGGACACTGTAGGGGGCAAAGCTGGTGGACAGAGGGAGGCAGGGCGGCGGCAAACACCAGGCAAGCGCACAGCGGGATCCAGCATGTCCCCAGAGGGAGGGTCACCATCCACACCAGAATCAGCTTTGGTGTTGGGGTCACCTGTTGTGTCTGCCCCAGTTCCCCTCAATCCCCAGACAGGGAAGCCTTTCAGGATCCCCAAGAAGTGGAGAGGCACCCCTCCACAATCTCCAGCACACACTGTGTCTCACCAGGGCATGAGTCCACCTCCCCGGGCCACCACCCCACCTGGTCCAAGCAGCCCCCAGCTACCACATGCACAGTTGGCTCTTCCACAGTTGTTACTCCCACTGCCCAGGGCAGTCCTCCAACTGACCCCAACACACAGTCAGCTCCAAGTCCAACAGACAGACCCATCTGAGTGGTGGTCACCCTCACACACCTGTCTGTCCACAGGGGTGCGTGTGATGCCCATTGTCACGCCCATTACTCTGTTGCTGGGCATGGCATGGTAGAGTTGCATACATTCCCTGTGTAGCTTCTTATGTCACTACTCTGCACAATGTCTTTGCCTTTTTGTTCACTGCTGTTTGCCCCTTGCCTGTGCAGCATCTCATGTACCTCACCTGCACATTGGACTGGCCACTGGCCTTGCTGTTCACTGCTGTTTGCCCCTTGCCTGTGCAGCTTCTGATGGAACTACTCTGCACATTGTACTTGCCTTGTGTTTCACTGCTGTTTGCCCCTTGCCTGTGCAGCATCTCATGTACCTCACCTGCACATTGGACTGGCCACTGGCCTTGCTGTTCACTGCTGGTTGCCCCTTGCCTGTGCAGCATCTCATGTACCTCACCTGCACTTTGGACTGGCCACTGGCCTTGTTGTTCACTGCTGGTTGCCCCTTGCCTGTGCAGCATCTCATGTACCTCACCTGCACATTGGACTGGCCACTGGCCTTGCTGTTCACTGCTGGTTGCCCCTTGCCTGTGCAGCTTCTGATGGAACTACTCTGCACATTGTACTTGCCTTGTGTTTCACTGCTGTTTGCCCCTTGCCTGTGCAGCTTCTCATGGACTCACTCTGCACTTTGCCCTGCCCACTGGCCTTGTCGTTCACTGCTGTGTGCCCCTTGCCTGTGCAGGATCTCATGTACCTCACCTGCACTTTGGACTGGCCACTGGCCTTGCTGTTCACTGCTGTTTGCCCCTTGCCTGTGCAGCTTCTGATGGAACTACTCTGCACATTGTACTTGCCTTGTGTTTCACTGCTGTTTGCCCCTTGCGTGTGCAGCATCTCATGTACCTCACCTGCACATTGGACTGGCCACTGGCCTTGCTGTTCACTGCTGGTTGCCCCTTGCCTGTGCAGCATCTCATGTACCTCACCTGCACTTTGGACTGGCCACTGGCCTTGTTGTTCACTGCTGGTTGCCCCTTGCCTGTGCAGCATCTCATGTACCTCACCTGCACTTTGGACTGGCCACTGGCCTTGCTGTTCACTGCTGTTTGCCCCTTGCCTGTGCAGCTTCTGATGGAACTACTCTGCACATTGTACTTGCCTTGTGTTTCACTGCTGTTTGCCCCTTGCCTGTGCAGGATCTCATGTACCTCACCTGCACATTGGACTGGCCTTGCTGTTCACTGCTGGTTGCCCCTTGCCTGTGCAGCATCTCATGTACCTCACCTGCACTTTGGACTGGCCACTGGCCTTGTTGTTCACTGCTGGGTGCCCCTTGCCTGTGCAGCATCTCATGTACCTCACCTGCACTTTGGACTGGCCACTGGCCTTGTTGTTCACTGCTGGTTGCCCCTTGCCTGTGCAGCATCTCATGTACCTCACCTGCACTTTGGACTGGCCACTGGCCTTGTTATTCACTGCTGGTTGCCCCTTGCCTGTGCAGCATCTCATGTACCTCACCTGCACATTGGACTGGCCACTGGCCTTGCTGTTCACTGCTGTTTGCCCCTTGCCTGTGCAGCTTCTGATGGAACTACTCTGCGCATTGTACTTGCCTTGTGTTTCACTGCTGTTTGCCCCTTGCCTGTGCAGCATCTCATGTAAATACTGTGCATATTGAAATGCCCACTGGCTTTGCTGTTGCCCAAATTTGTTGTCTCTATATGCAAATTGTGAATAAACACAGTTGGTCCTGCAGTGAGTTGTGTCAGTGTCCTTCCTGAATAAAGTTGTTTCTGTGTGTGCATGGTTTACTGTGTCACAGGCTCAGTATGCCACTTCAACATTGCCAATGGGTTGTCTCACATTCCATTTTTTTTGCAGGGGTGGGAGGCACTTCATTTCTACATGACTGTGATACTTATGGGTGCAGTGCAGGTGGTTGGCAATGAAATCTTGTTGTCATCTTCCTTCTTGGCTCATGTTATCTATGGTGGACACATGTCAGGTTTGTGGGCAATGGCAGCACAGGGTGGGAGTTTGGGCACAGGCTTACAGGCAGGCAGGCCAGGGTCATGTGGTCTGTGTGAGCTTCCTTTCTGTGTGCCAATCAGTGTCGGTGTGAGGACATCTTGTGGTGATGAGTTATCCAGGTCCCATGGCTTACTTCCAATGTGTGCACTTGGGTGGTGGAGAAGTGTATGGTGTGAAGGGGGTGACTTGGTTGTGACTGTGGATGTGTGTGCACCTGCATTGTCAACTACTGCCATGTGTGACCCTGGAGTGGTGTGCCTGTATGTGTACTTGTTTAGCCCTGTGGTTGTGTTTTGTGCACATGGCAGTATTGTGTGTTGCTGTTGTGGGAGGAGGTATGTGTGGCATATCCTACTTGTACTTGGCTGTCATGTAGTGTGTCACTGTGTGTTGTGCAGCAGACATTGTCTTGTCCAGTATTTGGATGCCTAGGTGTGGCTGGTCAGTGTTTGAGTTCAGGGCCTTCCTTACATCCCTGTGCCTATACATGGGTGTCCTTGCTGTCTCCTGGAGTTGTTGCATTGGGGTGACCGTGGTTTGTGTTGACTGACTGTGTCAGCCATGTGTGCTGTGATGGGCTGTGTGTGTTCTCACATGTGTCTTGTCTTGCATGTGCATCACATATGCTTGATGGTTGTGTCACTGCCCTTCCATTTGTGGGCACCTCACTTTGGCTTTCCTATATATTGTCCTCCATTACTGCTGGCATGTGGTGTGTGTATGTAGCTGTGAGTCAGGGTGGTGTGTGTGTGACTTGTCAGGTAGTGTGTGCAGTGGAGTGTTTGGTACTCATCTGTGTGTGTGTACATTTTGTGCCTGGCCTCAGTGCTCTTGGCTTGTGTGTGATGTTGTTGTGGTGTGTGTGTTGGCTGGGGCCTGGGCTTCTGTGCTATGTGTTCCTTTGCAAAGGGTCCTGCTGTGGCTGTATATGCAGTTGTTGGGACGTGGGGCATGGTGTGGCTGTAGTTATGTGGTTGTTGTGCAGGAGTGGCACTTGTGAGGCACATGTTGTGTCCCTTCAGGGAGGTAGCTGGTGTGTTGTGGATGGAGTTGTGGCTCTGTGCGATTTGTACGCTGCCCTTGGCATGCGCTGGCCCTGTGCTCTGCGTTGTGTGCATGGTTTCATGCACACTGACCGCGGCGGTGATGTAACCGGGACATTTGTTCATGAATGCGGTACATGGGTGGGCAGTATGTGGCGAGATGTTTTTGTCACAGGTGGGACATGTGTGTGTGCAGTGATGGCTGTGTGCCTGTCCCAACAGGGGTGTGTGGTGTTCCCATGCGATGTTTTTCCACCCTGGAGCTGTGTATTGTGTTACTTGCACTGTTGTGTCTGTACATACCTGTGGAGGCGTCCGCGGCGGTGGATAACTTGCAGGTGGTGTATCATGTACAGCACCGGGAAGGCGTGTAGGGCAGGATCCATCGAGGTGTGTCCCGGGTGTTTCTTTTCTGTCTCCGCTGTGATATCTCTGCCGTCTTTCGCTGTACGGTTTCTCCGTCGCGGTGCGCTGCCCTGTTTCCGGCATCATGATATCTTCGGCGTACGGGACGTCATTCCGCACGGCGGTGTGTGGTGATTGGCTCACTCCGCCGCGGTGGCGGGCGCACTTTGATGGCGATCGGCGTCGCACCGCAGCGGGCGGGAAATGTGCAATGTGTGGCCATCCTAATATGGCAGGCGTGGAGACCGCTGGCGGCGTGCGGTAAATGGGTGTTACCGCCACCGCCGGCACTGTGGTCGTGTCTCCGCCCGCCATCCTAATAGGCCCCAAAGTAAGTATTTTTCAAAACACATTTAAAAAACCTGTAAAACATCCATCCAAACCCAAAATCCATCCCAAACACCCAACCCACCCTATGCACAAAATGTATTAAATAAATATTAATGTCTTTTTAAAATTTTTACAGGAAAACAAACCACTTAAAAAGCTTCAACAAAGAAAGAATTCAAGCCACCATTTATAAACATCTAAAGGCGAACTTTGTAAGTATATTCTGAAAAAATTTATTGATATAATCATTAACAAATATAATATTATTTTTAATAATTTTTATATGCATTTGTTATAGATTATACCACATCACAATGACAGAAGGTGCACAATTTATAACATCTCAAAAAGGAAAAATGTTATTATGTTATATGGGGTATGTCTACACCCAGAAAAAACAAACTGGCCTAAAAGTCAATTGGAAATGTTCTAAGTATTACTCTAATAAATGTTATGGTGCGTGCAACTACCAGAGAAACAACTGTAATGTTTACAAGGGAACATAATCATCCTTCTAATATTACAGAAATTGAAGTTAGGAATGCACTTGATAACATTAAAGAGGCTAGCACAAGCTCACAATTACCAACCAGTGCAATTCTTAAAGAACTGCTGCCTAGGGTACCCAAAGAAGTAACTGGACAAATGCCGTCCATTGCTTCATTAAAAAGAACAATAGCTCGCACTAAAAAGTCTACAACCCCTACCACACCTACTCCTAAAACCTTTGAAGAGGTGATAATTCCCCCAGAACTAGCTATTACTTACAATGAGGAACCCTTTATTCTCTATGATAATAAAAGCAAAGAAAAGAGAATAATTATGTTTGCTACTGCAAACAATTTAATAAAACTTCAACAAGCTCAAACATGGATGATGGATGGGACCTTCAAAATCTGTCCCAAACCATTCTTTCAACTATATACTATCCATGGCCTACATCACAATACTAACATTCCCTTTATTTACGCCTTGCTGCCCAATAAACAAAATTCAACATATATAGAAATCCTAAATACAATAAAACAAGAGACAAATAATTATTTTCCTGAGAAAATAATTATAGATTTTTAACAAGCTATGATAAACGCTATACTCAAAACATACCCACATACATCAATCCAAGGATGTTACTACCATTTCAATCAGTGCCTATGGAGACACTTACAAAAATCTACACTTAGGGCCACATTACGATAACGGAAAACGGGACCGACCGCCAGAGGTGCGGCGGTCCCGCCAGGCCAAGTAGGATGCGCCCGCCACACTGGCGGGTGCATCCTCGACTTTAACATTGCGGCGGGCGGTGCTGTAAACAGCACCCGCCGCAATGTTAAAGTCCATGTTGTGCATTGCCATGCACAACGTGACAGGCATCGCGCGGTGCCTGCCACCTTGTGCATGGCTATGAAGGGGGGTACCATAGCTACCCCCCAGTGCAGCCACCCACCCCCCCACCTCCCCCGGGGGCCCGCAATGGGCCCCCAAAGTAATTTTTTGCATGCCTTTCCATGGCGGAGTCTCCGCCATGGGAAGGCATTCCCACCGCAGGCATCATAATGGGCTTTTTCCACCCGGCCGGCATTTGTAACGATTACCGACCGGCGGAAAAGCGGCGGACGGTCTTTCCGTCATACTAATATGGTGGGGGGTAAAACAGGAACAGATGGCGGGTGGATCGCCACCGCCGGGCCGGCGGTGGTGATCCGCCCGCAATCCTAATAGGCCCCTAAGTGTAGAGTATGCAACAAACACTGCATTTGCATACCAGATTAAAAAACTTATCGCATTAGCCTACGTGCCAGTAACTGATGTTGCTGAACATTACAACCTTTTGCTAGAAAGCCCTTTTTACCAACAATATGAGCAAAAATGAAGTCCCCTCCTAGACTACTTCGAAGACAACTGGGTGGGAAGACTTCATAGATCAGGCCATAGGAGACAACCCAAATTTCAAATTCCCTGGTGGAATGTCTATCTTACTACACTTAACCAAGAATCCAAAACCAATAACGCTGTTGAAGGATGGCTATGCCTTCCAATCAACAACAGGACGATGCGCACCTACACTACACAAACTAATAATCTCCTTACAAAAAGAACAGAGCTATCAGGAACTCAGAATAGAGCAATCTGTCACACAACTAAAACCTAAACTATCTAAACAAACTAAGCAAATGTACCAATACCTTCAACAGCAAGTTAAACTATACCCTACTACAAGAGGCCTAGAATACTTAGGAATGATAGCGAAAAGCCTACTCTAAAATCTCCAAACAAAGTAAATGCATAATACTTATTATTTATTTTATAGCAACATAAACAAAACATTTTTATTTTCTCACAAAAATAATGACTTTGTCTAATATATTTTTATTAATAAATAATAATATATATAGACACATTAATTAAGTCTGCAAGAAAATAAAAAAACAACAACAATAAAATATAACATTATTTCCCTCCCACAATTTAAAATATTTTAAAATCTTACTCTTTCCGTTGTTGTAGACTCAAAATTCCACATCTTCTAAATTAATCCATGTAGTTGATAATTCAAAATACATAAAAAGTTTCCCCCAAAAAATGTAATAATACAACTGTACCAAAAATAAATCCTCCGTAGATAAATCCACAATCCGGAAACCATCAAAAAACCCGAAAATTAGTTTAAAAAAAGAAACGCTCCATGAAACCCGAAAAATTAAGAAAGTGTAAATAATTATTAGTTACTAAAACTAATATACACTTCCTTAATTAAAAAAACGCTATAATCCGGCACCTGCAACTTTTTTCAAATAAAACCTACAAAACAAAAACACAAACATTCCCACCCACACAAAAGTACACATTATATACCTAATAACATTATTACCAACATTATAAACACAATAGTAACACATATACCAGTCTATGTTAACATTTAAACTAGGCCTCAATAACGTAAAACTAGATAAACAGTAGATACTTAACTAACGCATTAAAAACGTCATAACATCACAAACCTAACTCAGAAAACACTAAGGAGCCCATTACGATAACCGGCGGTAAAAAATCCGCCATCTACTATAGCCTGACAAAACCGCCCGCCTGCACCATGGGAATACCGACCGAGCAATTATGATGTCGCCAAGCAACCTCCGCCCGCGGTGGCAAAAACACAGAAAATTCCGCCCGTCCATGTCAGAGTAGAAGATTATCCGTCCGCCACGGACGCAATCCCGCCCGACAACCCAAATCCACCCGCTCTGACGACCGAGACACCGGCCGTGAAATTATGATCTCCCCGACATGAGCGCGGTAAATCCACATATTTCCCGCCCGCCACAGTTAACAACAGTGATGAATAACTGACACATCGGAAGGCCTGGCGGCCACGTCCGTGCACGGAAATCATTGGCGGACCAAAGAAATACACACAACATGGCCAACAAGTCCACACAGCAAACTACGCCAAAAAACCCAAACACAGAACACATCCCAAAGACACATCCCCCCTGGCAAAACAAAAAAACTACAAATCCCTGGACACCAGGCACAACACACCTGAAAACGACAGAACATCATGACACACCCACATACGTGAGTACAAAAGCAGCCCCTCCACAGACCACAATCCCTTGCACTACTACAAAGCGAAGACGACAGCAGAGAACCCAGAGAGCCACAAAGGAAAGCAGCATACCACACGCACGCACACATCACACTCATCACCAACACCACCACCACCATCACCACTGAAACACCGGCACCACTAACCCCCTGCACATCACACACCACACACCACACACCCACCACACCAGCACCACAAATACCAAACCACACACCATGGCAACACAAAGAATGCCTAAGTACACTGCCACTGAGTTGACGGTCCTGGTCGACGAGATCATCAAGGTGCACCCACAAATCTATGGGAACCAGGTCCAACAGACACCAGTAGCCACCAGAAACAGAATGTGGAGCAGGATCGTAGACCAGGTGAATGCAGTTGGGAACGTGCCACGCAACCGGGGTGAAATTGCAAAGAGGTGGCACGACCTGAAAAGCGTGGTCAGGAAGAAGGAGGCCAAGAATCGTGAGCTGGCTGACAGGACTGGCGGCGGAAATCCCGCGCCATTCAAGACCTTCAAGGCGTGGGAGGAGAAGGTGCGAGGCATTCTACATCCGGAGAGTCTCACCGGAATACCAAGGGGAGTGGAGGCTGGTAAGTACAAACAAATGTATACCAGCACACCGCTATGTACTGTCATGCACTACCAGGATGCCATAGCTCCGAGGGCCAAACACCCCCATGTCCAGTACACAATCCACAAGACATCTCTCACACATGCAACAGACACTCCCACACACTCAGCCCAAAGGTACCAACAAACAAAACCATGGGGGCATGTGTACAGTCAGCCAGCACCACAACTCCCACCAGGTCCCCTTGTACCCCAGATGCGCCGGAAGGAGCACTCCCCACACCCACACACATGTGTCAGCCATAGCTGCACTAACCAACAAGTAACAGGTAAGTAGCCTTACCACAAAGTCCGTGTATCGGAGGGGGACTGCAGAAGTACAACCCCCACCAGGCCCCTAGTCCTACAGCGCAGCAAGATGGAGCACTCCCCACACCCATGTGTCAGCCATTGCAGTGCACACCTTCACCCGACAGTTAGATATGTTTCCCTACATGGAGGGGTGTCTGTGGGTGGTAAGCCATCACCACAACTCACAACACGGCCCCCACTCCCACAGACCAGCAAGATGGAGCACCCCTCCCTCTCATAACCATGTGGTAGCCATTGCATTGCTCCCTCCAAACCAACAAGTAGGTAGACTACTGTACAGGGTGGGGTGTCTGTAGGCATGAGGACTGTACTACGACTAACATTTGGGACACGTCACGTAGCAGAGGAACAGGTAGCACTGCTCCCTGTCATAATCATGTGACTAATGTGCACACAGACATGAATTACAGAGTCATAGTCCACATGAGCCATCTCAAATACAGTAACACGTAAGGAGTCACGTCTGCATGCACAAGTCTCACTGGAGTACTGACCCACATGGCGTGCACTGTGCCAGTCATCACACACATCAGCAACACCATCGAAGTCTTGCCCATGTAGTCGTGTCTGCATGTTCCGTTGACATTGTACAACATCACCCATGTAAGTCTATCTTGTCTCAATGTAACAGAGTGGAACCCCAGTAATGTCACATACACCACTGGACCCATGAACCACACAGCTACACAATGCACATTCAAAATCTCAGCCATCTCATCTTTCAGCCCCAGTGTCATGAAAGGTATATCATCTAAACAGTTGTCCCATATACAGTAGTTCAGCAATGATTCCTGCCGATGACCAAAAATGTGTCTGCAGTGTCTGAAGCGCACGTCACACTGCGATTTACAACATACCTAATATAGTCAACACCCCAAGAGCACTGCATTGCTGCACATGGCTGAGGGTAGCACGCACACCAAGGAATTGTCCCATCTGGAATACGTTGTGTGGCACACAAACATTACTCACTCACTACAATGCTTGCATTGTAATGTCCCTAACATGAGCAGATATGCTGGGTATGTCAGACATACACACACCTTTGTCTCTGTAGTGTCGTGTGGCCAAAACACATGTCCCCTTCTGCACCCATAAGTCACAGTATGGACCACAAAACCATATTTCATATCAAAAGCGTTGATGGAGCTGTACTCCTTTTCCCATCTGCGTTTCTAAGCGGTTCATTTGAACCCGAAAAACATATTTCATCTCAAAAGCGTTCATGGGGCTGTACCCCGTCTCCACCAAAGCCACAAAATGTAGGGGTACTGCAACACACACCGATTGGCATTCAAAATCCGTCCCATGCCACATGCACCCATCACACTATTCCATTGCCTTGATCACGCACACACATTGTAGAGCCATACACACGCATCTGGGAAATCAGTGCACAACTGTGCACAAACTGTGAATGTCAGACATCTGACACAAACCTTGCAAGGTGCAACACAATAACCTTTCGTCTCCGCACCACAGGTGACGAACAGCATGATGCTGGAGAGGGAGACAGCAGCCATCACAGCCAGTCCACAAGCCCTCCACCCGGACACACGGATGTGGAAGACCTGGACACCTCTTCGGACGAGGACTCCCGACCAGGCACATCTGGTGTGGCAGGGCGCAACCGCTTTCCCAGGACCCCTTCTACCCACCAACCCATCTCCCAGGGCTGGTGACCAGTCCCAGGCCCATACTGCTATGGTCATTGCGGCCACCACCACCGCCGCAACCACCACCACCACCACCAGGGCCTCCCTGACCACTCACCCTGCGCAAGGGGTGGTACGCACGTCGACATCGACCCTGGGAGCCAGAACGAGGCCCCGGGTGACCAATGTGGCGAGTGGGCAGGTCGGTGGCAGCAGTTCAGGTGGGAGGAGCAGGGTCAGGCCAACGCCATCAGAGCCTGGGAGCCAAGCCCTGCCGCAAATCGCCAGAGTCCTTGGGGCCTATGAAGAGGCCCAGGGACAATGGGCCCGGTCAGCTGCCGATACGCGGGAAGTCCTTGGGGTGTTGAGGTCCATGGACGCCCATATGGGCCAATTCGTGACCCGTATGGGCCAACTTGTCGACCTCATGGGCCAGCTAGTGGTGGTGGTGAGGGCCCAATCAAGGCCAACCACACCACCTCCGCCACCACCTGCTGGTGCACAGGGTCGTGCAACATCCAGTTCCCCTGCGTCCACAGCGAGTGGGCAATCCTCAGCCACCACCAGCAGCACACAAACACAACCCCCCCCTCTCAAATGTGGAAGGGGTCGTCCGAAGAGGAAACAGGTGTCCAGAGAAGACTTCGCACGCTCCAAACGCCAGTGAGTCAGCCAACCACGGTGGCCATCTACTGCATTCACTTGGACTACTATCCTACCCCACACTGCCATGTGAATGGCATGTGTCTGTCGGACTGTGGACCAGAACAACATGGGTACACCTTGACCATCACGCGGACATGACCGTCAACTCATTGTTTCAGCATGCACCACTTTTGTGATCACCTTGCCCACAATCACGTCACCGCTTAAAATAAATACACCTGGATCACATTCTGTTTTATCTGCTCTGTGTTTAATCAAGGATGTGCAACCGTCACCATGATCAGAAATGCATCTGGAGTGTGGTATGTCGATAGGCCAGGAGAGGCTGTAGGGACCTAGGGGTGAAAAACAGAACAAGAGTCCATTGAATGTGTGTGTCACACACTCATCACACAGTACTTGACATCAAGTTTAAGCAATGTACACACATCTCACAGAGCAACAGGGCACAATGCTACAGCCACTGTCAGTGGCATACTACCCTGGACATGGACCATTGCAACACAGCACTCAGTGAACAATAGGCTGCCGTGACAATGCACACATACACCTACACAACTACAGCAACATCAGCCGTCGTACATGGTCACTCACCGTCAAGTGAAGTAGCGGGCGATGAGCTGCTGACGCTCATTCACTGCTTCCTCCTCTCCACTGTCCTCGTCACTGGACACGGCTTGGTCTGCAGGCGGGGGCCCTGGCTGATCACCGTCATCCACTATCAGGGGGACCTGCCTGCGAATCGCGAGATTGTGCAGCATGCAGCATGCCACAACTATCTGGCACACCTTCTATGGGGAGTATGCCAGTGCACCCCCGGTATGGTCCAGGCATCTGAATCTGGATTTCAGGAGTCCAAAAGTCTGCTCAACCACACGTCTAGTCCTCCCATGTGCCTCATTGTATCTGACATCAGCTGGTGTTCTAGGATTACGTAGTGGGCTCAGCAGCCAAGGCCCGTTAGGATATGCAGAGTCACCTGGGTGTGAGAAACACAGAGAATCGTTGCAATTCCAACAGGATGCAAGACAGCATGTCACACCCAGCACGCTACGCGAGTATGCATACTCACCAACAATCCATGCACGGTCCGGTTGAAGATTGGTCATCATTCGTGGGAGGATGCTGTGGCGCATGATGTGCGAGTCATGGGCGGATCCGGAAACTTCGCACACACGTGTGTGATAATCATGTCCGCCAGGCACACCACTTGCACATTCAGGGAGTGGAAATGTTTCCGGTTCCTATAGATGTGCTCCATGGCCTGTGGTGCAACAAGGCCAACATGGGTGCAATCAATTGCACCAACAACGTGGGGGATGCGTCCAAGGGCATAGAAAGCACCCTTCACTGCCGCCAAATCACGAGCCCTGGGGAATCGGATGTACCGGTTCCTGTAGAGCATCATAGCTGACAGGACATCCCGTAGCACCATGCTGAACATGGGCTGGGACATCCCACCTCCACTGCCCACCGTGTGTTGGAAAGATCCGGTTGCGAAAAAATGCAGTGCAGCCATCGCCTTAGCCGTGGGGGTGAATGCTGTAGGATACACCCTGCGAGGACGAAGGTGGGGTTCCAACATTGCACATAGGTGATGCAGGGTGGGTCGGTCCAGACGGAATTTCCGTATAACCTCCACATCCTCCATGTCTGCCAGCAATTGGTAGGGGCGATGTATGTTTGGTCTCCTCCTAGGACAGATGGAAGTGGACACATGTCAATGCAACACACCACATGGCATTTTCACATACACAAAACTAAAATTACTGACAAAGCAATAGAATCACAGAACAGCTGACAAGTAGGGACAGCACAGCTACAATACTCTTACACAGGTCCCCTTACCAATAGCAATGACCACTGACACAAACCATTGCTATGAGCATGCACATGGGGATTTAGGCCATAATAGCTTGAAAGGCATGATGATGATTTCAGACTGCATATGTGGGAAGCGGCAACACCACGGCAATATACCTAGCTGCTGTGCCTGACACAGCTTCCGAGGCTGGGTGAGTATGGCACACACCAACAACACAATGTACACAGGCTGAGCGGCCCAAACAAGTGGGTCCTGTTGCACAACGGGATATGAGACAGTCAATGATGTCCCTAGTTCACCCAATGTACAGCACTGTACGTATCACACCTCCAACACACATTGACAGGTGTACACATTGACAACTCCATGACAACACAGCTGTGTGAATGCAAATACACATCACAAGTGACACGTAACGTTGCACGTGCCAAGTGGGAGATGTACATTGAGAAATATGGCATGTGTGTGCATTTGCACATCCCATGCTCCCATGCTAATGTGTACATGATGATGTGCCAACAGACATGTGGAGGCTGAGCACTGTCCGTCAATGCCTATGCACACAGCATGAAGTGGCCCTGTCTAGTGTGGACATGCTCCCACACACAAATCATGGCCACACCTGCAAATGCATGGCGCACATTAAACTGTGGATTCCACATGGCACCAGCGGACTGTACCCGCCATGGACCAGGCCCTTGAGGCCAACTCTAATGGCCCTCGCGGTTGCATCCTGCGTGTTCGACTATAGAGGTAAGCGTACCGGGACAGCTCGGAGCAGGCCATTGGGTGCATTTGAAGTAGGCAGACATGGTACACCAATTGCAGCAGCTTGGACCCACTGAAACAGCCCCAGGGGGCTATATGAGTGTGGGAGGGAGACCGGCATTACCACAGCTTCCAGGGACTGCTGCCTGGCATCCCTCAACAACACCTGCTGCTGCTGCCACCTGTCCACCTTCATGTCGACGACTCTGAAGATATGTCCAGGTCCACTCACCAGCGAGGAGCTGGAGATCCTGGATTCCGAGCTCCACGCACACTGCCCAAGGCTATTTCTTGCAAAAGTTGTGTGTGTAAGACAACTACAGTGTGTGTGGGAGTGCATGTGGGGGACACACATGTCGTTGATCCGCAGCACTATGAGTCAGAGCCTGTGGGGTTCCAACATGCACTGCTTACCATGCTTACTACAGGTGGAAGGGGTATGTAGGCTCTCTGGCGCTTTCCCATGCATGTCCCTCCCGAGTGGTGGTACATGGCATTTTCATGTCAGACATCCAGTGACGCAGCCACTTGGCAATGCAGGACTCAGGGCAGTTATTGCTTGTGTGAATGGCTGGCTGGGTCCCTGCTGGCCTTCTCAGTCTCAGCAGACCTGGGCTGCACATTGACCGCCCAATCCTAGAAGGAAATAACACTGACTGTACAGTGGGTTACATGTGTCTTTTGTTCACAACTCTCCGGAAATGCGCAAACTCAGCCCTGTCGATTGAACACTCCAGGCCTTGTGATAGGGATGTGTGTGAGAGATAGTGGCACTGAATGTGACCTCCATTGCGGGGTGAGCCATTCACAGGGCGAGTACGTTGAGGGCTGCGCAGTGTTGGACACAGTGAGTCCACCCACAAAGATGTGTTGCCTTGTCATCTATGTGTTGGTCTACCTGACAATGGACAGTAGATGTGGGCAGACTACACATTGCTCAATGTGCTGGCATCCTGCATGTGAATGGGATGGACAGGTACTGTGTACACACTCCCACCAGCATGCATTCACGTGTGGTGTACACATGCTGTCATGCCATGTCCGATTACTTCTTGGCTCTGTTACACATCTCTGAGTATTTTGGATGGGTCAGCATCATGCCACTGTGATTGGTGGATGTGGATGATGATGAGAGGTGTATGAGTGATATTTCAACCCTCTTGTGTACCATCCCTGCAGTTGGAAGTCCTCCAGCCCAAGGCCTTGTGATGAGCCATTGCATCCAAGTTGATGCCTCTGTGTATGTGTAACCGACAGTGCAGCCAATTCCACAAAGGGTGTGACGTCATCTGCCGGATGAGCGACTACGTGGCGGAGACGAATCGGGGGATGCCCCCTCGTATTGTCAGGTTAGCACGGCGCTGCATTTCACCACTAATGGTCTGCATCTTGACAGTCACACAGCCTGTGCCGGATGCACGTTTGTAGGGGCATCAGCAGCAAGCAAGTGTACAGTATTGTGGGATGGTGTCTTTTGCTGTGAGAGGCAGCATGTGTCCACAGCCTACCCATAATCTGGGTAATGTGATGTCTGTTGTGTGATGCAGTGGGTTGTAAGTGTACTCTGTGCTGGGTGCATCTGACATGCATATGCGATTCCTGAGGGTCAAGATGTAATTTGAGCACTCTGCATTGTCAATGCATTCAGAGTCGTAGCCCTCAGGAACAACCTGTAGTAGGCTGGAGTGGCAATTCACATGTATGTTTGAGGCACTGTGCCTACTCTGATTTCGTTCGGACATATGTGTGCGATGCCTCACCTCATATACCTGGTACTTACACATCCGGCACACTGTGCAACAGTAGTTGTGCTCGTGCGAACGACAGGTGGATGGCATGGGCTCATGACCATTGTGGACTGTCATGTT
The DNA here is from genome assembly GCA_963921515.1 of Calotriton arnoldi. Classification (NCBI taxonomy): domain Eukaryota; kingdom Metazoa; phylum Chordata; class Amphibia; order Caudata; family Salamandridae; genus Calotriton; species Calotriton arnoldi. The sequence goes on from CAWUFW010003238.1 coordinate 335,626, forward strand.
GCAGTCTGTGTGAGTGGTGTCCCATTCTGCTCCATGCAGGTATGTCCTTGGCCTAATTACGTAGTGGTCATCCTTGCCACCATCAGGACAGTGGGTGTGCACACAGCGATTTGTGGCTATGGTCGCAGGGTGACACAGGCCGGGTGTTGTGCTATGTGCACAACACATGTGCCACTTATTTGCGGCTTCATTTACTGTACGCCAGCCATTACGTGTTGATTGTGGTGGCTGAACACAATTGCACAGGTATCGTGCAACATGTGGATTTGAGAATGTTCTGTGCTGCTTCCCTTGCACATGTCTATTTAATTGATGCCAAATGAGTGAGGCCACCTCGCTCTCTCTCATGTAGCATCTCCCGTGGGTGCTGAGGGACAGGGGACGGTCAACAGTGGTGAGGCATCGGATGAAGCAGCTGCACAGGAGCTGAGTGAGACAGATGTGACCAGCGCCTCGGAGGGGCCAGACGTGTGCTGGATGAATCACAGGCCGAGACGCCAATTTCTGCGTCATCTGAGGACAGAGGTGATGCATCCATGTGTGCTAGCACAGGGGACGTGGACTCTGGCTCCTCTTCAGCCACGCGGAGGCCAATGCCCGCCCTCCCATCTACTTCCACTGGTGCAACACGTGTCGGCACAAGGATGAAGGATAGAGTGTCCTTCACACCAGGCACAGCTGCCCCTGCACATGTGACCCCTGCTTCCCTCAGTGCTGGGTCTGTTGAGCTTGTGCGGCATCTCTGCGTGGGGCAGACAGCTCCCCTCAATGACTTCATTGCCCATGACATCACCTTGCCGCAGGTGACATAGTTCATGGAGGGCCTACATGTACGCGTGGGTGGGCTACACCAGACTGTCCAATGGTTGTCCTCCCCAGTCAAGGTGGGCCTTCAACTGGGCCAATCTCAGGCTGACATTCCTGACCCTTTCTCCACCCCCTGGAAAGTGGCACATCTGACAACAGCAGGGCACGAGTCCTAAGAAAGAGAAGTGGGGGACGCTGACGTCACGACAGGAAGTGACATCACGAAAGGTGGCTTGCACCGTCAGACTCATTGCCTCCCCTCGCCCACCCCTTAGATGCGATTGCATCAGAGAAGCCAGCGCGTGCACCAGCAGCTCCGATCTCGCCCCAGAGAGGCCAAAGAGTGAATGTGTGGCTCCATTTGCTCCAGTTATCGAGCTCGCGGTAAAATAAGTGGGGGACGCCGTCCACCCGCGTGGTACCCCGACTCGAGCCCTGGTGTGCAGGCAAAGTGTCCTATTGGCTTTGCGATATGTGTGAGTTGCATGACACTCGTTGGCGGGGGATGGCTCGGAGGCCCGTCACCCTGAGGCCCATGTCTCACTCCATGGGTCCCTTGTCAATGGCAGCGGATGTAATGACTATGCGCGCCGGGGTGGGTCTACCTTTCGTCTGGGATTGTGTTTGCGGCCTGGCCCGCTAGGGCAGCTACAGCCTCTGTGTGTTGCATGTGGTGTATCCGGACTCCGGAGGCTGTCATGCATTGTCACTGTTGTCCAGGGCTCGAGTCGGGGTACCACGCGGGTGGACGGCGTCCCCCCACTTATTTTCCCGCGAGCTCGATTACTGGAGCAAATGGAGCCACACATTCACTCTTTGGCCTCTCTGGGGCGAGATCGGAGCTGCTGGTGCACGCGCTGGCTTCTCTGTTGCAATCGCATCTAAGGGGTGGGCGAAGGGAGGCAATGAGTCTGATGGTGCAAGCCACCTTTCGTGACGTCACTTCCTGTCGTGACGTCTGCGTCCCCCCACTTCTTATTTAGGACTTGTGCCATGCTGCACACTGAGAATGTGTTGCCTGCGAGATGTGACCAGGAGAAGGGCGCCATGACCTCCCACCCACCAAGCTCCACTGCCATCCCGTGCCCTGGGTAGCCTGTGCAGGTGGACAATGTAGGGGGTACACCTGGAGTACAGGGGATGTAAGTGCCTTGGCAAGGGCCTGGCAGACGCACAGCAGTATCCAGCATGTCCCCAGAGGGAGGGCTAACGTCTACACCTGATGCAGCATTGATCGTGTGCCCGCCTGTTGTGCCCACATGAGTTCACATTCATCCCCAGACAGGTAGGCTTTCCAAATACCCAACACAGTGGAAATCTACCCCTCCGGAATCCTCCCCACACAGTCTGTTTCAACACTGCATGAGTGCACCTACCCGTGCCACCCACCCACCTGGGCCAAGCAGCCCTCCCGCTTCACATGCCACATGTGTGTCTTCCACAGTTGTGCTTCTCTCTCAGGGGCGGACCTCCAACTGTCCCGTAGCACACAGACAGCACCGAGTCGGACTGGCATCCTGTTTGAATGGTAGGCACCCTCACACAACTACCTGTGACACAGTGGTGGCTGTAATGGCTATTGTGACTGCCATGGCAGTGTTGCTGGCCATGGCAGGGTACACTCACACACATTGCATACGCAGCTTTTCGTGTCACTACTCTGCACATCGGACTGGCCACTGTCCCTGGTGTTGATCAATATTGCCGCCTGTCTATGTAATCTGTGACTGGATGCTGTTGTTCCTGTAGTCGGTTGTGTCTGTGTAGTTGCTGATTGCAGTTGTTGCTGTGTGTGCATAGTTAAGTGAGGCACATGCCGTGTATGGTACCTCAACAATTGCAATGTCTGGTCTCACATTCCAATGTGTTTTACACGTGGCAGGGACTTCACTTCTTTCAGACTCTGCTACTTGTGTGTGTGATGAAGAAGTATTTTTGTGACACGGATTGTCTGCATGTATTTGGTGGTATTTCTGGGAAAATGTATACGTGTCATGTTTGCGTGCAAGCAAAGCACAGGGTGTGAGTCTAGCCACAGGATGACAGGTAGCATGTGCAGAGTATGCGGGTATGTGTGAGCTTACTTTCTGTGTGGCCAGCAGTGTAGGTGTATGTTAATCTTGTGATGAACATTGAGCCTGGGCACATGGCTTACTTTCAATGTGTGCATTTGGGAGGTGTAGGTGTGTGTGGTGTGAAGGGTGTGACTTTGGGGTAGTGTTGGTGTGTGTGTGTGCGCTCTGGCAATGTCGACTACACACATGTGTTACCCAGGCCCATGGTGGGTGTTTGTATCCGTGTTCAGGTCTGTGAATGTGATCACATGTGTGTATTGTATGTTGCACAGTGTGCAGTGTGTGGGTGTGTCCTTGCAGTTCAGGATGACTCCTACTTGATATGTTTTGGACATTGTGTGTCTGCAGGGTGTGTGACTGTCAAGATTGTGCCTTGTTTAATTGAGCATGTATGTGAATTTCTGCAGTTCGTACTCACTGTGCAGACCTGCCCACCCACACTGATATCGTGTGTGTGTTTTGTCATGCATTGCTGTAGCATGCTTCTTGCGTGGCTCCTACTTTTGCTTGATGAGTGTGATGTCAGACTGTGAAGGTAATTATACACATATGTAGGACTGGGCTTTGTAGTGACCAGGCCGTCAGTGTTAATGTGATGATCTGTTGGGCCACGTCAGAGTCTGACAAGCCAAGGCCCACGACCTGTAGTATTTCACTAGGTCCACTGTGGCGGCAACTCATATGCATTGACATCCAATGACACTAGACTACATGGTCATCTCACGACTCTCGTGTACTTCACACACTCTCATCCTCTCTCATTCGTACTTGTCTTCGATGAATAATTCTACAGAGTCACATATTTGCTTCAAGGCATGTATTTGGACTTACTTCCTCTGTGATGCAGTATAGTGGACACTACTGGCAGCAAAATGCATGTGGAGGATATACTTAGCATGATTACACATACAAAAGGGGGTACAGGTAGATGTGATTAGTTGTTGACTGTGGAATAAAGGCTTCAGAGTTACAACTGCCTTGCCCTTGCTATGCTAAAGTACATTTGCTCATTACTGAAGAGCTCTAGACTTTGACACAGACAGTATTCATTTTGCCTACCAGACAGCTTGACATCATAGGCACAGTACATCTCAGTTCCATGGTACAGGATTACTACAATAGTGACTCGACACACCTGCGTCAGAGGTGACATCAGAGCATGAGCCTACATGCATGCAGCAGCGTCTCACAAGTTGTTGCAATGTGGTGGCTACTGAACATGACACAATAACTAGGGCCATGTTGTAGGGGGTTGCATTTGTTGTCCATGCAAAAGTCCTGGCACGGAAGTACAGACAAAGGTGAGGTGACAGTTCTCACGTAATACAGCAGACAGATAAGTGTGCACTGACAGGTGCATGTGTTCAGGTGCGCAGAATACATATTATAGCATAGTTGTTCGTGCAGTATTGGCCATGTGGTTACTGTACACAAGTCCCATACCTCTGCCTCCCCCTGTTCATGCAGAGACACGGGATATGGTGAGGAACAGAGTGCATGTCCCGAAAATGTCAGATGTCATGGCAGTGGTGTTGATGGTAAGGTGTTAGTTGCAGATTGTATGGTATAGTTGTTGTACAGCTAACTGCCCACTCCGTGCGAAAGCCAAGCATAGGTACGGTGTTGAACATCAATGTTCAATTGGGGGTATTGAGTCGGGGACCCATGAATTGACAAGTTGTCATGTATGCAATACCTTGCAGCAGGGCATCCATCCCATTGATGGTAAACATGGATGACATCCAATGAAGCGGATGGTGGGTGGCAACGTGTTCGTCGTAAGTTGTCCCTTGTAGAAGCCTGATGGGACATGTTGGATGACATTCGATGAAACTGTGATCCAGAAGACGTTGTGTGGAGGCACACTAGTCCCATTGCAGTGTGTCCCCGATTGCAGCCACATACGCCATGCCCCCATACACTGAACAGATCCTGTCGTGGGCGTCCAGGGGTGCAAACAAGTGTACCAAGTCCGCCTTTGGACATGCCGGGTTGGAGAGACATAAATCCACAGGACAGTGGAACGGACACCTCCGACAGTAGAAAACGGGGATGACGCAGCTGAACATTGCAATGCGGTAAGTTACTCGGTAACTTACATTCAGCATAGCCAGATTTGAACATCCCACTATGTGTAGCAAGCTGTCACTGTACAGCTTGATCTGTCCGGCGTAGTTGAGAAGCACTGGTGCAACAGCCATTTTGCTATAGGGTGATGTGATGGCGTGCTCCGGCTGCCTGAGCAGTCAGCAGAGTGCAACCTCCGACGATGCTGGGAATTCAGGAATGGATGTACGGCAGCAGGACTTGGGGTATAGCTTGGGCGGAGGACACAGGCCCTCATCCCACATGCTTCAATGAATGGATGAATGGTCAAGGCCAGTGGTGTCTGACTCTTTCCAGATTACTTGCATTTGGCCCACATGGAGGAGTGGTATAATTGTATTTTGTAGTATTATCTTTCTTTCATGTTAGGCGCTATCTGCCAGTGGAAGTTTTACTCTGCATGGCTATGTTTGGCTTCTTGTTGGTACAATGGCTCCATTCTCCTGCATAATTTGTTGCAATGTGATTTCAGAGTAGGAATGGAAGGCCATTCAGTGCTATCTGCTCTCCCGTGTGTGGGCGGAACACTCCGTTGCCGCTGTACTTTGAGGCTTCTGTGTGGGTGTAGTGATTGGGAACACCTGTTCTCAGGCAGCAGGGTTTTTCTATTTTGTACATTGCATGGCTTGATATTGCGAGCAGGATGGTATAGGTATTTTTGGATGAAACTGGCGTGCCTTTTGCAGACAATGTCCATATTCTGCGCTGTTATGTAGCAGCCGCCGTGTGCTTCTCCATGTTTTGCACACAAGGGTGTGTCCTATTTTGCCATCACATTACTCCCCTGTTCGGGACACTTGTGTGACATCCAGTTGACAACTGTGAGTTGTCGGTTGGGGACATGACTGATGCAGGAAGGCCACGTGACATGTGCCTTCTGGGTGGGGCTGGTGTGTGGGGTGTGTAGTTGTGACCCTGTGGTGTTTGTGTGCAGCCCATGCATGGCGCTGTCGTTGGCCTCTGCGTTGTGCGCATGTGTACCTGCGTCATTGCCGCTGCGCTGCGGTGCCGTGACGGGGACGTCACTTCCTGGTCCCAGGTAGTGGGTGCCCAGGATGTTGCGAGTTTTTTTTTTATTTACAGGTGGGACATGTGTGGGTACAGTGGTGGATGTGTCCTGTACACACAGGGGTGTCTCGGGGGCCATGTGCAGTTTTTCCGCCCTTGCATTGTGTGCAGTGTGCAGTGTTTGCGTGCCCTTGTTGTGTGTCTGCCTACCTGCGTCATCGTGGCGCGTTCACTCCTAGGTGGTGCATTATGTACAGCATGGGGATGGCCTGGAGTGCAGGATTCATTTCGATGTGGCCCGCCTTTTTGGTCTCCGTACTCAACGGTCGGGTTTCCGCCTTGGTATCTCGTGCGGTGTCTCTTTGCCGGTGAGGCTGTTTGGTTGTGGCATCGTAATTTGTACGCCGGGCGGTACGTCATTTCGTCGGACGGTGTGTCTCCATTGGCTCGCGCCGCTACGTGGACGGGCGCACTTTGATGGCGGGCGGCGTCGCAGGCTTACGGGCGGTGTTTGGCTGACTTTTCACATCCTAATTTGGCGGGCATGTGGGCCGTTGCTGGCGGACGGTAACTAGCGGTTTTTGACTCCGACAGCACGGCGGTGGTGCTTCCGCCCGTCATCGTAATGGACCCCAAAATACATTACAACTACCTTCAAAATATATTAAAAACATAGTTAAAATCGCAAAAATTATTCTTACCTTGCTCGACGTGAAGCAGCTCCCAACCGCGAGCTTTTCCCCTTCCATACGACCCAAAACAATAGCGAGGGGTTACAAAATACAAGGCCCAAACAAATATGGCAGCTTTAAACATATAAAATAAAACCAATTTATTTTTTTAAATGTTATATTGACTTATAATTTTTTTTATTGTATTTAATTTAAATACTACAAATTGCAAATGATTTTTTGAAATGCATTATATTATTTTTAAACATTGTAAAATTATAATAATAAATATTATAACACATATAATATTTAATATTATAATTCCATAAAATCACAAGTTACAATAAACAATATATTAAAAATTGTACTAATTTCTTTTATGTAATAAAAAACGTTATACTTTCTTTAAAAAATGTACAATATGAAAACTATGTAATAATTATTAATATTAATATATAATATATTAATATTAATAATTAAAATGTATAATATTTTTGTATATCAATGAAACTATGTTTATTTTTCCCAACTGTATTAAAAAATGTTTAAACTTTCATTGTATTGAAATGTTACCAATATATGTAACAAACTTAAAAATGTTAATAATACAAAACAATGATTTTCAATTGTTTAAAAAGTATATTATTATTCCAAATGTATCCAAATATTTTTTTAAATACAGTATCTAATATTACTAAATTATATACAAATATGTAAATAAATTTATCAATGTAATACAATCAAATTGTTTCATTATTGCCCAAAAAACTACTAATAAACAAACTGTTTTATTGTTTCTCAAATAAATATTATTTCTTATATTTATATATTTTTTTATATGTAATACAACATTGTCTTTACATTTATATACTACATTTTGTTTGAAAATAAATGTTAAAGAAATAAAAATGTCTAATTTATTCTCTACCATCTCATGTGTATTAAATTCAATGTTTCATAATAAATATATTCATATTAATTATACTGTATTAAATAATATGTTATAATATAATATATATACAAAATTTATTATCTTCCTACACAAATATATTTTATTTATATGTTTATTCTACTGTAAACTGTTTTAATATTGTTATAAATTTTCTTAAGTTAAATTTTTGCTAAATTACTTTTCCAACTCCACTATACATAAATACAATATAGATGCTAAACACTAAACTTAATTAACTTACTATTCCCACTCCAGTCAGTATTAAATTGGGGTAGGGGCTGGACACTAAACTTAATTAATTTACTATTCCCACTCCAGTCTGTATTAAATTAGGGTAGGTGCTGGACACTAAACTTAATTAATTTACTATTCCCACTCCAGTCAATATTAAATTGGTGTAGGTGCTGGACACTAAACTTAATTAATTTACTATTCCCACTCCAATCAGTATTAAATTAGGGTAGGTGCTGGACACTAAACTTAATTAATTTACTATTCCCACTCCAGTCAATATTAAATTGGTGTAGGTGCTGGACACTAAACTTAATTAATTTACTATTCCCACTCCAATCAGTATTAAATTTGGGTAGGTGCTGGACACTAAACTTAATTAATTTACTATTCCCACTCCAGTCTGTATTAAATTAGGGTAGGTGCTGGACACTAAACTTAATTAATTTACTATACCCACTCCAGTCAGTATTAAATTGGGGTAGGTGCTGGACACTAAACTTAATTAATTTACTATTCCCACTCCAGTCAGTATTAAATTGGGGTAGGTGCTGGACACTAAACTTAATTAATTTAGTATTCCCACTCCAGTCAATATTAAATTGGGGTAGGTGCTGGACACTAAACTTAATTAATTTACTATTCCCACTCCAGTCAATATTAAATTAGTGTAGGTGCTGGACACTAAACTTAATTAATTTACTATTCCCACTCTCCGACCGATCCGGATCCGGATTGTTTTCCGACCGAGCCAGACCCCTGCAGTCCGACCGAGCGAGTACGATGCGGCCGTATGTTGCCGGACTCGGTTCGGTCGGACTCCCATTGAAGTCAATGGGAGCCGGTCGTACGACGCGTACATGGGCTCCCATTGACTCAATGGGTACGTTGCGCACAAGGGGGCTCCCTGTAGTGGGTACGCGTTGGTGCCATCCGCACCGTACATGCATGTATAGGGGGGGACCCATGGGTATTCTCTACCATCTCATGTGTATTAAATTCAATGTTTCATAATAAATATATTCATATTAATTATACTGTATTAAATAATATGTTATAATATAATATATATACAAAATTTATTATCTTCCTACACAAATATATTTTATTTATATGTTTATTCTACTGTAAACTGTTTTAATATTGTTATAAATATTCTTAAGTTACATTTTTGCTAAATTACTTTTCCAACTCCACTTTACATAAATACAATACAGATGCTAAACACTAAACTTAATTAACTTACTATTCCCACTCCAGTCAGTATTAAATTGGGGTAGGTGCTGGACACTAAACTTAATTTATTTACTATTCCTACTCCAGTCAGTATTAAATTGGGGTAGGTGCTGGACACTAAACTTAATTAATTTACTATTCCCACTCCAGTCTGTATTAAATTAGGGTAGGTGCTGGACACTAAACTTAAAAAAAATTACTATTCCCACTCCAGTCAATATTAAATTGAGGTAGTTGCTGGACACTAAACTTAATTAATTTACTATTCCCACTCCAGTCAATATTAAATTGGTGTAGGTGCTGGACCCTAAACTTAATTAATTTACTATTCCCACTCCAATCAGTATTAAATTAGGGTAGATGCTGGACACTAAACTTAATTAATTTACTATTCCCACTCCAGTCAATATTAAATTGGTGTAGGTGCTGGACACTAAACTTAATTAATTTACTATTCCCACTCCAATCAGTATTAAATTTGGGTAGGTGCTGGACACTAAACTTAATTAATTTACTATTCCCACTCCAGTCTGTATTAAATTATGGTAGGTGCTGGACACTAAACTTAATTAATTTACTATTCCCACTCCAGTCAGTATTAAATTGGGGTAGGTGCTGGACACTAAACTTAATTAATTTACTATTCCCACTCCAGTCAGTATTAAATTGGGGTAGGTGCTGGACACTAAACTTAATTAATTTACTATTCCCACTCCAGTCAATATTAAATTGGGGTAGGTGCTGGACACTAAACTTAATTAATTTACTATTCCCACTCCAGTCAATATTAAATTGGGGTAGGTGCTGGACACTAAACTTAATTAATTTACTATTCCCACTCCAGTCAGTATTAAATTGGGGTAGGTGCTGGACACTAAACTTAATTAATTTACTATTCCCACTCCAGTCAGTATTAAATTGGGGTAGGTGCTGGACACTAAACTTAATTAATTTACTATTCCCACTCTAGTCAGTATTAAATTGGGGTAGGTGCTGGACACTAAACTTAATTAATTAAGTATTCCCACTCCAGTCAATATTAAATTGGGGTAGGTGCTGGACACTAAACTTAATTAATTTACTATTCCCACTCCAGTCAATATTAAATTAGTGTAGGTGCTGGACACTAAACTTAATTAATTTACTATTCCCACTCTCCGACCGATCCGGATCCGGATTGTTTTCCGACCGAGCCAGACCCCTGCAGTCTGACCGAGCGAGTACGATGCGGCCGTATGTTGCCGGACTCGGTTCGGTCGGACTCCCATTGAAGTCAATGGGAGCCGGTCGTACGACGCGTACATGGGCTCCCATTGACTCAATGGGTACGTTGCGCACAAGGGGGCCCCCTATAGTGGGTACGCATTGGTGCCATCCGCACCGTACACGAATGTATAGGGGGGACCCGTGGGTCCCCCCTGTGTCCGACTCGTATGGCTACGGGTGAAGGGGGGTCCGGCACGGACCCCGAAGTCCGCTTCCGAGAGCTTTTTCGTGTCGGAGGCTCCGACTCGATCCGGCTGTTCGGATCGTGCATCGTATTGGCTCGGTCGTAAAACGTCTCCATTGCGCGGTACGAATCGAGTGCGAATGAGTCGGACGGAGCGGTTCGGACACGGAAACGAGTCGGTCGGCGATTTCACGTTCAATCGCATCGTACTTGGGCGTCCGGACCTCTGTACGACTCGGTCGGAAACGAAGCCTCCGACTCGGATACGGTAAAGCCGAATCCGATTCGGAGCCCTACCGACCGAGATCAGAATCGACCCCTCAGTCTGTATTAAATTAGGGTAGGTGCTGGACACTAAACTTAATTAATTTACTATTCCCACTCCAGTCAGTATTAAATTGGGTTAGGTGCTGGACACTAAACTTAATTAATTTACTATTCCCACTCCAGTCAGTATTAAATTAGAGTAGCTGCTGGACACTAAAGTTAATTAATTTACTATTCCCACTACAGTCAGTATTAAATTAGGGTAGGTGTTGGACACTAAAGTTAATTAATTTACCATTCCCACTCCAAACACTATTAAATTAGGAAACATGCTGGAGAGTAAACATATGTTAGATTATAATTTTTATTTTAAAAACACTCACCTTATTTAACAACTAGAAAATGTACATCCCAATACTAACTAATATTTTATAAAAATTAATTCTTATATTTTCAATAATTGTTTTCCCAATATATATATTTTTTTAATTTAATTTACATTATTTTTAAACATTCCCCACCATTATCCCCTATAAACACAAAACTACTCTCAAAATAAAATTAATCTAAAATTCGAAATTAAATTTTAATGTAGAAATTTATTTTTCTAAAACTATTATTATACATTTTTACAAAAATAAAAATACATTTTTTTAAAATACTCCCCTCCCTTATCCCCTATAAACCCAACATCCCGCTCCTAAAAATATATTTCAAAATTCGAAATTAAAATTTGAAATTAAAATTTATAATTTAACAATTTTATTTATATTTTTAAACATTATTTTAAAACACTCCCCACCCTTATCCCCTATAAACCCAACATCCTGCTCCTAAAAATATATTTCAAAATTCGAAATTTAAATTTCAATTTAAAATTTCTAATTTGTCAATTTATATAATATTTTTAAACATTTTTTTAATACACTCCTCACCCTTATCCCCTATAAACCCAACATCACACTCCTAAAAATTATTTCTTAATTAGAATTTTTATTATTAAATTAAAAATATTATTTTACAAAATTATATTATATTTTTAAACATTATTTTAATACACTCCCCACCCTTATCCCCTATAAACCCAACATCCCGCTCCTAAAAAATATGATAAAAGTTTTTTTTTAACTTTTTTAAAATAGTATACTACTACAAACAAACTCTAAAAAAACACAAATATAATACTTTAATGATATTTTTACATAACGATATTTTTACACTCGATATAACATACTTCGATATTTTTGACAATACTTAAAAATGATATTTTTAACATTGATATACAGAACATTTATATTTAATACAATCGATATATTAAACTCGATATTTCTGTATATCGATATTTAAAATTCGATATTTAGACTACTTACCGTTAGACCTGTAAGCATTAGGGTAGTCTTTCCCCAAACCTTTTGCCTACTTACCTCAATTTTTGTTGCTGAAATTAGTTTTTGTTGGGCTTAGGACTCTGCACACTATGGGGCCTATTACGATGGCGGTCGGAAAACCTCCCCGACCGCCATGGTAATGGGAAAAGACCGCCCGCAAGGCCCGCGACATAACCGCCGGTCGCATTAGGATGTTCGTTGCTAAAAATCGGACCGCGGCGGTCGGATCGCGGGCCTTAACATTGCATTTCCCTGCACTGCGTGGCAGGCACTGCACAGTGCCTGCCACCTGGTACAGAGAAATGTAGGGGGGACCATGGGTACCCCCCCAGTGCACCCACACCCCCCCACAAAACATTGGGGGCCCGCAACGGTCCCCCGGAAGACAATCACTGCATGCCTTTCCATGGCGGTCTGACCGCTGAGGAAAGGCTGGCTACCGCCGGCATCATAATCCTGCCGGCGGAGCCTGCCCTGCACCGCCACCATTATCCCGGTCCTGCTCCATCCCCCAGGCAGGAGTGCGGATGGCAACCAGCGGAAAAGCGGCGGTCAGAATTTCCCACCGCCGCGGTCACCACCGCCATCCTAATTCGACCGGCGGATTTCTGGCTTGCGATCGCGGTCGGATGTCCACCGCCGGTCCGGCGGGCACCACTGCCGGTCCGGCAGGCACCACCGCCGGCCCGGCGGTGGACATCTGACCGCCATCGTAATAGGCCCCTATGCCACTGCTAGCCAATGCTAAAGTGCTTGTGCTCTCCCCTCTAAACATGATTTAATTGGTCCACACCTGATTGGCACATTTAACTTTCTTATAAATCCCCTTGCAGTGTGGTATAAAATATACCCAAGGGCGGTAAATTAAATGCCACTAGTGGGCCTGCAGTATTTATCGGACTGCCCACTTCAGTACCACCGTAAATCATGTCCTAGGTCTGGCATTGGTGGTTGAATGCAGTTTAAAACTTCCAATTCGACTTGGCGATATAAACTCCTCGTCAAGCCTTAAACTCCTCTTACATGGCCTATAAGTCTACTCTAAGGTAGGCCCTAGGTAGCCCCTAGGGCAGGGTGTATTATAATTAAAAGGTTGGACATGTGCTTTTAAGTTTTACATGTCCTGGTTGTTATAAACTCCTAAATTCATTTTTCAATACTGTGAGGCCTACCAGTTCTATAGGGTAACATTGGGTTGCCTAGATACATTTAATAAGTGCAAATATTTGATTGGGACCACGTATGCATTTCATGTTTGTTATCTGTGAAATTGTAATGAACATTCCTCATTAATGGTAAAGTCAGATTTTACATTACAATTTTGAAAATGCCTTTTTTAGAAAGTTATCAAATGCAAGAAATGGACCTGACTCCTTCACAAAGTCTGTCAGTTACATCCAGTCATATGACCCAGGAGAGGCTGCAGGCACCAAACGGCTAAGGGCAGTAAAATGGCAACTTTCTAAAAAAATCACCACAAAAGGGGTTAGGCCCAAAGGACAGGGGTCAGGTAGGGCCGTAATAACTATCAAATGCAAGAAAGGGACCTGACTCCTTCACAGCTTATGCTCTTTTACTTTAGAGCAACAATCAAACAATTGCTTTTTCTGTTTGAATGTTTTTTTTTTATTTAACCATTCCTTTTTAAAATTATTTTCATATATTTTAAGGGAATTTCAAATGCAACGAAAGGGAAACACCAATTTTCAAATCACATCAACAGATACTACATTTAAACAATTCACGAAAGACATTCACGAGACAAACAATGAAATGCAACATCATTATGTGCAATAATTCAAAAAGCACCATTTTATATACACCAAGTCAATTAACAAAAAAGGCAAATCTTGGAACTATCTAATGTTTCACACCAAAGAAATGCCTAACACAGGGAACAAATTTATACGTGCAAGCTGGGGATAATTTTTCAGTCCATTTCCCTGAAACAATGACGTTTATTAATTTACAGTTCCTCCGTGCTTAAAGGTGCCGACGCGTTTCAAGGCCCAGGCATGGGGTACTGGGACTCTCATCAGGGCTTCATCTTAATTGGTGTCAAGGTGTTCTAAAAAATAATGATGTAAAAACGAGTGTAAGAATAATTAAAAGCTCTCATATTCACCAAAGTGGTCAAGCACTAGGGGTGGCGAGGTTACCTGATAGGATATTTAGTTGTAACCATCAGTCAGTGTTCTCAAATTAATCGTGAGACAGATTCCAACCGATCTTTGCCAGCACAAGTGTGGCTTGTGTCTTTAAGGGCTGCAAAATTCCTTTCCGTGTTTGTCTGAAAAACGGGAATACAACCAGTTGTCATTGCCGCTTATAAATCATTAGATTTTGCAACTAATTCATTATGGGTTGTGGAAAAAGATTGTGAAGTACCTTAGTTCAACCGGGGATGTAGCTGGCAGGGCGTGTGTTCCATCAATGGCGTTTAACTTTCCTGAAACGGATTACACGCACAGTTTTAATAATAGCTCAACGCAGGCAGACTGCTCAGGCTAAAAGCGGGGGCCACACTTACTTTCTGTAGCTCATGTCAGTTTCACTGTTCTCCCGATCAGCGAGTGTACATAGTGAATAACGGAGGGCATTTCAAGTTAGAACTATATCGTGCGCGCTCATGCGCAAGTATTCATGGGGATTGTAGTGCAAAACTCGCATCCAATGACAATGCGGTTCAGAACACCAACTTCTGACAGCCCAAAAGGGGCATTCTGGGATGTGTAGTTGTTAATACTTATTAGGTTTTAGTGAGTTCTGTCATACCATTAAGACCTGTGACTGTGCAATTGTATTTCAATATAAGATAAGCTTCTTTCTGTAATATGGCGACATCAATGTCCATTAGACGTTTAGTTGTATCTAGGGCAGACAGCACTGTCCACTTGAAGTCCTTTTCACTGTGGGATTTTTCAATAAAATGCTCAACCATAGGTGCAGCTACAACTCTCTTTTTTATTCTTGAACGATGTTGCGTAATGCGTTGATTGATCTGTTTGTTTGTCTTGCTTATATAAAGTTTGGAACATGGGCAAAGCACAGCATAAACAACATTTTTAGTTTTACAATTAGTGAACTCCGAATGTCGCAATTTAATGGCATTGTGTATAAATTCAGATCCTTCAATTGTAGAATCGCAAGCAGAGCAGTTTCCACATTTATGATGGCCCTCCACCGGTTTAAGTTGCCACTGGGTTCGTAAACTGCTTTTTGTTCGTGCAGGAAAAATGTCTGCCCTAACTATTTGCTGGCCAATACTACGATTTTTCTTCATGGCAAACAATGGTTTCTGGAATGGGCAGTCCAGATTTTCTAACAGATGCCAATTCTTTAGAACAATTTGCCTGAATTTATTAGTGTCTGGCCCAAATGTTGTAACGCAGACCAATCTGTCCAAAGGTGATTTTACTTTCTTTTGCAAGAGTTCCTCGCGGGGCGTGTACCAAGCTCTTTTTATTGCATGTGTCAGCATTTTCTTGGGATATCCCCTCAGAATCATTTGTTCGTGGAATATGGCTGCATGCTGTTCATAATCTGTTTTTCTAGAGCAATTTCTTCGTATCCATAACAGCTGACCATACGGAAAATTTTCTTTCAGACTCCTGGGATGACCACTTTTGTGATGTAAGATGGTATTCTTGTCAGTCGTCTTGCGGTGCAGTGAAGTTGTCAACCTTTTATCATATGGGGAAACCTTCACATCAAGGAATGTCAAGCTGGTGTTACTCATGATCAGACTGATTTTTATATCCTCGTGGCGCGTGTTGAGCCAACCGTAGAAGATTTCCAATTCCTCTTTTGTGCCCTGCCACAGGCACCAAATGTCGTCTATATATCGCAGCCACTGTGAAATTTTTTCTTTGAACGGATTGTTGGTAAAAATTAATCTTTCTTCATACTTGGCCATATAGAGGACCGCCATTTCTGGAGCAAAGGGACAACCCATGGCAGTCCCTTTCACCTGGATGTAGAACAAATCTTCAAACTTGAAGTAGTTTTTCTTCAGCTCCACCTCGGCTAGTTGTAAAATGAATGTCGTCGGCACCCTATGTGGACGTGGTCTATCTTCCAGATAGCATTCAATCACTTGTAACGCTTCATCCTGCGGTATCTGTGTATACAGGGAGGTTACATCAAAAGAAACCATCCATTGTGTTCGGTCATCAAACTCTAGGCCTTCCACTTTGGTGATGAAATCGGTGGTATCTCTCAAGTATGATGGCACATCTTTCAAGAACGGCTTCAAGAAAAAATCGACGTTTTTTGAAATTGGCTCCAGCAGGGAATCACTGCCCGAGACTATTGGTCTCCCTGGAGGGGCATTCAGCCTCTTATGAATTTTTGGCAAAAAATAAATTACCGGAATCCTTGGAAAATTTTGGGAAGGATAATCGAACTCTTTTGGGCCCAAGAATCCTCCATCGAGTCCAGCCTTCAGTATTCCAGTTATGAGTTCTTGTGTTGATCTTGTAGGGTCTTCCCTAACTTGGCGGTACCATTCTTGATTGTACACCTGGTTCCTACCTTCTGTTAAATACATCTCTCTAGGCCAAATGACTAGGGCGCTGCCCTTGTCAGCTTGCTTGATGACAACAGTCGTATCCTTCTTAAGATCATTAATGGGCATCTGTTGTTTTACAGTTGTGTTCCGTTTAAGAAAAGATTTCTTCTTCTCCAATTGGCTAATAGAGGACAAAATCACCTGTTCATAGGAAACAATTTCTTTTGGAATGGTCTGAGTAGGTGGAATGAACTTAGATTTATTAGAAAGACCAGATATCTCTCTGTTATTTTTGTAATCTTTACCAAAGAAAAATGCTTTCAATCGGATCTTGAGACAGAACTCAATCGCTTCCAATTTGAGTCTCGTGAAATCAGTCGACCTATTTGGGACGAATTTGAGACCCAATTCTAAAACAGCTTCTTCATCTTTTGATAGTTGCTTTTGAGACAAATTGACAATGGATGTGGATTTCATGACTTGTAGTACTGACGTCTCGTCCTCATCTCCCAGGGCTGAGGTTTGAACCTTCCTCTTGGTTTCTGCTGGCCTTTGTCTAAAAAAGCCACCTGTCTTTTCGAGGTGCCTTCTCTAGGGTCCGAATCCCCTGATGAATCCGACGACGATGTTTCTGAGAAGGTAAGGAATCGGTTCCTGGAGCGCCCTTGAAAGTTTGAAAGGGCTCTACGAGATTCTGTAGAGGTGTAATATTCGTCCTTTAGAAAAGGATATACTTGATCTATATTGAAGGATTTTGTGTCTCTCTCAAACTTTGCTGTTTTAAAACTAATCGTGTTATCTTTAAATGTGAGTATTTCTTTATCAATTTTCTCTAATAAAGTCTTAGCTTCTGTAACAGTGTGATTGTCCTTAATTGCCTGGACTAGTTGCTCAAGTTCGTCAGCTTCTTTTTTGCACAGCCTTTGCGCTGTTTCTATCGTGTGGACCATTGGGTCACAGCTACACTTGGTATTTATAAAGCTAAACCCCTTTCTATATTCGGGGTCGTCAGTGAATATGACAGGTATATTCTTGACCTGAAGGCCCCAGGGAATAGTGCCAGCTTTCAGATGTTCTAACAAGAAATGCCCATGCAGTTCAGTACAAATATGTTTTTTTATATAGGCGAGTTAATTTTTTGGCCTCATTCTGTTGTTTAGCCGAAGTGCTCAACGTAACTGAGGCGAATGGAGATGGTCTTTCTAATAAATCTAAGTTCATTCCACCTACTCAGACCATTCCAAAAGAACACAGTGGATGGTTTCTTTTGATGTAACCTCCCTGTATACACAGATACCGCAGGATGAAGCGTTACAAGTGATTGAATGCTATCTGGAAGATAGACCAGGTCCACATAGGTTGCCGACGACATTCATTTTACAACTAGCCGAGGTGGCGCTGAAGAAAAACTACTTCAAGTTTGAAGATTTGTTCTACATCCAGGTGAAAGGGACTGCCATGGGTTGTCCCTTTGCTCCAGAAATGGCGGTCCTCTATATGGCCAAGTATGAAGAAAGATTCATTTTTAACAACAATCCGTTCAAAGAAAAAATTTCACAGTGGCTGCGATATATAGACGACATTTGGTGCCTGTGGCAGGGCACAAAAGAGGAATTGGAAATCTTCTACGGTTGGCTCAACACGCGCCACGAGGATATAAAATTCAGTCTGAACATGAGTAACACCAGCTTGACGTTCCTTGATGTGGATGTTTCCCCATATGATAAAAGGTTGACAACTTCACTGCACCGCAAGACGACTGACAAGAATACCATCTTACATCACAAAAGTGCTCATCCCAGGAGACTGAAAGAATATCTTCCGTATGGTCAGCTGTTACAGATACGAAGAAATTGCTCTAGAAAAACAGATTATGAACAGCATGAAGCCATATTCCGCGAACAAATGATTCTGAGGGGATATCCCAAGAAAATGCTGAAACATGCAATAAAAAGAACTTGGTACACGCTCGCGAGGAACTCTTGCAAAAGAAAGTAAAATCACCTTTGGACGGATTGGTCTGCTTTACAAAATTTGAGCCAGACACCAATAAATTCAGGCAATTTGTTCTAAAGAATTGGCATCTGTTAGAAAATCTGGACTGCCCATTCCAGAAACCATTGTTTGCCATGAAGAAAAATCGGAGTATTGGCCAGCAAATAGTTAGGGCAGACATTTTTCCTGCACGAACAAAAAGCAGTTTACGAACCCAGTGGCAACTTAAACCGGTGGAGGGCCATCATAAATGTGGAAACTGCTCTGCTTGAGATTCTACAATTGAAGGATCCGAATTTATACACAATGCCATCAAATGGCGACATTCGGAGTTCACTAATTGTAAAACTAAAAATGTTGTTTATGCTGTGCTTTGCCCATGTTCCAAACTTTATATAGGCAAGACAAACCAACAGATCAATCAACGCATTACGCAACATCGTTCAAGAATAAAAAAGAGAGTTGTAGCTGTACCTATGGTTGAGCATTTTATTGAAAAATCCCACAGTGAAAAGGACTTCAAGTGGACAGTGCTGTCTGCCCTAGATACAACTAAACATCTAATGGACATTGATGTAGCCCTATTACAGAAAGAAGCTTATCTTATATTGAAATACAATTGCACAGTCACAGGTAATGGTATGACAGAACTCACTAAAACCTAATAAGTATTAACAACTACACATCCCAGAATGCCCCTTTTGGACTGTCAGAAGTTGGTGTTCTGAACCGCATTGTGATTGGATGCGAGTTTTGCACTACAATCCCCGTGAATACTTGCGCATGAGCGCGCGCGATATAGTTCTAACTTGAAATGCCCTCCGTTATTCACTATGTACACTCGCTGATCGGAAGAACAGTGAAACTGACAAGAGCTACAGAAAGTAAGTGTGTCCCCCGCTTTTAGCCTGAGCAGTCTGCCTGCGTTGAGCTATTATTAAAACTGTGCGTAATCCGTTTCAGGACATTTAAATGCCATTGATGGAACACACGCCCTGCCAGTGACATCCCCGGTTGAACTAAGGTACTTCACAATCTTTTTCCACAACCCATAATGAATTAGTTGCAAAATCGAATGATTTATAAGCGGCAATGACAACTGGTTGTATTCCCGTTTTTCAGACAAACACGGAAAGGAATTTTGCAGCCCTTAAAGACACAAGCCACACTTGTGCTGGCAAAGATCGGTTGGAATCTGTCTCACGATTAATTTGAGAACACTGACTGATGGTTACAACTAAATATCCCATCAGGTAACCTCGCCGCCGCTAGTGCTTAACCACTTTGGTGAATATGAGAGCTTTTAATTATTCTTACACTCTTTTTTTACATCATTATTTTTTAGAACACCTTGACACCAATTAAGATGAAGCCCTGATGAGAGTCCCAGTACCCCATGCCTGGGCCTCGAAACGCGTTGGCACCTTTAAGCACGAAGGAACTGTAAATTAATAAACGTCATTGTTTCAGGGAAATGGACTGAAAAATTATCCCCAGCTTGCACGTATAAATTTGTTCCCTGTGTTAGGCATTTCTTTGGTGTGAAACATTAGATAATTCCAAGATTTGCCTTTTTTTTTAATTGACTTGGTGTATATAAAATGGTGCTTTTTGAATTATTGCACATAATGATGTTGCATTTCATTGTTTGTCTATGAATGTCTTTCGTGAATTGTTTAAATGTATTATCTGTTGATGTGATTTAAAAATTGGTGTTTCCCTTTCGTTGCATTTGAAATTCCCTTAAAATATATGAAAATAATTTTAAAACGGAATGGTTAAATAAAAAAAAAACCATTCAACAGAAAAAGCAATTGTTTGATTGTTGCTCTAAAGTAAAAGAGCATAAGCTGTGAAGGAGTCAGGTCCCTTTCTTGCATTTGATAGTTATTTTGGCCCTACCTGTCCTTTGGGCCTAACCCCTTTTGTGGTGATTTTTTAGAAAGTTGGCATTTTACTGCCCTTAGCCGTTTGGTGCCTACAGCCTCTCCTGGGTCATATGACTGGATGTAACTGACAGACTTTGTGAATTCCTCCCAGACAGTCACACAATAGAGGGATTAGTTGTGCATGAATCGGCCATCTGCTGGCAAAATGGGGGAGCGGAGCTGAACACAGCCCCACTTGCAACTGAATAGGCTGGCTCAACCTTCACACAAAGGGCTTATCAACACTACATTGTCAGTGCAGCCAGCTTGGAGCCAGGGAAGTCAGGAAATTCCATGCACTTCAAAAAAGAAACCTCTAAAAAATTCTCCCAACTTCAAAGGAAGAACTGGGTATAAAATTAGGGCCCTCAGACCCACTCTTCAGTTCTCTTTCCGCAGAAGGACTCTCAGAGGACTGCCTGCTGCTGTGACCTCTGCAAGACTGCTATGCTGTATCTGGAAGGACTGCTTTGCTGCCTGGAGCCTGCCTTTAATCCTCAGAGGCCAGCCCTACTGTTTGAGCCCTGCATCTTTACCTGCATCTAGGACTACAAGAGCTCCAAGTGCCAGTACGCTGGCCTCCTGACTGCAGGGACACAAAAGGCTCCCACCATCTTGGACCCTCACCTGGACCCAGCCTGAGTGAGTCTCGAACCCCCAAAAGGTGTCCCACGAAGCCTGGACCCCTGGTTGTGGTCCAAAGGTGCCCAGATAGCCAAAATCCCAAACTGAGGACTTAGAAAAATGTTGGGCTAAAATTGCTCCGAGAACCGAGGGGAGAGCAGGAGCGACCTGCTCGTCTATCTGCTCAAGGTGGCGGCCTGACTTTGTGGCTGCTCCCGCTACATTCTTCTCCTCAGCAACAAATCCTGTTCAGAGGTCCTTCGCCAAAAGGGTATCCGAGCCCCTGGAAATGTCTTCAGCCTCCTATCTCGTCCAGCTGGAGATTTTGAACTTTCAAAAAAGAAGCTAAGTTTGAGCGTAGAAATCTTTAATGTGGCTTTGACCCAAGGCTTCCCGATGACGCTGCCACCTCCTAAGACTCCGCCTGCAGCCTTGCACAGTCCAAATTTAAGCGCTGACAGAGGCACAATTCACTTCTTGTATCCGAACCACGCTCCACCACAGTCAGCCATATTTTTTGACTTTGACCCAATCTCACACGACTAGATGTCTGCGGTTGTCGCTTTGATCTAGTTTTTAATTAAAAAAATTAAATTCATAACTCTGCATTTACTAATTGGATTTTCGTTGTTTTGGCATCAAATAATTTATTAAAATGTACTCTATTTTCCTAAATTGGCATGGGAGTTTTCTTTTGTTGTGCTTTCACTTCATTACTGTTTGTGTGCTGCATAAATACTTTACACATTGCCTCTAAGTTAAGTCTGACTACTTTTCGTGTCAAGCTACCCAGGGTTAAGCACAGGTTAATTGAGAAGGCCTGGGCAGAACTTGCAGAATTTCACTGCACAAAATTCCACAAAGTTACCAAAAAACTCAGCGATATTCCGCAGAATTCCACCAATGGGCAGAAAAATGCTCTTCCTGCCATTTGCATGATTTTGTTTTCACACCAGTAGCCCATTTCATGCTGAAAATCAGCACGAATGTCACCGTGTGTTGTGCAAAGATGAGGCCATTTTGTTTTACCTGTTTCTGATTCTGCTTCTTTTGCTGGCCTGCTCATGCTTTTATCAAATCCTACGTAATCCTGCCCCATCTGATCACCTACTTCTCAAACCCACCTGTTATTTCCTTTTTTTTATCACTGTCTGTCTTTTCATGTGTGTATTTACATTTCTGCGTGTGTTTTTCGTGACTTTTTTGTACTTTGTTTTCATTTCCTGACCTGTTCTGTCCTCAGGATCCTTTTTATTTTTTCCCATCCTACTCGGACTCCCTCTGCTATGGCAGAAGCAGGCAGCAGGCAGCAGGCAGCAGGCAGCATCGGCGCCAGTGCCACCTGCACCCCTTGTGGGTGAGGCAAGCATGAAGGGTTGCAGCCTCACCCCATTTTCAGCGATCTGGACACACTAATCTTTTGGGTGCAGCACCACCTTCCCCATTTGTTTGCAGTAGGCCCTGAAAGGGTTACACCATGCAGGAGCGTCAGCTGCTCTGGGGGAGAGTGCGGTGGTGTGTATGCTGCAGAACAGGGGTGCAGAGCACAGAGCAGCAGCTGACGCACCACTGGGCGACGTCCTGGACCAGGAGCAGGACCAGCTTGACCTGTCAGGTGTCGAGGTTGCGGCTCGTTGAGTACTATTTTCTTTTGTTTTCTAAAAATTCTAACATTTTTCTTTTCAAATAGCAAAATAGCATGCTTACACTCACAAGTAAGGTAAGTTTATGTGATGATTGACTATATAATATAATATAATATATCACCAATGATGTCACCCTGGTTCGGCGAGTCCGGCGCACTTCTTTCTGTGCAGAGGTGCGAGCCTGTGCAGTAGGGCAATCTGCTTTCAATAGGCACTTCACATTTCTCTCATTGCAAGCAAAGAACTCAGACTGCACTCCCAAATTGATTGTAATTTGTCTGTTTTTTTAGCCAACAGAGTCTGCTCACTAAACTCATCCGACGCGTTTCGGTCTCCTGGACTTGCTTACGGTTGTCAATTACAAGTCTACAACACTTTCTATTACTTGCGTCCAAGCAGGCTAATCCTAATTCTTATCAGCTGCCAATTGGATAATCATTATACATTCAGTTTCCTAACCTACAATAAACAGTGCAAATAATAACTTGTTCAATTGACAATAATTATAAAAAGTAAGACGCTTGTTGTGAAACTGGTGCATGAAACATTTTAAGTGTAAGTTACTTGCTGTGCAAACGAGCGGAGGAACTTGCTTTGTCAGTACCCCTGTGGCATTCCTTTTGCCTTTAGTTCTACACATTCAGCTCATGTGTATTATTGTTTCAGTCCCTCCATTCTGCTACCCAAGTGCATTATAGTACATGTGGTCTATTATGTCCTATTCTGTTCCACCATTTCTACCACCAATGAGGAAAAGAAGCCTTGATATTACACTTTTTTATATTTCTTTTTGATCTTTTTCCTCCTGTGCGCGCAAATTTTGGTTGCCTGAATTTTGTTGATGGGTGGGGATGGGCTAATACTTGCCCTCTAGTGGACTCTCATCCTATGTTACATTCTGCTCCACCATTTCTGAGACCAAAAGGGAAAAGAAGCCTCGATACCACACTCCTCTGGATTTCTTTTTGATCTTTTTTATCCTGTGCGTGCACATTTTGGTTGCCTGAATTTTGTCGATGGGTCGGGATGGGCTCATACTAGTCCTCTATTGGGCCTTCTTCCTGACTGTATCTTATGTAGGGGCTATTTGCTGTGACGATACTCTCCATTTATTCAAATTGTCTTTCATGTGTTGGTGGGGTGTTTTATTTAAGATGAATGTAAATTCCATCTCAGCATGTGCCACATTTTTCTGCCCAAGTGACTTGTATTTCACGGCTTCCATGATAGACTTACGCCAGTTCCAACTTTTTCCTTCTGTCAAGTCATCATTCATCAACCAATGTGACTAAGTAAAAGTGTAGCACACGATCAGTGACACCAGTTGGGGGCGTAGGAGTTTTTTCTGCTGTGCTGCAAAAGCATGGAACAGCCTTCCCCTCCACCTCAGAACTGCCACCGAGCTCCTCTCCTTTAGAAGGGGGCTGAAAACCTGGCTTTTCCCCTGAATCCATCCCTCTTCCAGCAACCAAGTTGGCAACTCCTAGCGCCAGGACACCTTAGGGTAGCAGTGCGCTTTACAAGCCTTATTAACATAACATAACACCACACTATTTTATAGCTAAACCTCTAAGATTGGAGTCACGGTAGAATTGAAGAGGCAGTCCGAGAAGAGAAGGGCCATTTGAATTAATTACAATAAGTTAATAAATGATTAATTACAGCTGCCCCAAAAACATACTACAGAGTAGCAGACCCCTCAGCATGCCTCCACAAATGTTGCACATATACTATCAAGTATACTATTAATTGTGCAACATATACACCTCAATTATTGATGAGAGGTAATTCATAATACACAAAGGGGTCGATTCCGATCTCGGCCGGTAGGGCTCCGAATCGGATTCGGCTTTACCGGATCCGATTCGGACGCCCTGTTTCCGACCGAGTCGGACGTACGTCCGGGTGAGCGAGTACGATGCGAACATACGCGAAATCGCCGACCGACTCGCTCGCGGGACCCAACCGCTCTGACCGACTCGCACGGACACGACTCGCACCGCGCAATGGAGACGTTCCCCGGCCAGGTAAGTACGATGCGCGCCGCGAGCAGTCCGACCGACTCGCGCCGTCCGGCTCGAAAGAGCAGTCGGAGCCGCACTTTGGGGGTCCGTGTCGGACCCCCCTGTACGCCTAGCCACGCGTGTCGCACACAGGGGGGACCCATGGGTGCCCCCTACCTGTGCGTGTACGGCGCGACCCACTTTGACTCGTACCCGCTATAGGGGGCGCCCTTGTTCGCCTCGCACCCATTGAGTCAATGGGAGCCCGCGTACGCGTTGTACGACCGGCTCCCATTGACTTCAATGGGAGTCCGACCGAATCGAGTCCGATAGCATGCGAACGCATCGTACTCGTTCGGTCGGACTGCTAGGGTACGATTCGGTCGGAAATCTCTCCGGGTCCGGCTCGGTCGGAGAGATTTCCTGCCTGAATCGGAATCGGCCCCAAAGTGTCTGTTTAGTTTCGTTATGAAATCCTTCAGACGAAAATTACTTTTGGATTATGCTGGTATTCTGTTTTAATTCCTTGCAGTCATTGTTATTGCATTATGTGATGCACGTGTGAGGAAAACCTGGCCCTGTGACTAATCAAATCAAAAATTCCAATGGGCCTAGGGGACCAGCAATGTTCTGCTACTGTGTCACTATAGTATAAAAAAGTGCTTGCACTGAGCATTACAATGTGTGTTTTTCATCATTTTTTCTTTTTTGATATAGGTACTTCTGCTGCTTACGTGTGCCTGATGGGCCATCCACATCCTGATGGACCTTCCTGGGCCGGATGGAAGGGAGGAGCTGAAACTTACACCCCATATCACCCTGTAGTGAGTCTACAGCCAGGGCTGGACAGGCAGGGACTTGTGCACTTCAAAGGCCAAGTTGTTGCAACTGATAACCGTGAGAGCCACTACCCAGTGGCTCTGGTTCCCTATGAATTGGGGGGGCTCTCAGGTTCCTTATGGGTAGCTGTGAGTCAGTCCATGCCTGTGGGTTGTCTGCTTGGCAATGACCTGGAGCATACCGCCTAGAAGGAGGTGGAGCTCAGGTCACACTTGGAGATGTTGGGGTTTGCTGAGTGGGTCTGCTTGACCACACAGTACATGGCAGCCCGAGAGGGTAGTCAGGAGTACCTGGAGCCTGGAAAAATAGCCCAGGTACCTGCCAAGAAGAGTAAGGGCAAGGGGCATGGAAAACCTGCCCCTGAAACTCCCACGGCCCAGAAGGTGACTGACCCTGAGGGGGGCGCCCCGGAACCTAGAGGGGAGGTTGTAGCCCAACTGGGTTATGTGCCTGAGTTGTCCAACTGGCAGCAGGAAGGGAGTTCCACCAGGGAGGAGTTCTACAAGGTGCAGATGGAATGTCCTACTCTTGTGGGTCTTCGGCAGCAGCCTGAGACTCAGGCAGCTGGTGACGTCTTTGGCAAACACCTGGTCTATTGGGAGAATGGTTTCCTGTATAGTGAGCCTAAGCCTCCTAAGCCTGGTGCAACCTGTGTGTTGGTCCCCCAGTGCTTCAGGACCTTCCTACTGGAGCTATCTCATGATATGCCACTGGCAGTCTTGTTATCCACTTTTATTGGCCTCAAATGTGGAGGGCCTCAGATGCACTCTGTAGGCCCTATCCTACCAGCTAGGTGAGTAGAAGGTCAGAGGGAAGTGCAAGTCCCCCCTGCAACCTTTTCCTGTCATTAGCACCCCCTTTGAGAGGTTGGGCATTGACATTGTTGAGCCCATGACAGCCATGGGCAACAGATTGTTCTGGTCTTGGTGGACCTTGCCACCTGGTACCTGTAGGCTATCCCTTTAAGGACTGTGACTGCATCCGCCATGGCCAGGGCACGGATGGGGATCTTTATCCACGTGGGTTTCCCCAAAGAGGTGGTATCTGACCGGGGTACCAACTTCATGTCAGGGTACATGAAGGACATATGGGAGGAGTGTGGGGTAACCTAAGAGTTCTCCACTCCTTACCACCCACAAACCAACGGGTTGTTTGAAAGGTTCAATCGAACCCTAAAAGGCATGATTATGAGTCTACCAGAACCCATGAGGTATAAATGTGATGTCCTCCTGCCATGCCTTTTGTTCACCTACAGAAGGGGGTTGGCTCAGTTCCTTTGAACTTCTGTATGGGTACCCTGTGAGAGGACCTCTCAGTTTGGTGAAGGAAGGTTGGGAGCAAGCTCCCAAGAAGCCATCACAGGATGTAATTTTCTACATGCTAGCATTCCACAACCAGACATCGTGCTTCCAGAAACTCGCACAGAAGAATCTGGAAGCTAGCCAGGAGGACATAAAACACTTGTATGACCAGATTACCACTCTGAGTTTCAGCCTAGCCAAAAAGTGTGTGTGATGGAGCCCATGGAGCCCAGGGCCCTACAAGACTGCTAGTCTGGGCATTGTTAGGTGAAAGAGTGCAAGAGCAATGTCACCTACTTGGTGGCCCTCAAGCCTCCCAACAACCCTATAAGGGTCCTTCATGTCAATCGACTCAAGCCCCATTTTGTGATGTCTGAGCTTACCATGCTCTTGGTTACTGATGATGGGATGGAAGAGGAGAGTGATCCTCTCCCCAACCTCCTTCAGTCCAAGGAGCTGGGTGGTTTAGTAGAGGGTGTCAGCCTTTTCCCTACACTGACCCTAGATCAACAGATAAACTGCCACCAGTTGCTGGGGCAGTTTGCATCTCTATTATCACTTACTCCAGGGATCACTGCATGGTGTACCCATGATGTTGATACTGGGGACAGCATGCCTGTGAAGAACAAAATGAATAGGTTATCTGACAAGGTGAGAGCCAGTATCAAAGAGAAGGTCTCTAATATGCTAGCGCTAGAGGTTATTTAGTCCTCAAACAGCCCTTGGTCCAGCCCAGTGATGTTGGCCCCCAAGGGTGCCCTGCTAGGTGTCACACCTGAACTCCGGTTCTGTGTGCACTACCGTAGGCTCATTGAAGTCACCAAGACTGACGTGCACCCCATCCCCAGAGCTGATGAGTCCATAGATCGGCTTGGAGCTGCCAAGTTCTTCAGCACGTTTGACTTAACGTCTGGATACTGGCAGATTGCAGTAACTGAGGGGGCTAAAAAGAGGTCTGAGTTCTCGACCCCAGAGGGGCACTTCCAGTTCCGGGTCATGCCCTTCGTATTGAAGAACGCCCTTGCCACCTTCCAGAGGTTGGTCATCCAGGTCCTGGCCAGGTTGGAGAACTTCAGTGCCACCTACCTAGACGACAATGCGGTCCTCAGTTCTTGCTGGCAGGACCACCTGTGTCACCTCCAGGAAGTGCTTCGGGGTACCCTGCAGAGTGCAGGCCCAACTATCTAGGCCAGTAAATGTCAGATAGGGCAGGGTTCAGTGGTCTACTTGGGGCACCAAGTAGGAGATGGCAAAGTGCAGCCCCTCCAGGTCAAAATGTAAATCATTCTGGCTTGGGAACCCCCTAAGCCAGAAAGTGAAATCATTCTTAGGCCTCACTGGTTATAACAGGAGATTCATCAAGAGGTATGGCACCATTGTTGCCCCCTTGACAGAGCTGACTTTCAAGAAGCAGCCATGTCAGGTGATCTGGACAGAGGTGTGCAGAAAGCTTTTGACACCCTGAAGGAGGCCATGTGCACAGCGCCTGTGCTAATGGCCCCTAACGTCTCCCAAGAGTTCATTGTGCCGACAGATGCCTCAGAGCATGGCATAGGGGCCATGCTTTCACAGCTAAATGAAGAGGGCCAGGATCAACCTATAGTCTTCGTCAGTAACAAGTTACGTCCCAGGGAACAGAGGTGGAGCGCAATAGAGAGGGAAGCTTTTGCTGTGGTCTGGGCACTGAAGAAGCTAAGGTCATACCTGTTTAGTACTCCTGTCCGGGTCAGACAGACCACTGGCCCCTCAGATGATTAAGGCAAAAGAGGAGTGAGAATCCCAAACTGTTGAGGTGGTCCATCTCCCTACAGGGAATGGACTTTA
Organism: Calotriton arnoldi; assembly: GCA_963921515.1. Lineage (NCBI taxonomy): Eukaryota > Metazoa > Chordata > Amphibia > Caudata > Salamandridae > Calotriton > Calotriton arnoldi. The sequence goes on from CAWUFW010003238.1 coordinate 364,488, forward strand.
CGATGGAACATCGTCCTGGTACAGACCGACCGAATGCTGATGGTCTCGCCAGGTTCTTCTACCTTAGTGAAGAGAACTCCCAAGTGGTCTGGAAGCTCTCTGCACTTTCCGTAGGGGGGACACGTGTTAGACCTGGCATCCTTAGCATGGTTCACCCTGACTGCCTTCAGACCTCCTGTTTTTTAAGGGTGGGTGGTGAATTCCGCTCCGCTCGCGGAATGTGCGAAATTTTGGCAATTCTGCGTTCTGTGCGAAACGCGGAATTGCCGAAAATTCCGCGGCGTAGCGGAATTTGTGAGCATGGTGATGTAGAGGTATTGCACAAAACGGTGTCATCTTCTTGGATAAATATGCTGGGTAGGATTCATTCTGGCACGATGCTCCTGTCACAAAAATTAAACCTCAACAGGAAGCAATTACAGATATAAATAAAGCAGGTGCCCGAGTTGAAGCTCAAATTCTGTAATGCATTAATCAGCACAAAAAATTCCTGAGCAAGGGCGAGGCTAAGCAGGAGTGCTTTCTGCCCATATCTACCATCAAACATTAGCTGTAATCCTTGATGGAGGTCTTTGCATCCTTGATTTTCTCGTGCGCATTCCTCGTGTAGTTCCTGTGACCAGGAGGTTCCTTCTCCTCATCTGCTGCTCAGACCGTGCTCTGACCCTTTATAAACAAGAGGCATGTGAACTCGCATGGAAGCCCCGCCCATTTGGCCCCGCCCCACACACACTAGCGGTATGCAACGTCTTCCCGCCCTTTCCCCACTATGATGGACAGCTTACTCAAAGGACCCCGGTGCCTTCCCGGCGCGGTGGCAAAGTTACAGACACACAAGGTCCCTGGAGACAATTCTTCTGGCCCTTTACGCAGCTGTAGTGTAGAAAAGGCACTATACATTTACCCAACGAGGTAGCACTTACTGATTAGCCAGTAGAAAGTACTCCAGTTGAGTAGAGGTATTGCACACAACGGTGGCATCTTCTTGGCTAAATATGCAGGGCAGGATTTATTCTGGCACGATGCTCCTGTCACAAAAATTAAACCTTAACAGGAAGCACTTACAGATATAAATAAAGCAGGTTTCCGAGTTGAAGCTCAAATTCTGTAACGCATTAATAAGCCCAAAAATTGGTGAGCGAGGTTGTGGCTAAGCAGATGTGCCTTCTCTCCGTTTCCACCCTGAAAAGTTAGCTGTAATCCTTGATGGAGGTCTTTTCATCCTTGATTTTCTCGAGCGCAATCCTCGTGTAGAATTCGTGAGCGTGGTTAAGCAGATGTGCCTTCTTCCCATTTCCAGCCTGAAAAGTTAGCTGAAATCCTTGATGGAGGTCTTTGCATCCTTGATTTTCTCGTGTGCAATCCTCGTGTAGAATTCGTGAGCGTGGTTAAGCATATGTGCCTTTTTCCCATTTCCAGCCTGAAAAGTTAGCTGTAATCCTTGATGGAAGTCTTTGCATCCTTGATTTTCTCGAGCGCAATCCTCGTGTAGAATTTGTGAGCGTGGTTAAGCAGATGTGCCTTCTTCCCATTTCCAGCCTGAAAAGTTAGCTGTAATCCTTGATGGAGGTCTTTGCATCCTTGATTTTCTCGAGCGCAATCCTCGTGTAGAATTCATGAGCGTGGTTAAGCAGATGTGCCTTCTTCCCATTTCCAGCCTGAAAAGTTAGCTGTAATCCTTGATGGAGGTTTTTGCATCCTTGATTTTCTCGAGCGCAATCCTCGTGTAGAATTCGTGAGCGTGGTTAAGCATATGTGCCTTTTTCCCATTTCCAGCCTGAAAAGTTAGCTGTAATCCTTGATGGAGGTCTTTGCATCCTTGATTTTCTCGTGCGCATTCCTCGTGTAGTTCCTGTGACCAGGAGGTTCCTTCTCCTCGCCTGCCGCTGAGATCCTGCTCTGACCCTTTATAAACAAGAGGCATGTGAACTGGCCGAGGACCCCCGCCCGCTTGGCCCCGCCCCACATACACTAGCGGTATGCAACGTCTTCCCGCCCTTTCCCCACTATGATGGACAGCTTACTCAAAGGACCCCTGCACCTTTCCGGCGTGGTGGCAAAGTTTAGTTACAGCTGTAGTGTAAAGGGCGGAAAAAGCAATTCCGCAAGCTCGCGGAATTCCGCGTGCTCGCGGAGATTTATTGCCGTTTCGCGGAACTTTGCGTAGCGCGACTACGCAAATTCCGCCCACCCTTACTGTTTTTACTGTTTTTGCTGACTTAGTTTATGCTGGATTTAGGAATCTTACCACTTTTAAACTTACCACTGCTAATCAGTGCTAAAGGGGGAACATCCTGAACAACGACTCCAGAACAAAGAGTTCCGGAGTCGCGCAAGCCAAACATCGACTTGCCCGAACAATGACTTAGCCTGAACCATGCATGGTTCAGGCTAAGTCTGTCTAGTGTTCGGGATGGGTGGAGTTGAGAGGAGCATCGAAGGAACAGGACAGGTAAGAGGGGTTCGGAAGTGGGGAGGTGGGGTTGGTGTTAGTTTTTAGGGGGTGGGAGGGGTTTGGGGTAGATTTTAAGGGGTGGGGGGGTTTGTGTTGGGGTTTAGGGGGGGGGGGGATTTGTGTTATTTTTTATTGGGTGGGAGGGTTCGGGTAGATTTTGAGGGGTGGGGGGTTCGTGTTAGTTTTTAGGGGTGGGGGGTTCGTGATCGTTTTTAGGGGTGTGAGGGGTTTGTGTTAGTTTTTAGGGGGTGGGAGGGGTTCGAATTAGTTTTAGGGGGTGGGGGTTTGTGATAGTTTTAGGGGGTCGGAGGGGTTAGTGTTAGTTTTTAGGAGGTTGGGGGGGTCCGTGTAAGTCTTTAGTGGGTGGTAGGGGGGGGCTACGGGGTAGTTTTTAGGGAGTGGGAGGGTTTTTTATTTAATTTTTTTATTTTTGTATAGCACGAACTAGACCCGAGACATCGGGTATCAGAGCGCTTTACATTAGCACCAGTTTCGTTACAGATGGACACATTCATTTTTGTTAGGCACAGGGAGATTAAATGATTCGCCCAGAATCACAGGATGTTGAGCGTCGTTGCCGAGACTCGAACCCGGTTCCCCAGCTTCGAAGTCGACCGCTCTAGCCGTAAGGCTACATCCTCTCTCCAGAGTTTAGTTTTTAGGGGGAGGGTTTACCATGCGTTCCTTTACCACGAAAAATTCGTGGTAAAAGAATGCGTGGTAAAAAAAATCGTGGTTGAGACGTGGTCGTATTTCAGACTGCATGGTTTAGGGAGTCATTGTTGAGAAACTCGTTGTTCCAACATACAACTGTGCTAAAGTGCTTGTGCTATATACCTAAAGCATGGTAACATTGGCTTATCCACAATTAGCATATTTAATTTACTTAAAAGTCCTTAGTAAAGTTCACTACATATGCCCAGGGCCTGTAAATTAAATGCTACTAGTGAGCCTGCAGCACTGATCGTGCTACCCGTTTAAAAAGCCCTTTAGACCTGTCTCAGGCCTGCCACTGTAGAGCCTGTGTGCACAGTTTTAAACTGCCATGCCGACCTGGCAGGTTAACCCCCTTCCCAGGCCCAACTCTTCCTTTTTATTACACATAGGCCACCCCTAAGGTAATCCCTCGACAGCACATGGGCGGGGTGCAGTGTATTTAAAAACAGGACATGTACTTTTAGGTTTTACATGTCCTGGTATTGAAATACTACTGCTAGGCCTATCTCTCCCATAGGACAACATTCGGATTGCATTATTACATATTATAAGAGTAATTTCCAATTGGGAAGAGATGGGACACACAAGTTTGGTGTCTCTGGAATCACTATTTAAAAACATAGCTTATGGTAAAGTTGGATTTTAAATTGCAATTCTGAAAATGCCACTTTTAGAAAGTTATACAAAAGGGAATCAAGCTATCCTGGCTGAAGAGGGGTGAAACCCCGAAACCGGTCCTAGGATGCTTGTTTCCAGTCCAGGGAGGACCTGGCTTGGCAGTTCGGGCTGGACTGTTCCCATGAGGCACAGGGTCAAGACTGATTTGCATATGGCTGGGTTCAAACTGGAATGGCATGGTGAGCAAAAAACGATGGATTTAGGCCCAGATCTCTGTACTGGGGTGAATGTATGACATTGTTCTGCATTCTGTCCATCAACTGTTGTTTTTGCATTTGTCACCCCGAGTGGGACGGGTATGCCCAGATGTGGGTCCCGTGCTCTCCATGCCACTGGAATCAAGCTATCCTGGCTGAAGAGGGGTGAAACCCCGAAACCGGTCCTAGGATGCTTGTTTCCAGTCCAGGGAGGACCTGGCTTGGCAGTTCGGGCTGGACTGTTCCCATGAGGCACAGGGTCAAGACTGATTTGCATATGGCTGGGTTCAAACTGGAATGGCATGGTGAGCAAAAAACGATGGATTTAGGCCCAGATCTCTGTACTGGGGTGAATGTATGACATTGTTCTGCATTCTGTCCATCAACTGTTGTTTTTGCACTTTTAGAAAGTTGGCATTTTCTTACTGTAACCATTTGATACTTTCTGCCTGTCTCTGAATACACATCTGGGGTAGATGACGGCTGGCTTTGTGCATTCCCTGTAGACAGACACGCACAAAAAAGGGAGCTTAAGTGTGCCTGATGGGCCATCCTGGGCAGGATGGTAGGGAGGGGCTGACACACCTGAAAGGATTGCGTCCTGTCCCCATCTAAATCAATATTAATAATAATAATAATAATCAGTGCTTAATTTGAGCCGGTGCTTTCTGGTGCTCCGTACCGGCACCTTATTGTCAGCACCGGGGCTATGACAGTCTGCCACATGGTGGCGCTGTCCTGCTAATTTCGGTATGAACACAACAACAGCGGTTTATTTATTCAATTTACCTTAATAATGACTAATACCTGCCTCCCAAGCCATTCTTCTGGCTTTGGGGTCCTGGAATAGTCTGACTTGTCACACTTGTAGGATTGTGAAGGTTAGTAGCTGTGTATGTACTGTCATTGGCAGCACTGGCATGGGTTATGTGAGGTGCAAGCTGCAGTGGCCTCGCAGACGAGAGCCCCGGCACTTATCCTTTTACAAATTAAGCACCGCATACAATGGGCTGCATACCCCCTGTAGTGAGTCTGGAGCCAGGGCAGGAAAGGCAGGGACTTGTGCACTTCAAAGGCATCTCTTTGAAGTCTCCCTCACTTTAAAGGCCCAACTGGGTAAAAGTACTTGACCTCTGACACCATGAACTCAGAACACTTCTGGAACTGAGGACATTCCACCAGAAAGAAGGATTGCTGTGCTGCTGGAGGGACTGCCACTCGACTGCTTTGTTGTACAGGCCTGCTCTCTGCTGCTCTCTTGCCTGGGAGTGAGAAGGACTGGGCATGCATCTCTACATCCCAGAACCTAAGCATCTCCAAGGGCTTATTGACTTGCCTCCTGTTCTAAAGCCTCAGGGATATCAAACAGCTCCCGGACTTTGCATGCAGCAAGTCTTACTCTGCCAAGTGGTGCCAACCCAATCCTGGGCCCTTGGAAGTGAATATAAAGTGCTGCATCTTCCAGAACCCATGCATCGACACTGTTGCGCCGATTGGAACTAACGCATCCTCACTGTTGCGTGACCCAGACCGGCGCATTTGGAATCGCCACATTGCCTCCAGAACCACCACTTCGGAACCAATGCATCACTGTCACTGCAGGGAGAAGATTGACACATTGCCTCTACACCGCGGAGAAACTCAGCGCATCGTATTCGACACCGCTGCTGCATGGACAAACAGGCACATCACCCCAACTGCATGGGGATCACCGACACATCACTCGATTGCACCCCGCATCTCGTTGTTTGCGACCAGGATCAAGTTACTTTTGCTCAGCAGGCCCTGCAAGCGCAGTCTGCGTGAACTCTTGACTTTGTCCCAGTCCAGTGGGACCAATTATCTCTTTAATCACCTGCTTCTTCTAAGCGCTGTTTTTATATTTAATCTTTAAAAAATTTATATCTCGACTTCTATTGATTGGATTGTCGTTTTGATCTTGTTTTATTTCTAAAATCATTCTCTATTTTTCTAAACTGGTGTGGAATCTTTTTGTGGTGCTTTCACTATGTTACTGCTTGATATGTTGCACAAATACTTTACACATTGCCTCTTAAGTTAAGACTGACTGCTCTGTGCCAAGCTACCAGAGGGTGAGCACAGGATCATTTAAGGTGTGTTGGGACATACCCTGACTAAGATTGTGGTTCCTGCTTGGACATGTGGCATACCTCTGCCAACCAGAAACCCAATTTCTAACAGCGCAGGGCAAAATGGAATAATCTTTAAAAACATGAATGCTGGCAATGGCAGGCAGGGGGTGCAAGGGAAAATGGAATAATCCTTAAAAATGTAATGCTAGTGTGCACCTATGGCAGGCAGGTGGTAAAGGGGGTAATAGAATCATCCTTAAACAAGCATTTGCAATGCAATAGGTCTCGCATTTACTTGAGTTTGAGCTATTGGCATTGTAAATGACAATGCCTTTTATTTACTTGTTGATTTTTAAAACAAATAAAAAGCATTGTTATTTACAATGCCAATAGCTTAAAGTCTCACAAATGCGAGACCTATTGCATTGCAAATGCTTGTTTTGTATTGTGAGCTTTTGTTTGTGTGCGCGTGAATGACTGATTGTGATTGAGTGTGTGTGTGGGGGGGGTGAGGGGGGCAGGGCGGGACCTGGAGAGAGCTGAGGGAGAGAGAGCCTGAACAACTGTTATGTGCGTGGCGCAGTGTTCTCAGATTACGATCACAAGAGAAAATGAGGGTGACAATTACCAACAAGAAGAGAATATTTGCAGTAGGCGAATGTTTTTAAACTCAGGCTGCTTCAGGTGAATTCGCCAGGGAGGCCTGCTCCTAGCATCACGTAGGAGACCAATGGAAGCAAATGCCAACAAGAAGAGAATATTTGCAGTAGGCGAGTGTTTCTAAACTCAGGCTGCTTCAGGTGAATTCGCCAGGGAGGCCTGCTCCTAGCATCACGTAGGAGACCAATGGAAGCAAATGCCTAGTCTAAGGGGTGCTTACGGAGGTTGTCAAATACAACCATGGCAGCATATATGTGGGATTTTACAATTAGATTTACTATGCTAACGGCCCAGTGCTTCGAAAGCTGTGGCAGTGAGCATTGGGGGTACTCTAACAATTGTTATTAATTTGGGGGGTTTGCAGCCATGAAATGACATGGAACAAAGAACACACGCATTGCATTTTCGTGTTTCCGATTATAAGTTATAAGTGTCATGTTTAAAAAATATATACATGAGAAACCCACAATGCTGTGTATAATATCGTTATATATTTGAATTTAATCAAAAGTTAACTTGTTTTTCTGTGAACAAACATTGTGAGCATTGTCTTGTGTGGTAAACGTGTGAGTGAGTGTGCATATTGTCAGGGGTCTGTGTGTGAGAACACGTTTGTATGTTCGAGTGTGTGGCTGTTTGAGTTTGCCTGCGAGTCCATATGAGTACGCTTGAGCGTGACAGCATGCACGTGCGTAGCTGCTATTTCTCTTTCTATTACTTCGTCATGCTTTTACATAACTGTGTACAGCAAAGTATACAATAAATTACACTTATTTACGCCTGCCTTCGATAAGGTATGTTTTTTGAGTTCCCCCTGAATTTATACACTAGTGTTAAATTCGCCCACGACAGCATGTGTGTGTGTGCGCCCGTTTGCGTGAGTGTACGCGTTTAATTTTGAGCATGTGCCCAATGGGTGAATGCGTGTATGAGTAGTTAAGAGTGGGGGGGCGCACATGAAGGAAGCACACAGCCGTGGCCGGCATGCTCGCGGGAGGGAGGGAGGGGGCGCGGGTGGGAAATAGTGGAGAAGTGTGGCTCAATGGTTAGAGCGGCAGACCCTGATGCAGAGATCTGGCCCGGGACCAGGGTTCAATTCCCGCCTCGGCGGGTCTTGGGCTCAATTTCCTCGGACCTGATAATTCTCGCCTCGGTGCCTATTCTAATCATGGATCCCACTCTGCAACTCTGGGCAATAGCTTGCTTAATCTCCACAACGGCCCCACCAGCGCTGGGATGCCTGGCTTCACCTTGGGGGTGCCCAGGAGTGGACATTTCACAGGGAAAAGCCAGGAAGGGTTCCACAGCGGTATGCGTACAGCGCCAGGAAACCCCAGCTGGGGTAGCAGTGCGCTTTACAAGTACAAATTTCAAATAAAAATAAACAAGCAGCATGCGCTGCCCGCCCCTCGCGCACACCGGCTCCATGCGCCGCTGCCATGTTGTCAGGCAGAGATGAGCAAGACAACGAAAGAGTGCAAACAGTGCGGACGAAAACTGTCGTTGGTGGCCGCTGCTTCCGGACTACACGGAAGTCAGTTGGACATCAACAGCCAGTCAAAACCAAGGTAACAAAAGCTATACCAACATTCAGCAAATGGCAACCGGCAGGAGAAACTACCGGCCGCTTGCCAACACACAGAGATTACTTTATGTCTCGCTGAGACAGCGCATGCAGCGCATGCGCTGCTAAGGCGAGACCTAAAAATGAATGCTGGTGTGCGCCTATAGTAGGCAGGGGGTGCAGAGGTAAATGGAATAATCCTTAAAAACATTAATGCTGGTGTGCGCCTATGGCAGGCAGTGTGTGCAGGGGAAATTGGAAAAGTCCTTGGAGTGTAATGAGATAGTGGGTGGATAGTATTGGAGTAGATTGGGGTGGATTGGATTGGGGTAGAGTGGGTTGGGTTGAGGGGAGTGGGATGGATTGGAGTGGGTGGGTGGATTGGATTGGAGTCGGTGAATTGAAATGTGGTGAGATAGATTAGAATGGTACTTTACGGTCATCTTCAGAGAATCTTTTAACAGTCCCCAATTTCAAACTAAAAACTAGAGGTGGAAAGACAATGGCGGTCCTAGGGACCAAAGCCTGGAATTCCCTGCCAACACAACTTAGACACACACAAACAGAACTTATTTTTAGGAAGTTCCTAAAAACCTGGATCTTCAATATCCCAGATAATACCGTGTTGTCTTTTATCTAAGCTCTGCCATAAAGTTCTTCTCCTCTCAGGTGTCCTTCCTCCGCTAAAGCGCCAAGATACTCCCTGGAGTGAACGCTGCGCTATATAAAAACCACACATTCATTCAGTCAGTCATTGGATTAAAGTAGGGTGGTTTGGAGTGGGGTGAATTAGAGTGGAGGAGGTGGATTGGACTGGACTAGAGGGCGGTGGAATGGATTGGATTGAAGTGGGATAGATTGGATTGGAGTGGGGTGGATTGGTGTGTGGTGGGATAGATTGGATTGGATTGAGTGAGGTGGGCTGAACTGGGGTTGGGGGATTGGATTGGGGTATAGAGGGGTGGATTGGAGTATAGTGAGGTAGATCGGTTTGCAGTGGAGTGGGGTGGATTGGAGAGGGGTGGACTGGATGCGGTGAATTAGATAGGAGTGGGGTGGGTTGAAATGGGTTGGGATGGACTGGATTCGTGTGGGGTGGACTGGAGTCGGGTGGAGTGGGGTGGACTGGAGTGGGGTGGATTGGATTGGAGTGGGGTGGGATGGGCTGGAGTGGGGTGGACTGTAGTGAGGTGGAATGGAGTGGGGTGAATTGGAGTGGGATAGATTGAACTGGAGTGGGGGTGGACTGGAGTGGGCTAAACTGGATTGCAGTGGGGTGTATTGAATTGGAGTGGGGTGTATTGGAGAGGGGTAAACTGGATGGGGTGAATTAGATATGAGTGGGGTGGATTGAAATGGGTTGGGGTGGACTGGATTTGTGTGGGGTGGACTGGAGTGGGGTGGACTGAAGTGGGGTGGATTGGAGTGGGGTGGGGTGGGGATGGGCTGGAGTGGGGTGGATTGGATTGGAGTGGGTGGGATGGACTGGAGTGGGGTGGACTGTAGTGGGGTGGATTGGAGTGGGGTGGGATGGACTGGAGTGGGGTGGACTGTAGTGAGATGGAATGGAGTGGGGTGAATTTGAGTGCAGTGGATTGGAGTGGGGTGGGGTGCGGTGACTGGAGTAGGCTAAACTGGATTGCAGTGGGGTGTATTGGATTGGAGTGAGGTGGATAGGATTGAGTGGGATGGATTGGATTGAGGTGGATTGGATTGGAGTGGGATGGATTGAAATGGGTTGGGGTGGACTGGATTTGTGTGGGGTGGACTGGAGTGGGATGAATTGGAGTGGGGTGGGGTGGATTGGAGTGGGGTGGGTGGACTGGAGTGGACTAGTTTGGACTGGAATGAGGTGAATAGGATTGAGTGGGATGGATTGGATTGAGTTGGATTGGAGTGGGGTTGGGAAAATGGATTGGGATGTGATGGGTTGGATTGCGGTGGATTGCAGTGGGGTGGAAGGTAGGGGTGGGTGGATTGGAGTGGGATATATTGGATTTGGCTGGATTGGGCTGGATTGGATTGGTGGGGTGGATTGGATTTGAGTGGGGTGGATTGGAATGAGGTGGGATGGATTGGATTGAGTGGGGTGGATTGGATTGGGGTAGAGTGGGATGGATTGGAGTATAGTGGGGTGAATTGGATTGCAGTGGAGTAGGGTGGATTGGAGAGGGGTGGGCTGGATGGGTTGAATTAGATAGGAGTGGGGTGGATAGAAATGGGGTGGGGTGGATTGGGAGTGGCTCGAGAAGATCTGGAGAAACAGCAAAACGCCTGAAGACCGCACCACCTACAAGAACGCCATGGCGGAATACCACCAACGCATCAGATCGACCAAAAGGGCCTTAATGCAAAACAAGATTCTTGCCAGCTCCAGCAACTCCAAGGAACTCTTCAGCATCATCCAGGAATTTACCAAGCCCGCCAGCGAAACAGAGGACATCACCCTTTCCCAGGACCTCTGCAACAAGCTCGGTTCCTACTTCCATCTGAAAATCAAGAGCCTCCACGACAACTTCAACGACCAGACACCCGACTCCGAAACCACTTCCCTCTCCAGCAACGCCAGCCAGACCACCATCTCCTCCTGGACCCCGGTCACCGCCAAAGACACTAGTTCGACCATGAAAGGCATCCACTCAGGGGCCCCCTTGGACCCCTGCCCACCGCACATCTTCCACAGAGCCGCCATCACCCCAGAACTACGACGCACCATCAACGCCACCTTCAAGACCGGCATCTTTCCCGACGACTGGAAATACGCAGAAGTCAGACCCCTGCTCAAGAAGCCCTCAGCCAATCCCACAGACCTCAAGAACTACCGGCCCATCTCCCCCCTCCCATTCGCGGCCAAAGTCACAGAGAAGACTGTCAATGCACAACTGACCAAATTCATCGAGGAAAACTCCATCCTTGACCCCTCCCAATCCGGATTCCGCAGCAACCACAGCACCGAGACCGCTCTACTCGCCACCACAGACGACATCCGCACCCTCCTCGACCAAGGACACACCGCGGCCCTGATCCTACTCGACCTCTCTGCAGCTTTTGACACCGTCTCCCACCGCACACTCACCGCCGGACTCCACGACGCTGGCATACAAGGAACGGTCCTCGAATGGATCCGCTCATTCCTCACCGGCAGAACCCAAAGAATCAGACTACCTCCTTTCCTCTCCGATCCCACGGAAATCCATTGCGGAGTACCTCAAGGATCATCGCTAAGCCCCACACTCTTCAATATCTACATGGCCCCCCTCGCCGCCATCGTCAGACAGCACGGACTCAGCATAGTATCCTACGCCGACGACACCCAGCTTATCCTCTTCCTCACCAAGGACCCCACCACTACCGGACTCAACTTCCAGGAAGGAATGTTGGACGTTGCATCCTGGATGAGCAACAGCTGCCTGAAACTCAACTCGGAGAAGACAGAGGTCATCGTCCTCGGACCCTCCCCCTCTGCATGGGAGAACACCTGGTGGCCCATCGCCCTCGGCAGTCCTCCCACCCCCACCGACCACGCCCGGAACCTTGGCATCGTACTCGACTCCTCCCTCTCCATGACCTGACAGGTCAACGCCGTCGCCTCCAGCTGCTTCAACACCCTTTGCATCCTCCGAAAGACCTTCAAATGGATCCCCCCGAATCAAGGAAGACCGTCACCCACACACTCATAACCAGCAGACTCGACTACGGAAACGCCCTCTACGCCGAAATCAACAAGTCTTTGCTCTGCAAGCTCCAGACCATACAGAACAACGCAGCCAGACTCGTACTCGGCATCCCTCGACATGAACACATCACACAACACCTGCAGAACCTCCACTGGCTGCCCATTGAGAAGAGTCACCTTCAAGATACTCACCCATGCCTACAAATGCCTCCACAACACCAGACCCCAATACCTCAACGAAAGAATCTCCTTCCACCTACCCAAAAGAAACCTCCATTCCGCCGACCTCGACGACACCCCTCACATCCGCAGAGCCAGAACAGGTAGAAGAGCCTTCTCCTATATCGCGGCCAAGACCTGGAACAAGCTCCCGATCAACATCAGACGTGCCCCCTACCTGAACATATTCAAGAAGACACTCAAGACCTGGCTCTTAGACTGAACGTAGCTGCTACTCCCCACTCCCCCCCAGCACCTTGAGACCCTCACGGGTGAGTAGCACTCTTACAATTCCCTGATTGATTGATTACAATTCCCTGATTGATGTGTGTGGGGTGGATTGGATTGGAGTGGGGTGGGATGGACTGGAGTGGGGTGGACTGGAGTGGGGTGGATTGGATTTGAGTGGGGTGGGGTGGGTAGACTGGAGTGGGCTAGATTGGATTGCAGTGGGGTGTATTGGATTGGAGTGAGATGGATAGGATTGAGTGGGATGGATTGGATTGAGGTGGGTTGGATTGGGATGGGGTGGGGGAAATGGATTGGGATGGGGTGGAGTGGGTTGCAGTGGGGTGGGAGGGTAAGGAGGGGGGGTGAATTGGAGTGGGATATATTGGATATGGCTGGATTGGGGTGGAATGTATTGTGGGGGTGGACTGGATTGGAGTGGGGTGGATTGGATTGGAGTGGGGTGGATTGGAGTGTGGTGGGATGCACTGGATTGGATTGAGTGAGGTGGACTGAACTGGGATGGGGTGGATCAGATTGGGGAGAGTGGGATGGATTGGAGTATAGTGGGTTGAACTGGATTGCAGTGGGGTGGACTGGATGGGATGAATTAGATAGGGGTGCGGTGGCTTGGAGATGTGTGGGGTGGACTGGAATGGGGTGGATTGGAGTGGGTAGACTGGAGTGGAGTGGATTGGATTGGAGTGTGGTGGGTGGGGTGGGTTGGCCTGGGGTGGGGGTAGGGTAGGGTGGATTGGAGTGTGATAGATTGGATATGGCTGGATTGTGATGGATTGGATTGGTGGGGGTGAATTGGAGTGGGGTGGATTGAATTGGGGTGAGATGGATTGTATTGGTGTGAGGTGGAAATGAGTGGGTTGGTTTGGAGTGAGGCGGATTGGAGTAGAGCAGATTATTTTGGATTGGAGTGGGGCGGATTGTTTTGGATTGGAGTGGGGCGGATTGTTTTGGATTGGAGTGGGGTAGATTGTTTTGGATTAGAGTGGGGTAGATTGTTTTGGATTGGAGCGTGGTGGATTGTGGTGGCCTGGATTGGAGTTGGGTGGATTGGGGAGGGAGTGGGGTGGATTGGATTAGGGTGAGGTGATTTGGATTGAAGTGAGGTAGATTGGATTCGGCTGGATTGGAGTGGATTGGATTGGTGTAGGGTGGATTAGGTTTGAGTCGAGTGGATTGTGGTGTATTGGAGTGAGGTGAATTGGGAAGGAGTGGGGGGATTGGGATGAGGTGGATTGGATTGGAATGGGGTGAACTGTAGTGGGGCGGATTGGAGTGGGGCAGAATGTTTTAGATTGGAGTGGGACAGATTGTTTTGGATTGGAGTGAGGCAGATTGTTTTGTATTGGAGTGGGGTAGATTGTTTTGGATTGGAGTGGGGTAGATTAGAGTGGGGTGGATTGCTTTGAATTGGAATGGGGCAGATTGAATTGGATTGGAGTGGAGCAGATTGTTTTGGGATGAGTGGGGCAGATTGTTTTGGATTGGAGTGTGGTGGATTGTGGTGGACTGGTTTGGAGTGGGGTGGATTGGGGAGGGAGTGGGGTGGATTGGATTAGGGTGAGGTGAATTGGATTGAAGTGGGGTAGATTGGATTTGGCTGGATTGTAGTGGATTGGATTGGTGTAGGGTGGATTAGGTTTGAGTCGAGTGGATTGTGGTGTATTGGAGTGAGGTGAATTGGGAAGGAGTGGGGGGATTGGGGTGATGTGTATTGGATTGGAATGGGGTGAACTGTAGTGGGGCGGATTGGAGTGGGGCAGAATGTTTTAGATTGGAGTGGGGCAGAATGTTTTAGATTGGAGTGGGGCAGATTGTTTTGGATTGGAGTGGGGGAGATTGGAGTGGGATGGATTGGAGTGGGGCTAATTGTTTTGGATTGAAGTGGGGCAGATTGGAGTGGACAGATTGTTTTGGATTAGAGTTGGGCAGATTAGAGTGGGGCAGACTGTTTTGGATTGGAGTAGGGCAGATTGGAAAGGGGCAGATTAGAGTGGGGCAGGCTAGAGTGGGGCAAATTGGAGTGGGCAGATTGTTTTGGATTGGAGTAGGGCAGATTGGAGTGGGATGGATTGGAGTTGGGGCAGATTGTTTTGTATTGGAGTGTGGTGGATTGGAGTGCGCAGATTGTTTTGGATTGGAGTGGAGCTGATTGGAGTGGGGTGGATTAGAGTGGGCCGTATTGGAGTGGGGCAGATTGGAGTGAGGCTGATTGGAGTGGGGCAGGTTGTTTTGGACTGGAGTGGGGCAGATTGTTTCAAATTGGAGGGTGGTAGATTATTTTGGGCTGAGTGGGGCAGACTGTTTTGGATTGGAGTGGGGCAGATTGGAGTGGAGCCGATTGTTATGGATTGGCGTGGGTCAGATTGGAGTGGGGCAGACTGTTTTGGATTGAGTGGAGCAGATTGATTTGGATTGGAGTGGGCAGATTGTTGTGGATTGGAGTGGGCAGATTTTTTTAATTGGAGTGGGGCAGATTGTTTTGAAGTGGGGCAGATTGTTTTGGATCGGAGTGGGGCAGATTGTTTTGGATTGGAGTGGGACAGATTGGAGCATGGAAGATTGGAGTGGGGCAGACTATTTTCGATTGGAGTGGGGCAGATTGTTTTGGATTGGAGTGTGGTCAATTACAGTTAGGCAGATCGGACTGGGGTGTATTGGGAGGATTGGAGTGCATTGGATTGGGGTGAGTGGTTTGGATTGGAGTGGAATGGGTTGGATTGAATCGAGTGGGCAGATAGGTGTGGGGTGAGGAGGGGAGGGGTGAATTGGGGTGGGGCGGATTGGAGTGGGCTGGATTGTGGTGTACTGTATGAATATGTGTTAAAGCATCATTTCAGGAATTGCACTTAAGAAAGAAACACTGCTGCTTTGCAAGAGAATTCTCATCTTTTGAGAACAGCACTCATGAGCAAATCCAAAAAAAACATGAGTGCCAAGTGAGAACAGAAGACATCGGAAAATAAAAGAAAAATAACTATATAAAATCCTCACAATTTTGTTTGTCCTGCTGGGCACGTTTTTGCCAGTCACGCGCCTTCTGCTTGCAGGGCACGAAAAGTTAAAAAGAACAAAATAGTACCTCAATTTCATCGGGAGCAGTGGAAGGGCACTGATTAAGTTGTATCAATCGGTACTTGGTCCCTGCTCCACAGAGTGGAACGGAAATGATGTTCGGCCTGCCTTGACCAATTATGAGACTGTAAAGAAGAGTGCCATGCAAGCCAACAATTAGTAAGCAATAGGCGGGCTCTAAGACCTTTTTGTTGACAACAGTGTCTTGCATGCTCTCGCAGGCTCGACCCTAAAAATGAATGCTAGTGTGAGATTATGGCCTAAGGCAGGCAGGGGATGCAGGGAAAAATCTAATAATATAAACAAATTACTTGCTGGTGTCTCACTAGGGACTATGAGAAATCCTTATACATACTACAATCATTCTCAAGCACATTAAACTGATATCAGGGAAAAGTGAAAAAATGTACAAAAACCAACAAGGCATAACCCTCTTTTATCAATGTCCCTAGAAAATGGCTTTGGAAACTGGAAAAAAAGGATTTAACAGACTTGCTTACTACACAAAATGGCAGCCGGCCACATGTTCAAACAACAGCAAGAAAGATGGCATGGGCAACAAAGAACACATGCAGGCCTATGGCAAAAGCACACTGGCTGGCTACACAAAATGGCCGCCAGCCACATGTTCAAACAACAACAAACAAGAAGGCATGGCCAACGAAGAACACATGCAGGCCTATGGCAAAAGCACACCGGCTGGCTACACAAAATGGCCGCCAGCCACATGTTCAAACAACAACAAGCAAGAAGGCATGGACAAAATAGAACACATGCAAAAGCACACTGACTACTACATAAATGGCCACTGGCCACATGTTCAAACAGGCAAGAAGGCATGGACAACAAAGAACACATGCATGCCTGTGGCAAAAGCGCACTGACTACTACACAAAAAGGCCACCAGCCACACTTTCAAACAACAAGCAAGAAGGCATGGACAACAAAAAACACATGCAGGCCTATGGCAAAAGCACACTGACTACTAAAGAAAACGGCCTCCAAGACACATGTTCAAACAACAACAAGCATGGAGGCATGGACAACAAAGAACACAAGCATGCCTATGGACACTGACTACACAAAATGGCAGCCGGCCACATGGCATGGAGAACAAAGACAAAATGGTGGTCTGTGGCAGACACACACACATATACACAATGTCCAGACAAAAAATGGCCACTTGACAAGCAAACAAAGGAGGCATGGTAAACAAAGAAAACATTACCATTAATTCAGCAATGCCAAAAACAAAAAGTAAGTCGGCTACAAAGATTTTCCAACAACACCCATCATCCCAAGGCATAAAAAAGAATTACCCCACAAAAATGCACTTTAACACTTTGCAGAAAAAAAACATGAAATACAAAAAACACACATTTTGCATTTAATCCAATGCCATTCCCGAACCATAGATGTTTTAAAATGACATATACCACATAAACTGTTGTTTTATATACCCAATACCTAGCACTGGCTGGATGGCCTCTGGGCCAACTAGGCCACATGGTAAAATAAATAAATAATGCAAATTTCCAAACATGGAGAAAAAGTACTTAATCGTGTAACCTTTTTTCCTTATAAAAGCTAAAGAAAAGTGAATATAAAAAAATAAGCCCCTACTGTAACTCCAGGCCATCCACAATCAAATTTAAAAATTGGATCAAAAACAAAAATGGTACAAACATATACTGGTGCATGCCCTCTATCAAACAACACCCTAATACAAAAGTTTTTTAACTTACTTGATTGTAATGTCAAAAAAACAAAGTCCTTAAAATCCAATGGTACATACAGTAGTAAGTGCAGACAAAGAGAGTGATCCTTCCACCTCGAAATCCAAATGAAAAGTGGCCAGGAGATGGACAAGGCATTGGAAGGAGCCTTCTGGACAGGAAGAGGAAGAGGAAGATGGAGTCTCTGTGACACTTCCTACCTGTTTAAAAAAAATTATCTATACCATCCGTTCGGGTAGAATATTCCTTCGAAAAGGTATATCCGACTTGATTTAAGTGCTTCTGGAGTAGAAAATGTACTTGTGAAGCAGCGCTGTGCTTGATGAAGCCTCATGTTCTTGACCTCAACACCGCGCTGCCCGAACGGTAGAATAATTCCACCATGCGCTGATTGGGTGAATTTGGCAAGAACTCTGCATTACTAGAGTAACGCAAAGTTACCATTTCCAACAATTCCGTGAGTGGAATTATAATTCAGCCCTGGCCTATAATTTAGTGTTTGTTTGTGGTTCACGCTGCAAGGGATTGTGGCCATTGCTTGACCAGGGCTCACACCCCAGTCAACCAACAACCCAATTTCTCACAGAAGGACTGTCAATCAGAAAATTATATAATCTAAATGAAATCAATTTTTAGGTATCTTATGAAATTAATGGTATGACAAGCCAGTAAAGACTAAAGTCAGTTACTTCCATCAATTTGTTTACAGTACTAACAAAGAATGCCATTCTACTGCAATATTCAGACCCTTATTGATAGTATCTGCTCTCCAAATCCATTGATTTTCCAAAAAGTTTAACGTTTTGGACATATTAATTCATCTTGTTTTCATTGTCGTCATATCAGTAACTATCAATTTAAAGTTAGAATAAAAATGGTTAGCTTGAGTAAAGTGTTCCACCAAAGTAGCATTAGGAACTTGGCATCTGATTCTCAATTGGCGTGACAATTTCAGTTTTGTTATCTGTTGCGTGGTTTTACAGGTATACTGAAGACTAAAGAGCATTCAATGCATTTAATTACATTTCTTGAGTTGCAATTAGACATATGATTCAGAAACCAGTTTTTACCTTGGCTTAGAAAGTACTTAGAATTTATCGATGTGCAGTAAGCATGCCACTGATTGCATCTGTAATGCACTGTAACAGGGGCCAATGTCCATATCTGAATGAAGGATGCTCTAGGTTCAACATAGGCATGAACTAAGCGATCTCTAAGATGACATGCTCTTTTAAATGCAAACAATGCATTCTCAACAGTGAAACTGCAGGTTTTCAGTAAATGTCAGGTTTTTAGACAGTGTTTTCTATATTATTCCATTGGGTACTAAAGGTAATCATGCATACACGATTGTCAGAACAGAAGGAGTTTTAGGTTTAACTTGAAACAGTGCTTCCCAATTGTTATACCATGGCTTTTCCATAGATTTGTTGACTAATCAAGAAGGACACCCACATGACATTAGTTCTTTGGATAGATTATTTGCTTCTCAAAAATAATCATCTGTCCTCATGCAGTTCTGATGGATACAAAGGAATGTGTCCAGACGGAAGGTTGTCATACAAATTGCGTGGAAAGGGATGCATATATTGAAGAAGGATATTTCTTTCATTAGGTTTTCTGTATAAACGTATATAGCTCTCAATTTTTAGCTATAATCCACAAATCCAAAAATTGATCCTCTGTTTATCATACTGGGTGATGAGTGAAATGTCATCTCATTACCGATCCAACCATCTGTGAAATTCAATGAGAGACTCAAAACATCCATGTCAGATCATAAAAATGTCATAAATGTACCATATCCATTTGAAGATAGAATTACCAAATTGATTATGCAAAATATAGATTGTGTTGTTCTCAAGGCTGCCACATAGAGGATGGCTATATTGTGAGCAAAGAACCCTCCCTTCCAGTACCATTAGTTTGCTAGTAGAAGCGTTTTGCACACAAAAAATTATTTTCACCCAGCACGATTTGAGCACGCTCAATAATAAAGGAAGTGGCAACAATATGTAGCAGAGGTGTGGAGTCTAGAATATTAATCATTACATGGATGGCCTCAGATTGAGGAATATTTGTGTATAACTTTATATAACTATATATATGTATAAATGATATCTAAAGTGACAAGCCAGTGTCTGCTGTATTGCAAAAATAACCCCTCTACACTATTAGTCACAGCCATACGTCTACTTAATAAGACTTAGTGAGTGACACTAAAGAGTTATTAAAGACATCAAAATATGTAGGAAGAGGCTCTAATATGGATTGACATTCTGCTACAATGGGCCAATCGGAGATTGTGCTTCATTTTTGTGAATGTTAGGAGGGAAATGGAAAGCCAGTTTTTCAAAAGTCTGGATTATTCAAGAACGGTATTCCTTTTCACTTAACCAATCTTCTTCCAAACCATGTCTAATCAGTAGTTCAATATGTGTCCTAATCTTTCTTGTACGATAAGTGGTTGTTGATCCTTATTTTTTAATTGACTATGGGCCTCATCCGAGTACTATGTCTCCACCCTTATCTCTAGGTTGTATTAGTGTATCTTCTAGTCTTTCAAGCTCTTGTACGGCTGGCAATTCGTATTTAGATAAATTGAACTTTACATATGTTATGTTATGCTATGTTAAAATTTCTTATAAAGCGCACATACACCAATTGGTTTCTTGGCGCTGACTTAAGAAATTACTGGAGCCCCATGTATTTTAGTTGTCTGTAGAATCTAGATATAAGCTTGGGTGAATAGCCAAGTCTTAAGGAGCCTTCTGAATCTAGAGAATTCGGTGCAGGTTCTGATGTCCAGAGGAAGAGTGTTCCAGAAGCTGGGTGCCAGTACCGCAAACCTGCATCCACCTATTTGTTTCCGTTTATAGGAGGGGATGGTTAGGAAGTTCTTGTGGGCGGAGCGCAAGCTCCGTGCAGGTATATATTTTTGAACGTGTCTGGATATGAATTTTGGGCTAGCACCATGCAAGGCCTTGAAATCTTGTTGAATAACTCCTCAAGTTCCGCAGAATTACATTTTTGAAAGTGATTTTGCTTACAAAGCTAGAAGGAGAGACAACTGAATAAGGCAGATGCAATCCTGTTTGGTCACTTAGGGGCCGATTCCGATCTCGGCCGGTAGGGCTCCGAATCGGATTCGGCTTAACCGGATCCGATTCGGAGCCCTATTTCCCGACCAATTCGTACGCGCGTCCGGGCGAGCGAGTACGATGCGTATTCGCCGACCGACTCGTCTGGGCATCCCGACCGCTCCGACCGACTCGATCCCGGGTCGAACCGCACCGACCGACTCGCACGGACACGACTCGCACCGCGCAATGGAGACGTTCCCCGGCCGGGTAAGTACGATGCGCGCCGCGGCGCAGTCCGACCGAGCCGCGCACACCGGCTCGAAAGAGCTGTCGGAGCCGTACTTTGGGGGTCCGTGTCGGACCCCCTGTACGCGTAGCCGCGCGAGTCGCACACAGGGGGGACCCATGGGTCCCCCTACCTGTGCGTGTACGGCGCGAATCGCTTCGCGTACACGCTGTAGGGGGCGCACTTGTCCGCATCGCACCCATTGAGTCAATGGGAGCCCGCGTACGCGTTGTACGACAGGCTCCCATTGACTTCAATGGGAGTCCGACCGACTCGAGTCCGATGGCATACGTGCGCATCGTACTCGTTCGGTCGGACTGCACGGGTCCGATTCGGTCGGAAATCTCTCCGGGTCCGGCTCGGTCGGAGAGATTTCCGGCCCAAATCGGAATCGGCCCCTAAGTTGTTCACGCTCAATATTTCCAAAAAGATAGCTCAAAAGCAGAGATCTAATTTGTTATTAAAATAGTAATTATAATATGGTGGAATAAATGAGAGGCCTTTATTAAGCCTAGTAATTTGTACTTCATTAAGGATGTGATTCAAAATAATAAAGATAGGAATTTGATCTTGAGAAGGCATGAAAAAATATTTATGAGCAGCTCAAACATAAACATCAAATAGAGTCATTTGGACTTTGTTCCCATTACATTTGCATCAGGGACAACTAATAAACAGGTCTCTAAAGTCTTGCCATTTTAAGCATTATCTTAAGGATTACAGGGTGCCTGGGTAAACAGTTATTTTGGGGGCACCTATTCACAGAAGTTAGGTGTAATAAATAGTAGTAAATGCATATCCCCAGGACCTTGTGGTCCTACTGCTATATTCCAGAGCTAAGCTCATGTAGCGAAGCAGCTTATTTCTTACATTGTCCTCACAAATAACATTTCCAGCTGTGTCCTTTTGCACACATTTGCACGCATGACAATGTTGGATTAGTTTCTCCGAAACTAAACTTGTTTTTACATCTAGCTTCAAACAACATTATCACAACACCCTGAACATCAGGTACAAGGTCTCGTTTCGCACTACATACAAATGTCATCACTATCTTCATCCACGGGGCAACAGGGTTATCTACATATCCATAACATCACTAATCTATGCGCGCATCGCAAGGCTGCTTCTATTATAAAAGATGAGCATCCCATTAGGTTAGTAAGGAGGTACTTCCACTGGCACCGAGGGTCATTGCATGATAAGAAATCACCATGCAGCGGACTGACATCTCGTGAGGGGTGTCCAGTTCGTGACCAAGACCGGGTCCTTCACTCTATCCCATCAGGAAATGGGGTTGGATTGTCCTTTGGGGGGATTCTTGGCTTCACACCTACACACACTCTAGATACACTTAGAGTAGAGATCGCATAGTAGGAGTATGCTAGATTACTTGTGTTATATACCTGCATATATTCATTGTTTAGCACCATGGTAGAACTATATCTACTATTTACCCTATTGGTGCTTATAATCACATTTATCTGCTTCTGTCTACTAATCATTGCAGCTCACGTATTTTATGCAATAACGTTGGTTCAACTAATATTATTGAAAACGTCCCACTGTGTATTCTCTGTATATTTCTCTGAGAATAAGTAAGCACGAGTGACTGAGCAAAAGGTTCTGTACTGTTTCCACTTTCCCTGAGGGGTCAGGGTTGTCATGTTCAGTGGTTGCCAGAAAACCATTTGCTCCCTGGTAGGTTAGGTGGGCGTACAGTGGCACTGTGAGCTAGCTGGTCTATAGGCCAACATATCCCGTGGGGTGTCCAGAATCAGTCTTGACACCAAGCCCTTGGTTTATGTTGTCCAAACAATGCGCAGCTCTTATGAGTTGGTAGGAACTACCTGACAATACATATGTGCTCCTGGCCATGCACTGTGTAGGAACCCCTTAACTTAATTCTGTGGAGCTCCTAACCAGCCATTTCTATTTCTCATTCTTTCAGACTGCCTATCACCCTTCGCCTGATCTACAGACATGATCCTTGAAAAAACGTCATAAATGTGATTGCATTTCTCCTAAACACCTCAACAATTTATTTATCTTATACTTCAAGGCCACTCCTGAACCAAACTTTGAAAGAAGCAAAAGATGTCATGAGCATAATGCAACCCATCATTGAACCAAACCACTGCCATCACAATAATAATAAATCCATTGCTGTTAATCTAAACTAATCCAACATACTTATCCATCATGAATTTCCACTTGAAAACTATGATGCACTACCTCATCGCCCTTTCAATCAATTACAAATGACTCAAAAGTCCATTCAGATCACTCCTGAACTCAGTCATTCTCACTCTAAAATCTGAAATTCTCAACAAAACATTGCTTAAATGTGACCTAGGCTCTACAATACTGCATTAATTTAGAAAGTGTAATGACTTGATTAATCACCAAAAAGACAACATCCTCAACTCTATCAACAGCAATAAGCAAGCTTACAATAAATAATCAAGTATTGGTGAAAGTACATACATAATGGGGCTGATTCACAGTCATATATGATGTGGTAATCCTGCAGTTCTTCTTCACATATTCTTAAATGTGCATGTAATTGGCCACAAAACATCTAAAATTGCAATAGTAATTGGATTATTCAGGAAGTATTTATATACAAATAGTAAAAATTGTAGTGGCTGTGCTCTTCTTTCGCTTTTTCTAATTGGCGGTTGAACATTTTGAGGTCAATTCCCAAAGGCATTTGTGAGTAAGTGAAGCAGTATTCCTATTGTGCTACTGCATGCACTCATAAATGGCTTTGTGAATCACCCCCAATATCTGTACAATTATGTTTCCCAGTTCATGCCACTGTCTTTCCCATTTCTTAAAACAATGATTGTTTCTCTAATTTCATGGAACCCTTTGGTTGATAATTTGTGCAGCTCAGTTATGTTCATTTCTACATTTTGGATCTATTGTCATATCTGTATTTTAACAAGTCTCATCACTTCTGTGTATATACTAAATAAATACTTTCAAATATATTTTTAGAATTTACTTCAAATTATCTACTATGGTTTCACCATGAATATTGATATATTTAGGTATTTTTTCTTGAATTGATTTCATTTGGTTGTCTGTGGCCCGTTCATTATTTTGATAACTCCATTTACATGTTCTTACATTTTAAGCCTTAGGGTTCCCAATTTTATAAGGTCTTCTTTCACATATATAAATTGCAGCTCTGGTATAGTTTCTTTCCCCTATTACCATTTTCCATTTCCACAGGTGCTCTGTCATTTCGGCTCTACTAGGCTTGACTGCTTGTCCCTCCTAAACAATTCCTTATCCATAGTTAATCATTCTTTTTTAGAACATCTTTTTGCAAGAGAGACATAGTTGTGTTCATATAATCCAAGAATAAGGAATATTCTGAAATTCCAGACCTATGAAAAACTACTCTTTTTACGTATACGGACGATGCACAGGTAAAAGAGGTATATTTTGTTCCAAAGACATTTTTTTAAAATGATGTAGTAAATCTGTTTAAGTAAACATTGTATGTAGTGAATATATTTATCCATTTGCATGTATTTAATACCAAAATATTTAGCAAAGGGAGTGTCTTACACCAGATACATGAGAAACCTACAATCTGCCTTATGCCCATAAAACCGTAAATTGTTCATTTTCTGTAGTTGGAAATGCTTTTCAGAGCTACATAGCACTCATTTGTGTCACTCCTAGTTTGCAACATCCTGATATCTACTGAGTTTCAGAATGGAATAGCTACAAAATGTGTTTATATTTCCATTATGGAATTGTGTGACTCTTGAATAATGCCAATCTCTGCTTTTTCTACCCTTAAAGTCTGAAATATAACTATGCATGTTTTGCCTGGCTTTGAAACCACCCACTTTTCTTGAAATAATATGCAGCATATTTTCCACTACCCAATGTTTAATAGATAAACTAATCTATTGTGAAAGAATCATTAGTGATTGAATTCTATCCATTCAGACCAGATGTGTGGATGATGGAGAACATATTTGTAGCTGAAAATGAATTCTTAGCGCGGGAACACTTCGGTCTGAAGTAACCAGGCACTTTATAAATTACTTACTTAACATAACAATATATAGTCTGTTGGATAGATGATCAAGACAATTACTCAAATTTACCCCAGCTAATCTTCAACTACAAAATTTCAAGAGAATAACTCCTGCTTACAAAGTGCTCAAGGGTTACTGACAAATTGACCAGAATTTATGAACATTGCTATTGCCATTGACAGCATTAGCATAGCCGGTAAACATCGTTTACCACAAATCCTTTTCCCCGCAGGGAAATACAACGCATACCATTATCCCGCAAATCGTAACAACGACTTGTTGAGGGGGCAGAAGGTGTTGGATTTAAAATCCAACACCTTCCCTACTGTTGCACATACTAGAGTTGGAATAGTAAATTATACTATTCCAACATCCAGCGCACCCCCTAGAGCAAGTCGTTGTTATGATTTGCGGGGTAATGGCATGCGTTGTTACAACACGGTCGTTGTAACAACCGCGTTGTAATTCCTTGCGGGAAAAAGCATGCGGAATAAAGTGGCATATTCTCATAGCCAGATGAACAAGTGCAATGCTGAGATTGTTGACAAATCTTACATAACTCAGAGAAGGTTTTTACACCTGAAATATGTCACAGAGTATCATTCTTCTGGGATGAGGAGTAATCATATGCAAAAGAAGTCATTAGAGGGCACATGCATCAAAGTTGCATTTTGCGATTACCAAATAGCGATTTTTTTAGAAAGCGCTATTTGGTAATCGCAAAACGCAATGCAACAAAAGAGAGAGCAAATAGCGATTCTCTAATTGCAATTCCTTAAGAATCGCAAACGCAATTAGGGAAGCGCTCTTTGCAGTTGCGACTCCATTCTTTCCTATGGGCCTCAAGGCCCATAGGGGAGAATGGTCTTGCATTGCCTAAATTGCGATTGGTACCTAATTGGTAATCGCAAATTAGGCAATGCAAAGGCAAGGGTGACCGGGGGCCTAAGGCCCCCCTGAGGCGCCCCTAACAAAAAAAAGTGCACTTGTAAGGCACACACATGCCCTGGAGGCATGTGTTCCACATGGCACTTTGAAAAATGCAGTTTTGTGCATTTTTCAAAGTATGCACATGGTTAACATCAACTTCACATTGATGTTAATTAGCGTTTCCTAAATGCACAGTTCACATTTAGGAAAGGCTTCTTGCATGTGCATTAGAGAATCACAAATTGCGATTCTCTATTTGCATTCGCAATTTAGGTAATCGCAAGAAATGGCAATTACCCAGGGCTTTAAGTGGGCCGGGTCTCACCGGTGCTGGGCACCGGCAGTTTTTTAGAGGGCGCCTCGAAACGGGTCTTTATCGGGCTCTGTATTTTTGCCCTGGCACAGGCGGTCCGTTTTTTTCCGGACTGCAGTGACAGCAGGCACAACGATGTGCGCATGCTCACACTGCTCACTTCTCACCAGTGGAGAAGTTACGGCATGACGTCATGCCAGGTGAGCGTTGAAAGGGAAGGGAAATCCTTTAATAAAAAGAGTCATTTTCTCTCTGGATTTCCCTTCTCTTTTTGAAACTCGGGAGCAGCAACATTGTCGTAGTGTCACCAGGGCTTTAAGTGGAAGCTTTTTCAATATTATATACAACGAGCCATAGTAGCTGCTTATTTATCTTATGCAACTAACAACCATTGACAAAGCCAATAGTCCTGACTTGTTGTAGGTATGATGTTACTTGTTGTATCATATATCTGGGTGCAATGACAGAAACAGAAAAATACAAGTTGGAGGGGCACATTGTGCTAAGCACAGATTTTTAGCTTACGTGTTTTTAAGCCACACCCTTAATTACATCGGCCACGCCCCTTTGAGAGACCCCCCAGTTTTTTCATCCCACTTAAAGCCCTGCAATTACCTAAATTGCGAATCCTAAAAGCTTTCATGCATTGGAAACGGCCATTTTGCAATCGCAAACGGCCGATTTTTGTAAATCGCACTGTTTGCAATCGCAAAATTGCTTGATGCATGTGCCCCTAGATTCTGTTGGGACAGAGAAGTGCCCTGCATAGTGACGTATGTGCACTCCCGCCCTGAGTACCCCTGTTGCATCAATATCTGGATCACAGATACCGATAGCCAAAGATGTGAGTAAAAAAAAACAAATATTCTGTAACTAAGTTTTTTGGTCTTTCTCCTTCAGGTAAGTTTATAGAAAATAAAGCACACCATAAATGAAAAATAAATGCAAGTTAAACTAATCAGTGGGAAATGCACTATTTTCCATTATGAAATCTCTTTTGGTTAACGCAATCACTGCCAATATCTGTGTTTTTAACCAGAGAGCCACATATTTAAACCTGTTGGGTGCAGTGGGAAATAGTGACGAGTATCTTTAGTGCTACGATGTCCCAGCCTATGACAGAAAGCTATGTGAATATGTGAATCTTCATTTTAAACTTGCATTGCACACAGTACAAGATAGGCTGCCATAAAATGTGCAAAAAGATTTAAGTTCAAGATAAAAAAGTGCTCCCAAAATAGAGATTTTAGTAATACGCAGATTGTACCTAGTGTAAACATTTTTTAACTGTTCATTAAAAACAAGCACTCCACAGGTCAGCTGGTAACTCCCTTAGAATACCTCTCAAAAAGAATAAATCTTTATCAGCACAAAGCTTAAAATGATTCCATCAATTAAAGCCAATACCGGCTTCCAAGCAGCCTTAACATTAGTAAATTAACCAATTGCAATCATTTGCATTTCTTTCAGCCAGCAGGTACCCTCGGAAAAAGCTTGTTTCTGTTTTTAGCTGTCTGCCCATCCCTCAGCTTCACAGCACTGGAGACTCCCTCCCTTCCACTTCAGCGGAGACATCTCACCTTTCGGAATTAATTGTTCCAGGGCGCTTGCCTTTTAAAAAAGAGTAGGGGAACTGGTTTTTAAATTAAAAAAGTAAGGGCAGGTCGTGTCCCACAGATCCCGTCATCTTCTGCACTCGTGAAGGTAGAGGGCTACTGCATTTACCTGGAGTTAAGTGACATGAGCACTATGGTGGCAGCATACCTGTTTTGTGGTCAGTAGAAACAGTAATGGGAACAGGCTTTTTTACCTATGTCACTGGCGTGGGGCCTAACAGCCCACTTGTGTAAAATTCTGTGGTTTTGTACTTAAATCTCCTATGTCCTGCATGGATTTCATGTAGTGATGGACAGCGTGCGATACGTGTGTACTTGTTGAAGGTACTTAACAGGAGGCCTGTGGATTCCGTTCCGGAAGCCCAGGGCCTGGAGAGGTGAGGATTGCATCACTCAGACAGGAGATGTGTATTGCTGACTATCCTGTGGGCTGGGGTGGGACACACACCCTGAAGGGAGAGGAGCAGAGCATCCTATGTGTACATCAAAGAGCTCTTTGATTCCAGGAGGAGTTACTGGCCAGTGGGGCCTGGGCTTATGATCAGAAAGATGGTAGGACTTATAAGGTTGGCACTACTAGGGAATCTTCATTGAGAGGAAGACTTAGTCCTTCAAACCTTTATGTGGCATATTTCAGTGGTGACTGACAGCCAGGTGTGATGACAGGTTACTCCCTTGGCCTGTGTTGTGGGTCATTCAAAATTGAAGTCAATCCTTCTGTGGCAGACTGTACCTTTGACAAAGGGCAGTGCAAAGGAAAGGGAACTTCAAACGAGCTAACACACCCAACACCTAGGCCAGACATTATATCACATATGGGTCTGGATTTAAACTGTAAAAGTGGGAGCATAAGCCCCATGCTTGGTTTGACAGCATTGTCCCATCAGGCGAGGTATGATTGCCAAGACTTCTTGCTGCTGGAACCAGGATGTGGTTCAAGGCTTACCAGCCTTCCTGATGGGTGAGGGCCATCACCCAGTAAGTCAAGACCACTTGTCCAGAGCCTGGAGCACCAGTCCCTTGCCTGTCTGTCAAACCCAGAGCCTCCTGTGAAGAGGAGAGTACCTAGAGTTTGCCTGCCTGCCAAGACCAGAATACCCTGTGAGGAGAAGAGACCCTAAAGTCTGCATACCTGCCATGACCAGAGAGCCTGTGAGGAGGGGAAGAGTGCCTGGAGGGAGTGTGGCCGGGCGGGAATCCTGCCGAGTGGATCTCATCAGTGAGCTAAGTCCGTGAACGCCTGTTCTGGCTTGGACCGTTGCAGGAGTGCAGGCTGTCTGACAGGTACCGGGGAAGCTAGGGCCATCACCATGGCATGCGCATTGCACGAAAATGGTGGGGGATAATAATTTATGTTGGGAAAGAGGTGAGGTCTGAGTTACTATTCTAACTGCAATCTAATAAACACTGGGAAAAGAGCATACATGAGGAGGGCGGATTGACTGTTCTAACTCCATTCTAAAAAACATTGGGGAAAGTGCATAAATGTGAGGATGGGGTAACATTTAATATTTTAACTCCAGTCTAACAAACATTGGCAACAGTGTTTACATTGGGGAAAGTCTTGACATGGTGGGGGTTAGATTTACTCTTTTATCTCCAGTCTAACAAACACTGGGAAAGATGCAGTCATTGGGGCATCTTCAAATTTTCAATTCTAACTTCAATCTAACAAACAATGGGGAAAGTGCAAACATTGTGATGTGGCGGAGTCAGATTTACTATTTAACACCAATCTAACAAACTTTGGCGAATGTGTTTGCAAGAGTGGGGTTCAGATTTAATATTCTAACAGTGGCCTAACAAACATTGGGGAAAGTGCATAGATTGCAGGGGGATCAGAATTGCAAATGCTAACTCCAGTGTAGCAAAATTGAGGAAAGTCCATATATTGGGCTAGGGCAAATTTACTAATGTAATGCCAATTTAAGAAACATTGGGGAAAGAGCATACACTGACGTGGTCAGATTGACTACATCCAAATATTATAAATACACCTCTAAAATTATTTACAAATTTAAATAAAAACTTAAAAAACACAACATTCAAATAAATACCTTAAAATATTAAAACATTTTAAAAATAAATAAAAAAATTACAAAAATATCACAATTGTTAAAAACTATTAAAACCATTAGAAATGGTTTTAAATAATCAGTATCTCTCAAATTCCCACATAAAACACAAAAAACATATTTTCTAATCTAAATAATTGCGGCCTGATTCACAAAGGGCCTCTGCACTTGTGGTGGAGACCCTGCAGTCATGAGGGAGTCTAAGCACTCAGGGCGCAATCTCCACAATGAGAATTTCCCTTTGCGGAGATTCCGCTCCGTGTGCAAAGACTCCCCCATGACTGCGGGGCCTCCTCCATGAGGGCAGAGGCCCTTTGTGAATCAGGTTTTTAATTTACAACTTCAACATTTTACATATTTAGCTTTCCAATTAATTATATTGTAATCATTTCTTTTAGAAAACACAACCCACATATCCCCCGATACACCCAAAACCTGTAATTAAAATGTAATAAATACTTTTTTAATAGAAATTAATCATATAGTCACATAATTCAATAAGTTACAAAACTTAACAAGTTAAATAACAGATGACATTTAACACTTAATATAATAATATATAAATCGGGTCATATACATTTTCAGATATGATTCTTTAAAAGCTACTTGCCCAATCCACAAAAACCAACATCCCCCAAAATTAAAATAGAAAAATTATAAAACATGTAAAAACATAAACAGTGTCAAACACTACAAATTGAAAATATCAAAACATTACTTATCTACATTTTTAATGTAACTCCAAACCTCAATGCATCCCACAACCTGTAAAAAATAACATAATTTTCTAAAAAAAACATACCGTTTTATATTTTTAAAATGAATCAAACAAATTAAAAATATTCTTCAATCTAAAAATGTGCATAATTTATACACCATTTAATTATTTTCAGTGTATATATAATTCACTTACAACACTACCCAACCAATCCACCAATAAACCCACAACCCAAAATCTAAATTTAACATAATTAAAAAAATTGAGTACACATGCAAACAATTATACCATTTAAAATTAATTATTTTTTGTTTAAAAAAGAACTCTACCAACCCAATTTCCTAACAAAGCCCAACAACCCATATTAAATATACATTACATTGTGCAAATTAATTACAACAAAAGTCACAAAAACAAAGATAATGAAATAAAAACATAATATAATACAATCGTACAACATTATAAAAACAATAATAGAGTAAAACAAGATTTTGAACTTCAATATTGTTTAAAACTGAAAAATCACAATATGTTTACATTTGATATTTTTGTCCCAAAAATGTTTGTAGTCTCAATAAATTGCCCATGATATTATGGTCAGACAATTTTTTGAGCTGATATTTAGGTGAAATATCCTTTGTGCATTTTGGACATTTCATTTTTTGAGGTGGTGATTACTGTGGCCTTTCTAACAATCGCGAAAGAACAAAAAGAGTGTTAAAATGCCTGCCCTTTTTAAGGCGGGCCCTCTTACACTCTAAAGCTGGTGGCAGTGTGATGGATGGGCTGCTGGCTCAAGGGTTCTGACAGCAGAGAGTTGACTAGGGACAACAGCACTGCTGGTTAGAATTAATGAGAATGAATTTCATTAGCTTTTGTGAAAGAGTTGCCTTATAGATAAAGACTCCTAAGCAGCAGCGGTCCGTGCAGGTAAGAGCGGTGGGGCCGGGTGGGAGGGATTTTGACAGACAAGGAGGGAAAATTCATTATTTACTTAATTTTCTCACTTAGGAAAGTGGAATGATGAGAAGATTGCTTCGGCATACAAATGACTGAGGAAGATGTCAAAGTTACCTCTTTGACAAATGGCAAAGAAAGGACACAATTTTGCATGTCCTAGAAACGGAAACATGGGTGAAAGTAACACAGTTGCAGTATCCACAAAACATAAGCAGGTATTCAAGCATGCCAATACTGTCTTCCACATAGAATGGTAATTCTACAGGCACGCAATCAAGGTGGAGAACAGGGAACAATAGTGGATGCAATGAGATTAAATGTAAACAAAAAAGAAAAATTTGGTAAAGTAAAATGGAGGAGGTGAACACAAGTTTGTATGACGAAATAGTAGCTCAGGAATTCGAATGATAAATCCCAGAGCTTAGGACAACCCAACAAAAATAGAATTAGTTGCGGGTATAAAGTAGAATTGACCCACTTATGAAAATGTTTCATTCAGAATCCCTACAAGAAGAGACGATGAGGATAACACCAAAAACTCAACTACAGAAGTGAATCCATGACCTGATGCAAGCCTCAAATTAAGAACAGCATGCAGTTTCCCTTAAATCTTTTGTCCCGCCAGAAGGAAATCATCAGTAGGATCTAATATCCTCTTTCTATTCCAAACTCCACCGGCCGCAATTTCCAAGTATGTCTATGGAATAAAGGCAAAATAGGCAACATTAATAGAGAGAACTTTAATATTCTGAACAGTGATTAGAAGTATTTGAAGAGTAAGCATTGAGTATGAACAATATTACAGCAGTCAAACCTACTCCAATCAAAGCTACTCTGCAAATAGGATAGAAAAACAAAGCCCATATAACTTAACATTTTATAAAGAATTTTGAGGTCATAATTCCAGATTTTTGGAATATATTGATTTGGTACTGAAATTGGATTAATGCAATCTTTTTATTGGAAGGACAGAGTCCATGATGAATCCCCTTCTCTTTCTGACTGTCCCTCAGTATAATATCAAAGAAAAATAACTGGATAAGGCACAAGCGATTCATCTCATAAAAATCATTTCTCTTTTCTTGTACTGCAGCTTGCAGTTGCCGATCTGAGCTACAAAACCTCACAACATCAAAAAAGTAAGCAAACGTTTATCAGTCTGAATTGCAGTGGCACTTTCACACTTGCAGTCACCCACAGAGGTGTTCTACAAGTCTCCTGGAGCATCAGTCGAGAAAGGTAGCAGCAGGACTGCAGTAGTCAGTGCTGGGCAAAGGATATCATAATGTTATTTATTCGTGTGCCAAACCGACTCCATGAGTTCCAGGAAAGAGGTGTAAACAAGCCTTAAAAACTTTCCAAGATGGTGGTCTGTGCAGAGAATTCTATTTGAGGTTTCCAGTCCAAGATGGAGTAGAGTACTTTCTTGTGATATAATTTCCTGTTTGAATCATATGTGAGGAGGCATTTACAAGTGGTGTATTCATTCCCTTATTTGTTGTTGCATTCTTTAGCCCCTTGTTACGAGTTCTATCCCTTATTTTTGCTTCTTGCAGTACCTCTGGATGTCCCTCTTTCTTCTTCCCTGTTGTTCAGTAGAGTTTGATGTCAAGCTATTTACTTATATATTGATCTTTATCTTCAAGAGTTACAAGATGTCCAAGGAGGTTATTTTTTTAACCCTTTATGATAACTGCGAACTGGGATACTCTTAAGGACGCGCTTGACACGTTCCATGTCTACTATTAAGTGGAGGATGGCACCCTGGCTACTGTGAGAAGTCGCAGTTTCCTCAAGTTATTAAGACTGGAACTCAACAGACCTTCACAGTGTCCAGTCCTTGAAAAACACAGGTAATTCGACAGACTGGTAACACTATAAAACACTAAATTAATTTGAAATAAATTAGGTTTAACCTACCTACCTAGGTTGAGCACTGTTATAGAGTAGTTCTAGTTTGGGAAACAAGTTCAGGGGAATGTGAAATTGTGGAGGAGTATGTGACAGCATTGAAGAGTTGGGCGATTAGTTGAATGATTGTTGTGTCCATTGATAAACATATGAGAGACCAGTTTGTTTTAAATTGTAGGAGTGAGAAAATATGGTAGGGCATATGGTTGAAGGATGAGCCGCCTCTTTATGAGGTGATCTTGATAGCTAAAAGGGTGCAGCACATGTGCAAATGTGTTGAAAGTATAAAAAGAGACACCGAGCATATTATCCAAAGCTTCGATACCACAATTGGGTGGCAAAAAAGAGAATGACAAGAATAGTCCGGATAATGCATTCAGAGGCCATTGCTTCAGATGTGGTAAGCTGGGGCTTATGGCAAATGTTAAGAGTTGCCCTGCAATAAAGACAATGTGCAATTGATGTGGAAAGAGAGGTGTGTGCTATTGTAGGATCGGTGGTATTGTTGCATCCAGTAGAGCAGTGAAAGAAGAATGCAGTGAGATAGTCTTACACTTGGCATGTGAGGCTAGCAAACATCCATCCGATATGGTCACAATTGAAGATTTTGAGCTGCCCATGATATGTAATTCATGTTCAATTATCACTATTATTTCTGAGCAAGTGTATACACTCGACCTAAAGAGCAAATTCAAACTTAGGATAATGGATATTAGCCCAGGAGATTTCACAAGTCAAGGAATTAAAATGCTGGGCTATTGTGAGGCATGTATGCAATATCAGGGAAAATTGTTATGGGAAAGGTTCATGTGTCAGTGAAACGAGACTGCATTTTTGGATGGCCACATCAGAAGCAGTTATGGGTTGTCTTGTACCCTAAAGCTGATCCTCAAGGTCAAGTGAAAGAAGAATAAGAAGAATGTGTAGTAGTAGAGGGAAGGTGTGTTGACTTTGAATACAAGTTTCCATGGGTATGCTAGGATAACTTTGGGTGTTTGAAAGATTATATTCACTGAACCAGAATTGAGTAGGCTAAGTAAAACTAGGATTATTGTGCGTGTACGAAAGTGGGTTATTATTTGCAAAGGATATGGGTCGTCCACAAGTGATAAGTTCTTAACCTCCATCTACCGGGAACAAAGTACCCACTTGACTGTCTCAAGCTAGCGAGGAAGAGCAGTCAAAAGCCTACTCAGGGTAGGTGGTGTGGGCTAGGACCCCAGTCCCCAGGCACACAACAAACACCAAATAAATCATTAATTAACATGCTGCAAGTTCAGCCTTATGAGCCACCGACAGGAGCCCCCACACTACAAAGTCTTTGAGCAAAATCTCCAGCTCTACAAATGCTCAAATTATTTTGAAATCACCTTCTAATGGCATTTGTATCCTATGACCCAGGAGACTTAAGGTGACATTTAGGTTTAGTCTTTTGGGGGAATGCTGCACTCAGTACAAATGTTGGCCACGCCTCTGCCCTTTATGGGGCACCAGATCAAAAAATACAAATTCCTTTAGTGCCCAGAGGGCTCTGGGATGCTCCTGGCCTAAAGCTGGGACTAATTAATGAGCACCATTGCGCCGCAACAGTGCTTCCTTTTCTTTTCTAAACAAAAGAGGTGCTCCCTTGGAGACTGTGGGGGAGTTCCACAGCCCCCCCCCACTTTGCCTGCTCCCCGCACACAGCTAAGTCACTGGCAGCCAGCGCAGGAGCCGACTCCATTTTTCTTTGTCTGCCGTTAACCTGGTCGTTAGACAGCTGCCATTGCAGCTCTCCCGCTTTAATGCTGTAGAGCATAAAATTGGTATCCGACCCGGGGGATCCACCACACCTCATAGGCCTGCTTTTCTTCATCCTGAGGCTCCCCTGGCCTAAACAGAAATGCTCCTGGCCTTCCATGGGAGCCTGGAATGTTGGAGCACAGTGGTGCTCATGTATTTCAATTTCGTTCGCTGCATCAGTCATAGCAATTCTTGCGTCATACTCCAGGAATTGGGTGCCCCGGGGACAAGGGCATTTTGGGGGAGTGGGTCCCATGCACACCCCTTCTCAGGCTCAATATTGCTTGGGCCAACCCTTGGCCTTCTCTGGAGGGGTATTTTGAAAAACCGGTGCAGGGGATGCTACCCGCATCCTGCCTGACTCAATCCTGCCGGGGACTACGCTGTTTTCTTGCTTTTCCCAAGCCCTTGTTATCTAATTTCAATGATCTTGATCTCGATTTGCTCCCATGGCCATCTCTTTTATCAGGCTCTTTGCTTTCTTCTGGGAGCTGGATTTTCATTGTGTTCGCTCCTTGACAGGACATGTCTTCTGTCTGGACACCTGTCACCTCTCCTGGACCCGGGGTCTTACTCTGCAGTACATCCAGGCCAGAGTGCCCTCCCTGCTACATCCTCAGGTCCGATGGCCTCCTAGTTGGCCACTTGCAGAGCAACTGGGACAGCAGAAGTCAAAATCCTAAACCTTCTGGAGGTCACGCTCCTGCAGGAAGTGAGCATGAAAG
Source organism: Calotriton arnoldi (assembly GCA_963921515.1). Taxonomy (NCBI): domain Eukaryota; kingdom Metazoa; phylum Chordata; class Amphibia; order Caudata; family Salamandridae; genus Calotriton; species Calotriton arnoldi. Next base: position 400,267 of record CAWUFW010003238.1, read on the forward strand.
GGGAAAAGTGTGGGAAGGGAGAATGGACCAATGACTTAACGATGAAGAGTGGGGAGTGTGCAGAGTGTGGTGATTTTGGTTCTGGAAATAAGAGGGTTTCACTCATCCTTACATACCTACACAATTATGTGCAGCAATACCGTATTGCTCTGTTTTGCTTGCAGGACTATGCAGAGTAATATGTACTTTGCATTTCAGTCACTAGCATCTTATGTATGTTTATTCCTAGTTTAATTTTCTATTTAGTTTTCTATGCATGATTTAATGTATTTGTTGTGAAGAGAAAATGTTTGGTGGCTTGATAGAAGGGCTTGCATCTCCTCTGTGTGCCCGCCAGGTATCTCGCGGTGTTCTGTGTTCGGATCCTAAAATGTGGTAGTTGGAGGTAGATTTTACAGAGACAGTTTTTTTTTTTTTTTTACAGAGTTTTATATAGCGCAAACTTGACTCGAATCAGGTATCAGAGCGCTTTACATAGCACCAGTTGCATTACATGAGGACACATTCATTTTTGTTAGGCACGGGGAGATTAAGTGATTTGCCCAGAATCACAGGATGTTCAGCGTCATTGCTGAGACTGGAACCCAGTACCCCAGATTCGAGGCCGACCGCCCTAGCCGTTAGGCCATCTCCTCTCCCCAGTTAGCTTGCTTTGGTGGCCTGGGTGTGTAAAATATATTTCCTGATTACCCGCTTTTTTTTTTAATGTGAACTGTTCTTCTTTCATCAATTTCCACAGCATGTAGAACGACTTCCTGCAAAGAGATCTAAGAAAAGATGACTAATGAATATACCACCAACAGAAAATGATGGAAGCCCTCCTGCTAGCATAATTAACCCCAGTTTTCTACTCTTCCCACTCCAAGCTCGCAGGCCTAGCAGAACATTCGCATGTGCATAAAGAATCAAGGCATAAAAGGCCTGCAGAGGAGACCCTTGCTAAACTGTCCCACTACATTTGATCCTCTAACTCCAAATCTGTTGTTTTCTATAAAACCATAAAATTCTTATCATCTGATTACCATGTAAAGGTCAAGTGGGCACAATGTGCAATGGAAAAAACGAAAAAAAAATAATTAAATACTGCCAATAATCCAAGCTGAGAACTGTTCAGTGGCTTCTTTGATGGTAGTGATGTCTCATTGACGCTCTTGGATTTGTAGTGATCTACATATTTTTTTATGTGTTTAAAACTAGGCCAGAATTTTTAACTACGCCGCAGTAATCAGAGTAATTTTGGTAATTTCATGTTACTCTTGTGATGCAAAGTTACCAAAAATTACGCAATTATGTTTGCTTGCATAATTAAGAGTAATTTGGAAGTAAAATGCCTCCCTCAAGAGCACAAGAACAGAGCATGAGCATTACTGGCAACTGCTGTCCTTGTTCTGTTGGATTTAACGCTATTTTCTTAGCAAAAAATGCATCCTCTGGTCCGTTATGGATGCAAAGGTGTATTTTCCACTAAAAAACAGCGTTAAATGCAGGGTTACGCTCCTCACGTAATTATGCATAATTAAGCTACAGCAAATTACGCCCGCCCTCCACCCCTCTTTAAAAACCTGAAATAGATGGTGCGACTGAAACCTGTTTCATTCTTTATAAAACTCAGATTATTGGAGTCTTTGGAGACATGTCTGACATGATAGTAATTCGTCTCCAATGGTGCGCCCTGAAGTGCTTCCTGGAAATCAAAACAAATAATACCGTGTTTAAGACAATTATTGAATAAACCTAAGGCACCTTCACCTTCCACAGTGCGTGGAGGAATGTTGAAGCGCTATTGTGGAAACTGATTTAAACCTGGATTTGCAGCATTAATATAGTCAAAGATTGAGTGAACTTTTTTTAGAACAAATTTACGCAACAACACGTAGGGGCTTATTTACAAGCCTCTTGCGCCACCCGTACGTCACTTTTCCCATGTTAAAAATGACGCAAAAGTGGCGCAAGGGCCTGGTAAATCTGCCCCTTAATATGTGAAAAAGTCACGTAACGGCGGCGCAAGGGGCTTGCAAATAAGCCCCATAGAGAAGAGCGATGAGGGGAAAACAAAACTCAATGCACTGTTGTATTTTACGATTAAACCAAGATAATCCTTATAACACTTCCACAGTCCACAACCCCAATGGAGCAAATCAACATCTTTATTTCAACAGGTTGGCCAATGGTCCCCCACACTCTTTTAACTAATTTACAAAAACGCCTTTAATTAAGGCGCTCTTATCTAAGTTCTAATTAACAATAAATGCTCTCTTGGTTCATTCATGGATTCCTCAGAGCCACAGAGCTGTGAGGCGGGAAAGAATTGACTGCAGCTCAAGTGTTTACACACAGTAATTAAACCTTATGTTCATCTGCCCTTGGCCATCTTAGCATAAGATCTGGTAGCCTGAAGTGTGGAAGAAAGTAACATTTCTACAATTTAGCTCAGGAAGTAAATAACGTGTTGCCATGGGACTTCATTAGACAGATTATGTTAGCAGCAGATGGAAAAGAAAAATTATTTGCGTAAATGGTATACAGGGAAATTTGAAAAGTTCTCTATGAAAACAATAATGAACAAAAACATGACAAGGAAAATCAATTCCACGAAAAAAATCCCTCATGCGGTGGAGGAAGTAGCATGCATGCCAAAAGACCCGATTGAGGCAGGAGACTCCCGATTTTTAAAGCAAAAAAATGATTTCTTTTAGCAGTCTCCTGCTTAAAATTGCTTTTGCTTCAATGTACCTTAATGGGAAAAATAAAGGGGCATATTAGCAAGAAGAGGCGATAATCATCGCTAACCCTGCTTAGAGTGATTTTTTTTATCGCCGGCTATCGCTGGAATATATCGCCACGCTAACGCTGTATTAGCAACGATTAGCGCTATGGCGATGAATATTCCAGCGATAGCGGGGAAATGGGCCAACATCGCTGAAAAACCAGCGATGTTGCATGGAGAAGGGAGAACACCTTGCTGATACGACCCTGTGGTCGTATCAGCATAATCCACCCCCATGTTAGGTATGGCTAACACCTGCTAATTGCAGGTGTTAAATAAATGGCGATGACCCCGGTTAGCGCGACTTTTCACGTCGCTAACTGGGGCCATGGCCACCTTGCTAATAGGCGATAGGCCTGTTAGCGAGTGTTTCCCAGGTTTGTTCGTCGGGAACGCCCACTTTGCATGTCATTAGCGATAAATATCGCTGACATGCAAAGCGGTAAAAACGGGCGCTAATGCCCGCAAACTGTCGCTAACTGCTGTTAGAGACAGTTTGCTGATAGAGCGATATAAATATCGCCGCTTTAGCGGCAAAAAGTGCCGCTAAAGCGGCGATAGTGCCCTTGCTAATATGCCCCAAAGTCCCCCGAATTTCCTTTTCAAAATCTCCCCCTGCAGTTTCCAAAAGTTTGAATGTATGCAGAAGGTTGCCCTTCTCTAACACAATTTGGTTGTGGGTTCAGCTTCATATGAAATGCATCAAGGTTCTGTAATGTCTCTGATCCAAATACCCCTACTCTGTCAAGCGGCCCGAGGAAGCATTCCACCTACAGAGCGAAGAAGGCTCCATCAATAGAATACTTATGGTTCGCCCATCTCTAAATGATGTGAAGAGATCAAGGGTTAGGTAGGCAGGGCACTCGGTGCATAAAGTACCCTGTCTGGCAAACTCTAAATCATCCCCTCCTGGGACACAGAGAAACTTGGAGGCAGTGATTCGCAGTAGCCACTCAGAGTCACAAGCCTGTACACTCAGTGGTTTTTCACCTTCTGACGTCACCAGGGACAAATCATTAACTTACATGAGAACAGGGGGGAACCAGGCACTTCCCCCTACAGGGGCCACCCTCTTACTGAAGCAGTTAGAATTAACATTTGTCCCCAAACATGGGTTCGTGAAAATAATCAAATACTAAGAAAAACAATAGAATACAACCATTAAATAATGAAATGAAATGAAATGAAATAAAAATTTATAATAAACACGCACTACTACCCGGGGGTGTATAGGCGTGCAAGCTTGCTAACGGGGCAGGCCAAGGTTAAGAGGCTGGCCGGGATTAATAAGCTCCTTATAGGTTGAAGAGCCACGTTTTAAATTTGTTCCTAAAAAAGAGGAGGTCCGTTTCCCTTTTTAGGGATAAGGGAAAGCTGTTCCAGAGATGGGAAGTGCTGCCTATGAAACTTCTCCCGCCCCATTGTGCTCTTTTAACTCTGGGGACAACGATATTACATGCTGATTCTGAGCAAAGGGATCTTGGCGGAATGTACCAAAGAAACCAAAGCTTAAACACTTGAGGGCCTTCCCCATGAAGAGCCCTGAAAGCAATGCACAGGGCCTTAAAGTGTATGCGCTTCTCAATAGGTAGCCAATGGAGAAGCGGAAGGCCAGCTGAAACTGATTCTCTTTTAGATATGCCAAGTAAAAGGCGGGCAGCAGAATTCTGTAGGACCTGAAGCTTATTGAGACTTTTCTTTCTTATATTTACGAAAAGAGCATTTGCATAGTCAATTTTTGAGAGTGTCAGCGCAGAAAATACCGTTTTCTGCAGGTCTTTCGGAATGAAGGGAAAGATCTTTCTTAAAAGTTTCATAGTAAAGAAGGAGGTAGACGTAATTGTATTTACGTGCCCTTCGAAGGTCAGTTGATTATCAAAGATAACTCCAAGGTTTTTTACCTTTGTAACTGGCAACGGAAGTTGGCCAAGTTCAGGTGGCCACCAATCATGGGACCAAAAGGAGGGATCCTTTCCAAAGAACAATACCTCGAACTTGCCTGAATTTAACTTCAAGCAGTTTTGAGCCATCCATTTTCCGATCTCCTGCATACAGCTGTAAAAAAGCTTTGCTGTCTCTGAAAAATTGGATGATACCGAGATCACTAATTGGGTGTCATGTGCGCAAGTGACTGCAGAGAACCCAAAAGATCTAATAAGTTTGGCCAAAGGGGCTACATAGATGTTAAAAAGGGTTGGGATAAGAGACGAACCCTGGGGACGCCACAAGGGAGAGAGAAGGAGGAGGATTTTAAATCGTCAACTGCAACAAACTGAATTCTGTCTGACAAAAATGATTTAACAAAAGCAAGGGCTTTGTCTTTTACCCCAATATCCTCCAGCCTATTCAGCAGGATTTGGTGGTTTACAGTGTCAAATGCCACTGAGAGGTCCAACAGGACCAGCACTGCATTACCACCCACATCCAGCGTCAATCTGATCTGTTTCGAGACACTTATCAGCGCCAATTCTGTACTGTGATGTTTCCTAAATCTGAATTGGCAGGAGTCAAGGTGGCTCTGGTCCTATATGAAAGCTGTCAGCTGAGAATTAATGGCTTTTTCAATTATTTGTCCGGAAGGGGCAATCTGGAAATAGGACGATAGTTCCCAGGATCTGTGGGATCTAGATTAGCTTTTTTGAGTAAAGGAAGGATGTAAGCTATCTTCCAGAAACTGGAAAATTTTCCTGACTTAATCATAAGATTAAAAGTTTCTGTTAGGTAGACTGAGATGGTGTCAGCTGCTAAATGAATTGTTTTAGGTGGGCATGGATCCAAAGGAGATCCTGACTTTGTTTGCAAAAGGATGGTTTTAATTTGCTCCTGGGAAAGTTCAGCAAAAGCAGTTAGATGGACTTTACATCCATTATTATTAATTTGGGAACCATTGTGATCAGTCGAGGGATTAGAGGAAAACAGATTAATAACAGACTTAACCTTATCTTGAAAAAAGGAAGCCAATGAATTGCAGAAGGTTTGGTCCATGCCCTGATTCCCCATTTCTAGAGTTTTAGATAACTGTTTAACAGTAGCAAAAAGTTCTTTTGTGCTGCTTCTATCTTCTGGGTGAAATATTTGGATTTTTCTTTAAAAAGCAGATTTTTATACAAGGCTAAAATAAGTTTCGATTTCTCTGTTTCTGAATTCTCATAATGGCGCCTCCATTTTCTTTCCTGCATGCGACCAAGACCTCTGACCTCCTGGTCAGAGACCTGCTCTCTCCCCCAGCAGCTCCGCTGTTGTGCCGCTGCCGATGACCCCGCCTCACCTCCGCTCGTAGCTGTTCAAGGCCCTCTGTCTGTTTCTGTGTTTGTGCCCGTTTTGTTCTGTCCTTGATTACTGTTTGTATTGTGCCTTGTTATTGTGTCTTGTTAATGTGCCTTTTTTCTGGTTTTCCTCTTTTTCCTCTTTTGTGCCTTTTTATCCTGCCTGGTTCTTTCCCGCCGCTGCTGCCCCCGCGGCCCCTCCCCGCTGCCGGTTCCCACCTCCAATTTGCGCTTCTCTCCCCCTTTCCCTATTTAATGGTGGCCGCTGCACCGAAGAAAAGCCTGTCTGCGCCCGTCCGCGAAACCAACCGCGACCAGCACTAGGAACCCTGGCGCTTCGGCCACCCACCGCTGCAACTCAGCTGACCTCCTTACACTCAACCCCGGAAGGAACAACAACTACCAGCTGTCTTCGCCAAACACCACCCACGGCCAGTTCTCCTGCCGACACTACCGACAATCCTTCACAACCCTCTGCACCCCCATGACTGCTGCACCCACGCCAGACGCCAGCACCACCGGAGCCCTGAAGTGCATCCTCCTCAATGTGCGCTCGCTGCACAGATATGCTGTAGATATCTGGGACCTCCTCGACAGCCTCTCGCCAGACGTCGCCTTCTTCATGGAAACCTGGACTAACTCCACCTCCGCCCCAGACATCGCCACGCCATCCCCGACGGATACAAGATCCAGAGGAAGGACCGCCCCAACCGCCCAGGAGGAGGACTTGCCATCGCACACAAGAGCTCCTCCAACTCACCACCTCCAGCTCGAGCGTCAGCCCGCCCACCACCGAACACCTCCACTTCCAGGTCCAGACCAGCCCCAGAATGACCCTATGATGCATCCTCACCTACAGACCTCCAGGACCCCGAACCGCATTCAGCACTACCATCGCCGACCTCATCGCACCCCACGCCATCACCTCTATGGACTACATACTCATTGGAGACCTCAACTTCCAACTCGACAACCTCAGTGACCCCAACTCCGCCACCCTCCTGGACAACCTCGCCAGCCTCGGACTGAAACAGATTGTCACCACCCCCACCCACAAGGCAGGACACACCCTCTACCCCATCTTCGAGGGAGGTAGCAACATCCACTTCAGCCACACCATGAAACCCCCCTGGACGGACCACCACTGCATACACTTCCACGTCAACAGACCCACTGCTCCCAAACCAGCATCCCGTCCTCCGCGAAGGAACTTGAGCAAGGTCACCGAGGAGCAGCTGAGCTCCACCCTCAACCACGGTGCCCTTTCCACCTCGACGGACGCCAACCTCTCAGCCGAAGAATTTCACAGATGGATCACCAAGTGCGCAGCTCGCACCCCTACATAACCCCGACAGACCGCGCCCCAGAAAGGCCACCTGGTTCACTGCCAACCTCCAAGAATCCAGACGCACCTGCAGACGTCTCGAGAAGAATTGGAGAAACAGCAAATCCTCGGAAGACCGCACCAACTACAAGGACGCCATGAAAGAATACCACCAACGCATCAGATCCACTAAAAGGACCTTCATACAGAACAAGATCCTCGCCAACTCCAGCAACTCAAAGGAACTCTTCAGCATCATCCAGGAATTCACCAAACCCCCCAGCGAAACCACGGACATCACCCCCTCCCAGGACCTCTGCAACAAGCTCAGCTCCTACTTCCTTCAGAAAATGAAGGGGCTCTACGACAACTTCAACAGCCAGACACCTGACTCTGAAACCTCTCCCTCCTTCAGCAACGCCAGCCAGCCCACCGTCTCCGTCTGGACACCAGTCACCACCGAACACACCGCATTGACCATGAAAGGCATTCACTCAGGAGCCCCCAAGGACCCATGCCCCCGCACATCTTCCACAGAGCCACCGCCACCATCGCACCGGAACTACGACGCGCCATCAACGCCACCTTCGAAACCGGCACTTTCCCCGATGACTGGAAATGCGCAAAAGTCAGACCCCTACTCAAGAAGCCCTCAGCAGATCCTACGGACCTCGAGAAGACCGTCAACGCCAAACTAACAAAATTCATCAACGAGAACTCCATCCTCGACCCCTCCCAATCCAAATTCCGCAACAACCACAGCACCGAGACCGCCCTCCTCGCCGCCACAGATGACATCTGCACTCTCCTCGACCAAGGACACACCACGGCCCTGATCCTACTCAACCTCTCTGCAGCCTTCGACACCATCTCCCACCACACACTCACCGCCAGACTCCACGACGCCGGCATACAGGGAACCGCCCTCTAATGGCTCCGCTCCTTCCTCACCGGCAGAACCCAAAGAATCAGACTCCCGCCCTTCCTCTCCGAACCCACAGAGATCAACTGCAGAGTACCCCACGGATCATCACTCAGCCCCTAGCTCTTCAACATCTACATGGCCCCCCTCGCCGCCATTGTCAGATAGCACGGACTCAGCATAGTATCCTACGCCGACAACACCCAACTCATCCTCTTCCCTCACCATGGACCCCATCACCACCAGACTCAACTTCCAGGAAGGAATGAAGGATGTCGCATCCTGGATGAACAGCAGCTGCTTGAAGCTCAACTTGGAGAAGACAGAGGTCATCGTGCTCTGACCCTCCCCCTCTGCATGGGACAACACCTGCTGGCCCATCACCCTCTGCAGCCCCTCACCCCCAGGGTCCACGCCCGGAACCTCGGCATCATGCTCGACTCCTCCCTCTCCATGACCCGACAAGTCAACGCCGTCGCCTCCACCTGCTTCAACACCCTCCACATCCTCCGGAAGACCTTCAAATGTATCCCCCCCCGAATCAAGGAAGACCCACGCACTCATAACCAGCAGACTGGACTACGGAAACGGCCTCTACACCGGAATCAACAAGTCTCAGCTCCGCAAACTCCAGACCATAAAGAACACCGCAGTCAGACTCGTCCTCTGAATCCCTGGACACGAACACATCACCCAACACCTGCAAAACCTCCACTGGCTCCCCGTCGAGAAAAGAGTAACTTTCGAGATACTCACCCACGCCTACAAATGCCTCCACAAGACCGGACCCCAATATCTCAACGACAGAATCTCCTTCCACGTGCCCAATAGAAACCTCAGATCTGCCGACCTCGCCCTCGACGAACCCCTGGGCATCCGCAGAGCTAGAACGGGTGGAAGAACCTTCTCCTACATCACAGCCAAGACCTTGAAAGAGCTCCCGATCATCATCAGATGCGCCCCCACGATGCACATCTTCAGGAAGGCCCTCAAGACCTGGCTCTTCGACCAACTGGAGCTGCTCCCCCTCCCCCCCCAGCGCCTTGAGATCCTCAGAGGTGAGTAGCGTGCTTTAAAATTCCCTGATTGATTGATTGACATGCTTGTTTAAGCAGTCTTAGGTTTTCTGTGAACCATGCTTCAGAGGGAGTGTCCTGGTTCCTCCTGTGGGCTTTAGCCAGCGCTATTTTCTCTGCGACATTATCCAACCATCCCTGATATAGACTAGCCGCTTTATCGGGATCTGTTGTTGTGTAGGTCCGTGTTTCAGATAGGATGGTATCTAGCTCTGTCTCCTTTATCAAATGCCAATTGCGTGAGACCCTTACTGGACGAGGTTTATTGTGTGATGCACTGAGGGGGGCTAATTTGATATTAAACTTAATTGCTCGATGAGCAGACCATAGAAAGGGTAGGGCTGCTGATGTTGACAAGTACGGGCAGTCAGAGAAAATGCCATTGAGTCGGTGGCCTGCTTGTTGCGTCGATTCATTGACCCGTTGTTCTAGTCCGAGACTAATCAGCATGTCAGTAAGACATGCTGCGTCCATGTTCTCTGGATTTTCTAAGTGCATATTAAAAACACCTAAAATCGTGAAATCGGGTGCATCAATTTTTAAATCTAAAATCTGGGAGAAAGTAGGAAAAAAGACAGAACAGGGCCCTGGAGGACGGTATAACAGTATTCCATTAAAGGAATAATGCTTTGAGAGCTGTAATTTGAAGGCCAGAGCCTCTAAATCTTTAAGGCTAGTAAGTTCCGTAAAGGAGCCTATGAAGGACTGGCGGCATAATATAACATAAATACACTCTCACTTATTTGAAATAGTCTCTGTACATCTGTGAGGGCTAGTTCACAGAAAGTACCTGAAAGGGCCGTTCTTGTCACATGAATCCTCACAGTCACATGAGACCGTCAGCTTCTGGACAGCATATAACCAGTGGGTGGAGGGGTAGAGGGTGTTTGGGTGGCACTTAGAAATACTAAGATGCCGAAGTTGTTGGCAACAAGGATGTTGAGGATAAAGGTTTATCTTTGTTGGAGTCCTTAAAATAAAACATGAAAGGGATGGCCCAGTCCAGGCCCTCTTGGTTGGAATCGCTTGAAATGAGATACACTAAGGATATTGTCGCATCACCCCACTGCACAGTCAACATCGTACCTTTTTGCAAGTCCATTGTTCATGAACAGGGCTCAAAAGGTGTTCTAAACTTACTCCCTGGATGTGTATTACGCTTTGCCATGGTTACTTCCACTTGGATATCACTCTCTTTGTTATGTCTTCCAGTGGTCATATGCTGGTTGCACCATCAACAGTAATCTTCTGATTGTGTGCTGATGGGACTTTACAACTTTAAACGTGGATTGATTTTGAAATAGATGGTATCAGTGGTATATGGTTATTTTTATTTAGCAGCAAGCCACAAATACACTTAAGAAAATAAAATAAAAGAAAAGCCTTAGGCTCTCAAGTTTCCAATTTCCATGTGTGATTAGCTCACCTGGTCCAGGTGTTTCTTAAAAAAACAAAAACTACAAGCCCCAATATGGCAAGAAAAACTTGGAATATATGAGCTCCTCGTGTATGGGCCCGGGAAATTTGAGAGCTCGAGCTGGTAGTTAGAAACAAAATAATGGAAAAATGGATAAAGCAGGACCAGCTTTTTTGAAGACACCAAATCTGGGTAGCTTTAATGATCAGAGTCAGACACCAAGGTGCCGCAGTAGCTGTTTCACCGCCTTCACCCCCATATCTATAACTCCCCGCCGACTTAACAAAGAACCCACCCCTGCTCCAAAGAGCGAATGTCAGTGAGGCAGGAGTGTTTCAGTGAAAAGTGAAGTTGTAATGGGCAGTCTGCATTTGGTTTTGTTTCACTGAAATAAATCCTCAAACCTGGGAGGTTGTGTCTGTCAAACAATATAGCAATGACTCAGGTGTTTGCCCAGTGCGTGGAGGCACTGCTGATGCTGATTTTTCCTGCCCAAGAGCAGCATGCACTGTGGACCTCAGCAGGAGAAATTAGAACCGGAAGAGCACTGATTCATAGGGCAGGTATTCCGACCTTCTGAAGCTGGCTCCCTTGTGATACATGGTTAAAGTCAACTGATGCTCCGATGTCACAAAGCAGTTCCGCCAACTCTGAAGCCCTTATTTTGAGGGCGGATCCTCCGCATAAGGAAAAATAAAATGATAATAACACGATGTTACTATCATTTTATTCTTCCCTGCTGCGGCAGCATGAGGGTGGGGCTGCTCTGCTAACAGAGCAGGGGAGGAGTGGTGGGCACACTAAAGTGCGCATGATGATTTGACTGGCCCTCTCGGGCCGGCCAAACAGTCATGCGCACTTTAGCATGTTCTTCATGCAGGCTGCATTAAAGCTTAAAGCCTGCATGGAGAACATGCCCTGCCCCCAGTCCCTGTCTGAGCGCCAAACCACGGCTCTCAGACCAATCACAGCACTGCATTGCAGCGTTGTGATTGGCTCAGGGGAGCCTGTCTGCTTCCTGTTTGGCGGAGGAGAGATGACGTGGGACAGAGCGGCAAAGAGGTAAGTGAATTTTTCCTTTTTTTAGAATTATACCTCCTTACCATCCCCCCCCCGCTCACCACCCCAGATCTGTGCTGGCCGCCACTGGTGGCCTCTTAATTTTGATGGGGCTAGCAACAGAGGTTAATGGCCCCACCGGAATTACAAGTTTTTAGGTCGAGCCTGAGCCGGCGCGCAAGCGCTGCTCTGGCGATGATCTGTTGTAGTTCAGTACGGGAGAGAGGCCCGGCCACTCCCACGCCCAGATTTTCTCATTGGCTTGTGTCTTTGTCCTTTGGAAAGGCTGATTTCTGATTCCTAAATAGGCTTGTTAGTCCCTCCTTACCATGGCCATGTCCTCATTTGTAACCTCCCATGGCTACTGGCCCCTTTACTTGGTTGTTACAGGGTATGTGTACTATTTTTCTTTTTTTTTAACAACAAATTTTATTGATTTTCCATGGCACCAAATGGGCGAAGCCCAATGAGCATCAAACGCACAATAATCAAATCGTACAAATCCAAGGCACCATATGTCCTCCCCTTGATAGGTCTGCAGAACATCAGACCCAATTCCCCCTCCCGCACCCCCCGCCCACACACCACACACCCCATATATAATGACACATGAACAAAATGCAAATATGCCCTTTTCCCTCTGCACATCTCGATTCCCTTTAAACCGGTGAATTGCTCACAACCAGTCTATCCAATGGGTCTCTGGATAGTGTGGGCCCAAACAACGACAAGTCAATACCTCTGTAGGTGGCCCAGCGTGCCCAAATCTTCTTATGTTTCTGCGGGCAGCCCCGTGCATGAAAGAACGCAACCTCGGCCGACATACAGCGGTCCATCGCCCTCTTCCAGATCCCCACACTGGGCGGGGACGTATCTTTCCAGTGTTGAGCAATGTCACGTTTGGCAAGTGTGAGTCCCAGGAACAATAAATGATGCTTATGTCTGTTCCCCCCGATATCATCGGTGCCGTGCAGAAGGATCAGCCTAGGGTCGGTGGGAATATTCCACGCCAAAACCTGCCCCAAACAAGACCGAACACCTGACCAGAAGTGCTGCAGCGCTACACAGCTCCACACAGTATGAAGAAAGGATCCCTCCTCCGACTCACAACGGAGGCACACGGGGGATGGAACGGCTCCTATTTTAAACAGGCGAACGCGTGTGTAATACACCCTATGGAGGTACTTAAACTGAATCAATCTGTATCGTGTAGAAACAGCTGAGTACCGGGGACTGGCCAGCGCCTCAGCCCAATCATCGTCTGTGAGTGTGGGAACATTCGCCTCCCATGTCGCCCGAGTACGGTGTAAAGTGGTAGTGGAGTGTGTAGTGATCGTTTGGTAAATCTGTCGGATTTTATGCGCTCCTAGATCCCCCATAAGTAGTCGACCTTCCAGCGGGTGAAACTCTGGAAGAGTTGTGAGGCCCCGTATGAGAGGGGAGACAGCGTGTCGGAGCTGCAGGTATCTGTGGAACTGCGTTTTATGGAGGTTAAAATCGTCCTTTAGCCTTTGAAAGGATTTGAGAGTAGACCCCTGCATTATGTCGCCCAACGCGGAGATCCCAATATCATCCCATCTACGGAACCCCACCAGTGTTGAGACTGGCTAAGGTGGGAGCCCTGCCACAGGGGTGTCGCCGCGGTCAATCTGCCCCACCACCCCATTTGTCTGACCACTCGCCTCCAGATCTGAATGACGAGCCGACAAGCCGGGGGAAGCTCCGCTAGTGATGCGGAACTGTATAAGAAATGAAGCAGTGGTGTGCCATCCAGGAAAATACGTTCTACCGCATAGGCGGGGTCCGCCTGGGAGCCATACCACCAGTCGTTTATCACGAGAAGATGCGATGCCCAATAATATGCCTGGACATCGGCCGCGGCGATCCCGCCGCAATACGTAGATTGGATACACGTGGCTAGTGCCACCCGAACCGCACCTCCCCCCCAGAGAAACCTATTCAACAACGCATTGATTTGACGAAACCACGACGGGTGAATCGGAAAGGGGTAGTTTTGCAGCCGATACAGCAGGCGCGGCAGAGATACCATTTTGAATATGGCGGATCTGCCGTATAACGAGAGGGGGAGTTGAGACCAGACCGTCGTCTCGTCCCGAACTTCAGGAAGCAGTGGGGCAATATTATGGGTCCAAGCTTCAGTAGGGCAGCGCGTAATATGCACCCCGAGATACCGAAAACTCGCCTCTGCAATGATCAACTGCGAGGCCCAGGCCTGAGATCGCTGGTCTCCGCAAATAGGAAACAGAGTGGACTTAGACGGATTAGCGTATAGCCCGGAGGTTTCCCCGAAAATCCGTAGGATCTGCAGCACCCGTGGCCCTGATACCCAAGGATCCGACATAAAGAACAAGGCATCATCCGCATAAAGCGCGATCCTGTCGGAGCACTCCGGAGACCAGTCCAGCCCTCGTAGAACCGAGTCCCGACGGACCCATGCGGCTAGTGGCTCTATGGCCAGCGCAAACAGGAGCGGGGAGAGCGGGCAGCCCTGCCTGGTGCCTCTACGGATAGGGAAGGGGGCCGACCGGTGGCCCGCCACACGAACCGATGGCGTGAGGTCGGTGTAAAGTAGCTTCACATATGTCCTAAAACGGGGACCGAGATTGACCACTTCCAAGAGTTTAAAGAGATATGACCAGCTCAATGTGTCGAACGCCTTGTCGATATCAGCCAACAAGACCGCCGCGGGACGTTCCAAGCGGTGGGCCTCCGCTACTGCGTTGTGGGTGCGCCGGATATTATGCCTGGTGGACCGCTGTGGCATTAAACCAGACTGATCAGGGTGCACCAGATCTTGTATGCACGTACGGAGGCGGTCTGCCAGTACCTTCCCCAGCAGCTTGGGCTCAAAATTCATCAATGAAATGGGGCGGTAGGAGCCGGGGTCCTCCGGTGGGCGACCTGGTTTAAGGAACACCACGACCTCAGCATGTCTCCAATCCAGAGGGAGAATTTGCTGCTCTGCGGCAGCGTGAAGCACCTTGAGCAGATGGGGACCTAAAGTCGTAATGTGAGGCTGCAGAAAATCACATGGGAACCCGTTGGGGCCCGGCGCCCATCCAGGGTGGGTGCTGGAGAGTGCCGACTGCAGCTCCTCCAAGGAGATGGGCTCGTCCAAGGCAGCGCCTTGTGCGTCCGAAAGGCGACGGGGAGGGATGTCCACAAAAAAGGCATCAATGAGAGGTTCCTGGATTACCTCACGCTCCTCATATAATATCGCATAGAACTCAGCAAAGGCCTGTACAACAGCCTCAGGGGAAGTGCATGCGGCCCCACCAGGAGACCACAGGAGGGGTACCTGTGTCGGGGCTGCTCGAGCCTGACAGAGCCTATGCAGCATCTGACTGGATTTGTCACCCCACTGGTAGATCCTGTGCTGGGTGGCTAGCCAGGCGTCTTTGGCGCAGTCGGTATGAACCTGATGTAGCAGCTGCTGCACATGCAGAAGGTTTCGGCGGGCCGCAGGGTCCGAGCCCTCCACTACGAGGGATTGAAGATCTGCCTGTCTAGATTCCAGGTCTTGCACCCGGGCTAGGTGGCGGTGCTTTTCCCCGGTGCGATAACTTATGCCGGCCCCCCGGATCACGGGCTTAAACGCCTCCCATAGGATGACCGGAGACGAGCATGTATCTGAATTAAGACTAAAATAGTCAGCAATGGCTTGGCTGAGCATCTCCCTGTAGTCCTCGTCGCGAAGTAGCCAAGGGGACATACGCCACCTATACGGTGCCCTGCCTGTCTGTAAACGTATTTTGAGTTGGATCGGCGAATGATCCGACAGTCCGCGAGGCATGAGGGAGGTATGTGCCACCCTGTGCAGATAACTACGTGGGAGAAAAAGATAATCGAGGCGCGATAGAGTAGGGTGTACTGACGACATATAGGAGTACCCAGCATCGGACGGGTGAAGGGCGCGCCATGTGTCCACCCAGCCCAGTGTGTGTGCTAGCGCAGCAAGTTTGGATGGAGCAGGGAATGCGTCAGGCTGTCGGGCACGCCACCTATCCAGCGGCCCCATAATGTCATTCCAGTCGCCCCCTAATATCACAAGGCGACCCGGAAGATCCCCCCAGAGTTGGGTTAATTTGTCGATAAAGGTCTGACCAAGCGGTGGGGGGGCGTAAATGCTGCCAATTGTTAGCTGTTCACCGGCCAATATACCAGAGACCACTGTATAGCGACCCCCCCGGGTCCAGCCATTGTCGCGTGACCTGAAACGGCACTCTGCGATGTATAAGTATGGCCGAGCGACGCGAGTAAAGCCGGAGTGATACACTGCAGCGTAGCCATAGCGGGCTAGGCATGGGGCTTTGGTGCCAAGCAGATGTGTCTCCTGAAGCAAAAGAATATCTGCCGCATAGCGTTTAGCCTGTTGTAAAACAGCTCCTCGTTTGACTTTGTTTAGCAATCCACGTACATTCCAGGCAACAACATTCAGCATTCCCGGTGAGGGATCACCTGTCGTGCGGGTCATGTCTTGATCCCCTGAGAATAAAGGACAACCAATGTGTGCGTTATTGGGCAATAGAATGTGTGTGTGGTGCGGAAGCAAGGAACAAAAACAAAACTAACTCAAGAACATTTCCCTCTCCCCCCACCACCCCCCACCCCCATACTACGAAGAACTCGGAGTATCTGTCGCGGTAGAATCCCTCCCCAGGTCCCCAACATGACGACCCAAGTGGTTTCTCCAATGGATCCCACCCTCCCAACTTACCCAACATCACCCAAAACGTGAGAGGCGTGCCTCGTCCAGCCCCCTCTAAGGCCAATAGTGGGATCCCCCTCAGTTGTAGCCAGAACACATTCTTGTGAGATTAACCCCCATGGATCCCAGCCCATCCCTAGGGGGTGAACTATACCATACTGATGATTGCCCGCCCAAAAGTGCCTCAGTCATCTAACATCCCCTAAAACATAAAGGGCTTGCCATGTCCAGTTCGCTTCAAGGCTAGTGGCGTCGATTCATCCGAGTGTAGCCAAGACATACCCATGGAAGACTAACTCCAAGGAACCCGACCCAACCCTGAGAGTCAAACAATAAAATACAGAATCAACTTGCCCAATAGTCTCAGTCAGCAGTGCCCGGTGGCCCATGGGTGCGCCAATTAGAGCAGGACCGGTTGCGTCTCGATGTCGTGGCCCTGCCCTGGCGACCACTCCGATGCGAGCCCTGGGAAGAGTCAGAGTCCAACGGGGGCGGTGAATGAGGCTTGAGAGAACGTCGCTCGTCAGTCCAGGTGAAGACTTCCTCTGGTGTCTCGAAGAAGAACGTTTTCGCCTTGTACATCACCTTCAGCCGAGCTGGGAATAACAGAGCGTAGGACAAATTTAGGACGCGTAAGCGTCTCTTGGCCGCCACAAAGGACTGTCGTTGTTGCTGCACCATCCTTGTATAATCGGGAAAAACCATGATGGGATGAGAGTCGAAGACCATCTTGTCTTTATGTAGCCTGGCGTAGCGAAGGATAGCGTCCCGGTCGGCATAGTTAAGAAGGCGGGCGATCACCGGCGGCGGGCGCTCCCCCGGCGGCGGCTTTCTAGCCAGGGTTCGGTGGGCCCTCTCGACCACAAAGCATGAGGACCTGTTTTCTGGGGGCAGGAGAGCAGTGAGCCAGCCGGAGATGAAAGTATCCATTGATGCCCCCTCACAGCCCTCCGGAAAGCCAATTAGGTGGATATTATTGCGGCGGGTTCGTCCCTCGGCATCTTCAACCCGGGCGGCCAACTCCTGCGAGTGTTTGGTTAGTTTGTCCACTTTCAGCTGAAGTGCAGCTACGGAGTCCTCGACGGTAGACACCCTGGTCTCAGTTTCGGTAATGCGGTCAACCGCCTTCCGCAGATCTTGTCGGAGGAAGGACACCTCCGTGCCCACAGCCCCGATCTGGGCCTCGAAGGCAGTCCGCGACTGATGGATTGCCTCCAGCAGCTTTGCCATGTCGGACGACAGACCCTCGGCGGTCTCCCCCCGGGAGGGTTGGCGGCAGTGGTGTAGCGGTCCATTGTAGGCTGCTTGGGGGCTGATGCCCCTGGCTTGTCTTTGCCCATGGGGATCGATATCAGCCTGTCGCAGTGTCCCACTAGGTCGGCCCCCGGTGACCGATGAAATGCGTGGCAGCGGAGGGTAGTAGTTGTCCACAAAAGGCAGCCCCCTGCCGGGCCCAACCGCAGGGCACCGCTCCAGAGTCCACGTGGTGTGGTCGCCTTATCTCCAATAGCCACCCGGGGGTTCCCCATCCGACACTCCGCCAACAGAGCAAGCCCGCCACCCAGGCGGCTTCAGCGTCACCAGGCCGGACGTCTGCGAGGAGCGAAGGCCCACCTCCGGCAGCACGGCCCAGCCCTGCCGAGTACCAAAGATCCAGCCGCCACAGGGCCACCAGCTATCGGTCCGTCACGGAGCCCACTCTCCCATGCACTGCACCACCCAGGCTGGCGGATGACGGTCTCCTCACCAGCCCAGCGTCAAGGCTCCAGACGTCCCCAGCAGCGTCACCGCAGCACCCTCAGCAGCCGGGACGTAGGCCGCCCTCCGCCTCGCCTACGGATGAATTGCCCCGCCAGTCGAGAAACACCCAGGTCCCAGCCGGGTGGGCGAGCTGCCCCCGCAGCGCCAACCAACGATGCGTCGACTCAGAGCCGGCGATTCCAGCCCAGGCCACGCCGGGCCGCGATGAAGGAGATGGAGGGAGGGGCGCCCCACGAGAGTGTCACTGCGGGGGGCCCCGTCGCCTACCCCCGCTGAATACGCGTGGGGCAGCTCTGAGACGGCGCGACTCACCGCCACGGCACTGGCAACTGCCGCCGAAGCCCTCCAGCCACTAGGCCCGCTGCAGCCGCGGGCTCAAGTGCTCCGCCCGCCGCCGGCAGCGGCGCGGCCTCCGCCGATCAAAGGGCTGGCCGCAGCGGATCCGATCTCCGGAGGTCGGGAAACCCCACCCGGAGGACCACAGCGGGAGCTCCAGCAAGCGACCCTCAAGAGAGGCGCTGGGGGTCAAGGATATTGCAGGATTACGGGGCCAAAAAGGGAGCGGACTGCGGAGCTCTAGCAAGACGCGTCCGCCATGTTCGGCTCCCAGGCCACGTCCCCGTATGTGTACTACTTTATTTATTGAGTTTCTCCTGCATTAGGCACGATGACGTGCTTTGCTTACATTCAGCGGGCCACACCCGCTTTCACTTTCAAAGCATCCGGGGCAATTGCGGCCGTTTGGTTGCAATGCCTTAGGTCTCTCACATTTAAATGCGGGCTCTATAGCATTGCAAATATTTTTAGCTATGGCGTGTAGGCTCCATGCTACACTTTTGACGTCTTTAAACTTTGTTGATAGTAGTGTCCTATTTCACCAATCCGTTCTCACTAAAATAGTTTGGCTGAAATAATAGTGTGTACTGGCAGCCTTGCTTGTGCTGGAGTGCGGTTTTGGAGCAGGGTGGCAATACCGCTTACATCACTGTGCAGAATCAGAGAAGGAAGCAGTAATATATTCATATTACTTGTTGTATACTTCATTTTGTAATCCTAAATGTGAAAAATGTATTGCCTGAGTTGAAAATGGAGCCCGCTTGGGACAAATGTCCGACCATAGTAATGACAAGCCTGAACAAGATGCTCTTTGTAGTCCGTCATCTTTCATGGAGCTCCTTTTACCTGCTGCTTCACGTCCGCCCTGCAGAAGCAGCTACAGAGCCCGGCAGCTGCTGCACCCGCTCAGGAGCGAAGCCTACATTCTGCTGGCTGGTGTTCTCCAGCCACGGTGGTTACAATAAGTTGAAGCTGCAGACATGCAAGGGCGTGCCCGGGCCCCCGCGCGACGGGGTACTGCTGGTCCGAGTTCTAGCCTGCGGTCTTAACTTCGTTGAGCTAATGGGCGGCAACATCTTTATAACCGGCTGCTAAGCCCCCCACCACGCAGGTTTTTCGTTGCATTCAGCATGTCGCTGTTTTTACTTGCTTTTCCGTCCATCGCTGCTTGATTTACATTGTAACTTCAATTCGTGTGGCCCTATCATTTGGTAACATCATAAGGCATCACAGTATTATCCTAGCATGTCCTCTCAGTGTTGTGTAGCGGGTGTGTGAAGGGCGCTGCAAGGGGTTAGAGCTGTGTTTTCATGCACTTTACGCTCTTTAATAGCCGGCTTATGACCTTGGAGCATTACAAGAAACTGGCATGACAGAGAAATGTTATTGAGTCCGTTTTACTCAGTTTGCTGTATGCACACATGCTTTGGAACAGCGTGTTTACGGCTGGCAACTCAAATGTACATCCTCGCCGTGCCTTTCACTATCTCCATTTTAGGATTAAAAGGTTAAGGCCACAGCTCAAATGTTTCCAAAAAGCTTTTTTTCGGACCCGCCGTCTCCATTGTGGAATTTCTTTTAGACGTTAGACATCACCAATATTCCACCTGTCTTCCGTGTTAAACATTTTGCCCAAATAGGTGAATTTGGGTAATTAATCTGATTATGAAGGTTGCAGGGAGAAAGTCAATGCCTTCAGCCCCCATTTTGTATGCTAATTGAAAGCTTTGTGCTTGCTCTGCCCCACTGCTCGCTTACCAATTAAATTGTTATACCTTTCATCTACCCGCTCTAAAAAATGTTGCTGCATAATATGAAAACCACCACAAGATACCCTCCAGTAATCTCCCTTGCTGGTGCAGAGAAGCCCGTACCCTCTCACAGCAATGTAACCAATAGGCAGTTAAAGTGTCCTGCTGACTGTGGCCTTTGTTCAACTTTGCATAGGTACCAGGTCTAAACATAATCGAAAGAACTGAGTCACTATCTGGGCACGGACCGAACAAACACAATGGGGCATATTCTCAAGGACTGCTCGCCGATTTATCGGCACTTTAGCGCCGCAAAAGTGGCAATAGATTTATCGCCCTATTCTCAAGCTGGTGCAAACTGACGATATCGCCAGTTTTCCAGCGATAGCTGCCGCAAAAAACATCGCCATGGATGAGAGCGACAACTAACGCTAATGATATGCAGAGTAGGCGTTCCCGTGCAAAAACACACAAAAACACCACTTTGCGATATTCTCAACGACCAGGCAGATCGGCGAGGCGATCCAAAAACAGGCGATAAGGCGTGTTAGCAGCAGGGATTTAACACCTGCCTATTACTGGTGTTAAGCAGGACGACAACCTGCAGTAGAAAGGGAGCCCAGCCCAGAGCCACATCTGAAGAACAACAGATGCCATGGAGCTACTGATCATGCAGCTCGGAGACCCAAGAGGGCCACAACACCCACCGCCACCACCCCCAGCCCTGCCGACCACCCTCCCCCGGACTACCACAGAGGCAGTGCAGAACAAGACAGCGAACCTTCCGGAAACGCACCAGCCTCACAGACTTAACGCCAGAGGATGTCATTGCCCACTACAGGCTCAAAAGGACAACCATTCTCCGCATCCTGACCCACATTGCCCACAGGCTGACGGTACCAACACAGCGGACAACCAACATCCCTCCGCAGACAAAGCTGCTGGCTGTGCTGCACCTGTTGGCCTCTGGTACCTTCCAACCAACAACTGCCAGAGTCGGAGGAGTCTCACAGCCAGCCCTATCAAAGTCCCTCACACCTGTCTTGGATGCCATCATCAGCTTGGTACCCCAGCACCTTCACTTCCCCCACACTACGCAGGAACAGCTGGAGACCAAGCAAGGCTTCTACGCCATAGCTGGCCTCCCGCACGTGTTGGACGCAATTGATTGCACACATGTCCTACTTGTGCCCCCTGCCGACACTGAACATAATTATCGCAACAGAAAGCACACGCATTCCATCAATGTGCAGGCAATAGTGGACCACCGGGGACTCTTCACCAACTTCATCGCCAACTACCCAGGCAGTGTGCATGATTCCTACATCTTCCGACAGCACCTAAGGAAATGCACTGCTTGTTGGTAAGTACCAAATGAACACACCACACACCTCAACTCCACAATCATGCAACTCACAACTGTGGGAATGCACACGTTACAAAATCACATACAACATGCCAAACAACATGCCCACCTACCAGACACAACAACACAACTAACTGTGGTAACCATGGCCAGCCATGTAGACAAACCATCCACGTCATGGCACCTCTGCCACACAATTGCAGAATGTGGGGAGAGGTGGGAACCAAGTCTGTGCGAAGGAGGCAAGTGACCCATGAATAAGAATGTACACAATGCCAAGTGTGGCGGTGATGTGCTGGACAGACTTCAGTATGCAGAGCACAGACATGTCCATGTGGACATATACTGCTGGTGTTTGTAGTGTTGTGGACAGTGGACGCAACCATGTCACCTCAGGCAGTGGGGAAGACCTTGGACATGTAGCTATGTCGTCCCCCCCTGTAAGCGTGAGCAGAGTGGGCTGGGCCGGCGTACGCCAGTCCAGCGTAGGAGTGGGAATAAATAGCCCGGGGCTCTGGGCGTGGTTCACTTCCGGGATAGCCACCAAAGTAAATACTGCGTGTGTCTCTGTGTCTGCCATATCCTGACCATAGGCCTACACACACGTGGCCGACCACCTTCAACGGCCAATATCACAGTGTCGTTGTCAGGCTTGTGGACATGCGCAGACAATAAAACAAATTTCGTTGCGTGCGCTACGAAATTCGTTTTATTGATTTAATTGTCTACTTACCTGCATTCATCCGTATTCCGGTGTTTACTACCCCCCACCCTGCCCCTCCCCCACGTCACCGCCCGGAAGCACTCCCACCAGGAGCCGCTACAGTCCAGAGTCATTGTGGGTGTGCACTGTGCTATAATTAATTGTGCATGTGTGCCATTGCGCCCATCTCCCCCCGTCCCCCCAGTCCCTGGTCGTTCCTCACCCTGTTGTGTCAGGTCATGTTGAGCAGTGTCCGGTCCCCCAACTCCTGCCACCATCTCCACACTGATGACCGTGGACACCATTGCCTCTATCTCATCCAGCTCCTCCTGTGGCGCTGGACTCCCACCTCCAGTCTGCATTGCTGCCTTCTGGTTGTTGCCGAGTTTCTGCTTGGTTTTGCGCTTCACATCATTCCAGCACCTCTTGACCTCTTCCATTGTCCTCCTCAGCACTCCGACTGCATTCACCTTGTCCACGATGGACTGCCATATTCCATTTTTTGTTGCCAATGACACAGTGGAGGTGACGAACAGTTGTTGATGGTGTACTATCACCTCCGTTATCAGGATCCTGTTTTCCTGCGGAGTGACCCGCGTCTTCCTCTTCTTCTTCTCCTTCTCCTTGCCCTTCCCTGACCCCGAGGTCCCAGGCTGGTCCTCCGTGGGGCTTATGGGGTTCTGGTTGTCCTCTGTACTTGCTCCGGCTACCTCCATTGTGCTTCGCAGTTGTTTTGGTTTTGGTTGTGGGTTTTTTTCTGCTTTTATAGTGATTTTTCCCACCTGACGTGTGTGAATTGCAGGCCTGGCGCAGCTTATCGCTGATTTTTTTATCGCAGTTGGGCCCATCGCCACTTTTT
Source organism: Calotriton arnoldi (assembly GCA_963921515.1). Classification (NCBI taxonomy): domain Eukaryota; kingdom Metazoa; phylum Chordata; class Amphibia; order Caudata; family Salamandridae; genus Calotriton; species Calotriton arnoldi. The sequence continues at coordinate 423,603 of CAWUFW010003238.1, forward strand.
TCACGTTCGGCTTTAGATTTTTATCGCCGTCCCGGTAATTTTATCGCGGACATTTGACGCGTTATCGGGAAACTATCGCATGTTACCGCCGTGTGAGAATAAGACGTTAACACTGCGTTATTTTCCCGCGATAGACGGCGATATGAAAAATTGCGTTAACCTATTTTGGCGATGATTATCGCACGTTCTTGAGAATATCCCCCAATGTTTTTATCAATAAAAAAAGTGCTCAATTTCTGAAAAAATGGCTGTACATTCCTGCTCTGGGCTTGATTGAACATTAAAGGGTCATTTGACTAGGCTCTGCGCTTCTGGAAAGTTGGTCATCTTGTCCTACTCACCAGGCAATGCCCAATGACAAGATGTTCTGTGGTTAGTCATGAGTAGTGTAGTTGTGCTTCTTTTGGTGGCATTGTATTTTAGTTTTGTTTGATTTTCAGCTGAAATTGCAGGTACTTCAACTCTTGCTGCCAGCGTGTGATTCAATGGCCAGTTATGAAAACCTTTCTAGTCGTCACTGTATAACTAATACATATACCAACACTGTCAAAGGACTTTAATTAAAGCCTGCTTTTAATTCCTTTTTCTATTGGTGGCATTTATTTTCCACCTCCCTTCCCTCGTAACTTATTTTCCATTTTATGGCTCTCCAGCGCCGCGAGGTCATATGCATGGCAATAGCGCTATGCAAATATGATCACTGCACTGCAAACAAAAGTAAAAAACACTGTCATTTACAACGCCAATAGCTTTAACTTTCACAAATGTGAGACCAATTGCATTGCAAATGCTTTTTTACTTCCCTGGTGGCTGTCGCAGGTCAGCAGTGCCACCTGGGCTGCACTTGCTCACGCACGGCACTTCACAGTGGTGGCTAAGCAGTCAACTAAATCTTTATTTCTGAGTGTCAAGTTTGAACACTTCTAACTGTTGCTGCTAGCATTGTTCTGGAAAGGAGGCCACCGCAGGTTTTCTAAGACGTGTTAATTTAGCTGAATAAATCTGAAAGGCATCTCTGCCATCTCACCGACTGGGCTGTTTCACCCTTCATTGCCTACAAAATAAAAAAAAAAAGAAACATAAGAAAGCTAAGAACTAATATTTATTTAGCTTTTCACAACCCCATTCTTTGGTAGGAGGACAGAGGATACAACCATGTACTCACTGCATTGTGGGCATTGTAGTTTGGCCTTTAACAGTTTCATCATGGGCTCCAAAAAAAAATTGGCTTTCTTACGTTTCTTAGCACCCATGATAATATGCTGCATAGCTAAAAACGTATAAGGTCCCAAAGGCGAGACCGATTGCATTGCAAATGCTTGTTTACTTTTGCATGGAGATTTCTGTGCTGAAAACAGCTGAAATCTCCATGTGAAAGTCCACTCTGGGGAAAAATGAGGAACTACCAGGGGGGTCAGAATCAGATCCAGATTTACTGATTCCCTGGTAATTCCTCATTACACTCAGGATCATCCAAATAATAAACTACCAGATTTTCCCCAACACTGAGTTACCGGTACCCTCGACATCAGCAGCCCCCATGGTGGGGAAAATCCATCCCATTTTCCCACTCGCAATGAGGGGCTTAATGTAGTTGGGGTATCACAAGTTTGGAGGAGCGGGACATCTGCCAGTTTACAGCGGATGTCATTGTTGCCACTTTTTACATCAACAGGGCCCAATGATGAACTGGCGCTATGAATGAGTCTATTCCAGATAAGAACCCTACATTTATCATAGAATTTACTCAGAGACGAAAAAAAAATCCACTCTGGAAAATCTACTTGATACAGGGTTCAAAAGTACAAACCATGAATGTTTGATAAAATTAAGAATCAATGCAGAAGGCAAAAAGGCATTAATTAGTAATTCAAATTTAAAATATGCAAAATGGAAATAAATGTGAAAAACAATTGGCAGTGCAAACTAAGCCCTAAACGAATCAATAGTCAAAACTAATTACGGTCTAGAACAAGGCAAATGTGAAACAAGGACCATTTGTCATAAGGACTGCTCAATTAGGCAGAAAAGAAAGAAAATGGAAAATATTCTAAGTTCAGTATCATGAAAGGCTTGACGTGAAGTCTGCCTTAAAGAGAATCAGGAAAGAGCAGTCTGCTTCTAAGTGAGTTGGGAAAGAACTTGTGCTTGTCTCTAAACGGTGAGCTTTTATTCACTTTAAGGCAGAGAAACTGCACAGTCACTGTGGTGTGACAAAGAAAGTTACTTATCACAAACAATAGGTAAATAGAAAACACATCACATGGTAATATTGATGTCTGCCTTACATCTAATGAATACACTGTACTATGCCCTACACAGAAAACAACACTGCAGTCAAAATATAAACAGCAACTGTGGTTGGCTGAAGGAAGTAGCCTTAATTTGTATACAACTATAAATCCGTTCCCTTCAGAAACATTAGGCACAGGAAATATTAAATTTAATAAATTTTACAAAGCAAAGCAAGACCACAGAACTAGCTGAATTTCTTCCTATTAAAAAAGCAATAAAGGTCACATTCAGTGCTTAATTTGAGCAGGTGGATGCCGGATGGGGCCAGCGGCAATCATTTTTGGGGACTGGCACTCATTTTTCTGCATCTGACATTTAGGAAGAGAGTGAAAAAAAAACAAAGCAGAAAGATGGAGGAAGAGAAAGACAGAAAAGCTGTCGTAGAGGGAGAAAGCAGGAACCTGCAAGAGTGAGACAAAAGGGCAGGAAGTGTCTGCTAGTGGATTAAAGAAAGAGTCACAAGGTGGAATAAAGACTACACAGCCTTGGTATTAGGTACACTGACATTTAATTGCACCGGCCACAGGCTTCTGAGCAGAGCTTTGGGCACTGCCACTTATTCTTTGACAAATTAAGCACTGGACATCTGAGCTTTGCTGTGCACAGGCAGGAAGGGAGAAAATCAGTTGGTTTTATGTATAGTACTCCACATGCATTGCAATCGGAAAACACGAATAGGCCAAGGCCCACTAATGTTAAACTAACATGAATTAATTATATTGAATACAGGAAACACATTGCATTTGCGACTCTCTACTATTAGTTGAATTGTTAAATTATTAATTTTAGAATCTGCTTCCAGACCACACTCTAAATAACCATCCCTCCTGTTAGCAAAGTATTAGAGACCTCAAATAAGCGATAAGCGGAGTACGGAAATGTGGAATGTAGATGCAAATATGAGTAGCAAAGAAATGACTGGAAGAGAAGAGACTATTCCACCCATATCACATTTATAATAAATCCAGTGAACTGATTATTAACTGCATTAAAACTGCATACATGGTTGGAAGTGATGCATTGATTTACTAACAGAAGGTACCCAATTTTCCTTTTTAACTTCACAGAAGGGTGGAAGCACATGAGTTATTACAATTCTCAGACTACCAGTCTGAATACATCCCGCAGAACTGCTTACCCCATTACCACACGCTCATCTATGATGTATGTTTGTTTTTGAATGCCCGATAAATCGCGAATACGTCACTTTGCAATTACATATCAGTCTCTCATCCTCATGGTGCTCAGATGTGGCTGAAATGTGGGGTGTTTGATGCTATAGAAACCTAACACTCTATATCAGCTCTGTACAGGAGGAGAAGTGAGCAGGAGATCATGGCTCACCTACATCCAAGGGTTTGAGAAATCTGATCATTGTTTGCTATAAGGGAAATGATAAGCCAAATCCTATTATGTGCCACACACGTAGAAGTAAATCGCCGAGAAGGGATGTATGGCAGGATATTGTTGTTAAACATATCGTCTGACATAAATATTGTGTCCTAAATGTTATTTACAAAAAAATCATCCCATTGAGTGTACATTTTATAATATTAACTCTTATGGGATGATATTTCTGGAAATGATATTTAGGACACAATATTTTTGCCACCTTTTATTTACTCTATTTAAAACTTGTTGGCCCAAATTTACAAACATTTTGCGCTGTGTTTGCACCACAAAAGTAGCACAAACCTGAGCAAAATGTTTTTCTGTTATTTACTTTCCAGTGCAAACTTGTTTAGCGCTGGAAAGTTGCCTAAAAGTACTGCTTTGCGTTACTTGGAGTCAAGGGGGCATTACATGGGTGGTCCATGGGCGTTCCTATGCAGCCACCCATGTTTTGTAAGTGAAACCCTATCCACTAACATTAGTAGAAATGTTTTTGCAGCAAAAAATAATGCCACATTGACGCAGGCGTTAAAAATGAGAAATGCTTTAATTTCTCTTAATGCTTCACACTTTGCATTTGTGCTACACTGTACAGCAAACATCGAACGTGGGAAACTTTGAAGTTTATGTGCATAGTATTTTGTACTAAAAGGGTGCCCTTCCAATACAAAATCTATGCTAGACTCATGAACACACATGTGTGCATTCGCGCGGCAGCCTGATTGTGCACTGGGCACTAGGGAGAGGGGAGGAGATGCCATATCTCTGCAGATATGGCGCTGTCCTTCTCTCTCCATTTCATGCAATGCAGCACACCATTTTTGGGTGCTGTGTTGCGTTTTGTGAAAGTTTTGCAAATCCGGGCCGTACTGTAAAACTATAGAGAAAGGAGAGCACACAGCAGCGCACGCATCCGCTTCCTTGAAGATCCAAGCGAGATAACAGCCTTGCCGACCCACAAAGTTTCTAGGCCCAAAATACAGGTATGTCAAAGGCATTTGATTATACTTACCATTTGAGAAAATACATCTGACTCTCTGAGTCAGTACGATACCACAAAGGTGATGGCCATACTTCACACCTCCAGCAGGGTCGGACTGGACGTAGCGGACATTGGGCGTTTCGCCGGGAGGCTGGAAGGGTGGTGCCGGTTTTGCAGCGGTGGGGGCCGGTTTTGTTACTGGGGGACAGTTTTGCAGCGGTGCCGCAATATCGGCCCCCAGTGACAAAGGCAACAGTGCACCCTCCCCCCCAGCCCACGAGGGGGGGGGGCTGGTTCGACAATATTGCCAGAGCTGCTTTGGGTTCCCAGTCCCTGACCTCCAGCCTATTAGCAGGTACAAAATATAATGTGTAGGCTCAATCAGTCTCCAAGTCACTCATCGCCGAGTTGTTGTGTGAAGAAAACAAATTTCAATGAACATTTTTACTTCTATTTTCATGTAAACCAGGACACCAGGAGCGAAACAGACACATTTTCGCAGCAGCACCCTCTAATTGGCAACTGTCCTACAAGTCCAGCACTCCTTTAAACTCACTGAGGGTTTTGGAATGCAGGACACTCGACTCGTGCTAAGTGAAAGTAAACAAGCATTGGCATAGCCAATAGGTCTCGCCTTTGGGACCTTATAAGTGTTTAGCCATGCAACACTTGATGTTGTTGCACCAAGGATATTGTGCTGCATAACTAAACACTTATAAGGTCCCAAAGGCGAGACCTATTGGCTATGCCAATGCTTGTTTTAGTATTTGTTTGGCATTTCACTGACCAGTTACAGCTTAATATCTTATTTAGTCAACCAATGGATACACATGATTATTTAAGGTTTAATATGAGTTATTGATATTAAAATACATTCACAAAGTGGGATATGTTTCCAATCACAGAATGTCCCAAATACGCTTAAAAGTGGAAGTACAAGCCATTTGTCTCCGAGACATGGAGTTTCTGTCATCAGCACTTCTCCTTTTACCCACAAGAGCAGTTCAAACATTAATAGCAAAATATCCTAGTTTGCAAATGTTTTCTATATAATCATGTCTCTGCCATATTTAACATTTAACACAACATCTGCTACACAATCTGGCAATTTTAACTAATAAATTGTTTGTAGGTCAAACGGATCAAAAGTTACAAAAAAATGTTACTTGTGTTGCTGCGAAGTGGACAGCTTTGTCCCCGGACCCAGATGGTGATACTGCCAAGAAAATAACTGCTTTGTTCTGTTTACAATAGCCTGTCACAAATCCACATGAGATTGTCACACATAAACACACTGAAATGATATAAATGTCACACATAAGCAAATTGACAACGTGGCAGTTATGGGCAAAATGAAACCTTGGCAGCTTTCTGCTGGGGCTGTGGTGTTGGTGCAGCTCTTCACCGCCCCCCTTGCTAACAAAACAAACCAAGAAATGACTTTCCAAGTATCTACTTATTGCTTCTTTAATCTTGGAGCTCGAAACTGGGACGCCACTGTTGAGTTTGATCCCTGCCTTCTCACAGCAGGCAGCTTGCTGTCCTGTCACAGTCATGGAGACTGAAAGAGGACCGCACTACAAAACATGTTTTCTCTAGTGAGGAGATAGAAATAGGACAGAAATGGAATCTATTTAATTTTGGAGAGCTCCTTGTGAGAGACGAAGAATGGATCGAGCACCTCATTAGCTTGAAAGAAGTTTTCAACATGGCCAGACAAAGCAATTTTACGTGTATGTCGTGCAAAGCAGCATTACATACAACCAGTTAATATTACAATAGCCACTCTTCAAGCATGCATAAGTGCAAATAAATTAACAAAACGTGTATTGGTTTAAGAAACATAATGGCTTCCAAAACAAATCAATATAGAAACATGACTGTTTACTACAAAAAATAGAATCACATATAATTTAATAGGTGTGTTGCTTTTGTTTGGAAAGGAAATAACTTTTTTTCAGATGGCATCTGCATTTCCCAAATAGCCCCTGCCAGCTAGTCCTCATGCATTCCAATGTACTCATTCCTGAGGAGACAGAATAATGCACCGATCAGCCATTGACAAAGTCTCAAAGTAATGGCTAACAAGCGCGGGCGCCTCGCGCTATAAGTAACCAGCACAAGCGCGCGCCTCGCGCGGCAGCAGGGGGGGGGGTCCTGCGCGAGCGTGCAGCAAGGCGCGATGATTGCGACCATATGGCGCCACCATATGGCGCCGCGCGCTCCCACAAGGGAATCGCCAGACGTGCACGCGTTGCCATTGCAAGCAATGCAACGCGTGCACGTTTTTGCCCCCAAAGCTGTGCCGATCGCTAAAGGTCTCTCCTAAGCAGCGCATGCGCGCTGCGTAGGCGAGACCTAAAAAACAACATACCACCCTTTTTTGAGATGTGTTCTTAGCTGGCTGGTCTGAGGAAATCTTTCCACTGATCATTCTTACAGTGTGCCTTCTGTAGGACACCATGATATCTAGCAAGGGTCTGGCAGTCCTGGTCAAATAGCCTAATACATTTCTCAGTAACCAGTTTCCAATAAATAACTGGAAATGTACTCCTGTAAGTTTCTACCTATATTTTGGAATACTCACAGGCTTCCAGGAGACTAATGCAATTTTCGCAGAAGTACACCGTGATTTATTTGGATAATTCAATTTTCATATGAACCAATAGACGCATGTATATTCACTCATATGCAAATCTATCAAGTGCTTGCTGTTCTTTTTTCTCCGTGAGGAAATTATTTTTCTCCTCGAGGAAAACTGTAATCCTACACTCCCAATAAGGTTGGGAGGTTTCCACGCTCTTTGCCACCTTGGAAGGAGATTTATATCTGCTCTTATGTGGGTCAAAATCAGCTGATAAAAAGTTTGTCAGTACCACAAATTTACATCTTTGTGGATATGCACAACATTTCACAGCATTTCACACTCTGTCCCACTGTTTGAGGCAGTTCAGATAACGTCATTCTGTTTCAGAATGAAAAAGGTGAGAGAGCCTATTTCAGCATCAAACAATACCATAAGATGAATTGAAAGAGGCCAGGGAACCTTCTAGGTCACAGACTGAAAAACTACAAGGAATACTGATAGTAGGGGGATATCCAAGTCACTTGATAATATCTTAGGTCAAGATTAAAACTTTTTCCAAGAGTAAAATCTATTTTTATTTGCTGAAGAATTCATGTATAGCAAGGTTCATTTGTGGTGATAGTTTTGGGTTAAAAGCATATGGCTGAGGGGGTGTGGGTAGCATGTGAGCCAAGATGGTGCTATCTGCTGAGGTTCTGCCGGTCTTCTCCCCCCTCATTCCTAAAATGCAGTAAAAGTTTCTGAAACAATTAATCATTCCAAGCCTTAACATCCCAAGGCCGTCGCCCACCTAATCATTTATGAGGCCCTACCGGCACTTTTGCGGCGCCGGAACATCACTTTTTTTTACGTTCCGGTGGCGCAATGTGCCACTGGCATATTTATAAGGCCACGTAAAGGCACGTTACATGGCTTTTCGTTGCCTTATAAATATGTGCCCCTTTCATGCAGAAACCTGCGTGAAAGGGACGTTCCATGGGTGTTTGCTGGGGGTGTCCCAGCAACATCCATGACTTTTGACACTGCCCCAGATGTACAAGAAATCGTAAGTCTGAGGCAGCGCCTGCAACTTATGCCAGGGGAGGCGTAAGGGAGGCACAACGAGGAGAAATATCCTTATTTCTCCTCGTTTTTCATCTTTCAATATGTGCTGCATTCTGCAAACACACACATGCATTAGGGTACACTATGTATTAGGGTACACTTACAATTGGCATGACCTACCCTATAAGTCATTAGTAGATAATAGGGCATGGGTATTTAAACTACCTATAAGTCCCTAGTATATAATAGGGCATGGCAGTTTAGAGGCCAGCAGCCCTTTCTGCACTTGCCTGTGTGCACTGCTGATCACCTGAGGTCATTTTAAAAGCAGCCCTGCCTTGCAGCACTGTTTTTAAAAATAATTTAACTGCATACTCGACTTTGGTGGTAGGTGCACCTGAAAAGCGATAATCTACATTATTCATACATATTACGCATACAAGGCCCTCCACAACATCGGACCAGCATACTTAAACAACCTCCTCTCCTTCCACACACCCAAGAGAAACCTCCGATCAGCCGACCTCTCTCTGGCCACCATGCAACACATCTACAAGACCAGAACGGGGGAAGGTCCTTCACCTACCTCGCAGCCAAGACCTGGAACCACCTCCCCCTCCACCTCTGGCAAGGCCCTACACTGCTTCAGTTCAGGAGAGACCTCAAGACCTGGCTCTTCAGATGACCACAGCACCCTATGGAGCCAGCCCCCCCCCCAGCGCCTTGAGACCCTCGTGAGTGAGTAGTTGCGCTATACAAACCCCTGATTGATTGATTGATTACGTACACCAGGGTCTCCCCTAAGTCCCAGGGTTGTGCAGGGTCATGTACTTATAAGCAGGGTCCTTATAAAAGATGTTTTATGAGCCCTGGGGTTGTAGACTTTGGTGCTGTGAGCACTGTGGAGTGAGGATCTACACTATTTTTGCATATTTAGAACCCCCAAAGTCTCCCCTAGGTGTCCCAGGGGTGAGGGGTCATGTAACTATAAGCAGGGCGATTATAAAATATGTTTTATATGCCCTGGTGATGGAGAAATTGCACATTTCAGTTTCCCCATTGTAGATGCCTAGCCCCAAAGGATAACACTGCAATAGTTTCTGAACGCATAAATATCACTAGGAATTGAACAAATATCATTCAAAGACTTAGGAGAATTATATTGATAAATCCAGCAATATGCTATTGTTGAATTTATCCTAAAGTGTACAGAAAAGAAGTTATAAGACTCTCTTGTCTGTAAGCCAAAATTCAGCCTTCCATTGTCTTCCCCGATTGGTTAAAGTTAACTGGCTGCTTTGATGAAGTGATACATGGCTCACCCGGGGATATGCTGGAGAGAGCTCTGCTACATAGGAATGCCAGAGCCGGGAAGGGGGGGGGGGAGTCATAAAGCATGAAGCTTCAAAGGAGGAATAGTGCAGTCACGGAATGCCAGGCCTACCTACCCCCATCCCCTCTGACCCAGCAGATAGGGGGCTTAAGGAAAAAATCTGCAGATGTTAGGGGGTGGAGAACTATGAAAATGAGCCATACTGAAAGTTGGTTTAGTTAACTCTTCATGCTCCGCTGAGATTTCAGTCATGTTGAATTTTGGAGGAATTGTGCTTTCTGGGAAAGGATTATGCCACACTTTGGAGGAAGTGGTCATGCCCTGGGGTGTTGCCTTCCACCTCATTGGACAGGAGTGCTCTCCTACTTGACCCCATAGAACACTGAATCAATATGTGAGAGCTGCAGAGCCTCTCAGATCTGCTGCTTGAAACTAAGGGCCAGATGTATCAACGCTTTTTGCGATCACAAACGGGCCGATTCGAAGAATCGGCCTGTTTGCGAACGCAAAAATGAGTTTTGCAATGTATAAAAAATTTTGAATTCGCAATATGGGTAATCGCAATTATTTGCGATTACCTAAATTGCGAATGCAGTTAGGGAATTGCAATTTGCGATTCCCTAAATGCAATTCTTGTAGCTATTGCAAATTGCGACTTTGCATTTAGGAATCGCAAATTACCACCAACTTCTAGTTGGTGGTAATTTGCAAATTCCTAGAAAAATGCACCTTTTTGCATTTTTCTAAGTGCCATGTGGCGAACATACATGCCTTTAGGGCATGTATGTGCGCCACATGTGCACACTTACATTTTTTGGGGGTGCATCAGGGTGGCCTTTTGGCCCCCCTATCACCCTTGAAATTGGATTCGCAATTTGCGAGTACCTATTTGGTACTCGCAAATTGCGAATGTCTTCCTATTTATTCCTATGGGCCTCTAGGCCCATAGGAATGAATGGGAAAGCATTCCTTAATAGCGAATCGCAAATTGCGATTCGCTATTAAGGAATATGTAGGAATCGCAAAATTTTGGCCAAAACCTACATACATTGCATTTTGCAATTCTATAATAGCGAATCGGTAAAATTCGCTATTATGGAATCGCAAAATGCTATCTTGATACATCTGGCCCTAAGAGAATAAGAATGATTGCCATGCTGGAAACTTGATACGCAACACCAGGCCCTGCAATCTGACTGACTGCGCCTGCTGCACTATCTGGAACTACAGCCCTGTGGATGTACCTTGCTTCTAAAGGATTAAAGAGTGGACTCCCTGCAAGCTACAGGTTAGCAGAGCTCACCTGCATCATCACCACCAAGAGTCCATTGTCTAGAGAGTGTCTAGTGGACTTTTAGGGGTTTTGTCCAGGTGCATTGTGGGAATTGTGGTCCCAGACTTTCAAGGACCATCTTGAAGCTTCCAGACCCTTGAATTGTGTTTTGGACCCTCAAGAGGATCTTGAGGAAGAAGTTCTAGAAGTTTGGAGAATTTTGGAGCAACTTTAGAAAAAATCTCAATAATGTGACCGACTCAGTCGAGAGGACCATGCCGACCACCCTTAACCGTGACCCGGCCCGGATTCCAGGTTTGTTCCGCTGAAGAGCTCTGGAGGTCTGACTTCCAGAGTTTGATCGGGAGCACCCTGAAAGTCCTACCGGTGAACCCTAACCGAATCCTGACCGGTGAAGAGCAGCGAGGGCCCTCAGAAGAAAAAGCTCCAGAAAGGTTTCTAAGTGTGAAGGTAAAATTTTGACCGGGGCCTCCCGCTTGGTGTATCTAAGCAGGGCTCCATCACGGTTGGCCTGAAACTTTGACTTTCTCCCGGTCAGGTGCAATCAGATGTCCCAGAGTGGCACTATAGGTTTCTAAGTGCTAGAAAGTGTTTAAACTTAAACAATTCATATCTCTGGTTCACTACATTGGATTTTTGTCATTTTGGTATAATTTTAAAGATAACAATATTTTCTATTTTTATTAATTATATGTCTTAATTATTTACTGAATTGTTTTATTTAAATGCTTTACATACCTTTCTTCTAAGTTAAGCCTGCATGCTCGCAGCCAATCTACCAAGGGTTGAGCATGGGATTAATTTATTGAGACCTATACTGAGCCCTAGACCATCTTAGTGGCCTTATTGCCAGTGGTAGATGCATATTTACCACAACTAATCACCCACTTTCCAACAGTGAGAAAATTGCGACCCTGCGCCATGATGTTGATTTAACTGGAACGCAAGTGGTGGAGGTGGAAAATGAACTCCAACTTCTGGAGGAAACAAACTCAGGTATGAAAATTCAGCTGCAGGATCTACAAGCACAGAGGCACATGGCAGTGCTCAAGATGGAGGATCAGGAGAATCGTGCACAGAGAGAGAATATTTGTATCTGTGGCCTACGGGAGGGAGCAGAGGGCTTGGACATACAAAAGCTTATCAAAAACCTCTCTGATCCTAGAGACATATTTCTGAATTCCATGACTTTCAGATAAAGGAGGCTGTGCTGTCTGTGGCGCGGCGTGTAAATGGAAGTGTTTAATGTCAATCAATCAATCAATAAATCTGGATTTGTAGAGAGCAGCTGCTTCACCCGTGAGGGTTTTGAGGCGCTGTCAGATAGTTCTGCCTGTTCTTCTATTGGTTGAACATCCAAGTCTTGAGGTCCTTCCTAAATTTCTGGAGCAATTGTGAGGCTCAGAGGTGCAGGGGAGGTCCTTCCAGGTCTTGGTCACCAGATGGGAAGATAAGCGGCCTCCGCAGTTTGTCCGGTGAATGCAACGGGTGGCAGCTAGGGCGTGAGATCCTGATCAGAGTTTCCTGGTGGGCTGGTGAAAGGTCACACGTTGGTTGAGGTACACAGGTCCTTTGGTGTGTAATGCCTTGTATGCATGGGTGAGTAGCTTGTATTCATGCGTCCATCTGGGAAGGTCGAGGATGAGCCTGGCTGCAGTTTTCTGGATTATCTGGAGCTTCTTCATGAGTTGGGCTGTTATTTCTACATAGAGGGAGTTGCCGTAGTCGAGTCTGCTGGTGACAAGAGCCTGCGTGACAGTTTCGGGAGCCATCTAAAAACCTTCCTGAGCATACGGAGTGTGAGGAAGCAGGCGGTGGAGACGCTGCTGACTTGCATCTTCTTCGATAGCTGGCTGTCGAGAATGATGCCAAAGTTGTGGGCGTGTTCGGTGGGTATTGGGGCAGAGCCTAGCTCTTGGGGGCACCACTTGTTGTTCCAGTGTGGGTCCTTGCCTTACCTGAAGATGAGTACTTCTGTCTTGTTGGTGTTGATTTTTAGACAGTTTTTGTTCATCCAGTCGGCAACATCTTTCATGCAACTTTGGAACTTGTCTTTGATGGTTCTTGGATTGTTAGTCAGAGAGGGGAGGAGTTGGATTTCGTCGGTGTAGGAGATGATGTTGAGTCTGGGGTTTTTGACGATGTTAGCCAGTCAATTACATTAAATGAAATAGCACCTGTAATCCTAGCATGCCGGCACCAGTTTTATTGAATCATGGACATGCTCAGATAGGACAAAGTACAGTACCGCTGGCTTTATCCCTTTGGGATCATTTTCGAATTAGGAAATAAACAACATCAGACATCCAAAATATCTGAAGCAGCAAATATCTTTGGACTACAACATGGGGACGTTAACGAGGAGGGCAAGGCTCAAGTCCTGTGGATAGGAGTAATCCCCAGGAACAAATGGAAATGGCTGGTAGAAACCCAGACCCCAAGAGAGAGGGTGTCAAGTTATCAGGTGCAAAGCTAGCACTGCCTTTGACCTTCGCATTTTCCTATACGCCCCAGATAATATAGTTATAGTAGTAGGTGAGTATGTGGGGCTGAAAGGGACAGGTAAAATGATTTGGACCCTCAGTACTGTAGGCAAACTGATATGTATCTGATTATTGTTAAATAAGGTTCTTTTCTCAGAAAGCTCCATGCCTCCCAAAAACTTAACAGATGGCAAGGCTTAGTTACCATACCTAATTTTAATATTTTGTATATCGGGAGGTGCAGGTGGAATCCAGAGATCTTCCAGGGAGGGGTTCCCCTTGCTGGATTCCCTCCCCTTGATGGTCTGTGGGAGACCACTGGTTGGCCCTAGGAGATGTCCCTGGGGGAACCTTCCTATACACCATGGTAGTTATATTCTGTTTAATTAATTCTTTTTTTATTCCCTTTGTTGTTCAGATTGTTTTGCTTCATTTCGGGTATGTTAAGATATTAAGCCCATTTCCACTCCTGGGCTGGGTAGGCGGGTGTGTAGGTGTGTGTGGGTGTGTGTGTGTAATACCATAGTAATTCCACATATTTGGAATATCACTCCATTGATGGTACTTGAGACTCTAACTGCAGATCCTATTACTATAACCACCCAAGTTATTACACTCCATGAATAGGATACTCTGTATGAATATTAGAGGACTAAATTCCCCTAACAAAAACATGTGTTTGGAACTATGTGACAGATGAGAAAGCAGAAATCCTAGCAGTTCAGAAAACACACCTAAAGAAAACCGAAGAAATGGGGTTCCACAAAAAGAAATATCCTAACGCCTTCTGCTCCTTGAGTGGGGCAAAACACAATTGAGTGGCGCTCTTTTTTCATAGGCAGCTCTCATTTGCACTCTAGGAGATCAAAAAATGCAAAGAGAGCAGCATATTAATAGTTGATGGGTCTCAAGAGGGAAAATGGTAATCATAGTCACTGGATATACCCCTAATTCTAGTCAAGATACTTTCTTCAGCAAGTTCTTAGATATGGCTTTTGGCTTCACTGAGGGTGTCCTCATTGTTATGGGGGACCTTAATGCTGTTTGGGATCCCACCATAGTTAGACTGGGTCTGGGACAGACACTTGCTGGGGCCATTTTGAAAAAAATGAAAAACCTAATTAAAGAACTGGGTCCCCGAAACATCTAGCAGGAACACCATCCAAATGATTAGGAATACACATTCTATTCCTATGTCCATAGAACCTATTCTAGGATTGACCACATCTTCATAACAGTGCTCTAGTACCAGTGACAGTTAGCTCTGAAAGAGGTCAGATAGGCATATTGAGTCATAACAAAGTTATAATCCAGCTTGAATGGAAGTGTAAACAACATAGACTTGGTCAATGGATTCTCCAACCCATGTTTTTGAGAGACCCAGCCTTAAAAGAAGAACTTTGGAAACATTACACATTATTTTGCAGAGAACTATAACAAGGAGGTCATTGCTGCAACCCTCTGGGGTGGCTTTAAGGCAACCCTGTGGGGTGCTAGTATAGGCCATATGGCAAATGTTAGGAGAGTACTACTACAACTCCATAGAGCTCAACTAGAGTAGGAATCGAGACAGCAGACCCAACCTACAGAACAACTCCCTCTGCAAAATTACTGAGATTAGTTACAGCTCTCGGGGGGAAAAACACAAGCTTTAGACTTGAACGGAGCTGAGATGGCCCTCCTTCAACCAAAAAATGCATATAATAAAAGGGGAAATAAAATAGGCTCCTTGCTCGCCAAACAAATTAGACAACAACAAGGCAATGTCAAAGAAATGTTAATCAACACATGAAGACCCTGCACAGGAGAAGAAGGTAAACTTAAAGCAATAAAAATTGGGTCTTTGCTCGACAAACAAATTAGACATTGAGAAGATTATGTCAAAGAAATTTTAAATAACACAGGAAGACTCTGCATGGAAAAAGAAAGTAAACTTAAAGCCTTTCACAAATTTGTATGCTCTTTACACATCTGCCTCGCAACTCCAAAACACCCAATAAGATTATAATGATAAAGCCCATATGGCCCAAATCTCAGCTGACCAGAGGGAACTTCTGGAATCTCTGATAACAGAAGATCAAGTGAAAATAGTGATTAAAACCCTGCACCTCACCTCACAAAACCTTTCAAATCATTTGCACCTGAGTCTGGAGTCACTCCCTCAGTGGGGAAGCCACAATTACTTTGATTGCTAACCCAGTGGAAGAATCCCAATTTATGCACCTCCTATAGACCCATTGTCTTACATAATATTGATGTCAAGATATATTCCAATATTTTAGCTACTCCACTAGAAACTATCCTCCCAAGCCTCATTCATCCTGATCAATCAGGAGTTATCCAAAATAGACAAACCCAGGATAATCTACACATAATGATTCACCCGATTGAAAAATCACAGAAGAAGGTTGTCCCATTGATTCTGGTCACTGTCGATGCTGAGAAGGTCTTTGATTAGGTGGACTAGGGATTCTAATATCACATTCTGCTTCAATTAGGAGTTGGCTCTGGTACTGGTAACGGCACTGCCTAACTATCAAAGCTGGGTCTCGAGAGTAACCTTAAATGGTAGACTATTTCCTTCCTTCAACAATAGACAAGGCTTTCAGCAGGGATGTCAGTTGTCTCCCTTTCTATTTGCCCTAACCTCCTCCCCAACAATTAGCGAGGTCAAAGATATTAAGGGATTGCGCTTTGGTCAAAACACACATAGGGGGATATGTACAAGTACTGGCGAAAACTATTGCTAACGTTAGTTAGCGGCAGTTTTCCTACCGCCGTGTACAGCTGAAAACTATCGCCATGTTAGCGACGTATTTACAAGCCTTCGCTACATGGCGATAGCTTCAGGGATCGGCGGCGAAAACTTCCACTAACATTAGCGCGATGGCGATAGGAATTCCGGCGTTAGCGGGTGAAAACCAACTAAAGGCCCATTAGCGGCAAAAAAACGCACATTAGTCAGCCCAACGTGAGTTTTTCTTGCCTCTAATGGAAAAAATAGCCTATCAGTCGACCTCCAATAGAAAATAGGCAAATAAAAACAATGAAATGCAGAATTGAGCAGCCAGGGCCAAGTGCAGCACAAATCAACAACCCCCTGAAGCCACCCAACATCCAGGATGACCAGGATGAGAGCCTGGATGCCTCGCTGGCCCTGCGCCTGGAGCCTGGATGCCTCGCTGGACCTGCGCCTGGAGCCTGGATGCCTCGCTGGACCTGCGCCTGGAGGCCTCGCTGGACCTGTGCCTGGAGCCTGGATGCCTTGCTGGACCTGGAGTGGAATGCGGAGGAGCTGTGGAGTCGATGAGCCGTGGCGGTAGACATTGAGGCGCGGCGATCGCCCGTACCTGGTGGTGAAGTCTGGCCGGTCGCATGGAGACACGTTGCTGACCTGTGTGAGAAGACCGCCTTGCGCCCCTTGGAGCTGTGAATGGTAGAGGGGCACCTGCGCACCAACGTAGGGAGGTCTGCATCGCATACTATGATCCACCACTACACCGGGGTGCAGAGAGGGGATTACCAACGGTGGGCGGTGCCCCTCTGCATCACAGGCCGGATGATGTTGCGCTGGCCGGACGCTGTGGAGGGTGAGGCCCCTGAGCTGCGCCGGACTTGTGTGGTGGGAGCGCTGCAACTTCATGCCCAAGTGGGCCCTGCAGCCTCAACTGCATTGGGAGGTTCACCAACGGATTTGGCGGCGACTGCTTTACCCAGGCTTGTGAAATCCCACCTGGCTAAGGCTCCTGCTGGCTGAGTCACAGATTTGGAGAGAGTGCAGAGTTTTGCGCCACGGTGTCAATGTCCAGGTAAGGAGAAGGTGGGACGCGTAGCAGAGGAGGCCCGGGGGTCGAGTCGCCCAGGCCTAGCTCCTGTAGATGATGCACCCCCAGTGGCGGCTTATCCGCTATGGCGGAAGAGCATCACCCCACTGCTTTCAAGCAGTGCAAAAGAGGAACAATCATCACATGATGATAACTTCCTGATGTAATCGTGCCATGTTTCCTTTGCTGGCGGGAGGGTGGGTAGGGCTGCTCCACTCACGGAGCAGGGCATGGGCGGAGTGGCATGCCCACTCAAGTGCGCAATGACTGTTTGTTCAGCCTGCTCAGGCCGCCCAAAGCAGTCATGCGCTCTGTCCTGTTTGCAATGCATGCTGCATTACAGCCTGCATGGAGAACATGCCCACCCCTCCAGCCCCTGGATGAACGCCTCGTCCCGGTGCTAATGACCACTCCCAAAGTTGCATTGCAGCGTTGTGATTGGCTTAGGGGAGGGAGCCTGGCTGCCTACTTCCTGTTCCTGGAAGCAGACTCAGGAGAGCAGGAGCAACGAAGACACGGGACCCGGCCTCGAGGTAAGATTTCTCTCATTTAAATATTCACAACACCCGCTCACACACACACCCCCGTGTCCATGCCCCTTCCAGTGTCCTTTCCGTAGTTTCCCACCTCCCAGCTGTCCAGTCCCCCCCAGAGTACTTCTCAATGGCGGCTGCTGTGCGGCCATGCGCAGCGGCATGCCACTGGTGTGCCAAAGGTATATATGAAGTTACGACGCATACCATTACATCGCATTCCATTACAATGCATACCAATACTAGGCATATTGCAACAGTAGGGAAGGTGTTGGATAGCGGAGATGTAAATATTACTATTCCCACTTCAGTGAGTGCAACCCTAAAACTAAACCTTGCACCCCAAAGCACACCCTGAACCCTAAAATTCATCTTTGAGCCCCCAAAAAACACACTAAAAATCATATTTGACCCAAATGCACACCCCAAATTTCATAATTGACCCCAAAACACACCCCAATTTTCTGATTTTACCCCATAACACACCCCAAATTTCATCTCCGACACCCGAAACCCATACCCACCTTAAAACTTAAAAATACCCCATTACTGACCTCACAATGCGTTGTAATGGAATGCCATGTAAAGGCACCTGTGTTGTTGGAGTTGCATTGTGAAGGCATTACGATGTAATGCCTGCATTGTAATGGGCGTCTCCCGTGCCAAGGGCAAGCCACAGGCAAGCCCATCTGCGTCCGTCTGCCCCTGGACCGCGCTCAGCACCAAGGACCCTTCCTCTCGGACACTCCACTGCTACGACTCCAGCACCCTCCTCGCCATCAACCCTGGACACCACATCGCCTGGCAGGACCAACCGCTAATCCGGACCAGACATCGCCATCACTGACAGCTACTAAATCACCCACAAGGACCACCCCGACCGTCCAGGAGGAGACATTGCCATCACCTACAGAAGCACACTCCAACTAACCATGCACTCTAATGACCCAACGGTGACCATGGAGCACCTCAACTTCCAGATCCGGACCAACCCCAACCCCATCCTCTGTGGCACCCTCATCTGCAGGCCCCCCGGGCCATGGACCCCCATTCTCCGATACCATTGTAGAGCTCATTGCACCCCAGGCTCTCCCATCCATCGGCGACATCCTACTTGGTGAACTCAAGTTCCAACTGGACAACCCCAGTGACCAGAACACCACCCCCTCCTGGGGAAGCTCCCCAACATCAGACTCAGCAGCTAGTCACTGCAGCAAGCCACATAGCAGGACACACGGTCAAGCACATCTCCTCCGCCAGCGGGAACTTCAACTACAGCCACACCACCGGACTCTCCTGGACCGACCATCATTGTATACATCACGTCTTCACCATGCCCACTGTACACCACCGCCATCATCGCCCCCCCTCGCAGCTGGATCAAGGCCACCCAAGAACGTCTCATCAACTCCCTCAGCACCACCACTCCGCCAACACTTACAGACGATGACACCGCAGCAAGCAACCACCACCGATGGATCTCCAACTGCGCCGACACCCTGGCACCCCTCAAGAACAGACCAGGCAAAATCTAGCACCACGTTGCGCCGTATTTACAAAGTGACGCATGTAGGAATATGCGTGACCTTGTGAAGCCCGGTGCCACATCATACCTGCATCAGGTATGATGTATGCAGGGTGTGCGTTCCCATGCAACATGCCCACAATCGTAGGATGGCACTGCGTCAGTACCTTGCGTGACTCAGTGCCACAGGGATAGGCTGGCCCCATGCATTGCTGGAGTTGCGTCATGCTTGTGACACAACTGCAGCAATGCGTGACTTTAGCGCTCACAGATACGTCAGGATTCCAGACGTATCTGTCATTACTTGCGACATGGAGCGCTGTCCAGTGAATCCAGCGCATCCATGGCGTCGCAAGAAGGGCGTAGTGAAAAGTGTTGCAATGCTGTCTTGTCGCAGCGCTGCAACACTTTTCATGAGTGAGGCCCAGGAATGCGCACTATCTTATTGATGCTGCGCATTCCTGCCCTGTAGTTTTGTCGCAGAGCAGCAACATTGCTTGCAGCGCGGTCCAGCACAAATACCTGCTGAAATGAGGCCCCAAGTGTTATCTCCATTTTTAAGACCAACTATTTTCTGGTCTTAAAAAACTGCCTCTAACTGCAGTTAGAGGCAGTTTTTTTGGTCTTCCACACTTCAGGAAATCCCTTGTAAATATCGCGAAGTGCGGTTAGCGGCCGTTTTTGCACGGGAACGCCTCCCTTGCATGTCATTATCGCTAACAGAAGTGGCGATCTTTAAAATGGACGTTTTCGCCGGAAAACTGCCGTTAACAGAGTGTAGCAACAGCTTGTACATACGGCGATACAAATATCGCCGCAAAACCGTCTGAAAAGTGCTGCTAAAGCGGCGTTAACCCCTTGTACATATGCCCCACATAAAGTGCTGCTGTTTGCAGATGGCTTTTTATTTGTTCTTACACTGCCGTAAAGCCGCTAAGGTGCAACTCAATTTCATGTAGGTTCCAACTCCATCTTAGGTAATGCAGGTAGCTATCTTCCCAATTTCAGACAATGGAAATCGCCATCTTTTCCTATTTATGCAGAATCATTGTCATGTCTGCCATCTGACACAGATGCAATCTGACCTTATTTTTTCAAGAACTGTTAAATCATCAAATCAATGACATAGATATAACACCTGATGCGGCATCAGTCTGGGACAAGCGTCTACTTATCGCCATGTCAAGGTCAAATAAAAGTAAATACAGACATAAAGCCAAAATAGTGTAGTCTGAATTCAGGCCCTCTCACCTTATATGTTCATAAGGAAACATCTAGGACCCACAGTTGATGCACATAGTCTATGTCAAACATTCCTAAACTTAGGTCAGAAATTCCAATCTCTGATAAGATTTAGTACATAAGGACAGCTACTTGACCACTTGGGGAAAGAGGTCCTTTGCCCAGATTATCGTACAAGATTCTGCCATAGTCTGTCTCACCTACTGCCAGTGCACTTTGAAGATGTTACATCTCGCCTAAAGCAGATAAAGCAGAGTCCTGGAGGAAGGCCGCTACCTTAGCGGGTGTTTGCCCTTCGCGGAGAACATTGTCTTCACTCTGCTGATAAAGACGGCTTTTACTGTCAACAAGTTATGCAGTGCATTTCTTCTCATTACGACACTTCAGACTGCAAGTTGCTCTACTTTCCATGCGCTCTTAGTGTAGCACATAGAAGCATGTGTTAGGGTATTAGGCGCTAGATGACAATTTAACCATGTTAGAAATGTTCATTTTAATCTCATTATTCATAACGTGTCTTCTTACTGTGTTTATAATATTCTATGTAGTTGTTTTAGACATACGAAGAAACAGGTTATTCCTGGAGTAATAGGTGCAGTGTGTGTAGGATATTGTGAATAATGAAACAGGTTTGTTGCTGTTACCACAGTGCCCCTGATCCCTTCACAGGGATTGTTAGTAACCCAAAAGCAATAACTCTACTTCAACCAGGCATTGAATAGTGTTCTGCGGGGCTACAATAACCTGTCTTTCACATTCATCGTTGGTGAAGTGAACCGGGTTCACCCATGTCACCCGTTTGTGGGAAGGCAAGCCTTGTAGAACTACGTCAAAGTAATAGTTTATGCAACAGTTGGTGCCCAATGTGGAGCTTGTATCTTACAGTTATGCTTTGGGTAGTTTTTCACTATTCACACACATGTGAACGATTATTACGTCATTACAAAGACATTCGTAGTAATCATGGTTACCTACTACTAGGGATAAGTGAGCACCTATTCACACAGGTTTGTCATGCTTTACTCATAAAAGTTTATTCCCCATCTGTGGGTTTTCTAATTCTTTGATTCCAATTTTCAATTGAATCCATTCAATATGGCGGCACCAATTGTAATAGGGGCCAGTTACACGGAAGCTGTCACTCAGCATCTCAAAGCTTGAGGTTTCCCCATTGAGGGGGGAATGGGGTTACTTTTGTAATAGCTGCACATGAGGCTCATGCCTTTGATACATTTAACTCATGGGTGGAGTTTGAGTGTATCGATGCTGCTTTGGGGCAGTTTTGTGCCTATATGGCAGTAATACCACCTGCACACTACAGGGCTTACCAAGATTTGAAAATCCCTTTAACTTGTCAGGAACACCAGAATTGGTTTGATGGTCAATTACCACACAAGCACAGAAATGTCTGTTTGTGGTCCCTGAGTAATGTAGGGGCTATGTGGCCAGTCTTGGCTGGCTACACTCTTGTTCCACACAGAGTGGTACCCATATTAATATCACATCATTATACAATTAGTTTTAAGAAATCGAAGACAGCCAACCTGAAGGTGAACTTCTTGGGATACGAGTTATCCATTGAGGGCAAGGGTCTAGCTCTGGACTTCCTTCAGAAGTGTGCTACCATGCAGCCTCCTGATACACTGAAAAAGTTGCAATCCCTGTTGGGATTTCTTAACTTTGGATTCACTTATTTGCATCACTATGCTGAGAGAGTGAAGCCTTTTTATGACCTGATTTCCTCACTTTCTCATATAAACAATGGATGAGCATGCACACTGATATCACGCATGCTCCACAAGCAGCGATGCTTGAGACTAAACATATACAGACTAGGGATAATAAAACCAACTTAGTTATCAGAGTTATACCCAATCGGTAATGAGACAGAATATCGAGGTAAAAACAACATTAATATTGAGTTGGAAATATCGTGGAATGGAAATATAGAGTGCAAGAATATCATTATCAAGAATATCGATTTGAAGGTAAGTAATATCGATTTTAAAAATATAGAAGTCATTAATGACATTTGCAAAAATATAGTTGTTTAAAATATCGATTTTCTAATTAGTGTTATGTATTTTAGTATATATTTTAAATGTATGTCAAGTATTGTTTATGTTTTTAAATATATGTGTTAAACTTCTAGTAGTTATTACATTTAATTTAATTTAATTTTGCGTCTTTTTAGTTCTGTAGCAGGTTGTGGATTTATAGGGGATTAGGGTGGGAAGTAATTTAATTATAATAAATTAATGGTTAATTTGTATTTACTTATATTTATTTAATTGATATTTAATAATGTTAATTGTGCTTTTAATTTTTTGGGGTAAATGTTATGTGTGGGTTGTGGGGTTTGTAGGGATAAAAGGTGGGAAGTAATTGATTTTTAATTAATTAATAATTAGTTGTTAATTAATATTAATTAATTAATTAATTGATATTTAATGATGGTAATTGTGTAATTTTGTAGGTGCACGTTGTGGGGCTAATAGGGGTAAAGGGTGGGAAGTACTTTATTTTTAATTAATTATTAAGTAGTTGTTAATTAATATTGATTAATTAATTGGTAATTCATTAAAGCAATTGTGTATTTTTTCTTTTTTTTGGTGCGGATTGTGGGGTTAATAGGCGCAAAGGGTGGGAAGTAATTTATTTTTAATTATTTAATAATTAGTTGATAATTAATATTAACTAATTGATAATTAATTATGTTAATTGTTTAATTACATTTTTTGGGGGTGTGGATTTTGGGTTTATAGGGATAAAAGGTGGGTAGTAAATTAATTTTTACAAAATTTATAATTAGTTGTTAAATACTATTGGTTATTTAATTGAAAATTAATTTTAACTGTGTAATTAATGTTTTTAAAGTTCAATTTTAGGTGCGGGTTGTGGGGATTAGCGGTAAATGGTGTGAAGTTAATCAATTTCAATGAATTATAATTTGTTTTTTAATTAAAAATATTGTTTAATTGATAATTAATTATGTTAATTGTACAAATATATATATTTTTTTACATTTTATATGTGGGTTTTTGCAACCCAACGCATTCCCTACTGTTGTACTGACTGGAGTGAAAATAGTAAATTTTACCCCTCCGCAATCCAACGCTTTCCCTACTGTTGCACTGACTGGAGTGAGAATAGTACATTTTACCCCTGCGCAATCCAACGCTTTCATTACAATTGCACTGAATGGAGTGGGAATAGTAAATTTTCCCCCTCCGTAATCCAGCGCTTTCCCTACTGGTGCACTGACTTGAGTGAGAATGGTAAATTTTACCCTTCCGCAATCCAACGCTTTCCCTACTGTTGCACTGACTGGAGTGGAAATAGTAAATTTTACCCCTCCGCAATTCAACACTTTTCCTACTGTTGCACTGACTGGAGTGGGAATTGCTTTTTTTTGTTAATTATATATATATATGTGTGTGTTTAAATTTTTTAAAAGACGTTTATTTGTTGTATTTGTTCAAATAAACATTTAATTATATATTTTTTTATAAATTAAAGTTAGTATTTAATTTGTTTATTTTAATATTTTAAATTATATATATTTTAAATTCAATATTTAATAGAACTATATTATTGTAAACTATATATTTTTTTCAACATTTTGTATTTACCTGTTTAAGTATAGGGAGTCGATATTTTTGCATTCTATATTTTTACCTTAATATTTTTTACATCTATATTTTTGTGATCGATATTCTGTCAGTGAACCAGGCAATCACTATGGTTATACCTATGTGATCTACAATGATGGATGGAACGTTACTAATACTAATGAGTCTCACTTGTATTCTCTAGCTGAAGCACCTTTTGCTTCCATTGAAAAAATCCTTATAGATGTACAAACAGCTATTTTAAAGCAGCGCCCTTTGGTGCAGGGAAAACATATCATTGTTGTTTCTTCCATACCAGCACCAGTAGTGGCCACCAAGGCAAGTATTCCTAATGCTCACGCCCTATACCTAAGATGGGGACAGTGGTCCTCTTCTATAAGTGCAGTGGATGCAAAGTTTCAGTATGATCCTACTCTTAGTATCCAGGCTTTTCTCCAATTTATACCGCACATTGCTCTAACTCAAACCACTTTCCCTATTGAGTCTTACCAGAGCATATTCTGTACGGATGGCTCTGCCCAAGCTGCGATAGGAACAAAATATATGTACTCCGCAGCTTGTGCAGCAGTGGAAGGTGTAGTGAAGGATGGTAAATTCATTCCACAACACACCCACACTAAAATCTTAGGTGATAACACTGCACAGCATGCAGAATTACATGCCCTGTTAATTGCGCTACAAAAGGCTGGCTCATCAGTTTCCACACTTATTGTGTCCGACTCATCCTTTTGTGTGCAAGGGTACAATGCCGACTTGCAGCATTAGCGGTTCAATAAATTCAAGGTTTCAAAAGGAAAATAAACAGCTTTAGGGGAAGGTAGCTGTCTTACAAGACAAGTTTCCATTGGTCCATGTGAGGCACACTTTGGGCCATCAGCGTCACGGCATTCATACCAAAGGGAACTGTGAGGCCAACCTAGCGGCAAAGATTGTTAGAGTAGTAGTCTGTTAGACTTGCCATCCTTAGGGTGGTCTTCCCCCAAACCTTTCGCCTGCTTAACTCCTCTTTTTGCTGTATCTTTTTGTTGGCCATAGCACTTTACCACTGCTGACCAGTTCTAAAGTGCATGTGCTTCTCCCCTACACATGGTAACATTGTTGTATACACAATTGTCATATTTAATTTACTTGTAAGAACCTTGTATAGTGGTATACCATACACCCAGGGCCTGTAAATTAAACCCACACAAATAGCCTTTCAAACCTGTCTCAAGCCTGCCACTGCACGGCCTGTGTGTGTAGTTTACTGTCACTTCGACTTGGCATTTAAAACTCTTTGCCAAGCCTTAAACTTCCCTTTTATTACACATACGTCACCCCTAAGGTAGGCCCTAGGTATCCCATAAGGCAGGGCGCTGTGTAGGTAAAAGGTAGAACAACAATACTTGAGGAGGGTTACCTTATTTTGTTGGATCCTATTACAATCCACAAGACAAAATGTTGTGTTGCCACTATTTCACTTAGGTGTAGGATTGTTCACCGAAGTAAATCGGTGAAAATCACTAAGCCCTTCTGGGGTACATTTTAGGGTCCTCTCCCACAGGTACCACTTATGGCTTGCTTCATCATCACTTGATGAAAGTGTGACTATAAGGAGCACCCCCCCGATTAACCCTATGAAGCCTTATTGACTAAATAGTATGTATGTAGAAAACAATGGTTCTGGTGTGGCCTTAAAGGTCCAAAGCGAAAAAGTGACCCAGAAAGGGGCACTGCGTTCTAAGGGAATTTTGGAGCTGAATTTTTATTATTACTTTATCAAAGCTGAATCAGCAGCATTCTGGAACGTGCTAACAGCATGATTAAACAGGTTTTGACTGCTAGGGTGCTACGGTCAGGTCTTAGTTTCTGAAATAATCTGTATGGAGTTCAGAGAACATTAAATAACCTGCCTATACGAGTATTGGGAGGACGCACTCCATATGTGGGTTAAATAATCAGGGAAGGTGGCGGGTGAAATACATTTGGCTTTGAGACACCTTTTAATGTTTACAGAAGATCGAAGAAGTCAGAGACAAGCTGTCTAACGTGAGCCAGTCTGACAGTGTCACCTGTGAAGAGAAGGTTATCACTGCTTCTGATGGGTAGGTTCCCAAGGTTGGGGACCTAGTTCTTGAAAAAAATCCCCAACAAGCAAGCTTTTGAGCCAACCTACCGACCACCCATCACGGTTCTTGAAGTAAAAGGCCACAGAACTGTCATTCTCCTTTGCTTGGCTCAAGGAGAAACAGACAGGTGTTTATTGACCATGTAAAAAAGAACTACGTGTGCAGTCCTTTACAGCAGACCTTTGCAGACATCAAGAAGGATTCAAAGAAGTGCCTCCCAGCCTCTCCCTACTTTGAATACCCTGTTCCCTGAATAAAGCAGTAACATTTCTGGCTCGAGTTCCCAGTGGATGATAAGTGAGCGTAACACTCTACACAGAACATTGAGTTCAACAAACACAGCTGATGCTGTCATTATGACAGTGATTACTGTCCAAAGTAATTCCATGGTTTACTATGAAATTCCACCTGACACTGCGTCACTTGAAGCAGTGCCCTTTCAAGTGCTTCGAGAGACCAATGACATTGAGGATGACTCTAGATATTTCACAAAGGACTTTTCAACCCCTTCTACAGTCATTCACCGCCAGAGACTGCTTTGCAATTATCAATGGTTGCGTGAAAGTATTTGGTTCCTCCGTGGTCCTGTACCTGGATTGCTCTTGGAACTTTTCTTTTCCTCCTGTGGCTATGAATGACACTCGTTGCTCTACTGTTACTTAATGGACATTTTGTGCCTGCAAGACCAATTGCATCACACATGGTTGGTGAACTACAACCACGCTCCTCATCCTACAAAGCCTGAAGAGGTCTCTACGCTGCGAAAATCAAAGCTTACCATGTGCTTGAGAGCATAAAATGGGAAAAAGTTTCATATCAGATTATGGGACCCACTGAGGCATTGCAATTGTCATATGTGATAAAAGTTTCAATAAATGATATTATAATGCCCAGTTCTATTTCAGATGATTGGGACATTGAGACTGTTAAACGAATGATGTCTGATTTATAGACATATGCTACTTCGAATAATGAAGATCCTTATTTGAATTCAGCTAATTACAAAGAAATGTATTTGTATCATCACTATGCATATCTTTATATACATAGGACCAGTTATCCTAGAGAAATTTATAACTAAACAATGTGACGCTCCACCTCCTGATAGTCATCCTAATTTCTTAAAGAAATTCCCTAACTTTCAGAGGTCTGACAGATCACACCCTTCAGCGTTCTACCTCATATAGAAGCCACAGTAGCTTCCAAAAAAATGTAATCACTACCAGCAAGCTGATTTACTCCACTCAGTTTAGTCAAAATCTGCACATTTAAAGATATGAGCATTGGAAAGCAAATGTTGATGAGAAAGTATTAGAGGAACAAAATTTTGGCAGATCCAAGGCAAAGAAGCCTTATTTTGGGTCTGCATTATACCAAAAGAAATGATCTTTGTAAACAAAACTATTCAACAGACTACCTGTCTGGGATTTGGAATAATGAAGGACTTAAAGAAACTTTCTATACCAAAAGCCAATTTGACCATGTTCAATAATTGGCAATTTCAAATGAATATGTCTGAATCAGACATAAATGATATCATACAAAATGGAACTTATAATTCAGCTCAATTCTGTACTGAAGGCTTAGCCTTACGGCCCTATAATTCAGGATCAATTAGGAGCAATTATACAATTAAGTTGGGCACTACAAACACTTAGCTCAGTTTTTGCGCATTCCGCAACTGCTCAATGAAACCGCCATGTTTGAACCGTATAATTTAACACTAACTCAGAAAAAATGGCAAAGAAAGAATCCACCTATAAACTATTGAGAATAGAATAAATGGAAGACACACCATTTACAGTTAGTGACACTCCACCTATTACCTAGTTAATGACTAGTATAATTTCCTTACCCATTACAAAGTTTCATTTTCACAACGGCCTAACATATAAATCCATTGGTTGGTATGAAACTATACACAATTGTTCCATTCATGAAAATGTCCTTTTTCCTACATCTGTTTAACTGTAAATGAAAATTACCTTGTGTATATTAGTACAGCAAATTGCAGAAATCCCCTTGGACCCTCCCTTCTGAGTGAGACCATATCATTACATGGAATGTGTAGTACTTTGATGCCAGGGTTAAGTTGTGTTTTATCTGTTTCCTCCATTGCATCCATTCCCACACATCATGAACTCCTGAATAAGCCTGGGCGGAGTTCCGCGTGCAAAAAAAACTCAGTCGCGTCACGTGGAGCTCCGCAAGCGGCGGAGTGTGTTAGAAAAATGCAGTTCGCGGTAATTTTCAGTGCCGGGTGTTTGTCCGCGCAGTGAAATTTTCACAAACATCATCGTGTACAGCGAAAGCGGGAGCAAGCTGGCACTGCTTCCTTTCTGCTGCTCGAGTAGATTTTCTACTCAAGCAGCAGCTTTCTCAACGCGAACGGATGGTTTCTCAAACTTGAGCAGTCGCGAGCATACACGGCCACTCGCATTGAGAAAGCCAACCGCCCGCGCTGAGAAATCTCGCCGGGAGGTTGATTTCCCTCGCTCGTGCTCGCCAGCTTGATGTTGACGAGCAGGAGCGAGGAAAAAACCTTCGCTCTGCTATACGGAGTGGGGTTTTTCGGAACTCTGCGAGGTCCGTGTAACGCAGAGTGCGGAAAACTCAGCGAGTGGAGCCGAGTTCACCGCCCAGGCTTACTCCTGAATAACGGTTCTCATTTTTTTCTAGCATGTTACTTGCTGTGGGCTGGAACCTGTCAGCCATACCTTGTTACAGTTTCGGAAACAATACAGTTTACACCCGCCACCTCAAAATATAATTAGGAACATCCTTTGGCCTCATAGAGACATGAAGTTTTTGCATTTTGATGGTCTAAAAAAGCTATTGTCTGTTCTGTTACAAAAAGAAGTCCCATTGACTTCAGGGGTTGAAACAAGCAGAACTGCTTCAGAAATTCAGAGGCTGTTACACATGCACTACCTGACACATTTTGCTGATATTGTGCAAACGATATTTAATTCATCTTTGATGGCTGGTGTTGTGCATCTTTTTAAGACCATTGGGTCTCGTCTGGTGACTGAATTTAAAACAGCCTCCGGACTGATTCCATCGTTTTTTCACTCTTTGTTCTCAAGCCTTCCTGGAGGGTTTCCAATCATCATACTACTAATCGGCTGTGGTATCATCATCTTTCTCCTGTTTTGACAAGGAAATCAACAACATGGAGTACACGTATCCAGTTGACCAAGGATGCAGAGAGACTCAAACACACTATATAGGACATGCTTGGCTATCTGAACTAAGCAAACACTGGATGCTCACATTTTGCAAAATGGATGCTACACAATTAAAAACAGTATTCTGGTGCATAAACTGTCTGACTGAAATCATCTTGGACTTACAGCTGGATCTGGAGACAATCATTCAACCTCTACACGATCATCAGAGACAATGCTGAGCAATGCAGCTGTCCCTTCTACACAATGCTACTTATGACAGCTCAATATCACCAGTGGCACTCTGGATGAGTGGCTTGACTCACTGTTATCTTTCGAGCCCCTTGGAGAGGAACCGAGATTACCACTGAGTGCTTTAGATGAGCAACCAATTGCTGGCCCATCGAATGTGCAGATTACTAATAATGAACACGCATTGTATGGTTTTCTTAAAGATCATAGGTATGCTGCAAGTGAACCCGACTTCGTTGATATGTCCCCTGATGAGGAATAAACTCAACATATTAGTCGACCAATGACACGCATTCACTCTACATACCACAAAGCCTGAGTGAACTATGAACTGACGAAAACCCTTTTTTCTTTTTTAATAATAGACTCTTTTTAATTTTTGCTTTTTTACTGTATATGTTTAATCTGGCCTATTTCATACCATCACTGGTATGTTTAAATGCCAACACACATAAAGCACTTTAGATAGATTATTCTGTATATATCTAATCATCAATTACCTAAAACAATGCAAAGATTAAATGTATTCATGCTTTGCTATACTTGCTATATATGTACATTTTTGCTATTTACATATATGAGGTATTGATTGCCTTTATTCTTTGTTATAAATATATTACATATTTGATGTTTATCTTATTTTAGGTACTTTAGATCTTAGTAAATTGAGAGCATGGATTTCCCTACATGTTAGCTAAATCCCTCTATGCTGGATACACCCCTATGACGTCACATTCAGACATACAAGCTGGGGTGACGTACAGCCCCTAAGGTCTGACTCCATTTTATGTAGGTTCCTACTCCATCTTAGGTAATGGAGGTCACCATCTTCCCAATTTCAGGCAATAGAAGTCGTCACCTTTTCCAATTCATGCAGAATCATTATCATGCCCACCATTTGACGCAGATGTTGCTTGACTTTATCTTTCCAAGAACTGTTAAAGCATCAAGTTGTTTGACTAATGACATAGATAAAACATCTGATGCGACATCAGTCTGGGAAAAGCATCTACTTACCACCATGTCAAGGTAAATAATTAGCAAATACAGATGTAAAGCCAAAATAGTATAGTCGGAATTGACATCTTCTCTCCTTATATGTTCATAAGGAATTGTCTGGGACACACACCTTGATGCACATAGTCTTTGACAAATATTCCTAAACTTATGTCAGAAATTACAATCTCTGATACGATTTAGTATATAAAGACCGCCCCTTGACCACTTGGGGAGAGAGGTCCTTAACCCAGATTATCTCATGGGATTCTGCCAGAGACGGTCTCACCTACTGCCAGCACTTTTCAAAGATGTTATATCTTGCCTAAAGCAGATAAAGACAAGTCCCAGAGGAAGGCGCTACCACAGCTTGTTTGCTCTTCGCTACTCTGTCTTCATTCCTTCGCTGATAAAGACAGCTTTTGCTGTCAACAAGGTATGCAGTGCACCGCTTCTCCCTAACAAACTCTAGACTACAAGTTGCTCTATTTTCCATGCTCTCTTAGTGTAGTGCATAGAAGTAGGTGTCAGGGTTGTAGGTGCTAGATTACATTTTAACCATGTTAGAAATGTTAATTTTATTCTAGTTATTCATAAAGTGCCTTCTTGCTGTTGTTATAATATTCTGTGTAGTTGTTCTAGACATACTGAGAAATAGGTAATTTCTGTAGTAATAAATACGTATAGTTAAAAGTGTTCATTCTTCTTGGGCAGTGTGTGTGTGTGTGTGATATTGTGAATAAATAGGTTTGCTACTGTTACCACGGTGCCCCTGATCCCTTCACAGGGATTGTAAGTAACCCAAAAGAAATAACTCTACCTCAACAAGGCATTGAATACTGTTTTGTGGGGCTACAATAATATGTCTTTCACATTCATCGTTGTTGCATTGAACTGAGTTTACCCGTGTCACTCGTGGGTGTGAAAGCAAACCTTGTAGAACTACACCAAAGTCGTAATTTAAGCAACAACATACCCTGATATCTTTCTCCCTCGTTTGCAGTGCCTGTTAACAGAACATGAATTAGTCTTAGGCTTCAAAACAAATATGTCAAACTCTGCAATCCTCGATTTAATGCTCCCCTCACAAGACGTTAAGAGGCCTAAAAAGGTCTCACAATTCTCATGGGCTACTGATTCAATAAAATACTTGGGTGTCACCATCACCCCCAAAATTGAAGATCTTTGTAAAGCTAACTTTCCTCCACTCCTAGCCTCATTAAAAGGGTATCTTTGTGGATAGAAAATCCCCCAACTTTCATGGCTGGGTAAAATAAATTCCATTAAAATGACATTACTCTCTAAACTACTTGGGTAACTGGTCGACCGAGAGTTTCATACACAGCGATGTGCCAGGCACAGAGAGAGATGAGGACTAAGGCTTGCAGACCTCAAGATGTATAACAAAGCATTCCAACTGGGGGTGGATATTGGCTGAATTGAGCTCTAGAAAGTCCCACAAGTAATGGCTACACATGGATAGAAGTATCGCGAGCCCCTGGCAATGAGATCTATTTTGGAAACCCAAGGTTGATCACCCAATTAATACTTACCTATGTACCCGACAGCCACAACCCTTAGAGAGTGGGACTCAATAAATAGACAGTCACACTTAACTACATATCCTTCCCCACACACTTCGATACACTTCAATCCTGCATTCACACCGGCTCTTTCACCAAACCCCTTCACATCTTGGCATAATGGTGATTACCTCATGATTTCTGATTTATTCCAAAATGGAGTGATTAAATCTTTTTTGAGCGTAACCGAAGCTTTTAAACAGCCAAGAGAGAGAGAGTGTGCACTATACACAGATAAGGCATTGGGTGCTTTAGCCATGTCTGAAAGAAGCAGTGACTGGAGACTTTACCCTCTTTGAAACTTGGATGCGGTGAACTACAGGATCAAAAGGCATAATCACACAACTTTATGCACTTTTACTAAACACTGCTCCCTATGACCAAAGCAAACAATGTCAGAGGTGGCAAAAGCTAATCAGGGTACCCTAGTCTGACATACAATGTCACATGGTTTGAAGAGACTTCATCAGGCAGTCAACAGCATATCTGGCAGAGAAGCCCATTATAATTATAAACTACTCCTAGATTGGTATCATTATCCAGCCACACTACATAAATGTTATACCACTGTTAGTCCAAAATGCTGGAGACGAGGTGATGAGATAGGGGATGCAAAAACATGTGGTGGGACTTGCCCTGTATTTCCCAAACTTATCTTGACATATGTGGGGTCTTTAGGACTATCTTGAGCTATTCTATTATTCAGAACATGTCCATAGTCCGACTAGGAATCAGACCACCCATCCTACAATATCAAACCAAGCTGACAGATTAGTTTTATGGATTTGATTTGGGGTAGGTAAAGTCACAGTGGCTTCATACTAGAAACCCCAGCCTCCAACCCCTAACTCACTAGTGTGCTCACCTGTGGAATGTCCTAGTAGGTTTTGAACTGCTGACTTATCTTTCTGAGGGGGTGCCATCCTTGTCTCTGCTGTGAGGCTGAAAGCCTTAAACCTTTTGATGCTTTGAGGTGGGTGTGGGGTTTAAATACTTGGTGATACCGTGAAGCATAAAGATTAACTGAAATCCGATTGAACGGAGGGTACTGGGTCCCTCCCGATTGCTTGTTTTGTGGAAGGCTTTCGAAAGGACAAGAGATGACTATGTGGGATTTATAGTTCATGGAGTGGGGAATCTTGGGGGGCAGAAGGGTGAGTTTAGTTTCAGATGAGGAACAATGATATTCTACACATTTTCATCTTGCAAGACTGATTTGTTTTACAATTTTATAGAAAGCCGCACTTTTTTTGTTCAACTCTGAAACCATAATTTTCTGTATATTATGCCTGTGTATTGGTGGACCCTTGTAATGCTGTGTCCCTGGTCTTTATTATTATGCCTACCTCTTCTGCTTTTAAAACAATAAAAACTGGTTAACTTAAAAACAGTATGACGCCTGCTTGGGATAGTGTTCCCCTCATTGTGAGTGCACAGTTAACTCAAAACTCGTTGTTTAATGATTGGTGTAGTGTTGGGGGTGGGGCTTGAGAAGGATCTACAATTAGAGGGATTAGAAGAGTCATGCACTTCATATGCTTTGTGATTGCTATCTGGGGGGGGCTCTGTTCTGAAACACTTTGATGCCCTGCACCCATACACACAAGTCAGACTAGGCTATTTAAATGGTATCCTTTCCTCAATGTGCTTTACAGCAATTAGATTTCCATATAACAATAAAATCAGCAATACAAAAATTTATATCAAAGCATGAAACAAAAAAGCTTTCTTTTGATTCTTAAAATAAGTGAGGGTTGGGGCAGAGAGATACAGGCAGAATACAGTTGATGGAGTTACCAGTACCAAGTGAACAGAAGGGTCCAACCTACATCAAGTAGACCGAGTGGCACTGATCTTAAATAGGTGCCACAATTGAGCAATGTTTCTGAGGCGCTGTATATCTGAAGGTCATAATTATCAACCCATAAACTTATTGGCAGCATATTATTGACTACCATTATATCATCAAGGTACGTATATAGAGGGAGTTATAAATTAATTTTTCTTAAATCTAACTCTGCATAACTTGAAGATATCATAAAGGTAAGTCTATAACAGTAAGTATTGATTTACCATTCTTAACTCTACATCTATCTATGTTGATGAAGATATATCAATGTATGTTGAAGATCCATCATCAAGCAAGACAGTTGTGGAATTAAGAAAAGCAAATTTATACTTACCTATGTAAATTTACAATGATAATAGAGTGATATATAATATTCTACAGTCAATGTTGTAGGGGGATGTGGAAAATCGGATATTCGGGTAATACATAACTCTGATGCTCTGCCTGCCTCAAAAACTGCAAAACCTCTGCCCAGTCAGAGTTCTCATCAAAAGGGACATGACTTCTCAAACTCTCCTGAGGAATACAAAAAAGTAATAGGTGGAATGCTTGAATTAATATCAGCCACTGATAATCGAGCCGCATCCAAGACCATCTTTATTTTTTGCCCACCATGTCACCTCAGACAAAACCCAGTCATATGCAAGTCAGTCTTGGTTCTCCTTCAAAAGAAACAGTCCAGCCCAAATTGCCAGGTCAGGTCCTCTCTGAATCAAATCCCAAGCAACCCCAGACCATTTTCAGACTATTTGGGCCTCCACAGTAAAGTGCAGCTATGTTCGAGTGGCACAGTGGGCACAGGACCTATGACTGGCATGCCTGTCGATCTCACTGGGTGGCATTGAGGAATACAAAGAAGTGATGGATGGAATGCTTGAATTAATCCTAGCCACTGGTAAATACTGGGGTCACATCCCAGTCCATTGTTTGTTTGGCCACCATTCCACCGCAGACAGAACCCCAGCCATATGCAAATCAGTGGTCCTGCTCCAATAGAGACTGCCCAGCCCAAAATGACAGGCCAGGTTTACTCTGAATAGGAACAGAAATAACCTCAAACTGGGTTCAGCCTATTTTGGCCTCAACAGTAAGGTGCAGCTTGGTTCCAGTGACAAAGTGAGCACAGAACCCATGTGTGGGCCTAGCTGTCCCACTTGGGGTGTTGCACTGTGAAATACATAAAAAGGATGAATGGAGTGCTTGAATTATTCTCAGCTTGATTCCAACGGCCACCTGCTTCTCCGTTCTCAAGTGGCTCAAGAAGATCCTTTGGCTAATTCCTCCGGCTGAAGGAAGTGGCCCGATTAGGGTCACTCGGGTCACTCACGACCACCTCTCAGCCTTCCATACTAATGAAGAGTCGATCAAACAGTTGAGAATACAAATCTATAACAGTTTATTCAAAGTTCGCTCAGAGCGGAGCCCTGTCTGCCCAGTTGCTAAGAGTGTTGCAGAGAGAGTCTGACATCAGCAAGCATAATGATACATTATGTACATTTCAGAATAAATGAAAACACGCCCCCCATGGAATTTTCCAGAGAGATGCAGCTGGACAGTAAATTACAAAGGAGTAGGTTTCGATTCCGAGGCGGGCACACATTATCTATCTCTCAAGGTTACTCTGCCTGTGCCCGCCACTAGACAAGTGGGAGAAGGCTTACATCTCAGAAGAAAGGTATGCATTAATAAGAACAGTGCATTCATTAGTGTGGCAGAGCCCAACTCTGAAGAAACATAACCTAGAGAAGGCCGTTTCTCGGAAATAGCAAAAATTAGCTTCGATCTACATCTAAAATGGCGCCTACACACAAAATGGCGCAGTGAATTCTAACTTATGTAAAACAATACGGAAACATAATTTTTATTCCAACAGACCCTCCTTTTAGCCTGAGCTAAGCAACATTTGTGTTATAATAAGAAAGACCTATAGTTCAGCGAATTATGAATACATTTAAGAGCACTCCATATCTTCAGCATCCGGGGGGGGGGGGACGGTAAGGAGGGAAGAGGTCTCAAAAATACCCTTGTCTATCTGCATGAGGTCATCGAGCTCTTTCTGAAGCATTATGGTTGCGTTAGTATCATGAACTTATCAAAACACAGCAAGAAATCCAAATCACAATGAAATATGTTACCTTTTCAAGGATCCAACCCCACCCACCGACCAATGACCAACTCCAATTGCCACTCTCCATTCCTTTTAAATTTTCTAAGATGTCTAGAAAGTGTTGGGTAATATTATTTTCCATATTAGTTACCCGACTACACACTGATCTCCTACTACTGCGCACACACCACCGCTCTTAGCTAAGATGAAGTCAACTGTATATCTGGTTTTCTCAGAATATATTCGCATACTTTCCAATTGGGTGGTAATGTCACGTAGAGCTGCCACTGTGGAATTCGATAGTATCTGTAACTTACATCCAAAATATTCCCTAGCCCTTTCACCTCTAGCCATGGCGGTACCACCAAAGGTAATGACGGAAGAGAGAATATACCCAAAAGTGATATCATGTTATTAACTTCCAAATCTGTCACCCCGTCACAGAATTCTGCTGTCAACTTTGTTTTTACCCACCGTCTGTTTGGCTTACCATACTTACAAGGCACACCTAAAGGGAGCACCATTCCTAAAGCAATATCATCTGTGCCATTATGAACATTTGAATAAGTACCATTAGACAAAAAATAAACTCCTGGATGCGCATAAAGTGGACCTTGATAATCTACAAGGGTATATCTAGTGTCCTTTTTTCTAGAGACATTGTATTTTTGAACAATATTATCCCAGAACAATTGACATACAGAAATGCATCAGTGCTGTTTACTATTGGACAACAGGCGGGATAATATCCGGCTTTTCGGGTGACTGTTAAATCTTGGTAATGCCATCCTACCAAGGTAATGTTCTGCTTTCTCATATACAAATTATCACAATATGTATCATTGTCAGAACCTGGATATCCCTTTCCTCGTGGCTTCCTATAATATAGACAAGAATCGGGATACCCCAGGCTAAACTCACCTCTACGAAATGGGCTGGGCGGGTATACGTATAATTAACCAACGACAATGGGTAAGCAGT
Source organism: Calotriton arnoldi (assembly GCA_963921515.1). Lineage (NCBI taxonomy): Eukaryota > Metazoa > Chordata > Amphibia > Caudata > Salamandridae > Calotriton > Calotriton arnoldi. Next base: position 460,812 of record CAWUFW010003238.1, read on the forward strand.
CCATAAACTTGTAACAGATTCGGTAGGATAACAAGCTGTATCTCCTCCAAAGAACCTTTTATGTGAGTCTAGGAATACATTACTCGGGACTGTCCTTTTTGTACGAACTTGAGAAACAATCTTGCGTCTAGTACATGATGGTGCATTCTGATCAAATTCCAAAACCCAAGACACCCCGCCCAAAATCAACAACAGCAACAACACAAGAGGAACACAGAGTATTTTTTGCTTGGTAGACATTTTTGTACGTGAACAAGGGGAATTACTGGCTGCTCTTCGTCAGCAACCATTCTGCCAAAGGGGTGCATAGCAACTGATAAAGCAAGGGGGCAAATTGCCAGCAAGAGAAGTATACAAGTTCCCAGTGTCCATCAAAGCCTCACCGGTACAGGCTCCTATTGTTCATCAAAACGTTGGCGCTCTTGAGCACCGGTGGTGGAGCTTGCTCTGTCCTAAGCTCTTGATGTATCCCACGCAGATCAGGATAATGTACCCCCAATGGGAATACGTTCAATCTATCCTGTCCAATGTTCAAACAGTTTACAAATCTCACATCACCCTAAACTAACTACGTTGGTACTATAGCAAAGTACACCCTAACCTACACAGTCCATCCCTGACTAATCTGACTTCTCCTTTGGTGCACTATTCCTCAGCCGAGGACGCAGATTGTACCTGGTGACTCCAGGCACAGAGGGATCAGCGAAAAGGGGTTTCTGAATAGCTCTTATCTCTGGTGGGACAACCTCATTCAGGCTGTCGTCATTCTCCTTGTCACTTTGCGTCCATGTAAGGACAGCGTCGCTGAATGGAACAAAACGAGGAATCTGTTCACACTCCTGGTCAGCTACCCCCTCCTTTACCCATTGGTCATAGTGTAACGGCAGGGGCACCCTTCTTCAATGGGAGGCATGGATCCAGTTCTTGTGTCCAGAAACTTTAATGGCAGTGCGGGTTGCCAGCAAAACCTGGAGTGGCCCCTTCCAACGCAGCTCCAAACTCTTCTTCCGCTGAACATTTTGAACCAATATGTAGTCGCCGGGCTGAATGTCGTGTCCGGGCCCCTCTGGCGTAGCTGGTAGGGTGCCCCGGACCTGTTGGTGAATAGAATGCAGACTTTCAGTTAACTGGCATAGGTAATCAATCAACAAAGAGTAATCAATATCGGAAAACCGTTGAGGACGCGGGACGCCCCAGACATTTGCCGGGCGTCCAAACACGACCTCATTGGTGACAATCCTGTCCTAGAATGTGCTGTAGTTTTTGTTGACAAAAGTGCCAATGGCAGGGCATCTGGCCATTGTAACCCTGTTGTCTCCTGAATCTTAGCCATTTTCAGTTAGAGAGTGCCATTGTACTTCTCAACCAAACCTGCTGACTGCGGGTGGTTTGAAGCATGAAACTCCTGTTTTATGTGCAAACCATCACAAATTAACTGAATAACCTTGGCAATGAAATGACTTCCGTTATCACTCCAAATCAAATGGGGCAAGCCAAAATGAGGAAAGAACTCCTTCAGGAGTACCTTTGCAGTCGTAACGGCTGTATTGTCTTTAGTAGGATAAGCTTCAACCCATTTACTAAAAGCACAAACAACCACTAAGACATACTTCAAATTATTGCACCTTTCCAGTTCTATAAAGTCCATCTGGAGGACTTCAAAAGGGAAAGTAGGCGGTGCAAAATTGCCGGGTGGGGTAGGAGTACCTTTTCCAGGATTGTGCATCATGCACACCATACAGTACTTCACTAAATGTGCAACAGTCTTTGAAATGTTATCATTCTGCCATACAGGATCTAACAACTTGCAAATACCCTTAGCACTAATATGGGCTGGGCCGTGGGCCATCGTAACTACGGGGAGTACATATGCGTCTAGCAGCATCCATCTCTGCTTCCCTGACTTATCAATCCAACACCCCTCATTGTTCAATTGTGCTGTACTTTCTTGCCATACTGCTAACTCTTCTATTGTAGCTTCACTTTGTATCTCCTTCACGTTCTCGAGTGTATCCTCAAACATAGTGACTTCAGGCACCCACCTAGCGGGACCTGCTACAAACATTCTTTTCATTTTAGTCCGGGCTGTTTCCTTTGCTGTCTGATCTGCAAAAGCATTTTCCCTACCTACATCGTCAGTAACTTTCCGGTGGGCACCACACTTCACAATCGCCAATTTCTTAGGGAGTGTCAAGGCAGACAAAAGCCTCAATATAAGGTGCCAATGTTGAATCCTAGTGCCATGCGAAGTAAGAAACCCTGTCTCAGCCCAGAGTCGCCCAAAGTTGTGCGCGACTCCGAAGGCGTACTGGCTGTCTGTATAAATATTGACAACCAGTCCCTCACTCAATTCGCAAGCTCGTATCAGGGCAACAAGCTCAGCAGCTTGGGCCGACTGATAGGGAACTCGTGATGTTTCAACTACTGTATGTAGCGTGGTGACAGCATATGCAGCAGTTGTAGTGCCATCTGGTAATTTAAAACAAGAGCCATCGACATATAGTTCCCTTTGTGGGTCAGATAAGGGAACATCAGTCAAGTGTACCCGTCCTTTCGTCTCTTCCTCTGTCTGGAAGATGCAATCATGTTTATCAACTACATCGTTCTCAGAAGGGAGGGGTAGTAACGTGGCCGGATTCAGAGTGGCACATCTTTTAATCGTGATGTGTTTGGCAAACAAAGTTAATTCATAACCAGTCAGACGTGCACTGGTGAGGTGCTGTGTCTTGGTCTTATTCAAAAGTGTATCGACAGCATGGGGTACCATGGCTGTGAGGTCAGTATCAAGTACGAGTCCGGCTGATTGTCTTATCGAGACGGCCACAGTCGCGACCGCTCTTAGACAGCTCGGGAGGGCTCTCGCGACAGGGTCAAGAACAGCAGAGAAATAACCACACGGCCGTTGCTTATCTCTGAATTTTTGTGTTAAAACTGAAAGCGCGCAACCGACCATCTCATGAACGTACAACAGAAATAGTTTAGTGTAATCTGGAGTGCCAAGTACTGGAGCCGAAAAAAGCGCAGTTTTCAATTGCTAAAAAGACTGCTGACAGTCAGGCGTCCAAGGCAGGGGCTCATGCACATTTTTTAGTGTTAGTGAAAGCAGAGGTTTATTAGTAACAAGTAGTTAGGTATTCACTGCCGACAGTAGGAAGTGATACCTATAAAAGAGCGCACATCTTTCTGAGTTTGTGGAACAGGCATTTTAACAATAGTACTAATGAGCTCCGGGGTCAATCTCCTACCCTCCTTCGACAGTAGGTGACCTAAATAGGTGACCTTCTGTCGACAATATTGAAATTTAGAAAGGGACACCTTATGTCCATGTTGGACCAAATGCAACAACAATTTAACTGTACAGTCTTTGCAACCTTGTTCCGTGTCAGAAGCGATGTGCAAGTCATCAACATACTGCACCAATACATTACCTGAGGGAAGCGAAAGGGAATCCAATTGGCTCTTTAATGCTTGACTATAAATACTTGGACTTTCTGTATAGCCCTAAGGAGCTCAACAGAATCTAAAGCTCCTACCAGCTAGGGTAAAACCAAACAAGTACCTGCTATCTGGATGAATAGGAATACTGAAGAATGCATTTTTCAAATCAATTACAGAGAAAAATTTAGCAGTAGTAGGAATCATTGTCAAAAGAGTAGTAATGTCAGGAACCACTGGAAACTGAGGGACCACTATTTTATTAACCTCGCGCAAATCAATCACGAAACGGTAAACATCTTCATGGTCATCAGGAGAACCTGAGGGCGTCCTTTTAAGAATTGGAAGAATAGGGCTATTGCAAATATTAGCAGTTGTCTCCTCAATCACTCCCTTCTTAATCAAATCCTGTATAATTTGCAATAGAGCTCGCTCTCCTGCCTGTGGTATTTTATACTGATGCATACGGGGCAAAATAGCACCATCCTTAACCTGAATCGAAACTGGAGATATCTGCAACAAACCCACATCTGTGTCACCTGTCGCCCACAAAGTGGGTGGCACATCTTTAAACTCAACAGGGAGGGGTGCATCTTTGGACAAACACTGCTTGGTGCATGCCACATCTGGACCCATGGTCATATAAACACCTGCCGGAGAACAATAAATCGTGGCATACAGTTTCTTCAACAAATCCAAACTAATCAAATTCTCGCCACAATTAGATGTCAACAAGAATGGCGAATCCACAGTGAAAGGACCAATAGTCAATGCAAGAGGTTTTGAAATGGGGCTTACAACCGGTACACCAGAGAAGCCAACCGACACATTATTATGGCCAGACAGAGCCGCCCCAGGGACCATATTTCGAGAAACAGAACTTTTTGTTGCACCTGTGTCCACTAAAAATTCCTTTGTCGAACCTTGCAGTTCTGCTGATACATAAGGACCACGCTGGTCTACAGGTTTCGGAACTGGTCCCCCACTCTGTCCCTGGCTGTCCTAGCTGTAAGACATCCCCGTCACTTCTTCCATGTCATATTCATCATGGTAATACTGTCCATCACGAGGGTCATCAAAGTAATTATTATCAGAACGACCCTGCGAGGCTACAGCATTCTGAGTTCTATCAGCCCCACCAGCTCCACGACCCCGTCCACGAGAACCTCGCCCTCTCGGGACCAATACCTTCTGCAAAAGCACAGGACACTTGCTGCACCAGTGACCCTCCTCCTTACAATACGCACACTGATTTGGCCCCAAAGGCGTAGTTGTTGGCTGCCTACTAGTGCGTGGAAGCTGTCGGGCAAGACCGCCACGTGCTCTCCCAATCCCTCTAAAAGCCTGCTGTAACAACACCTTCGTCTTTAAATCCTTATGTCTCTTCTCTGTCCTCTCCTTTTCCTCATTATCCCTTTGCTCATAATATTGTGCCATATTCAAAATAACAGAGGGAGAGGAGGTGGACCAGATACTCTCAGTGGCTTGCAATCGAGTCGCAATTTCAGGAAGCAAGTTAGAAACAAATCTATTGACAAACAACCGAACACCGCCCTCGATGGACAAATCCTGTCCACTATAGTCCTAAAATGTGCCTTCAAATCGAGTGAAAAAATCAGACACACTCTCATCTGTCTTCTGCCGACAGGCCGACAATTTGTCCCAATCCACCTTTCTTGGCGGAATAAGAGAATGCATATACGTAATTACACGACCTGGGAAAGCTAAAATCTCCGCTCGAGGCTTATCACCGGGCTTCCTTTCCTGATCCCATGCCTTAATCTGGTCCCAAGTACCACCCAATTCTGGAACATGATCTTGAGTATGAACCTGCCTCCAAATATCGACCGGAACAAGAAGACCAAAGAACATTTCAATATCAGCAAGAGTCATCACCGTGGAAGAAGCAACTTCAGTCAGTTCTTTATAATAAGCAGTGGTATTCTTCCTAGGATCACGCAAATGAGTCTTAAGAGACAAAACTTCACTTCTTTTCCACGGAGTTTAAACCCATTGCTCCTGAAACCTGGCCGCCACCGCCGCTCGAGTAACATTACCACGGACATCTGTTAACTCTGGTACCTCGGGGTGATAGATGGGATGAACCTCTCTCATCGGAAACTGGGACACCGTGGTGGGACTCTTCTCAAGTAGCCTACCCCTGTAAGCAATCAATGTTGTAACACTGCCAAAAACTTGGCCAGGCTCGATATTACTAACATATACACGATCTTTAATATCATATTGAATCTGTTGTGCAGCATCCTTAAAACACTGCTCCCAAATACTAATCAACGTAGCAAACACATACTTAAGGGAATGCTGTTGTACAAAGGGCTCATAATCTTTCATCACACTCCAAACATCTTCCACACTGTAAATAGTATTACGACCCCACTGCGCAGCCTGATTAGCCACTACCTTTTTCTCTTCATCTCCCACTTCAGACCGCACATACGGACCCATACGCTCTTTAAACTTTGTCCAATCTCCATCCACAAACCCGCGCACTGGCGTCCCATCACCCAAAGAAACTGGAGGATGAAAAACCAGAGAAGGAGAAGCAACGAAAGCGCCAGGTACTATTGATGCTGAGGGTTGCGTCGCAGGAGAAAGAGCTGGTGGGAGGAATGCTGAAACATTAGGTGTTGTAGATCAATAAAGGGTTCTGGCCCTTAATCAGTAAGGCTGGACCAATCTATAATCGATATAACAAAAACACTGCCAATACTGATGAATATTCACCTGTTTCATTCCTGACAATCCCACGTGACACTCATAGTGATTGGGAACACATAAGTTGGTGAATAACTCTTTTTATGTTTTATTTTCTTAGTCTTTTTTGAGAGCAATATTTAGTTTATGTTATTATTTTCATAAACATTACAAATGTTTTTTAACACACAAGACACAATACAACCATAAAACAATACTATTTACACTTACAGTCAACACATAACAATTCATTCCATAATTAAAACTTTTTGAACTTGAGAGAGCTCAAAATCCCTAAAAATTCTAAAGAAAAAGAAAAAGAAAAGAAGAGAGCACCCAAGGGAAAGGTTTGAAGGAATACACCACAGTCAAAAGCTAAGATGTAACACAAACCCAGGGAGAGTTGTGGCCAGACAGTCCGGTATTCAGGTCATAAGTTCATGACTTTCTTTGCACTTTTTTGAGGGGGACCTGATACTCAACAATTAGTACAAGTACTTGTTTGGGCACACACAGATGGTCTACGCGTTTCAAACCCGTATTAATTTTGGGGTTTTCCTCAGGACCTGGAAAATTGAGCTGAAAAAATGAAATGAGGTGCACGTGTTACCAGCCTTACATCTTTGCAAACACTCCCGCATACCTCCAATGTTTTAAAGAACGAAAAAAAGAGAACAATATACCTTCTGAATTCATTAAAGAGGCACTTCATGTGCCACGCCTCGCTAGTGCCAATAAAAAGCGTCAAATGCCGATAACACTAAGGGGTAGAAAAACAAAAAGGGACCGTTTTAATTTTGATTTTACGGACTATGCTTATATAGCCAACCTATTGAAAGAATCAAGTTATGCACAAATTCAATTATACCTTACACGAGAGTAGCTTGTGGAAGGATGCCGAATTATTAACTAGGGCTGCGAAGTCATGCTCGAGCGGACGGCTGCAAGAGACAAAGAAAAAGCTCAAATTCATTCGGAACGTTTTCGCATTTGGAAATACTCAGGGTATGGTGGCGATAGGTCAGGCAATATACTTTAGTCGGTTCCATGGTTTTTGTGGAAGACCGGGTTTTTCGGTGTTGACTTTTTAAAAAAAATTATTCGGAGACACGCGCTCATGGGATCAATCTATAAATAAAGGCAGGAGAGAGGGGGTGATGTCTAAGTACACGCGTTCATCACTATTTTGTACGAATATTAACCAAACGAAGTCCGTCTGTACCTGGCGTCTCCCGAAATTAGTCCTCATCCGATCTCCGCTCAGTTTGAAAGCCGGCGTCTGTTTTACGTCCGCAGGCGCTTTTATGTGTCATAGTTGAAGGCCCTCTGTCACGTGACTAAAATTTGAATACAACTTTGTTGGTGTTGGCGTTTTTGCAGTTTGTTGCATTTTTCTCGTTCAATGAAAAAACGGATGAACCCGGTTTTCCGGTGTAAGTTAACTTATGTTTGATAACAGAGGTCGGTCACTGATTTATATTCAAAAACTAGTAGTTGCGCAGCCAGCTATGCATGTGTTGTGACCCATCCTAGTAGTCCGTATGTTTAAGGAGATGGACACAATGCATTCTGGATCATGTTGTTCTGAACGTTGCCGTTCTTAGTTGTTTCCTTAATGTAGATTGATCACAAAACCAGTCATATGCTTCAACTCAAGAGGTAAAAATGGATAAATGTCATAATACCTGAAAGGCATTCGTACGCATGAAGTTGGGCTTGGCCGATAATTATCAATCACAGGCTGGCCTCATCGTTATGATTGTGTCATTAGAAGGCACCCTTACCGCTGTATCTTTATAAATTGTAGATTTCTGAGAGTTCATTTAGTCCATCCACGGCAGTGTTGTATTTAACTATAAGCATTGCTTCTCTTTGCAGTAGTGACTGTTCCACATCACCTCCTCGGGAGTTGTTCTCAATTTTCAAGAGCACGGTCCACTTTAGTTCATTTGCATTGTGATTCTTCGTAGACCAGTGGTTCACCAAAGGTGCATTGGCTACTTGTCTGCGAATCCTGGACATGTGCTGTGTAATGCGCTGGCGAATTTCCTGATTGGTCTTGCCAATGTATAATTTAGGACATGGGCATAAAATGCCGTAAACAACATTCTTACTTTTACAGTTAGTAAAGAGGTCATGTTTCCACTTGATGTCCTTGAAATCAAAGAGTGCCCCTTCTATAGTTTGTGCGCAACAGGAACATGTCCCACATTTATGATGTCCAGTGATCGGAGGTAAAATCAATTGTGTCCTCAAAGTACTTCTATTTAGTGGTCTGTGTGCGGCCGCACGGACAATTAAATTACCCACGCTTTTGTCTTTCTTCAAAGCGAACAGGGGTTTACTCCAGAATGAGTGAACCTTTTGCACTAAATGCCAGTTTTGATTCATCACTTTTTTAAGGAAGTTAGTGCGAGAACAGAAAGTTGTGACACAAACCATACGTTCTGTAGATTCCTTTTTCTTTTTTTGTAGCAGGGCTTCTCTGGGCGTCCACCATGCCCGTTTCAATGCTTGTTTCAACAACTTTTTCGGATATCCACGTGATTTTAATTTATCCAGAAGGTTGTTGGCATGGAACATGTATTCGTCTTTTGTTGAACAGTTGCGTTTGACCCTGAGAAATTGTCCAACCGGGAGATTGTCACGCAAACTGCGTGGATGGTGGCTAGTATAATGGAGAACTTTGTTTCTATCCGTAAATCTACAATTTATAAAGATACAGCGGTAAGGGTGCCTTCTAATGACACAATCATAACGATGAGGCCAGCCTGTGATTAATAATTATTGGCCAAGCCCAACTTCATGCGTACGAATGCCTTTCAGGTATTACGACATTTATCCATTTTTACCTCTTGAGTTGAAGCATATGACTGGTTTTGTGATCAATCTATATTAAGGAAGCAACCAAGTAAGGCAACGTTCAGAACAACATGATCCAGAATGCATTGTGTCCATCTCCTTAAACATACGGACTACTAGGATGGGTCACAACACATGCATAGCTGGCTGCGCAACTACTAGTTTTTGAATATAAATCAGTGACCGACCTCTGTTATCAAACATAAGTTAACTTACACCGGAAAACCGGGTTCATCCGTTTATTCATTGAACGAGAAAAATGTAACAAACTGCAAAAACGACAACACCAATAAAGTTGTATTCAAATTTTAGTCACGTGACAGAGGGCCTTCAACTATGACACATAAAAGCACCTGCGGACGTAAAACAGACGCCGGCTTTCAAACTGAGCGGAGATCGGATGAGGACTAATTTCGGGAGACGCCAGGTACAGACGGACTTCGTTTGGTTAATATTCGTACAAAATAGTGATGAACGCGTGTACTTATACATCACCCCCTCTCTCCTGCCTTTATTTATAGATTGATCCCATGAGCGTGTGTCTCCGAATAATTTTTTTTAAAAAGTCAACACCGAAAAACCCGGTCTCCCAGAAAAACCATGGAGACTAAGGTATGTTGCCTGACCTGCTGCCACCATACCCTGAGTATTTCCAAATGCGAAAACGTTCCGAATGAATTTGAGCTTTTTCTTTGTTTCTTGCAGCCGTCCGCTTGAGCATGACTTCGCAGCCCTAGTTGATAATTCGGCATCCTTCCACAAGCTACTCTCGTGTAAGGTATAATTGAATTTGTGCATAACTTGATTCTTTCAATAGGTTGGCTATATAAGCATAGTCCGTAAAATCAAAATTAAAACGGTCCCTTTTTGTTTTTCTACCCCTTAGTGTTATCGGCATTTGATGCTTTTTATTGGCACTAGCGAGGCGTGGCACATGAAGTGCCTGTTTAATGAATTCAGAAGGTATTTTGTTCTCTTTTTTCGTTCTTTAAAACATTGGAGGTATGCGGGAGTGTTTGCAAAGAAATAAGGCTGGTAACACGTGCACCTATTTTCATTTTTTCAGCTCAATTTTCCAGGTCCTGAGGAAAACCCTAAAATTAATACGGGTTTGAAACGCGTAGACCATCTGTGTGTGCCCAAACAAGTACTTGTACTAATTGTTGAGTATCAGGTCCCCCTCAAAAAAGTGCAAAGAATGTAATGAACGTATGACCTGAATACCGAACTGTTTGGCCACAACTCTCCCTGGGTTTGTGTTACATCTTAGCTTTTGACTGTGGTGTATTCCTTCAAACCTTTCCCTTGGGTGCTCTCTTCTTTTCTTTTTCTTTTTCTTTAGAATTTTTAGGGATTTTGAGCTTTTTCAAGTTCAAAAAGTTTTAATTATGGAATGAATTGTTATGTGTTGACTGTAAGTGTAAATAGTATTGTTTTATGGTTGTATTGTGGCTTGTGTGTTAAAAAACATTTGTAATGTTTATGAAAATAATAACATAAACTAAATATTGCTCTCAAAAAAGACTAAGAAAATAAAACATAAAAAGAGTTATTCACCAACTTATGTGTTCCCAATCACTATGAGTGTCACGTGTGATTGTCAGGAATGAAACAGGTGAATATTTATCAGTATTGGCAGTGTTTTTGTTGTATCGAAACATTAGGTGTGGCAGAGGTACTAACAGTCGCAGTTGCCACAGACGGCAAAGAAACAGAAGGAAGAGGAGGAGGAGCCGAAGCCATAGCCGTTGAAATAACAACAGTAGAGGCAGGAACAGATACAGTGGAAGCAACTGTAACGGGCAGCTGTGAAAGCACTGGAACAGTGGGATATATTCTTTGCGGGGCATATGGAGGTGGGGGTCAGGCATCCAACAATTCTTCCACAAAAGTATCGTCTTCCTCCTGAACCACATATGATTTATCAATGTGTAATCAAAACCTTCTATCTTCGCATTCAACACCCTTTTCCTGTTTCTCCCTATTATATGCTGCAGCCTTCCGAGTCAACGTCTGCATTCTCCCTTTCCGAGCCTCCTTCTCTGCCTTCATTCGTCTCTGCTCAGCTGCCTTTTGCCACATTCTGAGGGAATCAAACATAGACTGCCTACTTCTTTTATTAAACAACCGTTCTTGTAAATACTCAATCTTTTCTTCATCAAAAGTGCCCCTCAACGGCCACTGCAACTCGGTATTGTCCCTTGTATATTTGTGCCATAATGTACTAAACATAATAGGGCCAAGACCATGCTTCACATACATATCAAAATTCGGAGTGCCTTCTGGAAGCGCCGTCTGACTTTCTTCTAATCGAGCATCAGTAGAACAACAACGACAGCACAAGGCAAACAATTTACTGAAACTAGGCATTTCCAAAGAAAAGAAGTTCACTATTTTATGCCTAGCAAAACAATTGCAATTGCTTTTGTCCCAAAGACGGTCTTTAGACGGTACCAAATACAAACCAAAATGTTACCATATCCACAAAGAACCAAAACAAACTCACCTGATATATGCAGGTCAAGCGAATCTATTCTCCACTGCCGACTCTTCAGACCAAACGGTCAGATTCAAGGGTTTCGCCGCTCAGGACTCCAGTCGAGATGACCACTGGGCGAGGCACCATCCGGTAGGACAGAAGGGGCAGCTGTGAGTATCAGGAACTCTTCGTGCAGGGATCCCTGATCCGTCCGTCCGACCCGAAGATGGCCTCAACCTCCTCCCCCATCCGCGGAAGGGTCACTCACCCGAAGGAGTCCCTGTTCAGTCACCAACTGACGGAAGTGGCCTGATTAGGGTCACTCGGGTCACTCACGACCATCTCTCAGCCTTCCATACCAATGAAGAGTCGATCAGACAGTAGAGAATACAAATCAATAACAGTTTATTCAAAGTCGCTCAGAGCGGAGCCCTGTCTGCCCAGTCGCTAAGAGTGTTGCAGAGAGAGTCTGACATCAGCAAGCATAACGATACATTATGTACATTTCAGAATAAATGAAAACACTCCCACCATGGAATTTTCCAGAGAGATGCAGCTGGACAGTAAATTACAGAGGAGTAGGTTTCGATTCTGAGGCCGGGCACACATTATCTATCTCTCAATGTTACTCTGCCTGTGCCCGCCACTAGACAAGTGGGAGAAGGCTTACATCTCAGAAGAAAGGTATGCGTTAATAAGAACAGTGTATTTATTAGAGTGGCGGAGCCCAACTCTGAAGAAACATAACCTAGAGAAGGCCATTTCTCAGAAAATAGCAAAAATTAGTTTCGATCTACATCTAAAATGGCGCCTACACACAAAATGGCACAGCAAATGCTAACTTACGTAAAACAATACGGAAACATAATTTTTATTCCAACACGGCCACCCAGAGAACAGTGATTCAAGGTCTGGTAACATCCAGATTGGATTACTGCAATGTACTGTACTTGGGCGCAGACAAATGTTCGATCCGTCGTTTGCAGATCATTCAGAATGCAGCAGCTCGCCTTATCTTCCGACTGCCTAGACATGCTACAGCTTCTCCGCTGCTTCATGAATTGCACTGGCTGAGGTTGATAAGCGTATCGAATTTAAGGCTTTGTTCTATATGTTCAGGGCCCGACATGGTTTGGCCCCCTTATACATTCAAGGTCTAGTGACACCCTATGTGCCTACCCGACAGTTGAGATCATCCAACCTCTCACTGTTCGCAACAGCCAGGTTTCGTCTTGCTTGCATGAAGGATCGCTCGTTTACCTACCTGGGCCTGAAACTCTGGAACTCTCTCCTGGTTTCTCCTAGGAACTGCCACTCCCTGCATACCTTTCATAAGAATGTAAAGACATGGCTTTTTTTGCTGCCATGTTAGATTCTGAAGACATGGATTTTTTAGCTGCCCGCTGCGGCTCCCATCTGCTGCCTTGTTCCATGCGCCGGGAGACCCCTCTGGGTAGCTGTGCGCAATACAAGTTTCTGTTTAATAATAATAGTCTGAAATGAAGAACCAAATGATTGCTAGTGAGTGATATTAATTCAAGCATACCTTGTTGTTTTTGCAGTAGACACTCTAAATGTGAAGGGTATGCCCAGACGTGGGTCTCATGCTCACAGTGCCATAGGACTAAAGGTCTCAAACTAAACTTCTCTGACGAGACCTTAGTAGATCAAAACCGGTCTACGGTTGCTTGTGTTTCCATCTGGAGGGGACCAGGCCTGGCACTTAAGGCTGGACTGTTCCTAATAGAGCGGTTCCAAGACTGATTTGCATATGGCAGGTCTCTGTCTAGAGTGGCACAATGGGTGAAAAACAATGGCCTGGATTGTGGCTTTCGTGATTGCAAATGGCTGAAATTAAATCAAGCATTCCTTCCATCACCTTGTTGTTTTTGCAGTAGACACTCTAAGGGTGCTGGGTATGCCCATACATGGCTTCTGTGCTCACTGTGGCACAGGACTCAAGCTATGCCTTACTGACGAGACCTAAGTAGATCAAACTGGTCTATGCTTGCTTGTGTTCAAATCTGGAGAGTACCGGGCCTGGCTGTTAGGGCTAGACTGTTTCCATTGGAGTAGGACAAAAACGGAGAAATGACGGTCTGGAATGCTGCTCTAAATGATCGCCAGTGGCTGGGATTAATACAAGTGTTCCTTCCATCACTTTGTTGTTTTTGCAGTAGATTGTTCATTATCTTTCCTGGCACCTCCCGCTGAAGTGGCATCATGAATTCCACTTTAGCAGCTATGGAGGGGGCAGAAATGTCAGACTTGCACCGCCGTAGCCTATTTCCATTCTGAATGCCATTCACCTGCTACTGATACCCATTACAGTGAAAATCAAAATCACCCATTCACTACTAGACATGACAGTCTACAATTGCTATGATGACCTCATGTCAATACTGCAGATGCGGTTCAGACATATTGGCACTGAAAATGTTCCTTGGCACCTTACCACCTGGCATGTTTGTCTCTGTTGATCCGTGATAAGCTTTTTTTAATCTCTGGAAAGGGTACTTTGCACGCATATGTACGTATGAAGATACAGTAATACCAACGCCTCTCAGAGTTTGCATTTTTGATTTGGAAACATTTACCTTAATCCCCAGACATTTTAAAAAAAAATGGAATTGAAAGTAATTGTTTTTGGTGTACAAAGTATACCCCAGGAGCTCCTCTGAGGCAGGGTGGATAAAGACTGCTGAGCAGACGCGTCTGCTGCCAACTAGGCATTAGTGCTTTTAGGAGCATGAAATATGCCTCCCCAGAACGCAGCCCACTATGTTATGAATTTCACAACAGAATTATTAGCGTGTTAAATGTGTTTTTATCATGTGTTGCTATAATCCGACTTGGAAGAGTTTGCACCTTGTCTCAGTACTTTCTTTTGGCTTGGTTACAAGATAAAAAAAATCAAAAGATCTTTCTCAATTGCAATTTTAATTTGTACCTGCGCCCCTATATATTATGTTCCTTGACTGATGCTTCTTAAACTGTTCTTGTGTGAATCATCACATTATTTTATCCCCCTCTGGGCATTACAAAACACTTGACTATGGGGCGCAGAAAAGTTATGTCGTGTTAGTCTCATGTCCAAGTGGAAGAGAATTAACTGTTCAGCAAATTGTGTTATGGGTTTGCCGGGGGTGGGGGTGAGGCTGGAAACCCATAATGATTCACCTGTAGTTTCATTCTCCAAAAAGCCTCCCCTTCCATTCTTCTATACATGAGCCCAAACTGAGGGCTGTGCTAAACCTGATTTGCCCGAATAAGGATTACATCTTGTGCAGTAATATTGCATAATGGGTTACCACCAACTCAAAGTTGGTGGAAACTGTGAATGGTTTGAGACCGCATTCCCGATCGCAAAACATTCCTACATATCAGTGCGGCTCGCTATTAGGAAGGGACGCCCTTGGCACGCCCCTTCCTAATAGCGACTCGCAAATCCAATTTGCGATTCGGTAATAGCTTACTGAATAACAAATAGGGCTTTGTACATTTCAAAAATGCTTTTTCTGCGAATTGGGCCATTTGCAAGCTTAAAACACCTGATCTACCAAATAGGGATTACATCTTGTGCAGTAATATATCACTGACCATATGGAATTCTCCGGACATATTTCTCCAAGTACAAATATATTTTTCTGCGCTTTGCAGTTTTGAACAAGAGAAAAGGCTTTATCCTCCATTCCAGCTGCCTCATGTCAGTGTGACCCTCGTCATATGGTCCTAACATATGCATACTACCTTTGACCTCTTTACATTATTGGGTGATGATAACTCATTGCATGCCTGCACATACGACACCTAGATTTATCATTGCATGGCTTCAGAAGTCCTACTACTTCATCTTTTATGCCTCACTGAGGAATTAATCTCAGCCAATTGCCCCAGTGAGTTCAATTATTAGTAGATTTAAGGAACTAACTAAGATTATCTTTCTTATCTGGTCTAGTTTAGGTTGGCAAAAACAGCAACCCCAAGACAAGCAAGCAAAGAGAATTGAAAAATTGAGGCACATCAAAGATAAATACAGATTGTTGGGGAAAAAGGGTGCCAGAGAAAAGTGCTTAGGAGGGCAACCCAGTCCAGAAATTCTTGAAAAAGTAATAACTAACCCTGGGTGGAGTATGCGGAGAGGCACTCCGCAAAGTTCCACGGAGTTAAAAAAAAAAACTCAGTGGAACTCTGCTCCGCTCCACTCCGCCTCAGTCCCACTGATTTTTTTTTTTAAAAGGGTCAAAAAACCAACTTACCTCCTCCTCGCCGTGGTGTCTCCTGCTTGCCGCCGTCCTCCAACTCGTTACTGGTCGCAACCCCCTACGTTTTACGTCTTGCGTGGACTGCGTGTGCACAGTCCACGCAAGACGTAATATGTAGGGGTTTGCAGCGAGGACGAGGACGGCGATGAGGAGGAGAGACACCAGGGCGAGGAGGAGGGCGACCCGCAGATGCCAGAGAGTAGGTCAGTGTTTTTTTTTTACCCTTTTTTTGGGGCCATGGCGCAGGGGCTGAGGGGCGTACTCAGCTCCGCCACAGAGTCAGAGTTTTGCCTCAACTTCGTGTTCCCAGCGGAGCGCAGAGTTGGTAAAACTCTGCAAACTCCGCTGACGGAGCGGAGTACGCCGCCCGGGCTTAGTAATAACTGCAACAACTTATTTCTTAGAGTGTGTTGGAAGCCTTGGAGTCCCATTAAGAAAAGTTATAGTTTAATTGCTGTATAGATGTACTTATATAGGTATTTGAACTCAATCAAACAATCAGATTTCTTGTAAAGCGTCACTACTCACACGTTAGGGTCACATATATAACAAACCTAGTTACAATGCCACAGAAGGAATGGGAGGTTTCAGATGAAGGTGGGTGGGATATGGCAGTTAGTTGAGCGGGAGCAGGGGATGGAGAGAGGCTAGACGAAGGGATGGGGAGTAGGCAGCAAGTTGGGGTACTGGGGTAGTGCTAGAACAATTCTCAAGCTGAGAGTGTTGGCTAGTGGCGCTAGCACACTAGAATGGGAAGAAGTTTATGAATCTGATGGGTACTTCACGAGTGAGTGAAGCAAATGGACAAAAAACCTTAAAATGGAATGTGTGTTTGTGTTTTTTTCTGGGGGAGAGGAGTTATGTGGTCCCGCAGTGATATTTTCGCAAACATTATGCCAAATAATTAATTATGAAGCAAACATTCCTAACTATTAGGAGAAATAGAGGAATAAATGTTGCACAATGGTGTATACTTGCTTAAAGTGTGGACATTCTTTTACATCATTGTGCCATGAATAAAATTATCATATGTAATAGAGTCTTAAGCTCTCATTACAAGTGGGAAAATTAAATCACAGTTATTTCCCCGCCCCAGAATTACCACTACCATTACGGTCGGAATATTTGGTTAAACCCATTCCATAGAATATTTGGCCACAGGATGTGTCAATGGAATATTTTGTGACAAAATAACGTCTTAATTGGAGATTTCTGCTGAAATAAAACAAACCTTCTCACAGTAACTGCAATATAATTCTTAACAGGTCACATTTGAACCTGATACAATTTAGATTACCAAAGGTTTGACTTATTCTCTGATGACATTAAAGAAACACAGTTTTTTAACATTCTGACTCCTATTTGTACTTATGAAGGCTTAGATGAAATTATCAGTTATCTCAATGGTAAACATTGGCTTGCGAATACACCATATTGCCAGCAAATAACGCAAAAGGCTGTGGTATCATAGATTTTGAAAATGTGAAAGCCACATCAGTACTCACACTCCAGTTACACATCCAGGTTCTGCCACATATGCAAAGAGACATACTGGCAGTAATAATCAGGCCCTCTACCATCCGCCTGTCAGGTAAGTATACAAACCCATGGATTTTGGTCAAGCATTGCATAATTTACACACTAACTATTTTAAAACGTATTTTAGAGTGTATGCAAATGTTTTAAATCTTTGTTGTGGTGGTATGTTTTTTCCTGTATTTGTTTGTGTTATGTATCTGCTTTTGTCTTCATGCTGATTTATTAATAAATCATGAAGTTAATAAAGTTACAACTTGATTTACGAGCTGCTGGATCGAGAAAATATTTGTCTAGTCTAACCTCAGGGAACCAGGTTCAGCAGCTGACCTTATTGGGGATCACCAAACCACACAGCACTTTGGTTGGAGTTGGTGAGTTTGATTTTGCATTTGGCCTGTATAATGCCATCATACCTGCTAATCTCTGTACTATCATATGTTGTGTTGAACTAACCCCATATTAAATGTAACCTAATACATAGGTGAAGATGTATTACACAAATCTTCAATGTGATGTACTTCATCTGTTACAATCTGGTTCTTTCAGATAATGGGGACACAGCGCCGGCTGATGATGCTGAGCCATCTACAAGCAGAGGGCAGCAGGCAAATCCACGGAAAGAATCTGATCCTACTCCAAGAAGCAATATTTGCGGCCAGCATTGTTCAAGAAGAAGAGGATGAGGATGATTAAGAGGAGCAGGAGCTGGTTGAGGAGGAAGACATGAAACAAGAGGAGGGCATTGCTGCCCCAATGCTAAAAAGACTGATGGCCACTTCACGTCCAGGCAGCAATGTTGTTCCTACTGCACTTTGGAGGATTGCCAGTCCACACATTTCTCCAAACAGCCACAGCCACCATCACCTCCACACAGCTTTCACAACCCAGGTCGATGTGTAGATTCTCCTACACACTCCTTCCATGAAGGTGCATCTCAGGCCAATTCTCAATCATCTGAAAGAGAGAACACCCCGGGTGAGGTACAGGTATCCCATAGGCATGGCATGCCAGGAGTTTTTTTATTTCCAAAAGCAGAGTGATGTGTGGTAAGATATTCTTACAATATGGTCTACTCTGTCTAACATTTCAGACTCACTTCAAGGACTCCCTCAGGTGATCGACAGGCAGACCTGTGCCTTGGATAATGTTGTTAAATGTTGCCAAGACACGATGAGGATGCACCAAGATCAGCTGAGACTTTATAGGGAAGAGAGTACAAGACACCAAGCATTGGCCATGAAGATGATGGAGGGAATGTTGAAAATGTGCCAGTATTTCTTCATGGACAACACATACAGATGAATCTACATAACAAACTGCCCCACCAGCACAGCCACTTGCCCCACCTTCACAGCTACCTGCCCAAACAGCCAGAATGTGCTCCCGCTCACAAATATCTTCACCCCATACGATTGTGTAGGCACAGTACTTGGTGATAACCCCGTTATCAAAGTAACAATATTTCATTTTTCAACATTTTTTGCTAATAATAATATGTGCACTCTAGACAATCTCAAACCTATTTTGACTTTGAAGACCTTTGTACTGTTTTCTCTGGTTGTAGGAACTATATCTTCATATAAGTTTTCATGTTCAATACATTTAGAACTGTAAGACAATTTTATGTAAATTCCAGCATATTGAAAGCATATGCTAAATACTGAGGAATTTACATGAAACCACATTGCATGCAACAAACATTATGCACAAAAAAAAAGAGTTTTTAAATGTAAATTAATATATACATATATATATATATACATATATATATATATATATATATATATATATATATATATATATATATATATATATATATATATATACATATATATATATATCCAGCGTATTCCACCCACTTCTTGCCAGGATCGTAACCAAGAATGGATCACAAACCAACATTTCAGTGCAAGTAATTTCTTTATTTCTCCGTTTACCACACAGCAGCCATTACGCGTTTTTAGAAAAAGAAAACATAACATTAAATGTATAATTTTGTTAAAACAAATAACATTGTCCTGGGAAATTGGAGAAAGGAACACAAAAAAGTCTTCATGCAGAATGTGGAAGGTAGCTTAGAGATGGCTGGGCAAAAAAATTTTAAATACAGGAAGTGTCAGGGAAACAAGTCTGTATAGGGGGCAATCAAATTAGTCCAAAGTCAAAACTTAGTCCAAACATAAGATTCCGCGGTCATATAAAATAATAATGTCAGAACCCCAAGCACATTTAGTCTTGAAACCAAGGTCCTGGATTGGGTGACAAAGTCACTGCCATCCTTGTTCTCAGTTTTTACCATGATATTGAAATCCTCCTCAGACCCAGACACTATTTGGCTGGATGGTGCAAGACCACCCCACGGAAAGCTAGAGCACGAGGGGTACCAGGGGAAATAGAGAGGACAGCAAACTTGGAGACAGAATAACAGTAGGTGGAGCAGGTTTGGGAGGCAAAGTAGACAAGATAGCTGCATCAAGGTGGTGATGGCAGCGGGTAAAGATTGCAGGTGCCCAGAGTCTGTCTCTCAGAGCATCTGGACCTCTCCCATTAAGAACCAGATGTCCAAAGAGAGCGTTCCCTGAGCATCTTCTACTGATGTCGTCACCTCCTTCAGTTCAGCCAAAGGGACAGACTCACATGGAAGTTATTGGGCGTCACAAGAAAGGTGTGGCGTGTCATGTGCAAATGTGTGCCTATACTCATGGTTTTGTAGGCGGGCATTGGGAGTAGAAGTACTTGCAGGGGTTCCTGTGGGAGGCCTCAATGGAATGTGGCTCTAAAGTGTATGGGAGGAGCTGGGGGCAGGCCCGTATCGTGTTGGGGCTGCTCAAGTGAAATAAATGAATGAATCAATCAATCAAGGATTTGTAAACACGCCAAATCACCTGTGAGGCTCTCAAGGACCTGGGGTTGTATGCTGCATCATGGTCATTTGTCACTTGAATAGCCAGGTCTTGAGTTTTTTCCTGAATTGCCGAAGCTATGAGGTGGTCCTGAGGTGCAGGGGAAGGTTGTTACAAGCTTTGGCAGGCAGCTATGAGAAGGAATGTCCTCCTCTGTTGCTTCGTCAGATTTAGTGGGTGTCTGCAAGGAAGAAGGAGGCGGATCGTAGGTGTCTGGTCGGTTGGTGGAAAGTTTTTTTTTTTTTTTTTTTAAACTTTCCTTTATTACAAATAGTCTACTGACCAACACAGCTTTCGTGCCTACAACCCTGGGGCTGGCAGCATGTCGATAGCAAACATTAACCACAGCCTTTTAGCCAACAACCCGGGGGGCAGGCAGCGTATAAGAACCAAATGAGAGAATGCCACTATAACCCCAGAATACCAGGTATATATTAGTGTGTCAAGACTTATTATCACCACCGTTTACTTCGGTCCAGAAACAATGAACCCCATTAGGCCAGATGTGATTAGTGTGAGTGCTGATGGAAATCAGGAGAAACACTTAAAGGCAGCAGACAATACCAAAGTACCTCATGCCAATAGACATCAGGCTCAACCCTTCTCTCCTTCAGTCATAGTGCGCGCCCATCTGTCAAGGACAACCTCCCGACAGCACAGCCAGGGACTCACCGCGGGACATACCCCCTGTACATGCAGTTACGTAGCAGAGGCAGAGGACTGCTCCCCAGGGGACACAGGGGCCACCGCCCCAGATAGCGTCGCCTTATCAAGCAGATACTTTGTATATAACCCCCAAAAATTCTTAGGTCTGCTTCGTGGTGGAAGCAGTTCGCTGAAATTCTCGGACTGTGTACTGCAATACAGCATGTCGTGGGACCATTGGGATATGGTAGGCGTAGGGCCCTTTAACCAACACATCGCTACCCGCCGTCGCGCCACAAGTAGGCCCATGTCCACCATTCTGCGTATTGCCCGAGGGAGCTCTCTAGAATAGCCCAACAGGGCCAACGCCGGATCCGGAGAAAGCTCAGTCTCAGCAATAGTGCCCAGTTCCAGGAAGACCACCTCCCAGAACTTATAAACCCCCACACAAGACCAGGCCAAGTGCATAAAGTCTGCATTTTGAGCCTGACAGCGGTCGCAATGTGAGTCTTCCCTCAGCCCATACCGGTGTAGACGCTCAGGGGTATAGTACACTCTATTCACAAATTTAAATTGTATTAACCTGTGCCGGCCATGCAACGATATGCGGCGCGTGTTAGTGCAACAATAAGTCCACATTGAATCGTCTATAGTGATTTGCAAGTCTTGCTGCCAGGCCAGTCTGGCCTTAGTGTAAGAATTCGCCCTATGCGACATTGCTAGCTTATATAAATGAGAGACCACCTTACGCGGCGTCTCGGCAGTTATAATATAAGACAGCTCCGGCAACTCAGGGGGTTCTTGCATGTCCTCTCCCAGCAAGTCACGCAGCGCTCTCCTCACTCTGTAAAACTGAAAGCGTTGTAGCAAAGTACCAGGTGCTGTATCTCCCTGAACTTCCTCCCATGTTCTAAACACACCGTCCTGAAATAGATCCCCCACAGTCGTTATGCTCATAGTACGAAGTACCCTTAGAACCCCTCCATCCTGGCATGGGGCTAACCAGCGGGCCCACTCCAATGGCATAGCCGGGGAGTACAGCAGCGCCCCCGCTCGCAGGTGCAGTAAGTGATGCCAAGCATGGCGAATCGAACCTATGGAATCCAGTATCCCCGTCCTACGATCCACTGGGTCAAAAATCGTGGCTGGTAGCGGAAGTGTATCCGCAAAAAGCGTCTCCAGCCGAAGGAACGGTATTTCTGGCTGGCCGTGTATCCAGTAATAAGCTAGCGCACTTTGTGCCGCCCTATAATATAAGTTTAAATCCGGCGCGCCCAGTCCCCTCATGTGGTACGGCAGGGTGAGGATCCGCCACTGAACCCGCGCGTGCTTTCCAGCCCATGCCAGCCTTATCAATGACTTATTGACTCTAAGGAAGAAAGAGCTCGGTAATACAATGGGGATATTTGTAAAACGGAACAGGAAGCGGGGCAATACCACCATCTTCATGATGGATACCCGGCCTAGCAGGGACAACGGAAGCCGGATCCATGCCTCCACCGCCTCCTCCAGCTTGTTAACTGCCACTCCATAGTTCTCACGGAACACAATTTCCGGATCCGTGTGTAAGCGTATTCCCAGATAACAGATCGCCTCCGTGGACCACAACAAAGGGTAGTCCGCCTCAAAGCTAGTCGTGACTGGGGTAAGCGGGAAGATTACGGATTTGGACCAATTAACCCGCAGGCCGGACAATGCTCCAAAGTGCACCACCTCTCTGAGAACCGATGAGAGGTTGTTCTCTGGGTCACGGACATACAAGAGCGTATCATCTGCATAGGTGGTCACTACTATCTCGTAATTCGGAAACCGGATACCTTTATTGCTATGATACTCCCGTAATGCGCACGCAAGCGGCTCAGCAACCAGGGCATATAAAATAGGGGACAATGGGCAGCCTTGACGCGTCCCTCTAGATATGGTGATGGGGTCCGTAACCAAATCGCCTATACGTATACGCGCCCTAGGGGCGTTGTACAGTACCCCGATGAGCTGCAAAAAGACTGGTCCCAAACCCATCCTCGACAGCACCTGGCGCATGAAGGGCCATTCGACAGAGTTGAAGGCCTTCTCCATGTCAAGAAAGACCGCGGCCGCCTTCACATCCTGCTTGACGTGTTGAATGGTGCCAAACACCGTCCGGAGATTATATGTGAGGTTCCTATCAGGGATAAATCCGGCTTGTTCTGGGGCCACCAAGGTCGGAGCAAGGGGAGCCAAACGGTTTGCAAGTATCTTAGCAAATAGCTTCGTATCTACATTGAGTAGGGAGAGAGGGCGATAAGACCCACACTCATCTAGCGGTTTACCAAGTTTAGGAATGGCCACAATAATCGCTTCTCTCATTGACTGCGGCATTGTGCCCGATACACACATGTCTTCAAAAGCGTAGTGAGGTGCGGGAGCAGTAAGTCCATAAAGGCTTTATAGAAACCCACTGTCAGGCCATCCGCCCCGGGGGCGCTAGCTGTCTTCATCCCCGTCAAGGCTAAGACTAATTCGTCCCTTTCTATAGGTAGCATTAGAAACTCCCGGTGGTCGTTAGTAAGGAATGGCAACTTAATATGCTCCAAATAATTTAGGATTTCCTCTTCTGAGCCTGAGGAACGAGAGGAGTACAGCATTGCATAGTATCGCTTGAATCTATCCGCAATGGCCGATTCGTCTGTGAGCGTCTCACCGTCCTCTGACTTCAGTGCCGTTATCAAAGTTTTGCCGCGCTTAGCCTTCAAAATCTGCGCCAGTACGGAACCAGGCCTGTCCCCCTCTCCATAAACTCTGGCCGTGGCATATTTACCTAAGTGTTTAACCTCACTATCCGCGGGTTCCTGATATTCTCTTAGCAAATCACGTATTTCTATCGTGACAGCCGCGTCTTCATTGACTAGTTGGCGCTGCTCCAGTAACCCTAACTGTTTTTCTAGGTCTGTCAATCTCCGCCGGATCAAGCGGAGTACCCCCGAGTGTTTGGCCATAGCCACCCCCCGGATATAAACTTTAAAAGTTTCCCAAACCATCTGGAAACTGTCCACTGAGCCCACATTAAGCTGGAAAAAGGTTTCTATGGCCTCCGCCAGTTCCTTTTTGAAAAGAGGATCAAGTAAAGAGTAAGGGGGGAACCGCCAAGTGAAAGGTGGAATCACCTTCCTGGGCGTCTCCAGAACCGGCAACAGCGGCGAGTGGTCTGATAGGGTGCGCGGGAATATCAGACACTCCCGTACATGCGTCGCCAGGGACGAAGAGGCCAACCAGTAATCTATTCGTGTATGTAGATTATAATGGGCAGAATAATGTGTATATCCTCCCCTATCTGGGTTGCGCTGCCACCACACGTCGCTGAGAGCCATACACGTCATAGCGCTCTCTAGCGCCCGAGCCGCCGCAGACGGTCGTCTACACGGGCCCCCGACCTGTCCAGATCGGGGTCCCTCACCAGGTTAAAATCTCCCCCCCAGAGGAGCTGCGCATCAGGATATCTGCTTATCGCGCCTGCCATTGTCGTATAAAACCCCGGACAGTCATAATTAGGTCCGTAAACGTTGGTTATGAGTACTTCGAGGCCCCTGCCCCGGCACCGAGATATCACATAGCGACCATCCTTGTCTGCTTCCAGCTGCTCCAACGTGTATGCTGACCTAGGATTAACCCATGTCATCACCCCTCGGGCATGTGTAGTAAAGCCTGCAACATTTATATTATCACGCAAACCTCTAAAGCGCAACAGAGCACTATGCAGTGGGAGATGAGTTTCCTGCAACAGGGCCACGTCAATGTTCTGCCTGATCAGATAATTTAACACCTTACGCAATTTACGGTGGTCGTTAAGCCCCCTCACGTTCCACGTCAGTGCGCGGAGGGAGCCCACCGCCTTCAGCGTCTCACCTTCAGCCTGGCCCGCCATCAATATTATCAAAGCCTTCAGTCTGTCCTGAAACAAGCAAACAGTCGGTAGCATTCACACCGTGTATTGGTCTTCTTAAATCCAAAAACAACCTGACACACAAATCGAAACCCACCCCCTCTCCCCCCTCCTCCCACAGCTGACCACCCCCAACTTGGCAGCTAAGCATCCCACAGGTGCGCCCCATTCGTCCCTCCCTCCGCCCCCTAATCAAAAACGTTTCCCCCTTGTGTGTTTCACGCGCAGGCAGAGGTTGCTCAACCACCTAGGAGAACTAAAAAAACATCGAGAACAGCCCCACCTCCTGCGCGTCGTCCCTTTTGGCACTCTTCCTCCTACACAAAACAGTATCTCAACTTACTAGGCCGATGGCCATCTAATTACGCATAGCAGACGAAGGCAACGCTTTCCCCCACCGTCCAACAACCAGCTGCCTACCTTGCCAGTCACACATTATGAGGCTCTGCCCGACCATCGCTCGTGTTGCCGCCCAGACCGCCCGCTTGGTGCACCCGATCTACCCTTTGCGCTTTGTCAAGGGGACTCGTCCCCCCCTCTCAGGTCGCAAAGCGGCCCCAAGAGGAGCCAGGAGGACCCCCTGCAACACCAAAAGTGAGGAGGCCCCCGTTAACCTCATGCAGCAATGCCCAAGCTCCTCCCCGAAACCATCCCCGCTCTACAATGCATCAGTCACATATTATACTTATCGACCACCAGCAGTTCGTTCAGTTCAATCTTGTTCCTCCAGGGAACCCCCTGCCGCCTCATCTGGCAGGTGGCGCTTTGGACTATGCCTCTGTTCCGTAGTCCAACTCCTCATGGCTTTCTGGAGGGCTTTTGGGTCTGTAAAGATATGGGAGCGACCCTGTCTATTGACCCGTAGTTTGGCAGGGTACAACATCGCATAGTCTATGCTCATTTCACGAAGCTGTTTTTTCATCGGGATAAATTGGCGGCGGGCCTCCTGTACTCGGAGAGTGAAGTCCGGAAACAGAGAGATTGCGGATCCCTCATACCTTAAAGACTGTTTCTCCGTTGCCAGGCGCAATGCGACAATCCTGTCCCGGTAATTGAGTAGTTTGGCGATTATCGGACGCGGCGGCGCCCCTGGGGGCGGGCGAGTTCCCAGGGAACGGTGGGCTCTTTCCACCACAAACATAGGGGAGAAGACCCCCTCTCCCAGCAGCGTCACCAAATTCTGTGAATTGCTCCATATTGCCGGTCTGCGTGGACTCTGGTAGGCCCGTGATCCTGAGATTACAGCGCCGAGAGCGCGCTTCCAAGTCCTCGGTTTTGTCCTGAAGGGCCCGCAGGGCTCTCCCAAGTTGTGTCTGTTCAGTATCCAGCGTGGTATGCGCCTCTTCTACCTCCGTGAGCCTGCGCTCTGACATGTCCAGTCGTTCAGCATGTTTGTCTAGGCGCTCCCCCATCCTATCCATCCTATATGAAAGTGCATCCATTTTCGTACCCAGGGAGGCGATACCGCTTTGCAAGTTCTTCTCCATAGCCCGGAGCATGCCACGCAGATCAGGGTTCAGGTCTTCGGTGGTTGCGTCAGGATTCCCGGCCACCTCCTCCATGGTGGCGTCGTGTGACTTGGATTGCTTTTTGTCGAAAGTGAGCTTGGGCTGCGCTTTATCTACCCTACCCATCCTTGACGTTAGCAGGGTCCGCTAGCTGGGGTCCCGAACCACCACCGTTCCTAGATTCCACTCAAGGTGCGTCCGAGGGAAATCCCACTGCTGCCGTTCGCGTCAGTCCGCAGCTCCCCACACAAGGTGAGAGCGAGGATCTACTCCACTTCGCGCTCACACGCAGCTCAACTCTGGCGCAGGTGCACAGTTCTCAATCTGCCCCGGGGGTCCACTCACCCGAATCAGGGTGCACTCTCCAATTGGCGGCGCCGTCACTCTTCCCTGAGCGCTCCCACTCCGTCCGTTATCGTCTCCCAGTTCCAGCCTAGAAGACACTCGGTTGCCTACCGAGAAGGGCTCCCAGACCACAGCTCGCCCGCACTGGCTCTCACGTGCAGTCTTATTCAGATTATGCCCAGGGTATTCCGGCAATCATCCAGTGTCCCTTCAACCAAGGGGGGGGGGGTCCACAGTTCGCTCTCCAGTAATGTCGCCCACTGCCGTTTGCACGACCAGCTCAGGCGATGTACTCGCCGGCCTCCACAACCGCACTGGCACCTTGGATCAAGCCGATGGCGCCTAGCTCCGCCGGCGCAGTCCCGAGGTGACGTGAGCCCCAGTCTATGGCTCTCCAGTTCTCCACCTCCCTGTTAGCTGCATGTGACCCAAGGCTTCCGACCTTGTGGGGCGCCCCTGCTATGAGGCCCGCAGGAACCCGCCGTTGCAGTGCCTCTCACGCCGGGGCTGTCCGACGCTCCTCTCAGCAGCCTGTGGGCTCGCGCTCCCTCGCCCCCCTGCCGTCTCGTCAGATGTCCAGGCGTCTCCTGTAGCTCCGTTGTGTGTCCGGGCGCAGGTCACCTCTTAGCGCCCAAGCCGCCGCAGCACCAGTCACGTCTTCGGCCGCACATCCGCGCGCCCGGCGCCTCCGCTCACCCAAGTCCGGGGCTTCTGGCCTACCGGGCGGGCCGGCTTCGGAGGCTCACGCCTCAGTGGCAGCTGGTCGTAGAGGGGCCGAAGTACGCTCCCCGCCTTCCCGATATGCTCCGGTTGCCAGATCTCAACAGAGCAGCCGAGGAATCAGTGCAATAATGCCGGATAATTGTCGGAGTTTGGGACGACGCTACGGAGCTAAAGGCTCAAGCGGCCATCTCGGTCGCGAGCAAGCTCCGCCCCCCAGTTGGTGGAAAGTTGTGCGCTTGCTGATGTATGCTGGTCCTTCGTTGTGCAGGGCTTTGTATGCGTGGGTCAACATCTTGAACTGACATCTCATCTGGATCAGGACCCAATGTAGCTCCTTGAGGTGTGATGTAGGTCCATCTGGGGAGGTCGAGGATGATTCCTGCAGCTGAGTTTTGTATTCTCTGTAGTCTCCTCAGGAAGCATGTGATGATTCCTACGTGGGGGGTTCCCATAGTCTAGCCTGCTGGTGATGAGGTCCTGCGTGACAGTCCTTCTGGTGTTGGCTGGCAGCCACCTGAAGATCTTGTGGAGCATGCGTGTGATCACTTCAACTTGTTCTTCTTATAGGCCATAAAGAGAACCTACATCTTCCTCCCCCTGGCTGGTGGTGTCCCCGTCCGCCCCCGGCGTCCCCAGGATGATGTTCAGCCTCCACCTGCAGTCTTTTAGTTGTTGAGTGGGTAATGCTCTGGGTGGGAGCACTGCCCCTGCTGGTGGTCAGTTCCTCCTCCTCCCCACTCATGTTGTCAAGCCGACATGCTCGCCTCTGAGCCGAGGATCTTCTTTGATGTCATACTATGATGTTGCTTGGCCAGTCTGGTCCACTGAAAAGAAAAAGAAAAGACATATATATATATATATATATATATATATATATATATATATATATATTATCTACTGGCGGTCGCCAGTATATAGTTATAGTTAGGACCTATTTTCCATAGGAAATCCGCAACATTCTATTTGAAATAACTCTTGCGTCGGTTGACGAATCTTCGCGAAATTTTCAAACTTTGTGGCCCGCTCCAGTCCGCTCCGATGTCTCGGGGTGATTCGTCAAGCGGGGGCCGAGAAAAAAGGGGGCTCCCAAAACGTGTTTTCCCCATTCATTTTCCCATAGGAAACTTTAGCCACGGCTACATCCCGAACTGCTGAACGGAATTACACCAAATTTGGCAAAGAGGTAGTTCTTGGTTCAGAAAGAACCCTTTTTGTTAAATGGTGTAAATCCGTTCAGTAGTTCCTGAGAAAATCAAAAGGAAAATCACATATATATCTATGGCCGCGTCGGATTCGCGCACCCTGCGCGCACCGTCCCGATCACGAGCTGCATGCTAATTGGCTGTCAACACTCCAAATCAGGAAGTGTTGGCAGCCATTTTATGCCTCGGTAGAACCGAGGCACAGAAACAAGTGCGCAAAACGCACAAAGGGGGCAGGGTAGAAACACCCTGACCCCCTAGGTCTGCTCAGGGGGTCCCACAAGGACCCCCTGGGCAGAAAAAAGCATTTTTTTTTTTTTTTTAAACGGCGGGATGCGCTTAGGGTGCGTGGATACCGCCGATTAAAAAAAAAAACCCACAAAAAACAAGTGTGCAAAACGCACAAAGGGGGCAGGGTAGAAACACCCTGACCCCCTAGGTCTGCTCAGGGGGTCCCACAAGGACCCCCTGGGCAGAAAAAAGCATTTAAAAAAATAATAATAATAAAATAAAAAAAACGATCGTGCTGCAGGCCCCGCCCCCTTCCTTTACCACTCTGCAAACGCGCCCCTGGCGCGTTTGCAGAGGGGGACGAATTCCCCTTGAATACTGGGGGTCCCTGGGGCCAACTAGCCCACCAGGAACCTCCAGTATGCGCCAGGGGCTGTGTTGCAGAGAGGTGTACAGAGGCCACGCCCCTTTTACACCTCTCTGCAACGCAGCTCTGTGGCGCTTTTGGAGGTACATGGTGGGCTAGTTGGACTCCGGGGACCCTCAGGATTCAAGGGGACTTAATTCCCCAACTTAAAACGCGCCACGGGGCGCGTTTGCACAGTGGTGAAGGGAGGGGCGGGCTTCAGGTGACATGTGTGCAAACAGGCCCTGTTGCGCGTTTTAAGATGGGGAATTAAATCCCCTTCAATCCTGAGGGTCCCTGGTGGCCAACTAGCCCACCAGGTACGTCCAGAAAGCGCCACAGAGCTGCGTTGCAGAGAGGTGCAAAAAGGGGCGTGGCCTCTGAACACCTCTCTGCAACGCAGCTCTCTGGCGCATACTGGAGGTATCTGGTGGGCTACTTGGCCCCTAGGGACCCTCGGGATTGAGGAGGATTTAATTCCCCATCTTAAAATGCGCCACGGGCCTGTTTGCAGACATGTCACCTGAAGCCCCGCCCTCCCTTCACCACTGTGCAAATATTCCTCTAAAATCAGCCAAACTACGAATTCCGATTTACTCACCTGTTATCAGGAGAGACCTCAGTGCTGCATCTTTGAGCCCAGTACTGATCCTGAAAAGTAATTTTAACTGTACTTACCAGTAACTTGAATTTCCTTCCATAGGATATCATTGCCTGCTTTTTGCTGAAAAAGTTTCTAAGTGTCGATTTTTGTAACATACAAATATTCCTCTAAAATCAGCTGAACTACGAATTCCGATTTACTCACCTGTTATCAGGAGAGACCTCAGTGCTGCATCTTTGAGCCCAGTACTGATCCTGAAAAGTAATTTTAACCGTACTTACCAGTAACTTGAATTTCCTTCCATAGGCTAACATTGACTGGTTTCACTTGGAAATTCTTCTAAGTGTGGAGTTTTGGAACTTTATAATATTCATCTAAAATCAGCCGAACTACGAATTCCGATTTACTCAACTGTTATCAGGAGAGAACCCAGTGCTGCATCTTTTAGCCCAGCACTGACCCTGAAAAGTAATTCTAACCGTATTTACCAGTAACTTGTATTTCCTTCCATAGGAATCCATTGTCTGGTTTTCAGCAGAAAAGTTTCAAAGTGTCGATTTTCACAAACTACAAATATTCCTTAAAAATCGCCTGTATGACTTAAACGCATTATTTTAACTGTTTACAGGAGATGCACCAGTGCTGGATCCAGGATCCACCACTGAGTAAGAAAAAGTAACGATAACACTACTTACCTGCTAAGTGAATTTCCTCCCATAGGATAACTTTGGTGATTCTATGTGAAAAAGTTTCTAAGTGTCAACTTTTAAAATACAATAATATTCCTTAAAAATCACTACTGTAACCAAAACGCTTTTACTCAACTGTTTACAGGAGATGTCCCAGGACTGAATCTAGGATCCAGTCCTGTGGTTAGAAAAGTAATCCATAAAGTAACTAATTGCATTTAACTAGAAATTCACATTGAGCTCAATGTTGCATTGTGTTTGAAATTGTGTTGCCCATTGCAACAACTGTAACTACTGTACTATTTGCAAAGTATTTAAAGTATTTAAACTAAAGTAATTCATTCTGAGAAAGTATATTTTGTAATGTAATATATAATGTAATTATAATGTAATTTAAAAAATAAAATATCTAAAAATAAATAGTTTAAAAAATGTAGTAAATCAGTATCAAAAAAATAAATATAACAATTAATACATTTAAAAATTGTCATTTACAAAACCTTTGAAATTCACTGAAAAAAACCATAGGTTTCAGACATGTTATAGTTAGGAATTAGCATTTAAAAACCTTACAAATTCACTGAAAAAACCATAGGTTTTAGGGACAGTTATAGTTAGTTGGACATTGCACTCAGTACAAAACCCATGCAATTCCCCCGTTATAGTTAGTTCAGGTAACTATAACTCGCGCCCCCGCAATGCACTGCTGATGACGTCACATATTACATCACTCATGACATGGTCAGTGACATCACTGATGACATCACTGATGACATCTCAAATGACATCACTGATGACATCACTGATGACATCATCCATGTGATAATTTGATGCATCTTCTCACACCCTAATATAACTTTTGATACACCCACTGTAAATTACAGACTGCCATTGTCAAAACCATAGACACTCCAACACCAATTACTATATACACACTCGCTGATTCTTAGGTCTACACACACACATCTACTCACTCACCGTAACAGTCACTCATACTTATAGTCACTCAGTACAGGACTATTATATGCACTCATACACCTATATAAACACTCACACACCGCCACTCATCCATAGAGGTACTCGCACACCTAGTCAGTCATGCAAAAAATTAAGCACACACCCATTTACTCACCTATACAGTTATACACACACCAGCTCACTTACTCATACAAATAGTAGCACATTCTTACGCTCTTATACAATCTCTGATACAAGCACACACTCATCCATACAGTCACTCTCACAATCACACACTCTCGCTTATAGCTATTTATATACTCCAACACACATATATACTGCCTTTCACATATGTAGTTACTCACACATGTACCACTGGGACATACATTCACTCACTAACACACTCTTACACACACTTACCCACCCATACAGTCTATCACAGATGCACTCTTGAAACCATCCACCCAGTGAATCACCCACTCACACATCTATGCACAGAGTCACACACACCCCACCCACACAAACACTCAGGCACCCATACAGATACTCAGACAACCAATCAATAACTCATATAGACACTCATGTAGCTATTCACAAACCCATGCAGCCACTTACACAGCAACAGACAGACGGATACAGACATTCACCCAGTTTAGTCACTAACCCATGCATTCAGTAAGATACGTTTAATCACTCACTTATAGAGTTAGTCACGCACCTACTAAATCATCCATTCAGACACTTATACACCCACTCATTCTTCAATACGCCTTTCCCTATATATATTAAACATATTTAAACTTTACAGAAACACACAGTCACTGGATGATGTCATCAGTGATGTCATTTGAGATGTCATCAGTGATGTCATCAGTGATGTCACTGACCATGTCATGAGTGATGTAATATGTGACGTCATCAGCAGTGCATTGCGGGGGCGCTAGTTATAGTTACCTGAACTAACTATAACGGGGGAATTTCACGGGTTTTGTACGAGTGCAATGTCCAACTAACTATAACTGTCCCTAAAACCTATGGTTTTTTCAGTGAATATATATATATATATGTCCAAAAAACAGTGTGCCCATGCACAGAAGCGCACTCGAGCCAGCGTTGGTTTGAGGAAACCTTTATTCAGGGAAAACTGCTGCTGTCACAGGGAGTCAATAAAAGCATGGTGGCGCCAGATTCAAGGCGCGTTTCGGGCTCTTCCCTTCTTCCTGGTGAGACGCCACTGCAGCTACCCGCACCTGCATGTATTTAGTCAAATCTGCCCTCCAATATATATATATTCTCCTGGGTTTGTGGTTTTCTGGTGAACATCCAAACCGCCGATGGTGCTAGCCATAAGAGCGATACCACAACGCCCTTTAAAACATCACAGAATTTTCTCCCCAGTAAAGAGAAAGGCTGCACTCAGAAGCATGAGCATTATTCTTTCATTTGGAGACAGTGCTTGCCACAGGTCACTCAGCCTTTGTCAGCCTAAGGCTACAATTCCCAGAATTCTTAGAAAAGAAGCAGAACTGAACAAAATAGACATGCATGGACCTAGGAAACTTGGCAGCTGTGACACAGGTTATGCTAAAGCATCATTGACAACAGACTAACCAACCACATAAAGCTGTAACTCAACTAACGGCTCAAGAGAAAAAAGAATTGATCAGCCAATCACACACCTGCATACCCTGACCTCTGTTCAGGAGAACACTGCAGTTCCCTGGATTTAGACGTTGTTGAGGGTTCAAAGGCATGTGTAAGCCTTGTTGTATTGCAAAGCTATGCAACACAAACCTGGCTACAATTATCTTTCACACAGCTTTTGGGGAGTACACCAGCACCCACTGTATGTTCAAGGCATCTGAACCAGTATAGGTGATTAAAATTAGGGCAGAAACATGTTGGTATAAGGACGATGGTAGAAGCCATTGCGCTCTCACTCCATCACATAGCTGTTTTTAGATGCACCAGAGGCTGTCACTCTTAAAGGTGAAAACCCGGTTACCTCTAGGTATTTTTAGTTTTATCTGGATCCCCCATGAAATACTTAATCTAAGAACTCCCTCCATCGAGTCCACTAGATGGTTGAGTCTGCCCTGGTGGTATTGTCCTACCAGGGTGGGGAGAGGTTGCCTATGCTGAAGCATGCCACATCATGTGGGTGAGGCTTCCTCTCCCAAAAGATTGGTCTTTCTTATTTTTACCCCTTTCCACACCAAAATCATGGTTAGCCTAAATAGGAAACCAGTGATTTGTATAAATGTAGGCACCTGGACACCTAGCTTGCCACTTGCCTGTGGCCTCCAGTTCCTGCTTGTTCCAGACTGATCCAGTGACACCGCAGCTGCCTGGGTTTTCACGCTGGGGTTTTTCCGACTGGGTTTTCCCACTCACTGTTCTTCCCGCCAACAGAAGCCCCGCCCACCCCAGGACCTACTTAATACAGGCCACAGTGCGACCACATTAGTAGGCACCTGGCTAGCTTGTCACTTGCCTATGGACACCAGTTCCTGCTTGTTCCAGGCTGATCCAGTGACACTGTAGCTGCCTGGGTTTTCCTGCTGGGGTTTTCCCAACTGGGTTTTCCCACTCACCACTCTTCCCGCCAAGAAAATCCCTGTCCACCCCAGGACGTACATAACGCAGACTGCAGCGCGACTGCGCAGTGGGCATGCCTAAGGCAATCCCATCTGCGCCCGTTTACACCTGGACCACACCAAGCTCCACGATCCCTGGCCCTCCCGCCCCCTGAAGATACACCATCGCCGAGCTGTACACCCTCGACTCCGGCCGCCGCAATAAACACTGCGCTGACCCACGCTCCACTGTAGGACCTTTCACCTGCACCCAATGCCACTTCACCTGCCACTGCACACACACCAGCTCACTGACCAGCCTCACCCCAAACACACCACAGAATTCACCTGAACGAAAACATCAACACGCATGCGCCCTTCTCAACACATGCTCACTATGTAAGCATTCCACTGGATTGTGGGACCTCATCACCAATCTCGCACCTGACATCCTTAGCCTCACTGAGACTTGGCTCAACCCCACATATACCCCAGAAATAGCCACAGCGATCCCCGACAGATATAAAATCACTCACCAGGACCGCACCAACAAACTGGGAGGAGGAACAGCCATCATCCACAACGAGACCAAACAGGGTACCACTACCACCGACAACACCACCACCCCATGGAACATCACAACTTCAGCTCCACACAGACAACAAGAAAATCATCAGAGGCACCCTCGCATACCGACCCCAGGCCTGCGCTCCAGCTTCTGCAACAAGATCGCAGACTTCATAGCACCCCTAGTCTTAGACTATAAGAATTATATCTTCCTCAGCAACCTACATTTCCACATCGACGACCTCAATGACAAAAACACAGCACACCTCCTCAACAGTAGGAGCAGCCTCAGATAGACCCAGATCTACACACACCACAGGACATGAGTTGGACTCAAGTTTCACCTCCAGCAACCATGTCAAATACAGCCATCACATAACTCACATGGACCAATCAGTCCATTGCCCACTTCAGCAACTCCAGCCACCGCACCACCACCCCCAAGATGACCAATGCCCTTACCAGAGGTAGAACAAGATCTCAGAGACCAGCTGGGCGAATGCCCTCAACACCTCCAAATCTGCTACTGTCACCAACCTCGAACAGGGAGAGAAAACTTCAATGTCTGGATCATCAATTGTGCAGACAGCATCATCCCCATCAAGAGCAACATTTAGAGAAAATCCTCCAAAAAGTCCGGCTGGTACTCCCAAGAGCTCAGTGAAATGGGACAGCAAACAGTTGGAAAGGGGATAGCGCACCAGCAAAGACACCTCCAACATGGCAGCCTTCAAGACCTCCCTAAACCTCTACCACCGCCTGCTGAGGGCAACAAAGAAGACAGCCATTGCAGCCCACATAGAAACCAGAGCCAACAACACCAAAGAACTTTTCAACATCATTAAGGAATTCTCCAACCCGACTGCCAGCGAAAACAACATCATACCCTCACAGGAGCTGTGCGACAACCTAGCCCACTTCTTCCACAACAAGATCACAACCATATACAGAAACTTCGAACCCCAACCCACACCTACGGACTTCCTCGACAGATACGCCACCACCGTAACTGACACGAATCATACATTGACCACCTGGAACATCCTCTCCACCCAGGACACCACCTCCACCATGAAATTCATCCACTCGGAAGCTCCCACAGACCCATGCCCACACCATATCTACAACCTCGAAAACCAAAAGATCAACGAGGAACTCACCACTCTACTCAACATTTCTATCACCAGCGCAACATTTCCAATGCCTGGAAAAGCGCTGAAGTCAGACCACTACTCAAAAAACCCTCCACCGACCCCAGCGGATTCAAAAACTACCGACCAATCTCCCTGCTCCCATTCCCAGCGAAGTTACTGGAAAAGATCATCAACAAACAACTAATGACACACCTGGAGCAGAATCAGCTACTCTACGCCTCCCATTCCAGCTTCCGCACCAATCACAGCACCAAAATTGCCCTCCTCGACAGAAGAGAAACAGCAGCTTTGATCCTCCTTGACCTCACGGCAGCCTTCAACACCGTATCCCACCACACACTGATCGAAAGACTTCACCACATCAGCATTAAGGGGATGCACTCAGATGAATCACCTTCTTCCTCACCGGAAGTATCCAGAGGATCCACCTCCCACCTTTCATCTCTGAACCCACGGAGATCACCTGCAGTGCCTCCGAGGGCTCAACCCTCAGTCCGATGCTCTTTAACGCATATATGACCCCGCTGGCCAACATCATTAGATCCCAAGGTCTCAACATAATTTCCTACGCAGATGACACCCAACTCGTCCTCTCACTTACTGACAACCCCACCACCACTAGAACCAACTTCCACAGATGCATTACAAACATCGCCGACTGGATGAACAACTGCTTGCAGCTGAACACAGACAAGATGGAAGTTCTGATCTTTGGCAACATCAGCAACACATGCAACGACTCCTGGTGGCCATCAGACCAAGGACACGCACCCATTCCCTCTGACCACGGCAGAAACCTCGGAATCATCATTGACAACAAGCTCACCAAGAAATCACAGATCATCGCCATCTCCTCTGCCTGCTTCCTCACTCTGCGCATGCTACATAAGATCTTCAAGTGGCTACCCCTAAACATGAGACGCACTGTGATATAGGCCCTCATCACCAGCTGACAGGACTACGGCAACACCTTCTATGTAGGAATAGCCACACACCTCCTACAGCGGCTTGAGACCATACAGAATGCCGCAGCCCGACTCATCCTCGGCCTTCCCCGGTGAACCCACATCACACCTCACCTCAGGCAACTGCAATGGCTCCCCTTACGGAAGGGATACAAATTCAAGCTGCTGACCCATACACACAATGTTCTACACAACCAAGGACCCGCATTCATTAACCACTGCCTGAACTTCTACCAACCGTCGAGAAGACTACGCTTCACCTCCCTTTAACTTGCCCATACTCCCTGCATCTACTGAAGCAGAAGTGGAGGACGTTCCTTCTCCCACATCTCAGCAAAGACCTGGAACAGCCAAAATCAGGAAAAAAAAGATATGACAATGTAGTAGTGGAGGGACCAACAGGACGCACTGTGCTGGTGTGTCTTACGTAATTTTATTACACTCAAGGGATGAATAACAAGGAGCAGAGATGATAAGTCCCATTTAGTCTCTCAATGGGTTTCGTTCTTGATGACTGGTCTCCTTTTCCTTTCAGGAAGCTCACTTCGTCCAGGTCGTCCGGGGTTCTCCAATTGAGTAAAAGAAAACAAAAGGAAAATAATCCAAAGAAACAAGGAATTAGGAAACGGGTCACTCTTTCTAAAAATTACACCAGAGAGTGCCACCTTCACCAGGCGGGGTGGGAAGCTGTGGCCACAACCCTTGTTGTGGGGGGATTCGCTCTCCTCCCAACCCCTTTTTGCTCACATGCACTCCCAAACACTGTTTTCTGTCCCCCCAAGGTGTCTGTTATGACCCGGTGCCCCACCAGCTCCACCAGAAGCCCCGGGTGTTCTGTGCTACTTGCCTTTGACAACTACCTGTCTCCTGGGCCGTGGTGTGGGCATCAAAAGCATTTGTCTCGCCTCTCGAGCTGCTGGGGCTGTCTCCTGCACAACACAGCTGCCTGTCTTCGATCCTTTCTGCTCCGGCATCTCTGGGACTCACAGGCTATCCCACAGCTCCATCCTCAGCTTCGCGCACTGCAGCCAGTACTCCTTCCTCGGGAACCGCAGTCGTCTCTTCCAGTTTCCCGTCGTTTGCCTCCTCATCGTCCTCCGCGTTCCAAACGTTTGTGTCCACTTCCTGGTTCTTCCCCCTCCTATTTCTGTCCTCACGCCCTTTGTTACGTCCTTCCCAAGGTCGTGGTGGTTCTCCTAACCTTAGTTCTGTGAGAGCTGGAGCGTTCTCCCGGTTCGAGACGCGGCATAAGCTGTCGGCCATGTTGGAATTCCGCGACTCCTCACAGACACATTATTGCCGCTCACTGTATAGGTCCTATGTAAAGAGTGCTCACTCCCAGGGCCAATCGTATAGAACACCCAAAAAACTGAAATTGTTAAGAAAAAAGGAAGGAGCACTCTATGAAAACTGGTCCATAAAGAAGATCACTTAAATTAGTCACATTGTTGTCAATGCCTGTAATAGGTCAGTATTCCGATCTTAATCTATTTTAAAGCACCATAAGCCATGCATGTTCTTTGTATTCTATCCTTTATTTCCACAATTAGGTCGTACATGGACACAACAAATGCGTTTCGTACCTTAACATAGGGACTTCTTCAGGGCTGTTAAACACATAAGACATGGACTTAAAAATATATAAACCAAATATCAACAACAATATTTCCTTACATTAACACATACTAATACAATGCATCCAAGACAGTATTAAAACCAACATACAAACATATATAAATGCTCCTAGTATGAAGCATTATATATGTGAAGCCACAAAAATGAAGAATGTACAATGTACGCTTGTTTCAAATATAATCATGTGATCCAATTTCCAGTTGTGACCACTAACCCCATATTGGCCAAAACGTTCACTAAACATGACTTGATGCTCAAACGGGACTGACCTTAATATTTTGTCTTATTGAAGTCCCTACGGATTTGTAGGTGCAAACTGTAGCACGCCTGCTTCAAAAACACTCAAGAGTATGTCAAACAACCGTGTATAAAACTCACATCTTAAGTATCACGTACAGTTTTACTAGTCCCCCATAAAAAAACCCCAACAGAACAAAACCAATTGTTGCTTACCTTAAATTTAGTAGGCAATACAAAGTCCATTGATCAAAACATAAACTGAGTCTCAAGTGCCAATCACTGAAAACATTTTCTGGAATAAAAAGCAAATATATGCTTAAAAAAACACGAAGTGGAATAACACAGCCAAATTCCTTTCACCCATTCTACAGGAAGTAATACATTGCTAACGAAAGTTGAATTATATGTGTCTGCAGCCAAAACTAGAGACCCTCTGCGCACATCAAAACCCAATGGTTTCCAAAGATTTTCTAAAATTGATGCATTTTCGGAATCAATTAGGCGTGCACATCTCGTAAGGTAATCTGTACACAAAAGTAATAAGTGAAATAGCTCTTTTGTACATGAAACCTACATTCACATTAAAGGCGTGTTCCCTTCCTAATCGTAACAGAGGTGTAATTACACATGGAACTAAATATTCTCAGCCAGACAGTATCCTTACTCTCGGTTCCCAAAGTTATAAAAACAGAGCCAAAATTAGTCATAAATGAAGTTATTGACATGTCTGATACACATGGCAACCTTTATTCTACATGGCACCAGTGCCACATTACCAATACTTTAGCCTCAAGCACCCAATACACATTATAAACACAGCACATTTATAACCTATGTTGCTACAGCCACCACTCGATATACACATATCACAGTCAAGAGGCACATGTTGAAACCGCAGGTCTTCCGCATTACCCAACCTACAATTGTCTGTTGTTCTTCCCCTCACCTCCATATCTCTTGTGCCGCCGGACCGCAAGTGTCACAGCGCGTGCATCTGAAAGAATCCGAACTCACTTCGGGATGCCATTTAAATACTAATATATTGGGAAAGGAAAATTCATCTCACCTGTGTCTCGTGAGATAGACCGTTATGAATTGAATGAATAAACGTGTTAGCCGTCTTATAAGGGCACATAAGTGAGGAAGTGAATATATCCCTCTTGGCCAAATAACACGGGGATACGACATCCATTTCCAATCGAATCTATGTTTAAAAACAAATGTTGTTTATATAAATATATCAATCCTAATTCTGATCCAATATTAACAGTACCATATGTCTTCAACATTCAAGATAGCGTAATCGACAGCAAATAAATTATTGTCATTCCGAAAGCTCCTGTCGCCATCTTATACTTGTCAAGTCAGTTAATCGTAGCGTCTAGGATGTAATGTCCCAACATCTATAATTGTATTGAAAAGGGTAACTTACTTACTTACTTACAATCGGCCATCTTGTAATGGCCAAACCAAAATTAAATACTTATCAGTACTGTCTCTTTCCTGCTAACTGAATTCTAATGGCAAAAGTATTCCAATTGCTGAGAGAAGTCCATCCTCCGGTAATCCTATAAGAAGTAGACACAATTATTATTTGTATCTACAATGAGTTGATGTGGGCAACCAATCACAGATCCACATTTAGGAAATCGATGTTACCATCTTATAGTGCGCAAAACTCCACAAAACTCAATTATCTCAATATTCAAAGATAAATACCCGGATGTTACCATTAAAAAAACTGTTTTTACAGATGCAAAAGCACTCATAAAATAAGGTTGACAACAATAACCCATTATAATTTGATACACCCAAAAAGTGTAAAATCACCAATGATCTCACGTTATCATAATAACATTATTAACTAAAATTAAACCATTGAACAAAAGTTGTAACTCAAAGAATCTTCTAAGAGAGATTCTAAAATTTGTC
Source organism: Calotriton arnoldi (assembly GCA_963921515.1). Lineage (NCBI taxonomy): Eukaryota > Metazoa > Chordata > Amphibia > Caudata > Salamandridae > Calotriton > Calotriton arnoldi. Next base: position 501,308 of record CAWUFW010003238.1, read on the forward strand.
TGGCAATATGTAGATAGGAGCAAAATAGGCAGCAACCTCGAGCCCTAAATGCAGTCTGGCAGTATGTGGATAGGAGCAAAATAGGCAGCAACCTAGCGCCCTGAGGTTGCTAATCCAGTGTTATCTTAACCCAGGTATCACGACCTATTCTTCCATTCTGTCACATTTATATTTCTAAAACAAACTGAATCCTAGTACTGCTATTTCTAGAAATAAATATCTTAGAAGTAGCTTTACCCTTCAGATGTTCACAGAAAATGATGAAATTTCTGTTCCTTATTAAGGCCCAATTCTACTGTGCGCAAACATGATATCTATTTGGCTTCCCGTTGCCTCAATAGTCGTTCTCTATTTCCACCTCATGCATCAACAGAAATATCATCTATTCCATGGAACATAAAAGGAGAGTTGATATTTCTATCGCATACAAGAGACGATAAGAGGTACGCTGTATCTCTATTCTTATTAGCCCTAGCATGTTCTGATATCCTGCATTTGAGTTCTCTGGTGGTGCTGCCAATGTACACCTTGCCACATGTGCATACAATGCCATATACCACAAACGTCATTCGACAATTGATGAAGGCATTTATCTTATAGCTCCAAGAAGTATTATACATAAAAGTGGTTGTCTTATTCATGTCCAAAGGACATATCATACATGTAATGCATGTGTAAAAACCTTTCGGTTTATGGGGCAGCTAGTTCAACGAGCTAGTACTTTTAATAGGGGGTATATAGCTAGGATTAACAATATCCCTAATCGTATGTCCCCTTCTATAAGTAACCATGGATTTATTGCTCAAAATAGATTCTAGGCCTGGAGCCCCGGCTGACCCCAGAGTCTATTCAATACACGCCAAATTTGGTGACTAGAAGGGTTGTAAGTGGTAAGAAAGGCCAGCCGGTTACTCATCTTATCTCTTTTATTTGTTTTGTGTAACAGCTTTTTTCTCCCCAGGTTGTCTACCTTTCTATGTGTGTCTCTGAGATGTGCTGCACTATAACCCTTCTACGACATCCTGTGCATCAGGAGTTTTAAATTACACTCACATTCTTTTTCTTCACTGCAGTTTCTTTTTATATGCAGCATTTCCCCATAAGGAATTAACTTGATTGTACTCATCGGATGTACACTGCTGGCCAGCAACTGTTGCAAGCAGTGGGCTTGCGGTATAACGTACGCCGAATCTTGTTGTCAGCAATATAAAATGTGACATCTAAAATATCAATCCTAATCTTATGACAATTCATGGTAAATCTAATATTCCAATTGTTGTTGTTTAGATACCTAAAATACTTCTCCATCCGGGAAAGTGACCCTGTCCATATCTGTATTACGTCATCTATATAGCGTCCCCAAAATTGGACATATTCAGTCGATTCAGATGCCATCAGAGCCCAGGCATGCCCCCTCTCAAACCAACCCATAAAAAGGTTGGCATAAGAAGGGGCAAACCTGGAAACCATAGCAGTTCATTGGAGTTGTTGAAACCACTGTCCATCGTAAAGGAAATAGTTGTTACTCAAAATCTGATCTAACATTTCCATTATCATTTGAGAATGTTCATAAAGGTTGGGGCACCTAGTGGATAGAAAGAAGTCTAAAGCTCTTAGGCCAAGGTCCTTCCTAATACAGGTATATAGGCTCTCTACATCTAATGTTACAAGCATCATCTTGTCCTCATCCCATATCATATCCTCAAACATGTTCAATATATCCAATGTGTCACTCACATAGGTAGATAAATTGGCAACAAAAGGTTTGAGAAAGACATCAACAAATTCAGACATGTGTTCCGTAGGAGAGCCAATACCTGATATGATAGGGCAGCCTGGTGGAAAAGCTGCTACCTTATGTATTTTGGGGACCATATAAAGGCAAGGGTGTCATGGATAATCAATCCTTAGGTATCTGCATTCTAAATCAGTTAAAAGACATATCTCATGCCAATGTGTTAGTCTCTCAAAAATTAGACCTAACAGTTGAAATGGGCTTAGATCCCCCTGTCCTATAACAGCCTTTGCCATTTAGTTGTCTCATTACTTCAAGATTGTATTGGGAGTGGTTCATAATGACTACGTTCCCCCCCTTTGTCCGCTTCACGAAAAACTAGGAAATCATTAGATTTGAGCATTTGTAAAGCAACAGACTCTTCTTTGGTCAGATTTTAGCCATAAATCTGTTACACCCAGTAGTTCTGATTTTGTCTTCTAAATCTTGTAAATCACTAATGACCTGTCTAGAAAAAAGCTCAATACCCTCAAGTTGTAAATTTTGTAGAACACATTTGGATTCCAATCTCGAATTGCTGTCACAATTCAAATCTGGTTGGGTATTTAGCTCATGTTATACTCATTGCCAAGGGACAGTACACAATGAACATCCTTTACATCTGATATAGTCATATCAGATAATACTATGCTTTTATTGACATCATATATCCTTTGAGGATTCAATGCAAAAAAGCTCTTGAGTTTAAGAGTTCTAGTACATTTGAACAAATCAATCTGAACCTCAAAAAAATCACAACCATTTGTAGGGCAAAAGCCTAAGCACTTATTTAAGACATTAATTTCATCATTGCTTAAGGTATAATCATGCAAATTTACAATCAGATTGAAAGTATTTGAGGAGTTTAGAACAGTGCACATGCCAGTCATTGCTTCCTCTTCGTTTGTTGTCCTGTCCTGACTCCTGTGTGTGTATCTTTTTTTTCTTGATCCCTAAGCACCTCTGTACCATCATATCACTTCCAGAATTCCGAATGGCCCTCAAGAACTGGCTGTTCGAATAAGCCTCCGGGACCTTCAAGCGCCTGGATACCCTACTGGGTGATTAGCTGCACTTTATAAATTCTGATTGATATAAATAACACTGACCTATTAGGTACTGTAGACCCACCTTACTGTTTTGTGTTTTGGTTGTTGCAGTACCACCGTACCACAATATAGAGGCTTGAGTTACTACATTTTATTATTTTGCCTAGTATGTAAGTGCAGTGTATAAATCTAAATGATTTTATTATTGTGTGTGTGTGTGATGGGCTTCTCTGGTCCCCTTCTAGCCCCTTTCTAAACACCTCCTTAATACTCCCTATTCCCCTCACATCTAGTATTGTTTGCCCCTTTTTCCTACCACTTCTCTGTGTCCCCAACTCATTTACTACTAGGATCTATTCTTATGTGTGCGTGGACGCGGCAGTCGGGGCAGAGAAATCTGCACATAAAAAGCTACAACAGCCCGAACTGTATATGCTGCTTACTCACTCTCTGCAAAGCGTCCATCACTTAGCAGAGTAGTTTGCAGGAGGTTGGCTGAGAAATGGCAGGCATCAATCCTACAGTCTACTGTGTGGTGCCTGTTGCAAAGAATTCTAGTGCTGCCAGCGTTTTCAGGAAGCGAGAATGGAAGTGGATTCCTATGTTGGGTTCCAAAGTATACGTAATGATAAAAATATGTTTTAGGGTGCCCATATTGAGCCTGTATATCCTCTGAATCTCAAGCTGACTCATGTTTACGAGTTCCAGCTTTACTCTGCTAATCCTGAATGCCATTCAACATTGCTGCACCATTTGAGGTCTTAGAGCAGTCTCATGCTGCATGGTTTATTGTAGCAAAACATGATCTGTCATTGCATGATATAGTGCTCTAGCAGTGCTGCATCCACAGTGGTGAACTGCAGAGTGGAAATGAGAGCTACTGTTACAAGCCTGTGAAAGCTTTACCTATCCCAAGATGGTCTGGTTCTGTGTGCAGACTTGCGTGATTTTATTTTTAAGCTCAAACAGTGCATGTTTTTTTATTGATGAGTTGGCCTTTAATTTTTTTGTATTGTTCTATTATTTTACAGATTTTCTTTCCTACCGTACATTTTCAGCAACTTTAAACACCTGCCTTTGGCTGGGTATTTTAAGATGGTACTTCCCACTGGTATTCATACTTGGAATTTGTTTTTTTTACAACATGAATTATTGTTCCTATGTAAACATCATATGCGGTAAATTCACATGTGGTCAATAGCGCATGCCATAACTAGTGCATGTAGACCAGAGACATGCAGTATTCAGCATGTGACAAATATTGTAGAGAACTTCCCCAGACTTTTCACCTTGTTGAATTAGATATAGCATTCTACCATTAAAGTCCCATCAAGCTGTCAGTAAAGGCTTGATTCACAAATATTTCTGTGATTCTTTTTTGTTTTTAATAAAAAAAGGTGTACTTTGGCATTGCTGCAGAAATTCAAGCCATTGCGTCTGTTCTTACAGATCCTTTGCTCCATCAGTAGCCTTTGAGAAGATGGCTTTTTCTAAAGTCCAAAATTCTCATTAAAAATCAATTTCTAATTGTTTTGATTTGCCATGCTTACCAAAATACCTTTGCAAATGTATAGCAACAGGTTTATAGTTGTTGTGTTCTGTTATCCTGGCAACCATGTGTGTCTCCCAGTAATATCTCTGCTCTGGTTGCTATCTCTACTGGGTTCTGGATTGGGGAACTCCAGAAGAGAGGGCAAGTGGCTGCTGGTGGAGGAGGACCTCAAGGGATGCATGTCTTGGACTAAATAAACTGTTTCTACTAATTTGTGTGGTTGTGGTGCTTTCAAAAGTGGCGACGAGGATGGGATCCATTCCCAAGCGCTGTTAGCCTGAAGCTGAAGCCGGATTTGAACAACCTTGGGAGTACCCGGTGGAGAGCACATATTTTACACAGATTTTGCGTGGTTTTACGTCTTTCGATGACAGGTTGGAGTGGTGATTGACCAGCGCTTCGTGAGACGGTGAGCTTTAGCTGAATAACAGAGAAGAGCGCGACTTTGTGTAGAGGAGGGGAACGCCAAGAACTTCAGGAAACTCTGGTGTAGATCCAAACTACTATTTATTTGTAGAATAGAAATAGTAGTTCATAACAACGGAGCCCACGGCATGAGCAGTAGCAGGAGGAGGAACAAACAGTAACTAACTCGGCAAGTATAGAATCAACAATGACATAACAGTGTTCTTAAGCATAAGATTCTAGTGAATTAAAGAAACAGTAAGAAACATAATACCACATACCCTCCCCCCATATAATGCAAACAAAAAACTTCAATACAGTACATAATCATGAAATTTGACAGGCATTCTACAAACACGTTGATCACGTGCAGATGTCATAGCTGGTGAAGTACAAGAACGAGTAGGTGAAACAACATTAGAGCAATTTGGGGAAGAAAATGCAGAATCAGAGTTAACATTAGTTGCATTAGAGGAGTTTATGATGTCAAAACCAGGTCCAAAAGTAAAATCAGTATCGTCTTCATTAGACCTGTTGGCATAAACTTTGTTAAATATACTAACTTGATTGTCAGTAAGTTTTACAATATTGTTCTTATTCCACCAACCTCTGTTTTCTAAAAGAACAGAAGGTTTGGTGACCCTGACAACCCGAACAGGTAGTGTGAACTTAGATTGGCCCTTGCAAACTTTGTAGGGTTTTTTGATGAGAACCCAATCATTAATTTTGAGATCAGGGCCAAGTGATGTGGAAAGACCATCATAAGATTTTTTTTGCAGTGATTGCTTTGCAGCAACTCTAGTTTTAATCATTTGGGGGATCTGCTAAAGTATTTCTCTTGTGATGTAAAGCAGAACCTACAGCCAAATTAGTGAACCATTGTGGCATGAGCTTGGACCTTGCTTCCCTGCCCCTGAGAGCCTTGAAAGGTGTAACACCAGTTGTGGAATGAGGTGTCGTTAAATAAGCCCAAACTTTTTTTTGCAAGAAATCACCTACATCAAAATTGGCTGCAATAGCGGTTTGAACTCCTTCTTTTAGGAACCGATTGGCCCTCTCAACGAGTCCATTAGAAGAAGGACTATACAATGCAATTTGACAATGTTTTATCTCCGAACTCTCCATGAATTTGGTGACTTGATGAGAAAGAAAGGGTTGGCCATTGTCAGTGACAACGCAATTGGGAGTACCTTCAACCTTAAAAATACTTTGAAGAAAAGAAACAACAGTGGAGGAGTTGGCTGCCTGTACAAATGAATAATATATCCATTTAGAATGATAGTCAATAGCAACTAAACAGTACCTTTTGTCTGAGGGTAATAAATTAAAAGGTCCTGAAAAGTCCAAAGCAATTTTGTGCCAAGGAGAATCAGGGAATGGAACTGGAAACAAAGGCTTCTTGTTGGTTTTCCAATGTTTGTCGGAAACAACACAACTAGGGCAATTGTCTATAAAAAGGGCTACTTGTCTGTCTAAGCTTGGCCACCAATAAATGTCTTTTAATCTTTTGCAGGTAGCAGAAATGCCTAAATAGCCTTCATGGCCAATATTGATTATCTTCTCTCTGAGAGAAGTGGGAGATACAAACAAACCATTCCTCACGCAAACTCCATTTTCGAAAGACAATTCTTCACTAATTTGTGCAAAGTGCTTTACATCATTACTCAAATTTTTATTAGCAGGCCATTTACTCTTAATAAACACCTCCACGTTTTTGAGAGTTTCATCAAGTGCCATGGCAGATGCCCATTCGTCCTGTGTAATGCTGCCATTGCACATGGAGACAGCATCTATAAGACCAACCACACAATCTTTGTGGACATCATTTTCACCTTCACTGCAATCAGGGAGAGGGATACGAGAAAGGCAATCAGCCTGGATGTTTTTACCCCCTTGAATATATTTTATAATGAGATTATATTCTTGTAATTTTGAAAGTAACCTAACCAGCCTTGCAGAGGATTTTCCTAGACCATTGCCAGACTATAAGGAAACCAAAGGTTTGTGATCAGTGAAGATCTCACACTGAGTACCCCAAATATATGTTTTAAATTTCTGGACTGCCCAGACAATGGCAAGGGCCTCCCGTTCAATCGTGCTGTAGTTGCATTCGGTAGGTGTCAGGGCACTGGAGGCAAAAGCAATGGTGTTTTCTTTGCCATCAACCCATTGTCCAAAAACTGCCCCAAGGCCTTTCTGACTGGCATCCACAGACACGAAAGAACTGGCATTGGAAATGAAAGGATGTAACGCAGGAGCATTGATAACTAGAAGTTTGATTTTCTCAAATGTATCACATAGAGTGTCATTCCATTCAAATTTGATACCCTTCTTGAGAAGGCACCTTAGTGGTTGAACTAATTGTGAGTAACCAGGTACGAATCTGGCATAGTATTCACAGAGGCCCAGGAACGAACGTAAGGAATCTTTGTCATAAGGAGGAGGGGCACTGCGTATTGCTTCTACATTGCAAAATTTGGGTTTGATGCCTTTGTTCGAGATGGTGTGACCCAGATATTCAACTTCATTAACAAGTAAATCTACATTTATTAGCTTTGACCGTCATACCTCTGTCTTGTAAAATGCTTAGTACTTTGTTAAGTATTTGTAAATGTTCTTCCTTTGTTTCTGTGTGGATTAAGATATCATCTTGGAATGCTTGCACTTGGGAAAAATCACCAAATAGACTGTCCATGAGTTTTTGAAAAACACTCGCGGCTGACGCGAGGCCAAAAGGTAGTTTCAAATATTTAAAAGCCCCGAAAGGTGTTACAAAGGCAGTGAGTGCTTGACAGTTTGGTGAAAGTTGAATTTGATGGTAGGCGGAGTGTAAATCTATAGTGGAAAAAAACTTTGACTTCCCAACATTGGCTAACATTTCGTGTATGAGAGGTAGAGGGTGGCAATCAATCAGGATGTTTTGATTAAGAGATCTTAGATCCACACAAAGCCTCAAGTCCCCAGTCTTTTTTTCCCGTAAAACGACCAGAGAAATCCATTCTGATGAATCTATAGGAGCAATGATACCTTCAGTTTGGAGGTCATTAAGCAGAGACTTTAAATCCTCTCTGATGCTAAGAGGTACAGGTTTAACCTTATGTATTATAGGAACGGCATTTTTCTTTAACATAATGTTGTGCTCGTAACATTTGACAGTGCCAACAGAATTTTTAAATACATTAGGAAAAGATTTTAAAAGGTCTTCAACAATTGATTCTGGTTGACTGACAGATAGAATACTTGAAGGCAGGTCACCTAAAATAATTGGAGGATCTTGGCCAGGGCGTAGGATGATACCCAGAAGAGCAAGGTCCTTCCAACCAATGATGTCTCTACCATTGATGGCTATATAAATTTTTGTCTTAACAGATCTACCAAGGCACTCCAATCTGTCCCAAAAATAACCCAGGAGATCAATGTCTTGTTCCCCGAAAGCTTTGGGGTTGATATCAGGAGCAAGAAGTGGCATGTTGTTAGGCCAAAATTTATAAAATGTTTTGTCTGCTAGAATAGTAACAGGAGCTCCTGAATCAGCCATAGCTAAAATAATTCTACCGTCAATGGAAATGTCAACTAAGGGCCCTTTAATGGGTTTGTCTGAAGATTCAGGGACTTCGACTGTAACTAAAATATTGGCAAATTGAGAAGTACAATCTTGGACATCAGGAGTGTCCAAAGAAATGCTTGAAACTTTAACTCTACTTGAAGATGTAGTATGCATACCACTCCTACATACCCCTTAAAAGTGTCCAAATTTCTGACATTTAGTAAATTTTTTCCCTAAGGCTGGACAGCTGGGATTGTTTCCTATGTGATTCCTAGAACCACATCGAAAACAAACCAATTGGCCTCTTGGCGGTTGATTTTTGTAAGGCCTTTTGTTGAAAGTTTGTTTGGTATTTATAGCACACACAGTATTATTATCAGAAACCAAACTTACATTGGAAGGAATTGCGGACTGAGTGGGAAGAAGCGTATTTTGGTTAGAATGAGTGGACAAAACTTTAGATGTAACAATCGATCTTTCGATGCTTTTAGCAATGTCAATTGTTTCAGCTAAGGTGGGATTAGGAGAGGTGAGAAGACGCTCTTGGATCTTCTTAGAATGGCAATAGAAAACAAACTGATCCCTTATGTAAATATCCACATTAGGGCCAAAATCACACTTCTCAGCTAAAACCCTCAAAGATGCTATATAATCTTCCACCGACTCCTCAGAAGATTGCTTACACATTGCGAAATTAAATCTCTCTAATAGGACACTTGTAGAGTCTGAATACTGTTTGCCCATGCGTAATTTAGCTTAGATGAAAACATTCCATACAGTATCTTCAGATGCAGGGGAAGGATAGTGTGGTAGATTGTCAAAAACTCTGCGACCAGCTGTGCCAAGATGATTTATTAATAGAGCTAATTTCCTTGAAGGAGAGTAACCATCGGCGTCAATGGCAGTGAGGTAATTTTCAAAGTCTCTGAGCCATCAAGCCCACTTTAAATCTGGCTTGCCTGGTTTTAACAAGAAAGGTGCTGGCTGAATGACTCCTTGGCTGGACGCCATTATGAATGAAAAATGAGCACTGAAGAGAACGAATCGTAAAATGTAAATATATGAAAACGTGTCGCTCTAATGTAGAGATTGAAACAGAAAATAAATAAATAAATAAAATGTAAAACGTGTGAGCCACTTACAATAAAACAATAATAAAATATAAGATATGCAACACAGACTCACTGCTGGATAAAGGAGGTACAGAAAGATGTGCGAATCATCGTGTCGCACTACCGGAGGTCCATATGAAGATGACAGCAGATGAGTGAAATAAACTGATAGTGGTGTGCGAATCACTGATGACAGTGTCGTATTAGGTAAGAGCAAGTACTTGTTGTGAAATATGGTGTGCAAATCACCGATCGTAGTGTCGCACAAAATAGAGGCAGGTAACAGCAGGTAACAGCTGTGAGCTGGACGATGCTGACTGGAAGATCCTGACTGATCCAAAATGGCCACCACCGAGCGTGTGACGTCAGTACGCTCTCCCAAAATGCATTGCGGCAGTTTTCCTTCAGTGATGGCCGAAGAAGCAGCAGGAAGAACGAAATGGCAGCAGAAGTTCCAGAGTTTGGAACGAGGTAGAAGCGGTAGGAGTGAGCTAGGTAAGCGACTTTTGAAATGGCCGCGCCCCAACGGAAAAGAAGCTTCTGTGAAGAAGAAATTGGCAAAATTTTCAGACCAACCTGAATTATGTCCCAAGAGGTGGTCACAGTGTTCGGTATTCAGTAGCAGCAGTCCGGTGGGCTCTAGAAGATGCAGGACAGCGTAGAAGAAAGGCTTATAAAAAATTACCGCACTCCTGGTACCAATATGTAGAGGAGGGGAACGCCAAGAACTTCAGGAAATTCTGGTGTAGATCCAAACTACTATTTATTTGTAGAATAGAAATAGTAGTTCATAACAGCGGAGCCCACGGCATGAGCAGTAGCAGGAGCAGGAACAAACAGTAACTAACTTGGCAAGTATAGAATCAACAATGACTTAACAGTGTTCTTAACCATAAGATTCTAGTGAATTAAAGAAACAGTAAGAAACATAATACCACACTTTGGGCACGGCGGGGGAGCTACGCCTGTGCAGTGTATACTTTTGAATTCAGCAGGCACGCACCGTGTCACTCTCCCAACGGCGTCAGTTTCTTGCATTCCTGGCTTTGTGGTGAGTGTGGCGGAAGGATCATCATCAAAGATGAAGTATTGCCGGCAGGCTGCGTTGGCGACACGTGAGGGTTCTCGCAACTGCAGCGAGTGCGGCCGGCATTTGTACGTCACAGGGGTATTGTGGAAGCAGGAAGTTGGCATTGGTTCCCATTCCGTTGAGCGCCCAGTGCATTGTGGGCCAGCATGAGCTCTTCATAATGTTCGTTCGTGCACCGGTTCATTGAAAGCGGTACAGCGCAGACAGGCACAGTACAAGTGTAGTGAGTACCGCCTGTCGCACGGATTTTGTCCTGTGTCAAGCACGCGTTACGGCAGTGGAAATACAGCATGTGTGGTAAGGCTTAACTGGATCGTGGAGGCAATCCCAGGAGTGGCATTATTTTTTCTTATTTTTCATTAGACTCTATTTTTTCAACGAATCTACATGTGAAGACGGTGGCTACCATATTTGTTTTAGTCTTTTATGTTAACATCGTGACTGATAAAAGAATTGAATGCTTGTAGGGTAATTTGGGAGTGCATTTATTACAATAATTAGCTGGGTATTCAAGTTAGGTAGTGCTGGTAATATTTATTCTACAATTGCATATTGTGTTGGATAGTAAAGGAATTCCAGGTATTATGGATACCACTTCAGTCTCGGTCCCACCCAAATTCCTGCAAAATCATGGTGTGCCAACAATGGTGTAGGAGCATTGGCGTCATTCCTTCGAGATCTACTTAGAAGCGATAGGAGGTGAAACTTTTGCAGCATCACGTAAAGTAGCCTTGCTGAAACATAATTTAGGCGTTGAAGGCAGAAAGGTATTAAAAATGCTGCCAAAGCCTCTGCGGGCCTCATCCACTAATCAAGAAGGTGAGGGTGAGGAAGGATCAGACTCAGAAGTAGTTGTAGATGAGTACGTAGAAGACATGAAGACTTTGGAAGATAATTATGGGGAAAAAAACAGTATTGTCGTTGAACGGCACAGATTTTATTTGAGAGCTCAGTTACAGGGCGAGACCGTTGAACAATACTTAGCTGTGTTAAGGACGCTAGCTGCTACGTGCAAATTCAAGGAGTTGCATGAGGAAATCATCAGATAGTGAAACATGTTTTCAAATAAATAGCCATGGTTCAATACCATAGCTGATTTTCAAATGCCCTGCAACCTTTTTAATGAGCAGAAAGTCTGTGTGCCCATGCCCATGTGAGTGTACCTGAATGTACCATTATCTCATCAACCTGAGCACATCTCACTTCAGCAGCCCACATGAGGCGCAAATTACAGCGGAGACTGGCATAAACAACATGCTGGTGAGGGTCCCCTGCACTTCTCCCTTTCATCCCTAGCAAAGTCCACCTTGTTATCGAGTGAGCAGCTCCGACAACGCCCCCTGCTGACTTGTTGGGTCATATCCAATGGGGTCTCTCAGTCAGCATGCATGCCAACCCCTGGCATCACCGGTGCAAGAGAAGGTGCTAGAGCAGGAAACAATCGATGTGATCACTGGGACATTCTTCGAAGGTGTAAAGTGAAAAAAATGTTTTAGATATATAAACCTTTTAGCTAAACATAGGAAGAGCACTTAGACAATTGTCACGTGCAAGTGATCCTAGGAGTATACATCACCACACACGTCATCGTCATCAACCTGAAACATCCACACTCTTTTTTGCTACTTACTAAACCTGTAAAATGTTCAAGAAACACTACCATTAACATTGAGACAAATTTAATAACAAATGACTTTTCTGCATACAAAACGTTGAGATAATCTCGCGTGAAACAATTAGAGGGTGGCACTGAATTAATTTGCAAATTGTGTGTCCCCCAAGTCTGACAACACACTGCAACAACCAGTTTTAACTTGGCACATGTGCATTCAGATTCAGGAACCAAAAATCTTTAAACTACAATATATTGCCTCAACAATATTTCGCGAAAGGCCCAGTGACAAAAATGTTGAGTGGAATGAGGAGAGGTGGGGAAGCAAGGAATGAGCTTAGAGGGGTAGGCAACACAGAGAGGGTAGAGATACGAGGAGGAAGATGCACATGGAGGAGAGAGCAAGAAAACAAATGCACTCCCATGGACAGTGCAGGTAGTGGATCCTAAAAGTAAGTCATGGGGCGAAAAACTTAGATCCAAGCTGGACGAGCAAGTGAGTACAGCAAGCACGCCAAAGTGAAAGAAGAGTGTTCAGGGGTGGGGCCTCACTCGGCAAGAATAAAAAAAAGATAGGTTCAATGGTGCATTGTATATACAGCATGCATTTCAAGAAAACAGTGGTGCAAAATGTTGAAAAAAGGGAGTTCAAATGGTACATATTACAGCACAAGGTTTAAGAAGTATCATTAGAAACAAGTCAAAGGATCCACTGGCATAATACTGAATATCCTGATTTGTAAATTCCAGTCCCTTTGTAGCTCAGTACAGAGCTTGTTAACCACCAGCCGGCCTACTCAACAATGTTGAGCAACAGACCTTTTTACTCATAGGACACCCTTCTGATTATAAATCTCCATCCATGCTTATTAGAGGACCCCCTTTTGAGTGCAGAGCTCTAGTTAGCATAAAGCTCACACCCCCAGATGCCCAGAATAGTATTCTTCTAAGTGCAGATCTATCTGTTCAGTACAAATTCCATGTTAAGCGCAGAGCTCTCCACTCAGCAATTAACAGGGCTCATAGCTCAGCGCCGAGCCCACTTGACAGTATAGGCCCCTGTCTTCTATACAACACCCCGTGTTCATTAAAGGGTTAATTGGCGAGTACAATGCTCCTCATTATCTCGGAACATCCTTCACAGCTCCAGTCTCCATGCACAGTCCTATCTCTACATTTGCTGGTTGCTTCATCTCTTGAATGTTATATCTATTCATTAAGAAGGCTTCCAAGATTTAGAAGAACCAGAGAAAAAACAATGAAACAGTTCAAAAAAGTGACTTTTAACCTGATGAGAGACACGCACAATGACATATGTACTGAGAGAATAGAACATTTGTCTAGGGAGAAAAGCAGCTTCCCAAAGGAAACAGGTGACTTAAGTGTCCACATTTGTGGAAATTCTGGTTCTGGTACACGGAATATCTGTCTAGGGATAGGGGCATGTTCAGAGACATCCTCAAGTTTTAAGTGACTGAAGTGCAGGGGGCACAATGGCTCAGGTATAAGGACATAGAGTATCCATCAAGAAAAAATATGTACCCTTGCAAAGAGAGGCAGGGAGAGTGCAAGTCAATGGAAAGTAAACATGTCAAATCAGAACGAGTGTGTTCTAGATGAGAAGAGAATGAGATCCTAGGATAGGGGCAAAATATCCTAGAAAGAGCATGTCCTTAGAAAGCGAAGATAGCCAGGCATAGGGGGAATGTCCTGGGATAAAGGCTGTATCCAATGAGGACATGCATTGTGGGGCAGAGGGATAATGTTCAGAGGAAGCTCTCATGGAACATTTCTTTCGGATGGAATGGTTGCGAAGCAAGTGAGCGTATCTACCAAGACAGAGCATGTCCAATTAGTTGAAGAATGTGAAGACAGATGAACCAGGTACAGGGAGATCCACTTCTACGTATTAGGGAACATGTCCAAAGAGAAGGAGCATGCCAAAATACATAAAAAGCATGTGTCCAGACACCTGTGACCTGGGGCCGGCAGGAAGTGCACGGGGAGAGCGTGGCGGCTGGGTAATCATAATTTTAAAAAAAAAGCCTTACCTAGTGCTGCTAGCTGCCTCGCACTCCTCTGTTCCTGGTCTCAGCAGTCCCTGGGACAGCATCGGACTTCCCATCCAATACCCACGCTGCTCTCAAGCATAAAAGCAGCGTGGGGATTGGCCTGAGCGGGCTGGATTAACCCTCCTCGCTCAGGCTCAGTGCTGTTTCTCCAACCCAACTGTACAATAAAGTCGGGTTGGAGAAACGGCCAGCCAAACTGTAATGCGCACTTAAAAGTGCACATTTACCACTCCTCCTCCCCCCTCTTGCGGTCCGGCCCCACCCCTCCCTGCACACACTGGCTCAGAGCCAGCAGCTGAAAAATAAAATAATTGTCAAATATTGTTTTATTTTTCAGCTGCTGGATCTGAGCCAGTGGGGCGGTGCTCCTCCGCCATTGCGGAGTAGCCGCCGCTGAAGTACATGCAGACATACACCCCTCAGCCGTGAACATCTCATGTGCCACAAATCTGCTATTATTTGGTTACTCTTGATTTACATCGATATTGGGACTTCTCTACGAATTTCAGTCAGCTCATCAGTTGGTATCCAGGACATCTGTGCAGCATGAAGTAACCACAGAGTAGGAAAGGAGTCTTGTATGTGTCAAAACTGTAATCAGGGTCCGGGGCAGTTCTGTGCGCAGACCCATTATAAGTTGACAACAAGCAGTAAACTGTTAAACAAAAAAAAAAAAACGAATCTTTATTCTGCACTGCCTTTCAAACTTGAAGCATATTGCATTCTGGGACTCATTGGCTCATGGTTATAACAAAAATGAAATACCAAGCCCAGAAGCGCAGAGTGCTTCCAGCTGAGCAGCCTGCTATAGATGAGGTATTGTAGGTGTCATGAGTTCAGTTTACATTTCTGTGTTTGTTTATTCGACTAGTATTGAACTCCGACATGGGTAGCTGGCTCTTGAAAATTTAATTTCAAACCATAATGCATGCTGGTAAAGTAAAAAGTGTGGGTTTTTTAGAACAGCGAATAACTTTGCATTAGGCCTCCTTAGATCTGCTAAAGTATTTCTCTTGTGATGTAAAGCAGAACCTACAGCCAAATTAGTGAACCATTGTGGCATGAGCTTGGACCTAGCTTCCCTGCCCCTGAGAGCCTTGAAAGGTGAAACACCAGTTGTGGAATGAGGTATCGTTAAATAAGCCCAAACTTTTTTTTGCAAGAAATCACCTACATCAACATTGGTTGCAATAGCGGTTTGAACTCCTTCTTTTAGGAACCGATTGGCCCTCTCAACGAGTCCATTAGAAGAAGGACTATACAATGCAATTTGACAATGTTTTATCTCCGAACTCTCCATGAATTAGGTGACTTGATGAGAAAGAAAGGGTTGGCCATTGTCAGTGACAACGCAATTGGGAGTACCTTCAACCTTAAAAATACTTTGAAGAAAAGAAACAACAGTGGAGGAGTTGGCTGCCTGTACAAATGAATAATATATCCATTTAGACTGATATTCAATAGCAACTAAACAGTACCTTTTGTCTGAGGGTAATAAATTAAAAGGTCCTGAAAAGTCCAAAGCAATTTTGTCCCAAGGAGAATCAGGGAATGGAACTGGAAACAAAGGCTTCTTGTTGGTTTTCCAATGTTTGTCGGAAACAACACAACTAGGGCAATTGTCTATAAAAGGGCTACTTGTCTGTCTAAGCCTGGCCACCAATAAATGTCTTTTAATCTTTTGCAGGTAGCAGAAATGCCTAAATGGCCTTCATGGCCAATATTGATTAACTTCTCTCTGAGAGAAGTGGGAGGTACAAACAAACCATTCCTCACGCAAACTCCATTTTCGAAAGACAATTCTTCACTAATTTGTGCAAAGTGCTTTACATAATTACTCAAATTTTTATTAGCAGGCCATTTACTCTTAATAAACACCTCCACTTTTTTGAGAGTTTCATCAAGTGCCATGGCAGATGCCCATTCATCCTGTGTAATGCTGCCATTGCACATGGAGACAGCATCTATAAGACCAACCACACAATCTTTGTGGACATCATTTTCACCTTCACTGCAATCAGGGAGAGGGATACGAGAAAGGCAATCAGCCCGGATGTTTTTACCCCCGTGAATATATTTTATAATGAGATTATATTCTTGTAATTTTGAAAGTAACCTAACCAGCCTTGCAGAGGATTTTCCTAGACCATTGCCAGACAATAAGGAAACCAAAGGTTTGTGATCAGTGAAGATCTCACACTGAGTACCCCAAATATATGTTTTAAATTTCTGGACTGCCCAGACAATGGCAAGGGCCTCCCGTTCAATCGTACTGTAGTTGCATTCGGTAGGTGTCAGGGCACGGGAGGCAAAAGCAATGGTGTTTTCTTTGCCATCAACCCATTGTCCAAAAACTGCCCCAAGGCCTTTCTGACTGGCATCCACAGACACGAAAGAACTGGCATTGGAAATGAAAGGATGTAACGCAGGAGCATTGATAACTAGAAGTTTGATTTTCTCAAATGTATCACATAGAGTGTCATTCCATTCAATTTTGATACCCTTCTTGAGAAGGCACCTTAGTGGTTGAACTAATTGTGCGTAACCAGGTACGAATCTGGCATAGTATTCACAGAGGACCAGGAACGAACGTAAGGAATCTTTGTCATAAGGAGGAGGGGCACTGCGTATTGCTTCTACATTGCAAAATTTGGGTTTGATGCCTTTGTTCGAGATGGTGTGACCCAGATATTCAACTTCATTAACAAGTAATCTACATTTATTAGCTTTGACGGTCATACCTCTGTCTTGTAAAATGTTTAGTACTTTGTTAAGTATTTGTAAATGTTCTTCCTTTGTTTCTGTGTGGATTAAGATATCATCTTGGAATGCTTGCACTTGGGAAAAATCACCAAATAGACTGTCCATGAGTCTTTGAAAAACACTCGCGGCTGAAGCGAGGCCAAAAGGTAGTTTCAAATATTTAAAAGCCCCGAAAGGTGTTACAAAGGCAGTGAGTGCTTGACAGTTTGGTGAAAGTTGAATTTGATGGTAGGCGGAGTGTAAATCTATAGTGGAAAAAAACTTTGACTTCCCAACATTGGCTAACATTTCGTGTATGAGAGTTAGAGGGTGGCAATCAATCAGGATGTTTTGATTAAGAGATCTTAGATCCACACATAGCCTCAAGTCCCCAGTCTTTTTTTTTCCGTAAAACGACCGGAGAAATCCATTCTGATGAATCTATAGGAGCAATGATACCTTCAGTTTGGAGGTCATTAAGCAGAGACTTTAAATCCTCTCTGATGCTAAGAGGTACAGGTCTAACCTTATGTATTATAGGAACGGCATTTTTCTTTAACATAATGGTGTGCTCGTAACCTTTGACAGTGCCAACAGAATTTTTAAATACATTAGGAAAAGATTTTAAAAGGTCTTCAACAATTGATTCTGGTTGACTGACAGATAGAATACTTGAAGGCAGGTCACCTAAAATAATTGGAGGATCTTGGCCAGGGCGCAGGATGATACCCAGAAGAGCAAGGTCCTTCCAACCAATGATGTCTCTACCTTTGATGGCTATATAAATTTTTGTCTTAACAGATCTACCAAGGCACTCCAATCTGTCCCAAAAATAACCCAGGAGATCAATGTCTTGTTCCCCGAAACCTTTGGGGTTGATATCAGGACCAAGAAGTGGCAAGTTGTTAGGCCAAAATTTATAAAATGTTTTGTCTGCTAGAATAGTAACAGGAGCTCCTGAATCAGCCATAGCTAAAATAATTCTACCGTCAATGGAAATGTCAACTAAGGGCCCTTTAATGGGTTTGTCTGAAGATTCAGGGACTTCGACTGTAACTAAAATATTGGCAAATTGAGAAGTACAATCTTGGACATCAGGAGTGTCCAAAGAAATGCTTGAAACTTTAACTCTACTTGAAGATGTAGTATGCATACCACTCCTACATACCCCTTGAAAGTGTCCAAATTTCTGACATTTAGTACATTTTTTCCCTAAGGCTGGACAGCTGGGATTGTTTTCTATGTGATTCCTAGAACCACATCGAAAACAAACCAATTGGCCTCTTGGCGGTTGATTTTTGTAAGGCCTTTTGTTGAAAGTTTGTTTGGTATTTATAGCACACACAGTATTATCATCAGAAACCAAACTTACATTGGAAGGAATTGCGGACTGAGTGGGAAGAAGCGTATTTTGGTTAGAATGAGTAGACAAAACTTTAGATGTAACAATCGATCTTTCGATGCTTTTAGCAATGTCAATTGTTTCAGCTAAGGTGGGATTAGGAGAGGTGAGAAGACGCTCTTGGATCTTCTTAGAATGGCAATAGAAAACAAACTGATCCCTTATGTAAATATCCACATTAGGGCCAAAATCACACTTCTCAGCTAAAACACTCAAAGATGCTATATAATCTTCCACAGACTCCTCAGAAGATTGCTTACACATTGCGAAATTAAATCTCTCTAATAGGACACTTGTAGAGTCTGAATACTGTTTGCCCATGCGTAATTTAGCTTCGATTAAAACATTCCATACAGTATCTTCAGATGAGGTGGAAGGATAGTGTGGTAGATTGTCAAAAACTCTGCGACCAGCTGTGCCAAGATGATTTATTAATAGAGCTAATTTCCTTGAAGGAGAGTAACCATCGGCGTCAATGGCAGTGAGGTAATTTTCAAAGTCCCTGAGCCATCCAGCCCACTTTAAATCTGGCTTGCCTGGTTTTAACAAGAAAGGTGCTGGCTGAATGACTCCTTGGCTGAACGCCATTATGAATGAAAAATGAGCACTGAAGAGAACGAATCGTAAAATGTAAATATATGAGAACGTGTCGCTCTAATGTAGAGATTGAAACAGAAAATAAATAAATAAATAAAATGTAAAACGTGTGAGCCACTTACAATAAAACAATAATAAAATATAAGATATGCAACACAGACTCACTGCTGGATAAAGGAGGTACAGAAAGATGTGCGAATCATCGTGTCGCACTACCGGAGGTCCATATGAAGATGACAGCAGATGAGTGAAATAAACTGATAGTGGTGTGCGAATCACTGATGACAGTGTCGTATTAGGTAAGAGCAAGTACTTGCTGTGAAATATGGTGTGCAAATCACCTATCGTAGTGTCGCACAAAGTAGAGGCAGGTAACAGCAGGTAACAGCTGTGAGCTGGACGATGCTGACTGGAAGATCCTGACTGTTCCAAAATGTCCACCGCCGAGCGTGTGACGTCAGTACGCTCTCCCAAAATGCATTGCAGCAGTTTTCCTTCAGTGACGGCCGAAGAAGCAGCAGGAAGAACGAAATGGCAGCAGAAGTTCCAGAGTTTGGAACGAGGTAGAAGCGGTACGAGCGAGCGAGGTAAGCGACTTTTGAAATGGCCGCGCCCCAACGGAAAAGAAGCTTCTGTGAAGAAGAAATTGGCAAAATTTTCAGACCAACCTGAATTATGTGCCAAGAGGTGGTCACAGTGTTCGGTATTCAGTGGCAGCAGTCCGGTGGGCTCTAGAAGATGCAGGACAGCGTAGAAGAAAGGCGAATAAAAAATTACCCCACTTTTGGTACCAATATGTAGAGGAGGGGAACGCCAAGAACTTCAGGAAACTCTGGTGTAGATCCAAACTACTATTTATTTGTAGAATAGAAATAGTAGTTCATAACAACGGAGCCCACGGCATGAGAAGTAGCAGGAGCAGGAACAAACAGTAACTAACTCGGCAAGTATAGAATCAACAATGACATAACAGTGTTCTTAAGCATAAGATTCTAGTGAATTAAAGAAACAGTAAGAAACATAATACCACACTTTGGGCACGGCGGGGGAGCTACGCCTGTGCAGTGTATACTTTTGAATTCAGCAGGCACGCACCGTGTCACTCTCCCAACGGCGTCAGTTTCTTGCATTCCTGGCTTTGTGGTGAGTTTGGCGGAAGGATCATCATCAAAGATGAAGGATTGCCGGCAGGCTGCGTTGGCGACACGTGAGGGTTTTCGCAACTTCAGCGAGTGCGGCCGGCATTTGTACGTCACAGGGGTATTGTGGAAGCAGGAAGTTGGCATTGGTTCCCATTCCGTTGAGCGTCCAGTGCATTGTGGGCCAGCATGAGCTCTTCCTATTGTTCGTTCGTGCACCGGTTCCTTGAGAGCGGTGCAGCGCTGACAGGCACAGTACAAGTGTAGTGAGTACCGCCTGTCGCACGGATTTTGTCCTGTGTCAAGCACGCGATACGGCGGTGGAAATACAGCATGTGTGGTATGGCTTAACTGGATCGTGGAGGCAATCCCAGGAGTGGCATTAATTTTTCTTATTTTTCATTAGACTCTTTTTTTAAATGAATCTACATGTGAAGACGGTGGCTACCATATTTGTTTTAGTCTTTTATGTTAACATCGTGACTGATAAAAGAATTGAATGCTTGTAGGGTAATTTGGGAGTGCATTTATTACAATAATTAGCTGGGTATTCAAGTTAGGTAGTGCTGGTAATATTTATTCTACAATTGCATATTGTGTTGGATAGTAAAGAAATTCCAGGTATTATGGATACCACTTCAGTCTCGGTCCCACCCAAATTCCTGCAAAATCATGGTGTGCCAACAATGGTGTAGGAGCATTGGCGTCATTCCTTCGAGATCTACTTAGAAGCGATAGGAGGTGAAACTTTTGCAGCATCACGTAAAGTAGCCTTGCTGAAACATAATTTAGGCGTTGAAGGCAGAAAGGTATTAAAAATGCTGCCAAAGCCTCTGCGGGCCTCATCCACTAATCAAGAAGGTGAGGGTGAGGAAGGATCAGACTCAGAAGTAGTTGTAGATGAGTACGTAGAAGACATGAAGACTTTGGAAGATAATTATGGGAAAAAAACAGTATTGTCGTTGACCGGCACAGATTTTATTTGAGAGCTCAGTTATAGGGCGAGACCGTTGAACAATACTTAGCTGTTTTAAGGACGCTAGCTGCAAATTCAAGGAGTTGCATGAGGAAATCATCAGATAGTGAAACATGTTTTCAAATAAATAACCATGGTTCAATACCATAGCTGATTTTCAAATCCCCTGCAACCTTTTTAATGAGCAGAAAGTCTGTGTGCCCATGCCCATGTGAGTGTACCTGAATGTACCATGATCTCATCAACCTGAGCACATCCCACTTCAGCAGCCCACATGAGAAGCAAATTACAGCGGAGACTGGCATAAACAACATGCTGGTGAGGGTCCCCTGCACTTCTCCCTTTCATCCATAGCAAAGTCCACCTTGTTATCGAGGGAGCAGCTCCGACAACGCCCCCATATCCAAAGGGGTCTCTCAGGCAGCATGCATGCCAACCCCTGGCATCACCGGTGCAAGAGAAGGTGCTAGAGCAGGGAACAATCGATGTGATCACTGGGACATTCTTCGAAGGTGTAAAGTGAAAAAAATGTTTTAGATATATAAACCTTTTAGCTAAACATAGGAAGAGCACTTAGACAATTGTCACGTGCAAGAGATCCTAGGAGTATACATCACCACACACGTCATCATCATCAACCTGAAACATCCACACTCTTTTTTGCTACTTACTAAACCTGTAAAATGTTCAAAAAGCACTACCATTAACATTGAGACAAATTTAATAACAAATGACTTTTCTGCATACAAAACGTTGAGATAATCTTGCGTGAAACAATTAGAGGGTGGCACTGAATTAATTTGCAAATTGTGTGTCCCCCGAGTCTGACAACACACTGCAACAACCAGTTTTAACTTGGCACATGTGCATTCAGATTCAGGAACCAAAAATGTTTAAACTACAATATATTGCCTCAACAATATTTCGCGAAAGGCCCAGTGACAAAAATGTTGAGTGGAATGAGGAGAGGTAGGGAAGCAAGGAATGAGCTTAGAGGGGTAGGCAACACAGAGAGGGTAGAGATACGAGGAGGAAGATGCACATGGAGGAGAGAGCAAGAAAACAAATGCACTCCCATGGACAGTGGCGGCTAGTGGATCCTAAAAGTAAGTCATGGGGCGAAAAACTTAGATCCAAGCTGGACGAGCAAGTGAGTACAGCAAGCACGCCAAAGTGAAAGAAGAGTGTTCAGGGATGGGGCCTCACTCAGCAAGAATAAAAAAAGATAGGTTCAATAGTGCATTGTATATACAGCATGCATTTCAAGAAAACAGTGGTGCAAAATGTTGAAAAAAGGGAGTTCAAATGGTACATATTACAGCACAAGGTTTAAGAAGTATCATTAGAAACAAGTCAAAGGATCCACCGGCATAATACTGAATATCGTGATTTGTAAAATCCAGTCCCTTTGTAGCTCAGTACAGAGCTTGTTACCCACCAGCCGGCCTACTCAACACTGTTGAGCAACAGACCTTTTTACTCATAGGACACCCTTCTGATTATAAATCTCCATCCATGCTTATTAGAGGACCCCCTTTTGAGTGCAGAGCTCTAGTTAGCATAAAGCTCACCCCCCCAGATGCTCAGAATAGTATTCTTCTAAGTGCAGATCTATCTGTTCACTACAAATTCCATGTTAAGCGCAGAGCTCTCCACTCAGCAATTAACAGGGCTCATAGCTCAGCGCCGAGCCCACTTGACAGTATAGGCCCCTGTCTTCTATACAAGACCCCGTGTTCATTAAAGGGTTAATTGGTGAGTACAATGCTCCTCATTATCTCGGAACATCCTTCACAGCTCCAGTCTCCATGCACAGTCCTATCTCTACATTTGCTGGTTGCTTCATCTCTTGAATGTTATATCTATTCATTAAGAAGGCTTCCAAGATTTAGAAGAACCAGAGAAAAAACAATGAAACAGTTCAAAAAAGTGACTTTTAACCTGATGAGAGACACGCACAATGACATATGTACTGAGAGAATAGAACATTTGTCTAGGGAGAAAAGCAGCTTCCCAAAGGAAACAGGTGACTTAAGTGTCCACATTTGTGGAAATTCTGGTTCTGGTACACGGAATATCTGTCTAGGGATAAGGGGCATGTTCAGAGACATCCTCAAGTTTTAAGTGACTGAAGTGCAGGGGGCACAATGGCTCAGGTATAAGGACATAGAGTATCCATCAAGAAAAAATATGTACCCTTGCAAAGAGAGGCAGGGAGAGTGCAAGTCAATGGAAAGTGAACATGTCAAATCAGAACGAGTGTGTTCTAGATGAGAAGAGAATGAGATCCTAGGACAGGGGCAAAATATCCTAAAAAGAGCATGTCCTTAGAAAGCGAAGATAGCCAGGCATAGGGGGAATGTCCTGGGATAAAGGCTGTATCCAATGAGGACATGCATTGTGGGGCAGAGGGATAATGTTCAGAGGAAGCTCTCATGGAACATTTCTTTCGGATGGAATGGTTGCGAGGCAAGTGAGCGTATCTACCAAGACAGAGCATGTCCAATTAGTTGAAGAATGTGAAGACAGATGAACCAGGTACAGGGAGATCCACTTCCACGTATTAGGGAACATGTCCAAAGAGAAGGAGCATGCCAAAATACATAAAAAGCATGTGTCCAGACACCTGTGACCTCGGGCCGGCAGGAAGTGCGCGGGGAGAGCGTGGCGGCTGGGTAATCATAATTTTTAAAAACAAGCCTTACATGGTGCTGCTAGCTGCCTCGCACTCCTCTGTTCCTGGTCTTAGCAGTCCCTGGGACAGCATCAGACTTCCCATCCAATACCCACGCTGCTCTCAAGCATAAAAGCAGCGTGGGGATTGGCCTGAGCGGGCTGGATTAACCCTCCTCGCTCAGGCTCAGTGCTGTTTCTCTAACCCAACTGTACAATAAAGTCGGGTTGGAGAAACGGCCAGCCAAACTGACATGCGCACTTAAAAGTGCACATTTACCACTCCTCCTCCCCCCTCTGGCGGTCCGGCCCCACCCCTCCCTGCACACACTGGCTCAGAGCCAGCAGCTGAAAAATAAAACAATTGTCAAATATTGTTTTATTTTTCAGCTGCTGGATCTGAGCCAGTGGGGCGGAGCTCCTCCGCCATTGCGGAGGAGCCGCCGCTGAGGTACATGCAGACATACACCCCTCAGCCGTGAACATCTCATGTGCCACAAATCTGCTATTATTTGGTTTCTCTTGATTTACATCGATATTGGGACTCCTCTATGAATTTCAGTCAGCTCATCAGTTGGTATCCAGGACATCTGTGCAGCTTGAAGTAACCACAGAGTAGGAAAGGAGTCTTGTATGTGTCAAAACTGCAATCAGGGACCGGGGCAGTTCTGTGCGCAGACCCATTATAAGTTGACAACAAACAGTAAACTGTTAAAAAAACAAAACAAAAAACCGAATCTTTATTCTGCACTGCCTTTCAAACTTGAAGCATATTGCATTCTGGGACTCATTGACTCATGGTTATAACAAAAATGAAATGCCAAGCCCAGAAGCGCAGAGTGCTTCCAGCTGAGCAACCTGCTATAGATAAGGTATTGCAGGTGTCATGAGTTCAGTTTACATTTCTGTGTTTGTTTATTCGACTAGTATTGAACTCCGACATGGGTAGCTGGCTCTTGAAAATTTAATTTCAAACCATAATGCATGCTGGTAAAGTAAAAAGTGTGGGTTTTTGAGAACAGCGAATAACTTTGCATTAGGCCTCCTTAGATCTGCTAAAGTATTTCTCTTGTGATGTAAAGCAGAACCTACAGCCAAATTAGTGAACCATTGTGGCATGAGCTTGGACCTAGCTTCCCTGCCCCTGAGAGCCTTGAAAAGTGTAACACCAGTTGTGGAATGAGGTGTGGTTAAATAAGCCCAAACTTTTTTTTGCAAGAAATCACCTACATCAAAAATGGCTGCAATAGCGGTTTGAACTCTTTCTTTTAGGAACCGATTGGCCCTCTCAACGAGTCCATTAGAAGAAGGACTATACAATGCAATTTGACAATGTTTTATCTCCGAACTCTCCATGAATTTGGTGACTTGATGAGAAAGAAAGGGTTGGCCATTGTCAGTGACAACGCAATTGGGAGTACCTTCAACCTTAAAAATACTTTGAAGAAAAGAAACAACAGTGGAGGAGTTGGCTGCCTGTACAAATGAATAATATATCCATTTAGAATGATAGTCAATAGCAACTAAACAGTACCTTTTGTCTGAGGGTAATAAATTAAAAGGTAACAGAGAAAAGGCAAACGGCAGACCAAGGTCAAGCACATCCAGTCCACATGTACAATGAATTCAAAAAATGGTGCAATCACTTCCCACACCCGCCGTCCAGAGGTGTCAGTAGTAGCCAAATTCTCATAAGGAAATGGAAGGTGCACTCGTTGTCAAGTCAATAAATGCACGTCGAAATCTGTTCCAGAATTGCTTCTTTTTATTCAATCAATCTTTTTTAAAACTGGCACACAGCCAATGCGTTTCGTTCCCGATTTTTACCAGAGGGAACTTCGTCAGGGCTCCTATATAATCAGCTGGTCAGTGGCAAAAATGGACCTCATGGGGCATAAGTTAGCCTCGATAACACGATGGTTGGTAAATTCTCGCGCCTCAGAATAATGGGCTTACAAATATCCTATGTAGTGAAATCAAAATGAAGAAAAGGTCCAAACATCGCTTATTCGTCAAGAGACTTTATAAATAAAAAGTCATGCTGTATCAATTAGTAAAGCAGCGTCTTCTCCTAAAGCGGCATGCTAACCGGCAGTTTTAAAAAAGATTGATTGAATAAAAAGAAGCAATTCTGGAACAGATTTCGACGTGCGTTTATTGACTTGACAACGAGTGCACCTTCCATTTCCTTATGATAATAAATTAAAAGGTCCTGAAAAGTCCAAAGCAATTTTGTCCCAAGGAGAATCAGGGAATGGAACTGGAAACAAAGGCTTCTTGTTGGTTTTCCAATGTTTGTCTGAAACAACACAACTAGGGCAATTGCCTATAAAAAGGGCTACTTGTCTGTCTAAGCCTGGCCACCAATAAATGTCTTTTAATCTTTTGCAGGTAGCAGAAATGCCTAAATGGCCTTCATGGCCAATATTGATTATCTTCTCTCTGAGAGAAGTGGGAGGTACAAACAAACCATTCCTCACGCAAACTCCATTTTCGAAAGACAATTCTTCACTAATTTGTGCAAAGTGCTTTTCATCATTACTCAAATTTTTATTAGCAGGCCATTTACTCTTAATAAACACCTCAACTTTTTTGAGAGTTTCATCAAGTGCCATGGCAGATGCCCATTCATCCTGTGTAATGCTGCCATTGCACATGGAGACAGCATCTATAAGACCAACCACACAATCTTTGTGGACATCATTTTCACCTTCACTGCAATCAGGGAGAGGGATACGAGAAAGGCAATCAGCCCGGATGTTTTACCCCCTTGAATATATTTTATAATGAGATTATATTCTTGGAATTTTGAAAGTAACCTAACCAGCCTTGCAGAGGATTTTCCTAGACCATTGCCAGACAATAAGGAAACCAAAGGTTTGTGATCAGTGAAGATCTCACACTGAGTACCCCAAATATATGTTTAAAATTTCTGGACTGCCCAGACAATGGCAAGGGCCTCCCATTCAATCGTGCTGTAGTTGCATTCGGTAGGTGTCAGGGCACGGGAGGCAAAAGCAATGGTGTTTTCTTTGCCATCAACCCATTGTCCAAAAACTGCCCCAAGGCCTTTCTGACTGGCATCCACAGACACGAAAGAACTGGCATTGGAAATGAAAGGATGTAACGCAGGAGCATTGATAACTAGAAGTTTGATTTTCTCAAATGTATCACATAGAGTGTCATTCCATTCAAATTTGATACCCTTCTTGAGAAGGCACCTTAGTGGTTGAACTAATTGTGCGTAACCAGGTACGAATCTGGCATAGTATTCACAGAGGCCCAGGAACGAATGTAAGGAATCTTTGTCATAAGGAGGAGGGGCACTGCGTATTGCTTCTACATTGCAAAATTTGGGTTTGATGCCTTTGTTCGAGATGGTGTGACCCAGATATTCAACTTCATTAACAAGTCATCTACATTTATTAGCTTTGACCGTCATACCTCAGTCTTGTAAAATGTTTAGTACTTTGTTAAGTATTTGTAAATGTTCTTCCTTTGTTTCTGTGTGGATTAAGATATCATCTTGGAATGCTTGCACTTGGGAAAATCACCAAATAGACTGTCCATGAGTTTTTGAAAAACACTCGAGGCTGAAGCGAGGCCAAAAGGTAGTTTCAAATATTTAAAAGCCCTGAAAGGTGTTACAAAGGGAGCGAGTGCTTGACAGTTTGATGAAAGTTGAATTTGATGGTAGGCGGAGTGTAAATCTATAGTGGAAAAAAACTTTGACTTCCCAACATTGGCTAACATTTCGTGTATGAGGGGTAGAGGGTGGCAATCAATCATTATGTTTTGATTAAGAGATCTTAGATCCACACATAGCCTCAAGTCCCCAGTCTTTTTTTTCCGTAAAACGACCGGAGAAATCCATTCTGATGAATCTATAGGAGCAATGATACCTTCAGTTTGGAGGTCATTAAGCAGAGACTTTAAATCCTCTCTGATGCTAAGAGGTACAGGTCTAACCTTATGTATTATAGGAATGGCATTTTTCTTTAACATAATGGTGTGCTCGTAACCTTTGACAGTGCCAACAGAATTTTTAAATACATTAGAAAAAGATTTTAAAAGGTCTTCAACAATTGATTCTGGTTGACTGACAGATAGAATACTTGAAGGCAGGTCACCTAAAATAATTGGAGGATCTTGGCCAGGGCGTAGGATGATACCCAGAAGAGCAAGATCCTTCCAACCAATGATGTCGCTACCTTTGATGGAAATATACATTTTTGTCTTAACAGATCTACCAAGGCACTCCAATCTGTCCCAAAAATAACCCAGGAGATCAATGTCTTGTTCCCCGAAAGCTTTGGGGTTGATATCAGGAGCAAGAAGTGGCATGTTGTTAGGCCAAAATTTATAAAATGTTTTGTCTGCTAGAATAGTAACAGGAGCTCCTGAATCAGCCATAGCTAAAATAATTCTACCGTCAATGGAAATGTCAACTAAGGGCCCTTTAATGGGTTTGTCTGAAGATTCAGGGACTTCGACTGTAACTAAAATATTGGCAAATTGAAAAGTACAATCTTGGACATCAGGAGTGTCCAAAGAAATGCTTGAAACTTTAACTCTACTTGAAGATGTAGTATGCATACCACTCCTACATACCCCTTAAAAGTGTCCAAATTTCTGACATTTAGTACATTTTTTCCCTAAGGCTGGACAGCTGGGATTGTTTCCTATGTGATTCCTAGAACCACATCGAAAACAAACCAATTGGCCTCTTGGCGGTTGATTTTTGTAAGGCCTTTTGTTGAAAGTTTGTTTGGTATTTATAGCACACACAGTATTTTCATCAGAAGCCAAACTTACATTGGAAGGAATTGCGGACTGAGTGGGAAAAAGCGTATTTTGGTTAGAATGAGTGGGCAAAACTTTTGATGTAACAATCGATCTTTCGATGCTTTTAGCAATGTCAATTGTTTCAGCTAAGGTGGGATTAGGAGAGGTGAGAAGACGCTCTTGGATCTTCTTAGAATGGCAATAGAAAACAAACTGATCCCTTATGTAAATATCCACATTAGGGCCAAAATCACACTTCTCAGCTAAAACCCTCAAAGATGCTATATAATCTTCCACAGACTCCTCAGAAGATTGCTTACACATTGCGAAATTAAATCTCTCTAATAGGACACTTGTAGAGTCTGAATACTGTTTGCCCATGCGTAATTTAGCTTCGATGAAAACATTCCATACAGTATCTTCAGATGCAGTGGAAGGATAGTGTGGTAGATTGTCAAAACCTCTGCGACCAGCTGTGCCAAGATGATTTATTAATAGAGCTAATTTCCTTGAAGGAGAGTAACCATCGGCGTCAATGGCAGTGAGGTAATTTTCAAAGTCTCTAAGCCATCCAGCCCACTTTAAATCTGGCTTGCCTGGTTTTAACAAGAAAGGTGCTGGTTGAATGACTCCTTGGCTGGACGCCATTATGAATGAAAAATGAGCACTGAAGAGAACGAATCGTAAAATGTAAATATATGAGAACGTGTTGCTCTAATGTAGAGATTGAAACAGAAAATAAATAAATAAATAAAATGTAAAACGTGTGAGCCACTTACAATAAAACAATAATAAAATATAAGATATGCAACACAGACTCACTGCTGGATAAAGGAGGTACAGAAAGATGTGCAAATCATCGTGTCGCACTACCGGAGGTCCATATGAAGATGACAGCAGATGAGTGAAATAAACTGATAGTGGTGTGCGAATCACTGATGACAGTGTCGTATTAGGTAAGAGCAAGTACTTGCTGTGAAATATGGTGTGCAAATCACCGATCGTAGTGTCGCACAAAGTAGAGGCAGGTAACAGCAGGTAACAGCTGTGAGTTGGACGATGCTGACTGGAAGATCCTGACTGATCCAAAATGGCCACCGCCGAGCGTGTGACGTCAGTACGCTCTCCCAAAAAGCATTGCGGCAGTTTTCCTTCAGTGACGGCCGAAGAAGCAGCAGGAAGAACGAAATGGTAGCAGAAGTTCCAGAGTTTGGAACGAGGTAGAAGCGGTAGGAGCGAGCTAGGTAAGCGACTTTTGAAATGGCCGCACCCCAATGGAAAAGAAGCTTCTGTGAAGAAGAAATTGGCAACATTTTCAGACCAACCTGAATTATGTCCCAAGAGGTGTTCACAGTGTTCGGTATTCAGTGGCAGCAGTCCGGTGGGCTCTAGAAGATGCAGGACAGTGTAGAAGAAAGGCGAATAAAAAATTACCTCACTCCTGGTACCAATATGTAGAGGAGGGAAACGCCAAGAACTTCAGGAAACTCTGGTGTAGATCCAAACTACTATTTATTTGTAGAATAGAAATAGTAGTTCATAACAACGGAGCCCACGGCATGAGCAGTAGCAGGAGCAGGAACAAACAGTAACTAACTCGGCAAGTATAGAATCAACAATGACATAACAGTGTTCTTAAGCATAAGATTCTAGTGAATTAAAGAAACAGTAAGAAACATAATACCACACTTTGGGCACGGCGGGGGAGCTACGCCTGTGCAGTGTATACTTTTGAATTCAGCAGGCACGCACCGTGTCACTCTCCCAACGGCGTCAGTTTCTTGCATTCCTGGCTTTGTGGTGAGTGTGGCGGAAGGATCATCATCAAAGATGAAGGATTGCCTGCAGGCTGCGTTGGCGACACTTGAGGGTTCTCACAACTGCAGCGAGTGCGGCCGGCATTTGTACGTCACAGGGGTATTGTGGAAGCAGGAAGTTGGCATTGGTTCCCATTCCATTGAGCGCCAAGTGCATTGTGGGCCAGCATGAGCTCTTCCTATTGTTCGTTCGTGCACCGGTTCCTTGAAAGCGGTGCAGCGCTGACAGGCACAGTACAAGTGTAGTGAGTACCGCCTGTCACACGGATTTTGTCCTGTGTCAAGCACGCGATACGGCGGTGGAAATACAGCATGTGTGGTAAGGCTTAACTAGATCGTGGAGGCAATCCCAGGAGTGGCATTATTTTTTCTTATTTTTCATTAGACTCTTTTTTTTCAACGAATCTACATGTGAAGACGTTGGCTACCATATTTGTTTTAGTCTTTTATGTTAACATCGTGACTGATAAAAGAATTGAATGCTTGTAGGGTAATTTGGGAGTGCATTACTGGCACTACCTGGGATCGAAAGCGAGGTTCTAATGCTATTAAATCATTCCCTCGAACGTGGCCACGTTCCTATTGATTTTAAGGAAGCACGAGTTATCCCACTATTGAAAAAACCAGGGGCAGACGCAAAGAACCTAAAAAACTTTAGGCCAATTTCCCAACTTCCATTCCTGGCGAAAGTATTGGAACAGCACGTGCTGAAATCCCTATCACACCATATAGAAGTCAACCATCTCCTGCAAACCAACCAGGCTGGCTTTAGGGCCCATCACAGCACGGAGATGGTTATGTTGGCCGTGCTGGATGAAATTAGGCTCAGGGCCGATAAGAAAAATCCATGTGCCCTGGTATTGCTAGATCTCTCCGCGGCATTTGACACGGTCAATTATGACCTACTTCTGTCGCGGATTTCAGAGCTAGGCATCCAGGGCACGGCCCTCAAATGGTTTACGTCCTTCCTCACTGACCGTTCACAGAGAGTACAACTGGCTGACTTTGTGTCTGACTCCGGTAAACTCTCATGTGGGGTGCCACAGGGTTCGGCGTTGTCTCCTCTCTTATTCAATGCCTACCTTCAACCCTTGATAGCTGCACTGAATATCATGGAGTGCCAGATCTACAACTACGCGGATGACACTCAAATCATTATCCAGATAGATAATGCCCCGGCTGCCCATGCACGAATGCAAAATATTTTAAAATACATAGTCAACTGGATGACGGCCAATTCCCTCAAAATCAACCCTGATAAGACTGAGGTATTGGCCATCACTACAGACTCCAGTCCGTGGAGTGACCTTTTTGGCCACAAGAGTTGGGCGCAAATCCTGAACCAGCCCAGGCCGTAAAAAGCCTGGGCATTAAAATTGATGCTAAACTGTCTATGACTCAGCAGGTATCTGCCGTAGTAGGTACATGTGTTGGCCTGCTTAGACAGCTACGGAAACTTGCTCCCCTTCTCACATTCGCAACTCTCAGAACGGCAGTATCAGCCTTGATAGTGTCACGTTTGGATTACGGGAATTCCCTGTATATTGGCCTCCCAGGAAAGCTGCTTGCTAGACTACAGGTCATTATGAATGACGCGGCCAGACTGATTTTTAAACTGCCTAGGAGGGCCCATGCTACCCCTCTCCTACGCCAGCTACACTGGCTCCCGATTAGGCAGAGAATTAGTTTTAAAGGCCTTTGCATTGCGCACAAGGCCATTTATGGCCAAGCCCCATCCTACATTAAGGATTGCCTGGCTATTTATACTCCTAGTAGGTCACTACGGTCCTCGGAGGCCGGCCTGCTGGCCTGCCCCCGCTTTAGCATGACCTCTAAAGGAGGCAGAGCCTTTTCGACCTCAATTCCTGTATTATGGAACAAGTTACCGGAGAATCTGCGGAAGGAACAAGCCCTTCTCCCTTTTAGGAAGAAGTTAAAGACATTCCTCTTTGTGGAAGCTTGGGGCACAATTTAATCATTGTCTTCCTCCTTACGTGCTAGGGCAGGGCTCTCTCTCATAGCGCTTAGAGACCAGTAGGTGATAACGCGCTCTACAAATGACAATTACAATTACAATTTATTACAATAATTAGCTGGGTATTCAAGTTAGGTAGTGCTGGTAATATTTATTCTACAATTGCATATTGTGTTGGATAGTAAAGGAATTCCAGGTATTATGGATACCACTTCAGTCTCGGTCCCACCCAAATTCCTGCAAAATCATGGTGTGCCAACAATGGTGTAGGAGCATTGGCGTCATTCCTTCGAGATCTACTTAGAAGCGATAGGAGGTGAAACTTTTGCAGCATCACGTAAATTATCCTTGCTGAAACATAATTTAGGCGTTGAAGGCAGAAAGGTATTAAAAATGCTGCCAAAGCCTCTGCGGGCCTCATCCACTAATTAAGAAGGTGAGGGTGAGGAAGGATCAGACTCAGAAGTAGTAGTAGATGAGTACATAGAAGACATGGAGACTTTGGAAGATAATTATGGGGAAAAAAACAGTATTGTCGTTGAACGGCACAGATTTTATTTGAGAGCTCAGTTACAGGGCGAGACCGTTGAACAATACTTAGCTGTGTTAAGGACGCTAGCTGCTACGTGCAAATTCAAGGAGTTGCATGAGGAAATCATCAGATAGTGAAACATGTTTTCAAATAAATAGCCATGGTTCAATACCATAGCTGATTTTCAAATGCCCTGCAACCTTTTTAATGAGCAGAAAGTCTGTGTGCCCATGCCCATGTGAGCGTACCTGAATGTACCATGATCTCATCAACCTGAGCACATCCCACTTCAGCAGCCCACATGAGACGCAAATTACAGCGGAGACTGGCATAAACAACATGCTGGTGAGGGTCCCCTGCACTTCTCCCTTTCATCCCTAGCAAAGTCCACCTTGTTATCGAGGGAGCAGCTCCGACAACGCCCCCTGCTGACTTGTTGGGTCATATCCAATGGGGTCTCTCAGGTAGCATGCATGCCAACCCCTGGCATCACCGGTGCAAGAGAAGGTGCTAGAGCAGGGAACAATCGATGTGATCACTGGGATATTCTTCGAAGATGTAAAGTGAAAAAAATGTTTTAGATATATAAACCTTTTAGCTAAACATAGGAAGAGCACTTAGTCAATTGTCACGTGCAAGAGATCCTAGGAGTATACATCACCACACACGTCATCGTCAACAACCTGAAACATCCACACTCTTTTTTGCTACTTACTAAACCTGTAAAATGTTCAAAAAACACTACCATTAACATTGAGACAAATTTAATAACAAATGACTTTTCTGCATACAAAACGTTGAGATAATCTTGCGTGAAACAATTAGAGGGTGGCACTGAATTAATTTGCAAATTGTGTGTCCCCCGAGTCTGACAACACACTGCAACAACCAGTTTTAACTTGGCACATGTGCATTCAGATTCAGGAACCAAAAATGTTTAAACTACAATATATTGCCTCAACAATATATCGCGAAAGGCCCAGTGACCAAAATGTTGAGTGGAATGAGGAGAGGTGGGGAAGCAAGGAATGAGCTTAGAGGGGTAGGCAACACAGAGAGGGTAGAGATACGAGGAGGAAGATGCACATGGAGGAGAGAGCAAGAAAACAAATGCACTCCCATGGACAGTGGCGGCTAGTGGATCCTAAAAGTAAGTCATGGGGCGAAAAACTTAAATCCAAGCTAGACGAGCAAGTGAGTACAGCAAGCACGCCAAAGTGAAAGAAGAGTGTTCAGGGGTGGGGCCTCACTCGGCAAGAATAAAAAAAAGATAGGTTCAATGGTGCATTGTATATACAGCATGCATTTCAAGAAAACAGTGGTGCAAAATGTTGAAAAAAGGGAGTTTAAATGGTACATATTACAGCACAAGGTTTAAGAAGTATCATTAGAAACAAGTCAAAGGATCCACCGGCATAATACTGAATATCCTGATTTGTAAAATCCAGTCCCTTTGTAGCTCAGTACAGAGCTTGTTAACGACCAGCCGGCCTACTCAACACTGTTGAGCAACAGACCTTTTTACTCATAGGACACCCTTCTGACTATAAATCTCCATCCATGCTTATTAGAGGACCCCCTTTTGAGTGCAGAGCTCTAGTTAGCATAAAGCTCACACCCCCAGATGCTCAGAATAGTATTCTTCTAAGTGCAGATCTATCTGTTCAGTACAAATTCCATGTTAAGCGCAGAGCTCTCCACTCAGCAATTAACAGGGCTCATAGCTCAGCGCCGAGCCCACTTGACAGTATAGGCCCCTGTCTTCTATACAAGACCCCGTGTTCATTAAAGGGTTAATTGGTGAGTACAATGCTCCTCATTATCTCGGAACATCCTTCACAGCTCCAGTCTTCATGCACAGTCCTATCTCTACATTTGCTGGTTGCTTCATCTATTGAATGTTATATCTATTCATTAAGAAGGCTTCCAAGATTTAGAAGAACCAGAGAAAAAACAATGAAACAGTTCTAAAAAGTGACTTTTAACCTGATGAGAGACACGCACAATGACATATGTACTGAGAGAATAGAACATTTGTCTAGGGTGAAAAGCAGCTTCCCAAAGGAAACAGGTGACTTAAGTGTCCACATTTGTGGAAATTCTGGTTCTGGTACACGCAATATCTGTCTAGGGATAAGGGGCATGTTCAGAGACATCCTCAAGTTTTAAGTGACTGAAGTGCAGGGGGCACAATGGCTCAGGTATAAGGACATAGAGTATCCATCAAGAAAAAATATGTACCCTTGCAAAGAGAGGCAGGGAGAGTGCAAGTCAATGGAAAGTGAACATGTCAAATCAGAACGAATGTGTTCTAGATGAGAAGAGAATGAGATCCTAGGACAGGGGCAAAATATCCTAGAAAGAGCATGTCCTTAGAAAGCGAAGATAGCCAGGCATAGGGGGAATGTCCTGGGATAAAGGCTGTATCCAATGAGGACATGCATTGTGGGGCAGAGGGATAATGTTCAGAGGAAGCTCTCATGGAACATTTCTTTCGGATGGAATGGTTGCGAGGCAAGTGAGCGTATCTACCAAGACAGAGCATGTCCAATTAGTTGAAGAATGTGAAGACAGATGAACCAGGTACAGGGTGATCCACTTCCACATATTAGGGAACATGTCCAAAGAGAAGGAGCATGCCAAAATACATAAAAAGCATGTGTCCAGACACCTGTGACCTGGGGCCGGCAGGAAGTGCGCGGGGAGAGCGTGGTGGCTGGGTAATCATAATTTTAAAAAACAAGCCTTACCTGGTGCTGCTAGCTGCCTCGCACTCCTCTGTTCCTGGTCTCAGCAGTCCCTGGGACAGCATCGGACTTCCCATCCAATACCCACGCTGCTCTCAAGCATAAAAGCAGCATGGGGATTGGCCTGAGCGGGCTGGATTAACCCTCCTCGCTCAGGCTCAGTGCTGTTTCTCTAACCCGACTGTACAATAAAGTCGGGTTGGAGAAACGGCCAGCCAAACTGACATGCGCACTTAAAAGTGCACATTTACCACTCCTCCTCCCCCCTCTTGCGGTCCGGCCTCACCCCTCCCTGCACACACTGGCTCAGAGCCAGCAGCTGAAAAATAAAACAATTGTCAAATATTGTTTTATTTTTCAGCTGCTGGATCTGAGCCAGTGGGGCGGTGCTCCTCCGCCATTGCGGAGGAGCCGCCGCTGAGGTACATGCAGACATACACCCCTCATCCGTGAACATCTCATGTGCCACAAATCTGCTATTATTTGGTTACTCTTGATTTACATCGATATTGGGACTCCTCTACGAATTTCAGTCAGCTCATCAGTTGGTATCCAGGACATCTGTGCAGCTTAAAGTAACCACAGAGTAGGAAAGGAGTCTTGTATGTGTCAAAACTGTAATCAGGGACCGGGGCAGTTCTGTGCGCAGACCCATTATAAGTTGACGACAAGCAGTAAACTGTTAAAAAAACAAAACAAAAAACCGAATCTTTATTCTGCACTGCCTTTCAAACTTGAAGCATATTGCATTCTGGGACTCATTGGCTCATGGTTATAACAAAAATGAAATACCAAGCCCAGAAGCGCAGAGTGCTTCCAGCTGAGCAGCCTGCTATAGATAAGGTATTGCAGGTGTCATGAGTTCAGTTTACATTTCTGTGTTTGTTTATTCGACTAGTATTGAACTCCGACATGGGTAGCTGGCTCTTGAAAATTTAATTTCAAACCATAATGCATGCTGGTAAAGTAAAAAGTGTGGGTTTTTGAGAACAGCAAATAACTTTGCATTAGGCCTCCTATTCTGTTTCTAACTGCGGGCACCAAGGATGTCGTCACACGGTGATAAAAAGTAATTTCTCACCTGACCTCACACGCATCTCTCTGGAGTCGAAGCTGCTGCATTGCCTGTAATGCACTGCTGGCGAGTTCACAGTCAGCAAGTCACCTGGGATCTGGGGGGTCAGAAGGGCAGGATGCAGCAGCTCTTAAAATGTGAGGTATGTTCAGGGTCACTGGAATTATGTGATTGTGCGGCCGCAGCGATTTTAGCATAATTATAAATTTGCCGTATTTGCCACATAATCTATCATTTGCTGCATAATCTGCAGCTTTTAACAAAAAAATAATTTGTTTGTAGCTCAAATGGTTCAAAAGTTACTAAAAACACAGTGACAAGTGTTGCAGCACAGTGGAAGGCCTTTGACAAAGTTGGACTAATCACCTTTTTGTTGCTTATTGCTACATTTGGGTGTTAAACTGGCACTAAAGAGGTGCAATTAATGCCCAGATAGTGTAAACAAGTTTAAAATTGACACAACAATGAATTAATACTATGACAAATGTGCCGCATAATTTGCCTTTTCTTGCCACACAATTTACTCAACCCTGCCACCTAATTTGGCCCTCCACTGCCGCATAATACCAGAGGCCCTGGGTATGTTTCATATGGTGCTCTCCCATGGTTTGATCATTGGGAGCAAAGAAATGGGGGGTGGGGAGATGACACTTAAAATCTTCGATGGTCTAGATCCAAGTGCCCCATTCAGTAGCAAAGGCATTTTTCACCCAGGATAAATAAAAGACACAAAGGTGTCGAGTCGACAGAATGGGAGAAGAGTGCACACACAAGCGGCTCTGACCAACGGGCAGTAGCGGTCGGTGGTGGGAGTTCCGCGGGGCGCTGACGTGGGGCGGGGGAGGGGCAGGGTGGGGGGTAGTAAACTATGGATTACGGCTGATTACAGGTAAGTAAACATATAAATAAATAAAACGAAAAATGCGATGCAGCGCGCGTAACGAACTTCGTTTTATTTATTTATATGTTTACTTACCTGTAATCAGCCGTAATCTGTAGTTTACTACCCCCACCCTGCCCCTCCCCCGCCCCACGTCAGCGCCCAGCGGAACTCCCACCACCGACCGCTACTGCCAACGGGAGCACACCACACGTTTGCACAGAAGTAGTTGCAAGATTCCTCACCTAGCCTGTCCTCTCAGTAACTGCTGTTACCACCTACTACCTCGATAGCCCTTGCCCAGCCTTTCCAAACTGCATGTCACTCTGAAGTACTTACCCCACCATGGGCCACATCAGCAAATGCCCCAAGATGAGCATATGAAGCCACACTTAAAAGGCCCACACCTACCATTGTGACGTCACTAAACTGGACTGCGACTCGAGGGCAATTCACACCATGTGCCCGCCCGGCAAATGCGTAGTTGACCCTTCTCCAAAAAAACTCGACCACTGTTTTTGATCATAGAAGTGTAGCTGTGTGATAAGCATCTTTCGGGTATTTTACTTTTGCTACTCCTCCCTCCTCCCTCGTAACTCATAGGTCAGTGCCCCTCACACCCCTTATTACCAGTCGTCCATTTTTCTAATTTGTATTGTTATAAAATTCGAATGAGTTCATTACAAAATACTTTCTTTTGAGAATAAAGTAAGATAGTAAAAGTGACATTTGGAAGCTTACACATGACTACATTTTTGCAGGGTACTTCAGTATGTACCTATAAAATAATGTTTCAAGCAGTATAGTCAGATTCCAAAGCGAGCAGCTATGAGTAAATTTGCGCCTTATTACGCACTGACTTTTAACAAATGCATGTTGTTCTTTTTTCGTTCTGAAATATGTTCAAACATGTTTGTTCACAAAATTTCGATTTGTAGGGTGTTGCAATTTGACCTATCTCATTAATATGCCTAAGGTAGGTCTTAAATTGTGACCCATTGCGAATTGCTGCCATCACCAGCTCACCGTGTCTTTTATTGCTTTTAAATAAAGATTTTTTTTTAACACAGTCTGTTCTCCTTAAAGGAAAATAAAATGCATTTAAAAAATAAAAGAAGCTTCAAAAATATTTAGTCCCAGGGACCACTGCCTCCTACAAAATGTTTTTTTTACAACATTGACAAAGGGAAAGTGGTCTCAAAGGGACCCCTTCCTCTTTGTGAGTGGATTACTTTACCATCTCCTTTGAGGTTTCGGTAACCTGTCAACGATTTGCGACCTCAATTGCAGTTGCAAGCTATGGATACATACTATAAGAAATTGCAAATTGAAAGTGACACCCTAAACACACCACCTTCAATGTCAGTTCAGCATCTAGTCACAAACCGAAGTTACTGAATCACACTTTGGCAATGGCTCCGATTTTGAGAATTGGAGCATTTGTAACTGCAAAATAGATTTGAACATAAGATCTTAGATCTCAATATGCATGGGACCAAGTTACACTCCATTCTCCTCTCAAAATATAATTCTAGTACACAGGAAAACTATTTTATAATTATAAAATACATGAAATACAGATCACTAGACTAAAACATGAATCAGTTGCTCACTACTGATTAACTATTTGTGGAGTGGAAGCTTTAAAGTACAATGATTCATTTTAGATCTCTATTATTTAGAAACCAAAGTGCTTCTATCCTTATTTGCTATTAACATGTGGCCAATACGCAAAAGCATTTATGAGTACAGGAAGTAGTACTACAGAAGTACTTGTTTACGTACTCTTACACGCCTTTGAGAATTAGCCCCAAAACGTCAAACTCCTTATTAGTAAATGTACAAAGATAAATATATATATATATGTATATATATAAATATATATATATATATATAAATATATATATATATATATATCCTATATTCCGTTGTCTTCCCCGGAGTCCTCCTACAAACGGGCACAGACCACCAAATTAGTGCATAAATTCCTTTATTGCGATGCAGCCATTACGCGTTTCGGCTCCAAGCCTTGTTCACATGACATATATATATCACCAAAGGTTTTACGCCGCACTTTAGGAGTTTCTTTTGTGAATAATTTATATAACACACCATTACCAATTCATTTCGACTAACAAGTTTTGATCACCATGATCAAGACTTGTTAGCCCGTGCAAAGTAAAGGAGGGTGGCCAATCATGGCCCGGGGACCGCCACCTCCCAGGGCAGGCTTCTGCTATCTCCCGAGGTGCCCACCCTTGGGAGATAGCTGTTTGCTTTTGCTTGACGGGAGCTGTGACATCTCCCGCCAAATGAGAGCAAACATTAACTCCACTCTCAGCAATTGGGAGCTGTCAAACTGCTCCTGCTTGCTCGGAGCAGAGTTATCATCTGTTTCCCTGCCTGCTGTCATGCGGTGAGGGAAACAGATGAAAGGATTGCTCCTGCACATAGGGAGCTGCATGTGTAGTAGCTCCCTGCATGCAGGAACAATGCCAGGAACCCCAGAGGCATTGATACTCCCCCCGCGGTCCCTAACATTGCACACTGAGTGCCCTGGGTGGTCTCCAGGGCATCGAAATGAGCAGCAAGAGGAATAATAACCGGCAGAAACAAGCAAAAAGAGGGTCCAGGCAGGCTGGACAGGAGAACTGTCATGGGGAGATGGCATGAGGACCTGCTCCCCTGCACTTACATATATAAACATAGTAGGTGCCCCAATTGAAGCTCCACTTCTGTAAAGGACAAATGATCCTGACCTCCTGGGCTTGACAAAGGCAAAGCAAGTGTGTTTTCTCTGCAATTCCACATTGAGAAACGATCTGAAATGCTTTGTGGAGGTGAATGCATCATTGATCTATTGGAGCGCAATCTGTATTGACTGTGTGAGTGGGTTATATTTTGTCCTTTCCCGGTGAGAGCACAGTCCATTGTTCTCCCTTTAAATTACTGCAAGTATTCAAATGTACAAATCACTTGGAAGTTTCACCCACCTTAGTAGCATGCACAGGTCTTCCTGCCTTATGACAGGATGATGGCCAGCTTAACTAAAGGCCCCCCCAGCACATTTCTCGCAGATTTTAGTGATGAGTTCTTGATGCCAAGGAATATGCGGACATCTCCACCAAAGAAAGAAGCACTTCACAGAGTTAAGAAGAAGGACCCTTGTTTGGTGGAGATTTACCTCTATGTACTCTCCTTGTCTTCTCTATAGGAAGATTCATGTTATCACAAACTTCTGAATAAAGATGCACGAGGAACAAAGACATTGCCAAAATGCGCACAAGCTCACTCGTGGCATTTCCTTGGGCTTCATTAAGTAGCTGTAGTCTAGAATACGTACCGGACATTTACCCAAGGAGGTAGCACTTAGTAATTTACCAGTAGAAAGTACTGCACTTGGGTAGATATTTTGTGCAAAACTGTGGACTCTTTTGGGATAAAGGGGCAGGTGCGTTTCCATTAAGGCCCAGTCACTGACACAGCTCCTGACATACCCACACAGACACTTAGATACCCACTCACACACCCACTGAAAGACCCACTCAGACACTGATACACCAACTCACAGACCCACTCAGACACTCACACACCCACTCACACACACTCACATGCACTCATAGACCCACTCAGATACTTATGCACCCACTCACAGATGAATGCAGGCACTCTCACACCCACTCAGGCACTGAAGCACCCATTTACAGAACCACTAAGACACTATCACAGCTACTCACAGACCCATTCAGACACTCATACATCCAATCACAGACCCAGTCAGACACTCATGTACCCACATACAGAACCACTCATTCTCTCTCACGCCCACTCACAGACCTACTCAGAAACTCACAGACCCACTCACAGACTCACATACCTACTCACAGACCCACACAGAGACTCATGCACCCATTCACAGACCCACTTAGACACTCATGCACTCACTCACAGACTGACTCACATACTCTTGGAGGCACTCAAACACTCTCACACCCACACCCAGACCCACTCAGGCACTCACTCAGACACTCATGCACCCACTCAGACACCCACTTAAACACTCAAGCACCAATTCACAGACCCACTCAAACACTCACACATCCACTCACACACCCAGTGAGACACTCATGCACTCAATCACGCATCCACTGAGACACTCATGCACTCTCTCTCAAAGGTTACAAGTTACAGTTAGGAAAACCTTAGAAATTCACCAAAAAAACAAAGGTTAAAGAAACATTATAGTTAGGAAATGACGTTAAAAAAACATAGAAATTAACTAAAAAAACAAAGGTTACAGGGAAGTTATAGTTAGGAAATGACATTAACGAACCGTTGAAATTCACTAAAAAAACAAAGGTTACAGGGATGTTATAGTTAGGCTCAGATTTCACTCATACAAAACCATAGAAGTTGAGCAGTTATAGTTACCCGCGCTAACTGTAACTCATTCCCCCGCAATGCACTGCTTATGACCTCACATATTACTTCACTCATGACATTTTCAGTGACATCACTGATGACATCATCCACAGAACCACTCACACCGCCATACAGCCTGTCATACACCCACTCACACACCCACACAACCATTCACATACCCATACAACTACTCACACATCCACTCACTCGTCCATAGAGCCACACACACCCAGTAACTCACCTAAACAGCCTGCCAACACAGCCACTCACCTATACAACCACTCCCACACAACCACTTAGATACCCATCCACATATCCATACAACCATTCACACACCCGCTGACCCACACATATAGTCACTTACACAGTCTCTCTCCAATACCGTCACTCACACACCAACTCACTTAACCAAACACCCACCTAACAGCCATTCAGAGATTCACCCATACAGCCACTTACACACTCAGTCACTCACTCATACAGCCATTCAGATACCCACTCATTCACCCTTACAGTCACTCACCCGGTACCTTTGCGGGTCCGGAAATTTAGACGTGCTGCTACTCTATGGTTTTTAATCCCGATCACGTGATCGGAATGAATCCAAGAGTCTGAATCTGTGGATTCGGCAAAGCTTTTTAGAAATTACTGCACATATGTATACCCCTCCATTGTCATTAATTAAATCAGTGTGACCATATTTGCAAGTATATATAAACCACCTTATATATGTTTTCTAACAAAGTTACCCATTTTACAACTTTTGAGAAGCTGCAAATTTACAGACCAGATTCGTGGATTCACTCAAAAGCACACCCAGACCTTGTCTTCTGATGGGATATATTAAGACCCAACCTTGCACATGGAAAAAAACACCCAAAAGCAGTTACTTTTCCAGTGAAGTCTATAGAAGGAGATTTGAGAAGCAGCAGTGCTGTGCTTTTAGACAATGGCTGAAGCTACATCGTCCGTCCAAGATGAGGATTCACAACCTCTTGA
Organism: Calotriton arnoldi; assembly: GCA_963921515.1. NCBI lineage: Eukaryota > Metazoa > Chordata > Amphibia > Caudata > Salamandridae > Calotriton > Calotriton arnoldi. The sequence continues at coordinate 544,282 of CAWUFW010003238.1, forward strand.
GGGTGAAGAAGTAGACACGCCACCTCTAAGAAAAGAAAGTGATGTGTGGAAGCACTTTACTAAACCTTCTGGGGAAAAGAAGGTATGAGCAATATATTTCAAGTGCACAATTTGTGGCAAGCAGTTATCCAGAGGCACTGCAAAGAAATATTTGCATGGGACAAGTTCTACGTGAAAGCACCTAAAAACAATTCATGAAAGGGTCTACAACCAGATGATGCGAGAAAAAGCAGGTGCAACAAGGCAGTCGACCTTTACAGTAGCCTTGGGAGAACCATCTTCAGCGGCACTCCTTACAATAACAGCTTCCAATTAAGTGACATGGTTACTCGCTGCGCAAAATGATTGTCGCTGTAAAAATGTCTTCTGTGGGTGCATTCTTGGATACAGTGAAGAAGCATAGCTGTAAGTTATTTTTTTTGCATCCAAAGACTACATAATGTTTTTTGAAGAGTGAAGCCAGTTGTTTCTTTGCATTTTCCCATCCGTACCCTTTTTGCCACCTTGTTCATTTTTTGTTCAAGAAAAAAATCTAAAAACTGTTAAAAACACTAATGGAAAACAACGGTTCTTGTTAGAACCACCATCTACTCAAACAAAGAGCTAACTCTGTGCTTTTAATGTGTCAGTGACTGTATCGGTGTGCGAGGGGGTATATCAGTATGTGCATGAGTGCATGCCTAGTTGTGTTAATGTATGCATAAATGAGTGCCTGGGTGTGTTAGTGTATACATCAGTATGTGCCTCGGTGTGTTAGCATATGCATCAGTTTTGCCTGAGTATGTTATTGGATGCATTACTATTTGCCTGGGTGCGTCAGTGTCTGTACTGCTGTATGCCTTGATTTGTCAGTGTCTGCATTAGTATGTCCCTGGGTGTGTCAGTGTATGCGCTAGAGTATGCCTGGGTGTGTTATTGGATGCATTAATGTTTGGCTTGCTGTGTCAGTGTCTGCATTGCTCTGTGCCTGGGTGTGTCAGTGTCTGTATTGCTATGTCCCTGGGTGTGTCAGTGTGTTCATCAGAGTGTGCCTGTGAGTGTTATTGGATACATTACTGTTTGGTTGGGTGTGTCAGTGTCTGCATTTCTGTATGCCTGGGTGTGTCAATATCTGTATTGCTATGTCCCTGGGTGTGTCAGTGTATGCATTAGTGTATGCCTGCGTGTGTTATTGGTTGCATTAATGTTTACTGGCTGTGTCTGCATTGCTGTATGCCTGGGTTTGTCAGTTTCTGCATTGGTAAGTCTCTGGGTGTGTCAGTGTATGCACCAGTGTATGCCTGTGTGTCTTATTGGATGCATTAGTGTTAGGACGGGTGTGTCAGAGTCTGCATTGCTGTATGCCTGGGTGTGTCAGTGTCTACATTGGCAAGTCTCTGGGTGTGTCTGTGTGTTCATCAGAGTGTGCCTGTGAGTGTTATTGGATACATTACTGTTTGGTTGGGTGTGTCAGTGTCTGCTTTGCTGTATGCCTGTGTGTGTTACTGTCTGTGTTGAAAAGTCCCTGGGTGTGTCAGTGTGTGCATCAGTTTGTTCCCCGGTGTGTTAGCATATGCATCAGTGTGTACCTGAGTATGTTATTGGATGCATTAATGTTTGGCTGGCTGTGTCACTGTCTGCCTTGCTGCATGCCTGGATGTGTCAGTGTCTGTATTGAAAAGTTCCTGGGTGTGTCAGTGTGTGTGCATCAGTTTGTTCCCCGGTGTGTTAGCATATGCATCAGTGTGCACCTGAGTATGTTATGGGATGCATTAATGTTTGGCTGGCTGTGTCAGTGTCTGCATTGCTGTATGCCTGGGTGTGTCAGTGTCTGCATTGGTAAGTCTCTGGGTGTGTCAGTGTGTGCATGAGTGTATCCCTGGGTAGATTAGTGGATGCATTTGTGTTATGATGGGTGTGTCATTGTGTGCATTGTTGTATGCCTGGGTGTGACAGTGTCTGCATTGGTAAGTATCTGGATGTGTCAGTGCGTGCATCATAGTGTGCCTGGATGTGTTATCAGATACATTACTGTTTGGCTGGGTGTGTCAGTGTCTGCATTGCTGTATGTCTGTGTGTGTTAGTGTAGGCATTGGTAAGTCTCTGGGTGTGTCAATGTATGCATTGGTAAGTCTCTGGGTGTGGCAGTGTGTGCATCAGTATGTGCCTGGGTGTGTTATTAAATGCATTACTGTTTGGCTGGGTGTGTCAGTGGCTGACTTTCTGTATGCGTCATTGTATGTGTCAGTGTATACCTGGGTCTGCTATTGGATGCAATAATATTTGTCTGGCTGTGTCAGTGTCTACATTGCTGTATGCCTGGCTGTGTCAGTGTCTACATTGCTGTATGCCTGGGTGTGTCAGTGGCTGCATTGCTGTATGCCTGTTTTGTCAGTGTATGCGTCAGTGTATGCCTGGGCCTGTTATTGGATGCAATAATGTTTGCTGTCTGTGTCTGTGTCTGCATTGCTCTATGCCTGGGTGTGTCAATGTTTGCATTGGTAAGTCTCTGGTTGTGTCAGTGCATGCGTGAGTGTGTGCCTAGATGTCTTATTGGATGCATTAGTGTTTGGATGGGTGCGTCGCTGTCTGCATTGTTGTATGCATGGGTGTGACTGTCTGCATTGGTAAGTCTCTGGATGTATCAATGTGCACATCAGACTGTGCCTGGGTGTGTTATTGGATACATTACTGTTAATAATGTCTGGCTGGCTGTGTCAGTGTTTGCATTGCTGTATGCCTGTGTATGTTAGTGTCTGCATTGAAAAGTCCCTGGATGTGTCAGTGTGTGCATCGGTGCGTGCCTGGGTGTGTTATTGGATGCATTAGTGTTTGGCTGGATGTGTCAGTGGCTGTATCAGTGTGTAGTTGGGTGTGTTTGTGACTGTATCGATGTATCTAGATGTGGCAGTAGCTCTATCAGTCTGAGCCTGTGCTTGTTATTGCCTCTGTCAGTGTGTAGCTGGGTATGTGAGTTGCTGTACTGATGTATGCCTAGGTGTGTTAGTAACTGTAGCAAACTGTCCTTGGGTGTGCATCCTCAAAATGTAAAGTTATGAAACAACACTGCAAGAACTAACTAGTAAAGTGCATTACCCCAATAGATGGTGCCATTGACCTGCATAAAAAGAAAAAAAACTGAAATATTTACTAGTTTTACAATTAATAGAATTATAAAAGTAACTTACAATTTCAACAATGCATAGAGACATAATTCCAAGAAATAACTAGACATTTCTCATACTGTAAAGGTATGCATTTATATAAATTAGCATTTCACTTTCCCTTTTTACTGTTCTCAGCTTCTTTACTCATTCACCGTAAACGATCATAAAGATTGTAGAAAAAAAAAATCTGCACACTATCTCATTGCAATTAAGGAACACTGTGGATTGCACTGACTACAAATAAACATAACACAACCTATTTAACTATTATTAACCATTATTAACTATTTACAAATATAGTTTTCTACACAATCACTTCAAACACATGCATGTATAGCTCCACAACATCACAAAAGAAAGTGATGTTTGGAAGCACTTTACTGTACCTTCTGGGGGGAAACATTAACAACTAAATATGTGCTGTGTGATATTTGCAGCATACAGTTACCCAGCAGCACTGCCAAGAAGTATTCACCTGGAACAAGTTCCAATTGGAACCACTTAAAAGCAATTCATGAAAGGGTGTTCAACTGAATGATGCATGAGAAACTAAGTGCAGCAGAATATTCCACCACTAGAGCACCTTTGAAAAACATTCATCAGCTGCCGTCATCAGAATACCAGCAGCCTGTGAATATTTGAGTGCGATGATTACTCACTGTGCGAAATGCCACATATTTGCCACTGTAAAAATGCCTTATGTGGCCCAATTTTCCCTACTACTGTACCTGTGTGAATGACTGTAAAGGTGTGTGAGTACATGTATGAGTACCAGTATGGGCGTGTTTGTGACCCTTACATTAACTTAATATTACATATATTTATAACCTTACAAGTATATGTTTTTAACTCCTTCTATGCTCATGACGGAATGGTTCCGTCATGAGCATAAGTGCCAGTGTGATCTGGATGAACGCATTTCCTTATATGCTGACGACATACTGTTATATGTTACGAGCCCTGAAACAACGTTCACTAACATTATGGAAAGTTGTGAGGATTATGGCAGGTGTGCGGGGTATAGAATTAACTGGGGAAAATCAAGTGTTTATCCGGTAGGACGAGAGGTCGAGAATATCGTTTATCCCAGCCAACTACAGGTCGCAACCACGGGGATAAAATATTTAGGTATCCACATAACGCTAGATAGGCAACTGGCACTGGAGCGGAACCTGTACAAGGTACTGGGGGAATTCCGTTTAGATGCGGACCGATGGGCCTCCCTACCCTTAACACTGCTCGGAAGAGCAGCGCTCTTCAAAATGATAACCCTCCCGAAGTTTCTGCATGTTCTGCAAAATACTTACCAGTCAATTCCGGAAGAGGTGTTCATTAAAATTGATGACATCCTGAGGAAGTTCCTCTGGGGAGGGAAGCCCCCTAGGGAGGCGCTAGGGAAGCTGCAATGTAACCAATATAGCGGTGGTATTTCCCTGCCGGACCTACGCGCTTACTATTGGGCTGCTCACTTGATAGTAATCAACGAATGGGCCTTCGGCGAGAGGGACCAGCCGGCATATGGGCTTGAGCACACTCAGTTCCTCTATAGGCCACACTCCCACTATATTTACGGAGGCAAGGGTGTTGCAAAATTGTTACCGGCCACGCAAATAGCGATAATGGCATGGAAAAAGGCAGAGAGGCTCATGAAGTGGGAAAACCGGGTGACCAAGGAAACCCCGCTTTGGGTGGGAACACGACTTAAGGAATTTGTCAAGCTGAAAGGCTTTCAGAAATGGGATCTGGTTGGTATTTCCCAGCTCAAGGACATAATATATCGTAAAGAGCTGGTGACGTTCCCGCGCCTCCAGCAAGAATATGACATGAATAAGACACAACACTTTAAGTATCTGCAAATGAGGCATGCCTGGCGGGCGCAACATATTGATATGGAGGGCCTCCCAGAGTATGCCCCGTTAGAAGGGCGACTTTTGATGGGTGACATTGGAGAGAAAGCAGTGTCGTGGACTTATAGGACGATCATGAATAATACACCCGACCCAATGCGGAAACTGAGATCACACTGGGAGGCGGACCTGGGACACATAGTAGATCTAGATTGGGAAATGGCCCTGATGCACCCGAGGGAGGTTGCCATCAGATCGCGGCTGCGATTGATTCAGTTTAAGTATTTACACAGAATGTATTATGACAGGGCCCGACTGCATAAGATGGGTAGAGCGGAGTCCCCCAATTGCCTGAAATGTAAGAACATGGAAGGGAACTTCTTTCACACTATTTGGGGATGCACACATGCACAGCTATACTGGGGCACACTTCTGAAGGAATGGGAGCTTATATTGCATGAATCAATACCCCCAGACCCTGTGTTCATTTTGCTGGGTATACCCAGGGAGATTGATCTCCCCAAAGTGAAGCTGATGCTGCTCCAGCTGGGTCTGGTATTAGCCAATAGAGACATGGCGAGGGCGTGGGGAGCGGATACTAATCCAACGCTGGAGGATGGACATGTATATGTTGGGGGAGAAAACAACATACAAAGCAAGGGGGTGTCCCAAAAAAGTTTGGAAATATGGAAGCCATGGCTAGCCTACTACGGCCTGACACTCACGGATTCACAGTAGATCGGGAGATAGGGGGATACCGGGGAGGAGGGGAGGGATGAAAAGGAACCTCGTTGACAGACAATATCCGTTGTTGTTGATTATTTATGTATTAATATTCTTTGACCTCGCTGTACCTGTAATATACACAGAAATAAGATGTTTTGTATATCTGATGTGGTTTTGCAATGTGATCAAAAAAATACAAATAAATACATTCCCCCCCAAAAAATAAGTGCCAGTGTGCTCATGACGGAACCATTCCGTCATGAGCACACATTAAAAAAATCCCTCTGCTGTAAACAGCAGAGGGATTTCCCTTTTTTTTTTTGCTTTGGGAGGTGGGGAAGAGCTTCCCCAACCTCCCAAAGCATAGTGTGTGTTTTCATTGTAATGACGATCGCGCGCATGGCGTGCTGTCGTCCTTACAATGAAAACAAAACTGAAACTTAGTTTCAGTTTCACAGTTTCGGTGCTTGTGGGGCTATCTCAGCCCCCCGAGCACCGAAAAACATGGGAGAGGTATTGTTGGAAAGGGGAGAATCTCCCCTTTCCAATGGTATCCTTCCCTAGTGGATCCCTGCTTGGGGATCACCCAGAAGGGCAATTCCCAAGCAGGGATCCACCCACTAGCCACCAGGGAGGGGGGAGCGGCCCCTTGGGCAAGGGCCTTTGCTCCCCCCTATGAAATTATGCCAGACAGCCTTTCTGCCCCCCACTGGGGGGCAGAAGGGGGCAGAAGCCCCCAAACTGCCCCCCGTGGGGGGCAGAAAGCATCCTAGGCGCCAGGGATTTGTTTTTATATGCCAGGGGTGGGGGCTGCCCAGAATGGGCATGCCAATGCCCACACCCTACCCCCCCAAAGAAGGCACAAGACTTTCTGCCCCCCCGAGGCAGATGGGGGCAATAGCCCCTGATCTGCCCCCCCGGGGGGCAGAAAGCCCACTAGGCCCCAGGGATTTATTTTATTTTATATATAAGTAGGGGTGGGGGCTGCCAATGCCCCCACCCAAAAAAAATGGTACAGTCTTTCTGCCTCCCCGGGGAGGCAGATGGGGCAATAGCCCCTTATCTGCCCCCCACTAGGCACCAGGGATTTTTTCTCTCCAAAGTTCGTGGTGGGGGCTTCCCAGAATGGGCATGCCAATGCCCCCACCCCCCCAAAAAATGCCACAGTCTTTCTGACCCCCCAGGAGGCAGATGGGGGCAGTAGCCCCTGATCTGCACCCGGTGGGGGGCAGAAAGCCCACAAGGCACCAGGGATTTTTTTTTAATAAACGTAGCGGTGGGGGCTGCCCAGAATGGGTATGCCAATGCCCCCACCCCCACCCCCAAACAAATTGCCACAGACTTTCTGCCCCCCCAAGAGGCAGATAGGGGCAAAAGCCCCTTATCTGCCTCCCTGGGGGGGGGCAGAAAGACCAATAGCCATCAGGGACTTTTTTTTTTTTTTTTAATTCAGGGGTGTGGGCTGCCCAGAATAGGCATGCCAATGCCCCATCACACCCCAAAAAATGCCACAGTCTTTCTGCCCCCCCAGGAGACAGATTGGGGCAGTAGCCCCTGATCTGCCCCCCAGGGGGCGTCAGAGAGCACACTAGGCGCCAGCGATTACGCTGGTTTTTTTTATGCATGGGGTGGGGGCTGCCCAGAATGGGCATACCAATGCCCCCACCACCCAAACTAATAGCCACAATTTTTCTGCCCCCCTTGGGGGCATATTGGGGCAAACCCCCCCCACCCGATTTCCCCCCAGGGCGGCAGAAAGCCCACTAGGCACAGCCCTGTTTTTAGCAATGTGCCTACCTGTGGATTTTGGGCCATAGCGCAGCCGGCACATAAGGCAACCTAGCAAACCTGTAAATTTTTGAAAACTAGACACCAAGGGGAATCCAGGATGGGGTGACTTGTGTGGCTCTCACCAGGTTCTGTTACCCAGAATCCCTTGCAAACCTCAAACTTAGTTTAAAAAAAACACATTAGCCTCACATTTCTGTGATGGAAAGTTCTGGGATCTGCGTGGATCCACAAAATTCCACCCACCGCACATTCCCCAAAGCCCTCCGATAAAAATGGTACCTCACTTGTGATTTTTTTCAGCTAAATTTGAGGTTTGCAGGGGATTCTGGGTAGGAAAACGTTGAGGGGTCCATGCAAGCCATACCTCGCTGGACTCCCCCGGGTGTCTAGTTTTCAGAAATGTGTGGGTTTGGTAGGTTCTTCGAGATGGCCGCTGAGCCTGGGGCCAAAATCTCATGGGACCCCCCTTGCAAAACCAGGTTGTTTTTGTGATAGGTAATTTTGATGTCTCCTCAATAAGTTTTGGGCCCTTGCCCTTTGCGTGTACTTGACCCACCCACACAAGTGAGGTAACACTTTTCTCGGAAGACTTTGGGGAATGCAGGGTGGGTGGAATTTTGTGGATCCACGCAGATTCCAGAACTTTCCACCTCAGAAATGTGAGGAAAATGTTTTTTTTTTTTTATACAAATGTTTAGGTTTGCAAGGGATTCTGGGTAACAGAACCTGGTGAAAGCCAGACAAGTCACCCCATCCTGGATTCCCCTGGGTGTCTAGTTTTCAAAAATGTATAGGTTTGCTAGGTTTCCCTAGGTACCGGCAGAGCTAGGGTTCAAAATGTACAGCTAGGCACTTTGCAAAAAAAGGGTCCGTTTTCACTGTGAAAATGTGGTGTGTCCACGTTGCGTTTTGGGCCGTTTCCTGTCGCTGGCACTAGGCCTACCCACACAAGTGAGGTACCATTTTTCTCGGAAGACTTTGAGGAATGCGGGGTAGGTGGAATTTTGTGGATCTACGCAGATTCCAGAACTTTCCACCACAGAAATGTGAGGAAAATGTATTGTTTTGATAAATTTTGAGGTTTGCAAGGGATTCTGGGTAACAGAACCTGGTGAGAGCCAGACAAGTCACCCCATCCTGGATTCCCCTAGGTGTCTAGTTTTCAAAAATGTATAGGTTTGCTAGGTTTCCCTAGGTGCCGGCAGAGCTAGGGTTCAAAATCTACAGCTAGGCACTTTGCAAAAAAAGGGTCGGTTTTCACTGTGGAAATGTGGTGTGTCCACGTTGCGTTTTGGGCTATTTCCTGTCACGGGAACTAGGCCTACCCACACAAGTGAGGCACCATTTTTCTCAGAAGACTTTGGGGAATGCGGAGTGGGTTGAATTTTGTGGATCCACCCAGATTTCAGAACTTTCTACCACAGAAATGTGTTGAAAATGTGTTTTTTTTTACACATTTTGAGGTTTGCAAGGGATTCTGGGTAACAGAACCTGGTGAGAGCCAGACAAGTCACCCCATCCTGGATTCCCCTGGGTGTCTAGTTTTCAAAAATGTATAGGTTTGCTAGGTTTCCCTAGGTGCCGGCAGAGCTAGGGTTCAGAATCTACAGCTAGGCACTTTGGAAAAAAAGGGTCGGTTTTCACTGTGGAAATGTGGTGTGTCCACGTTGCGTTTTGGGCTATTTCCTGTCACGGGAACTAGGCCTACCCACACAAGTGAGGCACCATTTTTCTCAGAAGACTTTGGGGAATGCGGAGTGGGTTGAATTTTGTGGATCCACCCAGATTTCAGAACTTTCTACCACAGAAATGTGTTGAAAATGTGGTTTTTTTGACACATTTTGAGGTTTGCAAGGGATTCTGGGTAACAGAACCTGGTGAGAGCCAGACAAGTCACCCCATCCTGGATTCCCCTGGGTGTCTAGTTTTCAAAAATGTATAGGTTTGCTAGGTTTCCCTAGGTGCCGGCAGAGCTAGGGTTCAGAATCTACAGCTAGGCACTTTGGAAAAAAAGGGTCGGTTTTCACTGTGGAAATGTGGTGTGTCCACGTTGAGTTTTGGGCTATTTCCTGTCGCGGGAACTAGGCCTACCACACAAGTGAGGTACCATTTTTCTCAAAAGACTTTGGGGAATGCGGGGTGGGTGGAATTTTGTGGATCCACGCAGATTCCGGAACTTTCCACCACAGAAATGTGAGGGAAATGTGTTTTTTTTTTACAAAGTTTGAGGTTTGCAAGGGATTCTGGGTAACAGAACCTGGTGAGAGCCAGACAAGTCACCCCATCATGGATTCCCCTGGGTGTCTAGTTTTCAAAAATGTATAGGTTTGCTAGTTTTCCCTAGGGGCCGGCAGAGCTAGGGTTCAAAATCAACAGCTAGGCACTTTGCAAAAAAAGGGTCAGTTTTCACTGTGAAAATGCGGTGTGTCCACGTTGCGTTTTGGGCCGTTTCCTGTCGCGGCCACTACACCTACCCACACAAGTGAGGTATCATTTTTATCGGGAGACTTAGGGGAACACAAAATTGTGGAGCAACTGTTATTACCTATTGACTTTCAATGCATTTCTGCCTTCCAAATGTAAGACAATGTGTAAAAAAAAGTCACTTTGAAAAATGACCTATAATTCACATGCTGGTATGGGTCTCCACAATTTCGGAGATGTGCAAATAGCTACTGTTTCTAAACTCTATATTTTGTTCCCATTTCAGAAATACATAGGTGACTTTCATACCGATTTTTCCCTGTTTATATTTTTCCAAATGAATTGCTATATACCCGGTACACAATAAAAAACCATTGCAAGACGCTGCTCAGTTATTGGCTCTGGGTTCCTCGGGTTCTTGGTGAACCTACAAGTCCTATATATCCCCACAACCAGAAGGGTCCAGCAAATGAAACTGTATATTGCTTTCAAACATCTGTCATCCTTAGTAGAAGTTAAAGGTGAAAACGTTGTCACAAATGGCTGTTTTCTTTAACTCGTTTTCAATTTTTTCTTTTTTCAACTGTTAGTTTCTATACAAAAACCTTGAAGGATCTACACAAATGACCCCTTGCTGAATTCAAAATGTTGTCTACTTTTCAGAAATGTATAGCTTTCCAGGATCCATCATTGCTTTCATACCCATTTTTACCATTAACTGGAAGGAGGTTGAAAGCACAAAAAATAGCAAAAATAGGCTATGTCCAGACAAATGCCAAAACTGTGTAAAAGATTTTGGTTTTCTGACAAAAGTCTGCTTGTCCCTGAAAGCTGGAAAGATGGTGATTCCAGCACCACAACCCCTTTGTTGATACCATTTGCAGGGAAACAAACAGATGCTTTCATCTGTAGCCCTTTTTTCCAATTTTTCCCAAAACAAAACAAAATTTAGCTGTATTTTGGCTAATTTCTGGGTCCCCTCCAGGGGAATCCACAAACCCTGGGTACCTTTAGAATCTCTGTGATGTTGGAAGAAAAGGACGCAAATTTGGCGTGGATACCTTATGTGGTCAAAATGTTACATGGGCCTAAGCGTGAACTACCCCAAATAGCCTAAAAAAGGCTTAGCACAGGGGGAAAGGCCTAGCAGCGAAGGGGTTAACATGTTACAATACAATTTAAACCAACCAATGAACAAGCATAACATAACTTATTTAACTATTTACAAATTCAGAAACTCACTGAAACTTGAACTTTTGCAACAAAAAGTTGCACCATAGGAAAAGAAGCAATGATTCCTAGAAATGTAGAGGAAGAAATAGTTGAAGAGGTACAAGGGAGGTGTAGACAAGCTCCTGTGTATAATTGGGAGTGTAGTAGTATTTGTATTATTTGTCAGGATTAAATTGATACAGTAGGACCCCACCCATGTACTTGCAGTGCTGCTGTCTATTTACCTTACCTCTGTGTTGCGTGGGCAAAGGATCAGAGACGACACCAGGGTGTGATAAAGAGGGTTTAATAGGGATGGACAGGTGTTTCTTTCTTGTTGCCAATGTTCTGGTCACGTAGGGGCCCGGGATGGGTGTACGGGCAGGACTCCGCTCCACTCTTATTGATTCCCTTCTTGACTGGCGCCGAGTCCTCGGGGATATCGTGGCCATGTATCAGGAAAACAGGAGAAAGAAATACTGGGGTAAGGGATCGGTTCCTTATGTTTGCAGTGATAGGGAGGGGTTGTGATAGGACACCAATTCACTCGTGTTTTATTCTCACTCGGTAGGACGTGCTCGAGTGAAGGGTGATACCGCATACCAAGTGAAACGACAGAAATAAAAGGAGAAGGGACACGCAGTTTCGGGGTCTAAGGGGGTACGCTATCCCGCCTCCCGTACCAACCCGTGAAGCATTTGCGTACCTCTGAGAGCCACGCACCTCCTGGAGCGTGGCTGGGCGATCCGTGGGGTCGTTGGCCTCCTGGCACCGTTCGGTCTCTCGCTGGCTCTGCTTCTCGCTCCGCCTGCTCCCCCGGCAATCCGCTCGCTCCGTACAAGGCTGGAACCACTTTCAACACCGTCTCCGTCCTGTCGCCGGTGTTAGCACACACCTTCTTCCGGGTCTCCTGCGTCCTTATGGGTCCAGGGAGTGTGATGTCATGGGGCGGAGTTACGTTCTGCAGGAGCCCCCATCCTGTCTCGTCATCATCCATGGAATCCTCCAGGACGGAAGGAATTCTGGGACCTGTAGTCCAGGAGCCCTGCCGGGAAGAAATAAGAGGTGGAGAGGCGGGACTTACGGTCCACCATTCCATAATGTCCACGTTTTGTACCCCCGATGGGCCCACCTCGTTACATTCCTCCCCCCCTGGATTCTCCCGTTCGGGGAGAGGGAACACCCTGGATAGGTAGTCCGCACTCCCGTTGTCTTTTCCTTTTTGGTGTCGGAGTTCGAACGAAAAGGGCTGTAATGTCAGAAACCAGCGTAGCACCCTGGCGTTCTGCGATTTGTTTTTATACATCCACTGTAGGGGGGCATGGTCGGTGTACAACGTGAATGGATTCCCCTCCAAATAGTACCGTAGTTTATCAACTGCCCATTTTATCGCTAAGCATTCTTTTTCTACGGTTGGATATTTGGTTTCTCTAGGGAACAGCTTGCGACTAATGTACAGAACAGGATGCTCTACTCCCTCCTCAGATAGTTGTGACAGAACGGCGCCGAGCCCATGGTTTGAGGCGTCGGTATGCAAGATGAAGGGTTTGTTGAGGTCTGGGGAGGCGAGCACCGGGCTAGTGGTGATGACCCCCTTGAGGGCACGAAAGGCCTTCTGCATGTCTTCGCTGGGGTTTTGATACTGTTGTGGGCGGGTGTTTTTGCGAAGCATATCAGTGAGAGGGGAGGCAATCTCGGCGAATCGGGGTATGAACCTCCTATAATATCCGATCAGGCCTAGAAAGGCCCGCAGGTCTCTCTTGGTCTGAGGGAAACTAGTTCCGGCTATGGCTCTCACTTTATCAGCTTGGGGAGCTATCAGACCCCGACCCAATACATAACCCAGATATTTCACCTTCTGATAGGCGGCTTTAGATTTTTTTGAGTTTATGTGAAGACCAGCCTTGTCCAAGGCGGTCAGTATATTATGTATGTGGTCGAGGTGTTCGTCCCAGGTCTTGCTGAAGATGACGATGTCGTCCAGGTAGGCCGAACAATGATCGGTATAGTTCCGTAACACTGTATTCATGAGTCTTTGAAATGTGGCCGGAGCCCCATGTAGGCCAAAGGGGAGAACGTTGAACTCATATAGACCGTCCTCCGTGGAGAAGGCTGTCTTCTTCCGGTCTTCTTCTCTTAGGGGGACTTGCCAATATCCCTTGGTTAGGTCTAGAGTCGTTATGAACCGCGCTTCTCCTAGTTTCTCAATTAACTCATCTATCCTTGGGATAGGGTATGCATCGAAAGACGAGATGGCGTTTAGGGCTCTAAAGTCCATACAGAACCGCGTCGATCCATCCGGTTTGGGTACCATGACTATCGGGGATGACCAATCGCTGGTTGATGGGCTTATGACCCCGAGCTCTAGCATGGTTTGGACTTCTTTTCTGACGACCGCTCGCTTGGCTGCTGGTATTCTGTATGGCCTTTGTTTCACGGTTTTTCCCGGGGTTGTCTGTATTCGATGTTCCGCCAGAGTGGTTTTCCCAGGCAGGTCGGAGAACAGGGGGGAAAAGGGGCTTAAGGCCTTCACCAACTCTGCTCTTGCTTCGGCCGATAGATCCTCGTTAATCACGAGCTGGTCAAGGGTGGTTTTCTTCCCGCCCGATGAGGGTAGGGTCAGGCGGATGTCTTTGGGAGGATTCCCCAACCACTTCTTCAGGAGGTTTATGTGATACGTCTGTTGTCGGCGGGGGGTTATTAGCAGTCGGTAGGTGGTATCCCCCAAGACGCCAGCCACTCTATAGGGGCCTTGCCAACCTGAACACATCTTTCTAGTGGATGAGGGGAGCAGTACCAGGGCCCAATCACCTACGGCCAGCTTTCTCCATCTCTTGCCCCGGTCATAACTGCTCTTTTGCCGCTTCTGACTTCTTTCCAGGTGATCATATGCCAAGTCTCTCAGTTTCCATAGTTTGGCCTTTAATTGTTGGGTATATTCCAATGTCTCTCGGTTTTCTTCTTCCACTTCTTGTTCCCATGCTTCCCGTGTCATTTCCAGTAAGGACCGGGGTTGTCGCCCATACAGGAGCTCAAAGGACGAACATCCCAGACTGCTTTGGACCTGCGCTCTGATGACATAAAGAGCCAGTGGTAATAGGCGATCCCATTCCTTCCCTTCGAGAACCAGCATCTTCTTCAAGGTGGTCTTGATGGTCCGGTTGTATCGCTCGACCAGGCCGTCTGTCTGTGGGTGATAAACCGAGGTTCGGATGTGGTGGAGGTCCAGCACTCCGCATACTTCTTTCATCAACCGAGAGACGAAGGGAGTTCCCTGATCCGTTAGGATTTCCCTAGGGAATCCAACTCTGGAAAAGAGTTCTATCAGTCGGTCTGCGATTGCTGCTGAGGTAGGAGCCCTGAGGGGAAAGGCTTCGGGGAACCTGGTGGCATAATCCACAACCACTAAGGCGTACTGGTTTCCTTTCCTTGTCTGTGGTAGTGGCCCGATTAAATCCATTCCGATCCTCTCGAACGGGTTCCCAATGATAGGTAGTGGTTTCAAGGGAACCGCCGGCGGACACTGCATGTTCTTCCTTTGGCACTCCTCACAGGTCTGGCAATGTATTTTGATATCTTTATAGATACCGGGCCAAAAGAAATGTCGGAGCACGTTCTGGGTTGTCTTTTCGGCCCCGGTATGGCCAGCGGTGAGGTGCGAGTGGGAAAAGAACAAGATTCGTTCTCGGAACGAGGTTGGTACCAGAAGCTGTTCTGGTTCTCCAGGGTTACCCTGTCTATAGAGCAAATCGTTTTTTATTTGAAACCTAGGATAGACCTGGGGAGCTGTGTCCTGACTTGCATGGGCTGCTTCCCATGCATTAAAGAGGGTTGGGTCATTGGTTTGAGCAAACCTATAGCTTTTATCCAGAATCCAGGGTTCAGGGCTGGTCAATGCGACGGAGGGCGCTTTACGTTCCCTCCACACCTCGGGTTTCCCAGAATGCCCACCAATGGTGTGTGTGATTAGCCAGAGGAAGTTAGGGTTATCTGTCCCTATGAGTAGTTCTTCTGGGAGGGCCTCTAACACCCCAACCCTTACCATGCATGGGGGCCCCTGGGGAGGAGTGAGGGAAATGATAGCCAAGGGATATGGTTTTATGTCCCCGTGTACACATTTAATGTGAACCACTACACCAGGCACATATTGGTCTGCTCTGACAATAGAACTGCGTATCACTGACTGCTTACACCCCGAATCTAGTAATGCATTGACCTCCCTTCCATTCACGTGTACACTTACATGGAATGCCGGCCCCATCTCAGCGGTATAGAGGATTGATCTTGGAACATATCCGACTTCCATGGGTTCGTCACTGGTTCTTCTTTTTGGGCACATCCGAGCGAGATGGCCCCAATCACCACACTCGAAACATTGGGGCCCACGGAAGGAGGGAATTTCCGGTCTGGGGGTCTTGTGCCGGAACGGTTCTACGGACGGTCGTGGTTTCCTCTCGGACTTGCTGGGGAGGGTCTTCCCTTGTCTTTCGCTCTCCCACGTAGAGGTACGAGGCTGAGCCCTTGCGTACTGTGTGGCCATTTCCACTGCCTCCTCCGGGCTAAGGCGGGGATGTTGCCTCAGCCACCTCTGAGTACCATAAGGCAAGGCCTCCAAATACTGTTCCAGGTACACCCTGTTCATGATCTCCTCCTTCGTACTCGTGAGGGGCTTTAGCCATTTATCGGCTGCCATTTTGAGGCGAAACCATAGGGCTTTTGGATTCTCCCCGGGCTGTCCACGCTCCCTCCGGAAGCGGACTCGGTAGGCTTCGGCGTCCAACCCAAGGTGGTCAAGGATCACATCTTTCACCTCATTGTACGGGGTGGTGCCTGTGGCGTTAGCCACTTGGTATGCCGATTGCGCTTCCCCGGTTAACAGAGGAGCCAAAAAGAATGGCCACCTGTCCTCCGGCCATCCACACGCCCTCGCCACCCTCTCAAAATTCAACAGGAAAGCGTCTGGGTCCTCTCCTGTGACATATTTTTGTAGGGCAATGCCGGAAGGCCCATGGGGCCCACCACGGGGCGCGTCAGAGGAGGGCACCGGAGGCGCCCCAAACATCTGTTGCAATCCATCGATTTGGGCCGTAAACGAGTCCTTAAAGACGTCCCTGTCTGCCTGGGCAGATGTCATTTGGCGTTCCACCGCCCATTCAAGCCGCTCCTGTCCCTTTATCATATGCTGGATGAGGACGTCCATCGTTGATGTACTGATGGTAGGATATCCCACTTCTGACACCAGTTGTTGCGTGGGCAAAGGATCAGAGACGACACCAGGGTGTGATAAAGAGGGTTTAATAGGGATGGACAGGTGTTTCTTTCTTGTTGCCAATGTTCTGGTCACGTAGGGGCCCGGGATGGGTGTACGGGCAGGACTCCGCTCCACTCTTATTGATTCCCTTCTTGACTGGCGCCGAGTCCTCGGGGATATCGTGGCCATGTATCAGGAAAAGAGGAGAAAGAAATACTGGGGTAAGGGATCGGTTCCTTATGTTTGCAGTGATAGGGAGGGGTTGTGATAGGACACCAATTCACTCGTGTTTTATTCTCACTCAGTAGGACGTGCTCGAGTGAAGGGTGATACCGCATACCAAGTGAAACGACAGAAATAAAAGGAGAAGGGACACGCAGTTTCGGGGTCTAAGGGGGTACGCTATCCCGCCTCCCGTACCAACCCGTGAAGCGTTTGCGTACCTCTGAGAGCCACGCACCTCCTGGAGTGTGGCTGGGCGATCCGTGGGGTCGTTGGCCTCCTGGCACCGTTCGGACTCTCGCTGGCTCTGCTTCTCGCTCCGCCTGCTCCCCCGGCAATCTGCTCGCTCCGTACAAGGCTGGAACCACTTTCAACACCGTCTCCGTCCTGTCGCCGGTGTTAGCACACACCTTCTTCCGGGTCTCCTGCGTCCTTATGGGTCCAGGGAGTGTGATGTAATGGGGCGGAGTTACGTTCTGCAGGAGCCCCCATCCCGTCTCGTCATCATCCATGGAATCCTCCAGGACGGAAGGAATTCTGGGACCTGTAGTCCAGGAGTCCTGCCGGGAAGAAATAAGAGGTGGAGAGGTGGGACTTACGGTCCACCATTCCATAATGTCCACGTTTTGTACCCCCGATGGGCCCACCTCGTTACACTCTGCAAATATTTGGAAGAATAAGTACGGGTATCATCGTCATGTTAAGCTTAAGTACATGCTGTGAAATTTAGGGACACTAGCTCGGTTTCTAACCCTGAGTTGTTCAGAATATCCATGGGATCACTTACATTATATATTCTTTATTCGATCAAAAATATGACCATTCACATCGTAAAAACAATTCATGAGCATAAAAACTGTTAAAAGTACAATACAATATTTCTTTAAAAATTCATATGATAAAACAAACTTACACATCTTCCAATATAAATGTATAATACATAAGTTCGTACCCTAAGACCAGATTAAGATGTATTAACTGGTCAAATTCTCAGAGGCAGTTTTAATCATTTTTGTCCTCTTCCACCAGGCAAGAAGCAGAAATCTCGAGATAGCAAACACAAGCCACCTTGTGGTATCTGATCTAAGAATACGTATGGCTTCACTCAGGCGATTTAAATATAATAAGCGGCAGACTGGAGTTATCCAGGTTTTCCTAAGGTCAAAATAGGAGGGACAGCAAAAGAGGAAGTGATCAAGGGTCTCAGGAAAAGTGTGACATGTAGGGCACAATGGTGTAACAAACGCATTTTCCCAGGTACTTCTTCTTGCATTTAGAGGGAGAGCTCCGTATCTAAATTGAATATACAGGGCTCTTGCCTGGGGGTGTTCGATGTCATCCAGAAACAATTCAAAACCAAACCCTCCTTTAAAATTTAAAAAACTTGCGGTTAAAGTGCCATGTGCAATACATTCTAAACTTTTTGAGTCCATAAACTCCCAGTACCTTTTTTTAAGACGGGGAACCATGGATTTTGTAATGGATCCTGGCTCCTCCCAGATACACCCCAACCCTAGTTTTAAAAACCACTCATTGATCTTATTGAACCACTTAATGCGACCTGTTTGTTTGTGCAGAGCAATCAGTTCACCCAGGGCCTTCTTCACCGGGACCTGTGTGTCACTAGTCCATGCCCTAATCCAGGACAGAAGTGCCCTGAGGATAGCAAAGTGGTCTATAGGTTTTAAACCAAGATCAAGTCTTAACGGCAAGAGGGGAGTATTCACAGGCAAGGTCAGGATAGCTCTAATAAATATATTTTTGGCAAGAGTTAAGTCCGACAGATTTTCCAACCCCCATAACTCAGCCCCGTAAAGGGCTGCTCCTAGACCTTTTGCTCTGTGAAGTTCTAGAATAGGCGAAATTGGCTGGTAGAGAGACGCCCTGGCCCTTCGAACTATTGCGCAATCGGTATGTTGGAGGGTCAGTGTGCTCTTTTCTATTTGCGGTGTCCATACCAGCCTATCGCTGATGCGTACTCCCAGATAATCGAAAGACTTGACCTGCTCAAGGGTTTGCGTGCCTAACATGAGTTTGCCCCTATGGGTTTTATAGGGATTAAAAGTCATGTATTTGGTTTTGGAGCAGTTTATTTCTAAACCCCTCTCTTTGCAGGCCTTATCAAATGTATTCAAAAGGTTTTGGATCCCTCTGGGTGTTCTAGCAATGAGTAGTGTGTCGTCTGCAAAAAGCAGACAGGGCACTACACTGCCTGCCATTTTCGGGGGGTCACCACCACAATTATACAACTCTCCTATTAGGCCATTAATGTAGAGGGTAAATAATGTTGGGGCAAGAACGCAACCTTGGCGAACACCTTTCCGGACCGATATATCATTTGTGAGACTACCATCGGAATTCCACCTGACCTTAGCATATGTGTTGTGATGTAACCGGATCAGGATTTTAAGTATATAAGATGGGAGTCCTAGTTCACTCAGGGCTAGCCAAAGTTGGGTACAACCTATAGAATCAAAGGCCGTTTTTAAATCCACAAATACAACATACAAGTGGCCCCCTCTAATGGTCACTTCCTTCCATATTAACAAAAGGAATCTAAAAACTTGATCAGTGGTACTTGTGGAGGCCCTAAATCCTGCCTGTAAGTTTGACAAAACATTATTTTCCTCAATCCAGTTTTGGATTCTGGTTAGAATAATTTTACAGAAGATTTTTTGTGAGACATCTATAAGGCTGATGGGCCTATAGTTTCCGGGGGACCCTTTATCTCCCTTTTTATGGATTGGGATAATCTCGGCGCCCCTCCAGGTCGCCGGGATTTCGCCACCAGACATGATGGTATTGAAAACTACTTGGAGCAGGGGTCCCCATATTGTAGGTTCAGCCTTGTACATGTCTCCTGGCAGCTTATCAAGGCCCGGGGCTTTCCCATTCTGTAATGAATTTATGGCTAAGATGGTTTCGTCTAATGTGATGGTAGTCTCCTCGGATGTTACTAAATCAAGAAGACTCGTTTGTGGGCCTGGGTCATATAGAACCCCTTGTCCTGCATATAACTGCCCAAAGTATTCCTCCCACACATGAGGCTGTATATAATAGTCGGTTTCTATTACCATATTGGGAGACCCTTTTGACAGGAGATGCCAAAAGAGTTGGTTGTTCTTTCGCTTCGAGGCTTCTAGAAGCATGCACCAATTTTCTGACTCCCAGTCCCTTTTTGCCTTAGTTTGAGCCAGTTTGTATAGCTTCCTGCTATTTTTTATGTCTATGGGAGATTTCGACTTCACCACCACAATTAGATCATCCTTGGCTTTACTGCAGGCCTTGTTAAACCAAGGAGCTATTTTCCGCTTAGATCGATTACATTGTTTATAAAAGAATGGTCTTATTGTGGTGGACAATTGCAGGAATGTGGCCATAATGTCGTCTAGCCCAGTAGTAATATTACTCAGATCTAAAAGGGTCAGCTCTACCTCTGAATATATTTTAGGAAGAGCAGTTGGATCAGCCAGAATCATGGGCCATTTCACTCTTTTGTTGTTATTGCTGGTGATTACCGGGGCGCTCTCAGGCGTGGATGTCCATATAATAGAGCTATACCAGACAACATAAGAGCCAGAGCATTATGGTCACTATCTTCCTGAGTTAATACGGCCATGTCTTTAACACTCGACCAAAGTTCAAGATCGACAAGGATATAATCAATCCTAGTCTTAGTTGCCCCCCTCTTGAACGTGTGGTATGCTTCTCTGTCAGATCAGTCCGGCCATTGCAGGCTCGGACCCCAAATGTAATAGTAAGTGATAGAACCTGTTGCCCCACCCTAGTACATTTCTTAATGGGTGGTGTCTGGAGTTTTGCAATCCCCCTAGCTTTATCTCCATCTGAAATAAGGTCCTGTATGTAGTCAACAGGTTCAAAGGTTGTATTGAAGTCACCTGCAATTATGAGTCGGTGATTCCCCATGGCTGAATCAAGGTAATTAGTTAACGTTGTTATTGTGCCAGACAACCTGTGGGGACTATTAAAACGATTATAGATATTAAATAACCTAACTGTTCCCATTACCAGAAGATAATTCCAGCCCAAGAATTTCCTCTGAGCCGAGGTGTAGAACCTTAATTTTACAGGCTAGTGTGTTTTTGACCCATATTAGGAGGCCACCCGCTGGGCGGCCAACAGTTGACTGATTGACTTCAATGCTATATGTGGTGTAACCCACCCTGTGGACACGTCCTACTGCCCAGGTTTCCTGCAGTAGGCATAGATGGAAATCATCCACTAGCTTGCACCAGTCGGGGTCAATTAACTTGGACTTTATGTCTGCAACATTCCAGGATAGGATTTTCAAATCCTGGAGTTCTAATGAACGTTCCTGTGTATGTCCTATGTTGTTAATTACTCCCTTGGACTCTAGTTGGTGGTGATTCTTAAATGCTGGGTCGCTTAGGACAAGATCGCTGTTAGTGAGGAACATAGGTATATCATCAGACTGCATGGCAGATGATTCCTCAGGAGAAACTGATGAAAGTGAAGATGCTATGGGTAGTCAATCTTGGGAATCTAAATCGCTCAAAAGATGGTATCTATTTCTTGTTTCCAGGGGGGGAACCTCCTGGTGCATAGGGGGCATCATACTAGGTGGTTTAGTGGCCAGAGTGTTCCTCCCTCTGCATTCAAGATGCCTGTAGAAGAACCCAAGTGGTAAAATTCCAATCTCTAGGCCCAACCTCTGGTTTATTGGGTAAAGCCCCAAACCAAGCAGCCGGCTAGCTAGAATTGGAGATTTGCAGTTTATAACAATACAGTCACCAGGAAGGGACTTGCATAGCGAGCCAACCCAGCTAACCCGCCTTACAAATAAAATGTCATGATAATTTGCGATTAAAATTTTTTTTATTCTGTGATAGCCAGTACCAGACTTTATTCTTCAGCTGGGTCTGTGATTCATTTTGGTTTTCCTGCAGGGTGAGAACATTGGTGAGGATTGCCACGTAGGGACAACACTCAGGTGGGAGATGGAGAATCACCTTATCATCTCGATTAGCTAATCCATTTTTGTGAGGCAATAATAAAGGTATTTGTTGGTTAGTGCCTACACTGTTCCCCATAGTAGGTACGGTTGGGGGACTGGGCCTAGTTTTGCTAAGGGGAGTGCATGTTTTGCCCTGGTGTCTGGTGCAAGCAGGCCCTTGATGCTTTTGTGCTGCTACACTAGTAACATTTCTAGGAATACCATTGCTCACAGAGCAGATTAGTAGATCATCGCATGTGACTAAGGACCCCTCAACGGGGTTTGTGCTCCCCCCATGATCTGGTCCCCCAACCGGCGCTTTCATTTTTGCCCCAACCCCTAGTGATATATCAATAACCAAAGAGTGCATTAGTTTCACAGTTGACTCCAGTTTATCAAGTCTGGCTAAGATTGGTAAAAAGTTCTTGGTGATTGTGTCTTCTTAAAAGGACGTTAGCACCGCAGTGAATTACGGGGAGATTGCCTCGGTGTGAGAGGGCAATGGTAAATTGGAGCCATTCCTGGTGGGTGATCCCTGTAGAAGTTCTGCATGGACTTCTGGGCTTGGAGCCTGAAGCTTTTTCCTAGATCTGGTCCGTGTACACCGTGTGGGCTCCATATGTTTTACCTTTTTTTTTCCTTTTACCTAACATGTCGCATGCTGGTGAGATTGGGGGTGGTGAACAGGGCTGTTGGGCAGGAGATGAGACCACTGAGCTTCCCGTGAATGCATAGTTATTTTGACCAGTGTCATTCATTTGGGCAGCCTGCACATCAACCATGACAGGTGGGTCAATAATAGGACCAGCCGGGCCTCCTCCCACAGATAACCGACGTTCTGCAACCCGGATCTCTTTGTCAATGGCTTTTGCAGCCCAAACTAAAAAACAGTCAAGTGTAGAGTTAGACAGAGATTTTGGCGTGGCTGCGTTCCCCCCCAGTGATTTCAGGTTTACCGCCATACCAGTGGGATAAAATTACATAGAAGAATATGCTTACTTGTGCTGGGGGAGCAGGCCAGTAGTATGGGCGAGTAAGTGACCAGAGTCCAAAGTACAGGATCCAAGAGACCAGGCCCCGCCCCGCCTCTTCCTGCCGCGGACAGGCGCAGACGGGCTTGCCCTTGGCACGGGCTTTGCCCGGGCACGCCCGCGCGCGTCCCGCGCTGCGGGAGCCCGTCGCTGATTTTAACGTGCCTCCAGGCACGGGTAGAGACATCACTGGTGGCCCCACAGACTCCTGGGCGATGTAGTCCACAGCACTGGACTGCTGGTGCTGGCCGTTCCCCTCACGGCTGAGTTTACGGGCTTCCCGCGCTGCGGGAGCCCGCCGCTGATTTTAACACACCTCCGGGCACGGGAAGAGACGTCACTGGTGGCCCCACAGACTCCTGGGCGATGTAGTCCACAGCGCTGGACTGCTGGTGCTGGCCGTTCCCCTCACGGCTGAGTTTACGGGCTTCCCGCGCTGCGGGAGCCCGCCGCTGATTTTAACACACCTACGGGCACGGGAAGCGACGTCACTGGTGGCCCCACAGACTCCTGGGCGATGTAGTCCACAGCGCTGGACTGCTGGCGCTGGCCGTTCCCCTCACGGTTGAGTTTACAGGCTTCACGCGCTGCGGGAGCCCGCCGCTGATTTTAACGCGCCTCCGGGCACGGGCAGAGACGTCACAGGTGGCCCCACAGACTCCTGGGCGATGTAGTCCACAGCGCTGGACTGCTGGCGCTGGCTGTTCCCCTCACGGCTGAGTTTACGGGCTTCCCACGCTGCGGGAGCCCGCCGCTGATTTTAACGCGCCTCCGGGCACGGGAAGAGACTTTACTGGTGGCCCCACAGACTCCTGGGTGATGTAGTCCACAGCGCTGGACTGCTGGCGCTGGCTGTTCCCCTCATGGCTGAGTTTACGGGCTTCCCGCGCTGCGGGAGCCCGCCGCTGATTTTAACGCGCCTCCAGGCACGGGAAGAGATGTCACTGGTGGCCCCACAGACTCCTGGGCGATGTAGTCCACAGCGCTGGACTGCTGGCGCTGGCCGTTCCCCTCACAGCTGAGTTTACGGGCTTCCCACGCTGCGGGAGCCCGCCGCTGATTTTAACGCGCCCCCAGGCACGGAAAGAGACGTCACTGGAGGCCCCTCAGACTCCTGGGCGATGTAGTCCACAGAGCTGGACTGCTGGCGCTGGCCGTTCCCCTCACGGCTGAGTTTACTTTCTGAAAGAAGCAAACTCTAACATTATAGGTATCATCCACTGAGCTTCTAAAAGGGCTTAAAGGTACAGTTGTGTATTTTCCTTTAGATGTGAAACACTATATTGAAACTGTGGATGTAGAGACAGATTTGGAAGAACCACTTGTTATTCTAGTGAATGGTGTGCCCACAAAAAAAAAAAAAATCTGTCAGGAACTAGTGGATGTAAATAAGGTGAAGAAAGCTACATTATATCTTAAACACATTAATGTGTGCTATACAGATGTAGATGTTCTCTAACATGGAAGTTGCATGATGGAACAAATGTTGTCTATAAGTGGACAGTTTGAAAAACTGGGTAGAAATATATCTGAAGAAATATATGAGAATTACAGTATCCATCTACTACATTCAAAAGAGATTATGGGGATGCCATTGAACTGTATCAGATAAAACAAGCTAAAAGAACTCCAATAAGTATCTGGAGAAAAGGTTCCTTAAGTTGTTTCTTCTCAGTCCTCTTTGAATTTTTTTTCATAAAACTGTTAGAAACACCTTCTTAAAATACAACTGTACTTTTACCAAACATTTCAAAACTACCCCACAAAATCCTCCCTGTTGTAGTGACACAGTTTCTAACACTGAATTCCAACCTGCACTCCTCTGGGGGTAATTCATACTTATTGACCTCCTTTATAGTGGGATACGTCAACCTCTTCCCCTTCTCTAGAGCCAGCTTGTTCTCCATTCCATCACCATGAATATGACTCCAAAGTCACCTCTACTATCCTAGTAAGAGATCATTTGTACCACTACAGCTACTTCTTATGCCAGAAATAACCTGTCTTAAAGTCAGGCACCAAGTCTCTGAATATATGAACTCTTCCTTCTGCACTGGACACAGCAGTGGTGTACAAAGCTTTCCAGCAGTAGCGTCCGGCAAGGCTCACGGGTGGGGGAGCATGTGCGAGGAGTTACAGGGGGGTGGGATTTGCGGGGGAGGTCACGGGGGATCGTGGGGGTGTCGTGGGAAAATAAAAAAGAAATAAAGTTACAATTACCTTTCCGTCGGGTCCCGCGTCTTCTCTGCTTCTGCTCTCCTACCTCTGACAGAAACAGGAAGCAGGCAGCCAGGCTCCCTCCCCTAAGCCAATCACAACGCTGTAATGCAGCGTTGTGATTGGTCGGGACGGCACCTAGCCAGGGGCTAGTGGGGTGGGCATGTTTTCCATGCAGGCTGCAGCCTGCATGGAGAAGCGCAGAGTGCGCATGACTGTTTTGGGTGGCCCGAGAGGGCCGACCAAACAGTCTTTGCACACTCAGGAGTGGGCAAACCACTTCTCCCCTGCCCTGGTCAATGAGCAGAGCAGCCCCGCCCACACACCCACCTGCAATGTGCAAAGCAAACATGAAATGGTAATAACTAAAAGTTATGGCTTTCTCGCACTGCGAGAAAGCAGTGGGGCGACGCAGCCGCCCCTGCTTTCCAGCTAGAGTTGAACACCTATTTGGCCTTCAAGTGCACCTCCTAAACACTCCAGCCAGAACGACCCTTTTCTACTCCAAGGTTCTCTTAACTCATCTTTACTCTCCTCTGCACCTTGCTGGCCCAGTTGTGGCCTCATGTCCCACTCAGCCTGTCTGTCCTTGAGGTCCTCAGGGGACTGGGTTTCGGGGGAGACAGTACTTCCAGCACCATATCCAATAGAGACGTTTGTCTCTGGGGGATCCCCTCTCTCCTCTGGAGACTTTACCCACTCATTTCTACACTCTTGTCCCTCCTTCTGAACCCACTAACCTTTGGGGCCCTGATTCCAAGGTCAACTACAATCAGGGTTCTCCCTTTTCAAGAGTGCTGAAGTAGTACTCTTCAAACTCTTCTTGTGGTGTAGATTGCATTCTGCGCATGTTCTCCCATGCTCTAAGGGCAAACTAGTACTCAAACTTGGATTTGTAGGTGAGTAAATGGGGGTTGGAATGATTTTATGGTTGTGTGACTGAGTGTTGCAGTCACTGTCTGGCTATATGAGCGGTGGGTACATAAGTGCTTTTGTGGAAGTGTAACTGGATATGTAATTGCCTGTCTTACCATGTGAGTGTGTGCAAATGACATACTATTAAATGATGTACTGTAAGCAAACAACCAAATCTAATTTGAAACACATTCATTCAAACTGGCTTAATACAATTACTAACTTTCAAGTATACAAATTCTCTTTCTCCTTTGCTGCTCACTGTATTTTTAGTTTATGTTCTTATCTAAGCTCCCTTCTATTTTACTTTCTAGTATAGTCTCAAGAAGATACACATTTTCTTTCAGCTTACATACACTCACAATGTTTATCTAAATATACATTTATTTACTACACCTAATAAACATACCTTTAAAAGCTCTTTGCTGTTCTTCCTGTTTTATTTCTATCTCTGATCACATCTGTTTTCATTCCAAATGTCCAGTCAGAACTACTGCAAACCCCCTCCTCTCTCAGTAGTAAAGCAGGTAAAATGTGTTCTTACTTATGCTGCTCTAGTTAACAAATCACAGCATTCCTTTCATCTTTCTTTTTTGTTATATCACTTCTAAATGGTCAGTATTTCTTAAATTCTTTGCATGCTTCCTGAGAAGAAGCACAATTTGGTTGGGTTTTTTCACGAATCTGTGAATCCTCTGCGACGTTTAGTGCATTCCCCCTTGTAACTTTATGGCCGGGTCGCGGATTTACATGGGGGCCACGCTGAGCCCCGTGACGGCAGCGCATATTTCACGAGTGACCAAAGATAACATTCTCTGGCATTTTACTGCTCATTAAACATGTTTTCACTTCATTTAAAACACACCCATAGGAGAAGGGTATCTACTCTGACCCTTTCATTTGTTTTACATGCTTCTTTTCAACCCTGGGGACCGTTTTCCGACATATAAAATGGCGGCCGCAACTTTTCTGTGCGGTTGCAGTCAGCCAATCAGGGCTTTGCTGTGGCGCGTGGAGCCGCAGATGCACTGCGGGTGGATCCGTGGAGGGACTGCTTCCCGTGATATACAAATTTGGATTCCGGTTAAAATCTCTAAAACTACTTAATGGATTCACACCAAATAACAAAAAGCGCGCTTTCTGGACCAAGAGCTAGCTTTCTGCCAAATTTTGAGTAATTCAGTTTAGCCGTTCGGGCTGCAGACATATTAAAAATGTCTACGGGAATTAGCATGGGGAAAATGCATTTTGGAACCTCTCCTTTTTTGTCGGCCTCTGCTTGACAGATCACCCCCAAACTTTCCAGAGAGCAGCTGAAGTGAGCGTCGAATTTTGGGGAAAATTTCGTGTTGATTCGCCAAACAGCACCAAAGTTATAGGCAAGTCAAAAAACGCTTTTCCTATGGAAACTAGCTCATAACTATGGGGCATATTCTAAAGGAGTTATCGCAGATTTATCAACACTTTAGCGCCGCAAAAGTGGCAATAGATATATCGCCCCATTCACAAGCCGGTGCAAACTGCCGACATCGCCAGTTTTCCTGTGATAGCAACCGCAAAAAACATTGTCGCGGATGAGTGCGACAACTAACGCTAATGATATGCAGAGTAAGCGTTCCCGTGCAAAAACACACGATAAACACAACTTCGCGAGATTCTCAACGACCAGTCTGATCTGCGATGCGAACCAAGAACGGGCGATAAGGCGCGTTAGCAGCAGGGATTTAACACCTGCCTTTTGCTGGTGTTAAGCAGGACGACTACCTGCAGTATGAAAGGGAGCCCAGCCCAGAGCCACATCTGAAGACCAACAGATGCCATGGAGCTACTGATCATGCAGCTCGGAGAACCAAGAGGGCCACAACACCCACCGCCACCACTCCCAGGCCCCCCGCCCCCGAACCACCCCCCCGGATTACCACCTAGGCAGTGCAGGACAGGGGACGACCCTAAACGCACCAGCCCCAGAGACGCAACGCCAGAGGAAGCCATTGGCCAACACAGGCTCAAAAGGACAACCATCCTCCGCATCCTGACCCACATTGCCCACAGGCTGACGGTACCAACACAGCGGACAACCTACATCCCCCCGCAGACAAAGCTGCTGGCTGTGCTGCACCTGTTGGCCCCTGGTACCTCCCAACCAACAACTGCCAGAGTCGGAGGAGTCTCACAGCCAGCCCCATCAAACTCCCTCACACATGTCATGGATGCATATCCACAAAAGCAACGGCGGGCCCCTGTACCCGCACCACACGATAGTTCTAATTCGCAGTGTACCTGCGCAGCCAACCCCAATGCCAGCCGTGCTAGACGCCTCCGTGCCCCAGACCCAAGATCGTAGTAACCGAAATGTGGGTGCGCCAGGTCATGAAGTCCAGTAGTCAACAGTAGTGTAAAAACAGAACTTTATTACAAATACACAAACAAACAAAACGAAAAGCTCAGCCAACGCGTTCCATTCCCAACGGGGAACTTCAACAGGGCAACGTGTCTTCAGAAACCTGTGGGAGAAATGGGAACAATGGTCAAACTTCCGTATAGTCACATGCCTAATCTGGTACAGTGTACTGCACTTGGACAAACCGGAATGCTCACAGGCATGATAAATCATGCATGAGAAGACCGTAACAGAAGTTTGTGTGGCCGTAACCGTCGTAGGAATGAAAAGGAAGGTAACGACCACACAAGCTGCTGTCACGGTCACATCATACAGGACTCATCATACCTGAAAGCATCACGGTGTGTGTCAGCTCAACACCCCTGCCCCTCACTCACCCCACACTGCGCAGGAACATCTTGAGACCATGCAAGGGAACTACGCCATAGCTGGCGTCACGCACGTGTTGGGGGCAATTCACAGCACACGTGTATGACTTGTGTCCCCTGCCGACACTGCACACAATCACCGCAACAGCAACCACACGCATGCCATCAATGTGCATACAAAAGTGGACCACCGTGGCCTGTCCACCAATGTCGACGCAAACTCCCCAGGCAGTGTGCATGATTCCCACATGTCCGCAAGTCCGCCACCAACCAGCGCTTTGAGGATGGCCCCCATGGAAATGCACTGCCCATCGGCAAGTACCAACTGAACACACCACACACCTCAACTCCACAATCCCCCAACTCACAACTGTGGGAATGCACACGTCAGAAATTCACCACCAAAGTGACTACTGCGTGTGTCTCAGTCTCCGCCACAACCTGTCCATAGGCCTACACACATGTGGCAGACCAACTTCAACGGGCACATTCACGCTGGAGACGAGGTGGCTACGTCCCAAACCAACCCGCGCACATCACGTCATCGCATGCAGGGTCGTGTCAGCCAGGGCGGCGCCCCCCACCCAGCCACGAGTCCGCCGCCGTGACCGGTGGTGCCTGCACGATCCTGTGCGCGTGCTGCACCCCAGCCCTGGTCCCCAGACCGGTCCTCCGCCCAGCGATGACTGGCCGCCCCAGCGCACCCAGGCCTCAATGCTCACCTGCCGCCACTGGCGTGTCTCCAAGAGGGCCCACCATGTGCCAGTGCAACCTCCTCAGCCGATCACTGGATTCCGCGCCACAGGCCCCCAGCACACCCTGTGGCACTGCACCGCAGAGTCATGTGTGTGCTGACTGCTGCCTTCGGCGTGCACCACTGTCCAGCAGGGCTCACAATTCAAATCGAACCATGATTAGCAGGACGGCTCATCGAGGCCTACGCATCAACGCAGGCTGCACACCCGCTCAGCTCTTCAGGTGCCACTAACCCAGTGCAACGCAAGTCATCGTCACGTGGCGGTAGGCCCCTGCCAGCCGCAGTGCAGGAGGTGCCACTAACCCAGTGCAACGCAAGTCATCGTCACGTGGCAGTAGGCCCCTGCCAGCCTCAGTGCAGCGGGTGCCACTAACCCAGTGCAATGCAAGTCATCGTCACGTGGCGGTAGGCCCCTGCCAGCCGCAGTGCAGTGGGTGCCACTAACCCAGTGCGCCACAAGTCACGGCCCCCTCATGATTGAGTCTCGTGGTACGGACGCCATCATGTCATCTCCGGCAGTGGGGAATGTGATGTGCTAGGCCCCTTTTATTGGCAGGGTCACATGTCCTGTGACGCCTGTGCTGGATGGGTGTGGTGTGGGTGTTAACCAGCCCTCAGGGAGTGGCTGTGGCATGCTGACAACTAGACCAGTGATCAGCAGATCACTACAGGGAAGACCTGGGACATGTAGCTTTGTCCCCCCCCCTCTGAGCGTAAGCGGAGTGGACTGGCCTGGCGTATAGCAGGCCAGCGTAGGGGTGAGAACAATGACCCCGGGGCTCTGGGTGTGCTTCAGTTCTGGGCTGGACAAGGAAGTAACTGATGCTTGTGTCTCTGTTGTAGTGTCTACGCCACACGGCCCGCAATCGGCAATGTTGCGCCCTGTGACTCAAGTCCCACGACATGAGCAACATGGATGTAAGGGGGAATCACTGACCCTACATCCATCCATACTTTCATACTGAATGATCAACGACATGAAACATCTGTGCAATTCTGAATGTTTAATTCACATCCAGTAGAGTGTTGCAGCTGGGCCATGCAAACCCCCCTTCACATTAATGGCCCGTGGAGGGCCAGCCAGGGTCCCTCAGTGAATGACAAGTACATCGGAAGAGGAAGAGTTGAGTCCGCAGTCTGATCGCAGTGTCATTGGTAACCAAATAGAAAATGGCAGTCCATGTCGAGGTCCAAAGTGAGTGTCGGAGAGTGTATCGGGGGACAGTGGAAGGTGATGATGCAAAGGGCAGAACCAAGCAGAAACAGGCCATATGGCGGAGATGAATGCTACTGCCTCCTCCTTACCTTTAAGGTTGATTCACCCGCATCTTCGTCCTCTGATGTCAAATGTGCCTCACACGTGGGTGGTGGTGGAATGTCGGCTGCACTGTGTGCCACTGACACATCGGGGGCCGGAGGTGGATTGCCTGCCGCACTGTGTGCCACTGACACATCAGGGGCCGGAGGTGAATTGCCTGCCGCACTGTGAGGCACTGACACATCAGGGGGCGGAGATGTGGATGTACAAGCAGCAGCAGCATTCATCTGTGCATGGCCTTGAGGCAGCAATGCCATGACGATGTGCTGCAGGGCATGGAAGGTCCCAGCCACAACTCGCTGGTGTGCAGCCGTGGCAGCCATTCTTTCCGCTGTCATCCGCTCCATGTTCTCCATGAGCCCCCGCATCTGTCCCAACTCCCGGCTGACATCGCTCGAGCTACTCTGACTGGACAGTTGTTCTTGTCTCCGTATCATGACTCCAGCGATGTCAGCCATGGATCGTTGGAGAGCATGGAGCGGACTGTGGGTGTCCGTTAGGGACTGTAAGTGGTCCCTGATGGGAATCAGACACCCATGTATGGCATCAAGTTTGGCTGCCATGAGGTCGAACCCCACCCGCACCTGATCAGCCATCTTCTCCTGGACCTCTAACACACGGCGTTGGAAGGCCATGTGTTGTTCGTGGGGGTCCTGGGAGACAGCCGGGGTGGTAGGTGCTTCCTGCTGTGTGGTCTGTGCAAGGGGTTGGGTCTCCTCGATGCAGCTGGGCTGCCCTGCTCCTGGAGGTGGGGTGCCGAAGCTGTCAATGAGGATTTGGAGGGCTTCGGTGTCGATGTTGGGGATGTCCTCATCGTCATCAGTGAAGAGTTGTTGGGGCTGCTCTGCAGGAGGTGTTGATGCTCCCTCTGCAATGTGAAGGGGAGATGCAGTTTTACATTGTGTTCACATGTATGTTGACGCATTGTACAAGTTCACATACAGACTGCATGACATGTACATTGTGACTGTTTAGGAGGAGCTGCCTATTTGATGCGGGACAGTGGACATTTCGACGACATCACGGATATGTGTTTGTACTTTTACATTGACATCTCACATTTCCCTGCAGTGCCCAATGTGATTGGCCAGTTTCTACACACAAGCGGCACATGTTGTGTCCTCTGTCCTGTTGTAAACGTGTTGCAGTTTGTACCACATTGTTGTCAATGTTGATGTGCTCTGAATGTCATGTGTGTGTGCTGCATTTTTGGAGAGTCGCCCCTGCAGCTCTGAATTTGCTGCCCCTTGTCCCTTTTTAGGCGGTGTGCCTTTGACTTCTGTGCCCATACAGTGCTGAGATGTTGCAGACTTGGGTGAATTTGGGTCTTGGTGGGAGTTGGGACTCTGGGGCATGGTTTGTCCGCAGATGTGTTGTTGACGTCAGGGGTTGTTTGTGCAGGTGGATGTGTCAGAGTGTGACCTGCTCCTTTCCGGATGTGGTCCACACTCAGCCACCTCAGTGTGGTGTCGTGCACCATGTCATGATGATCGGACTGCAGCCATGCTAATCGTCATGCAGTATCACTTGCATTGTCAGTGTGGCTCACGGACCCGCAGCTTTGCTGGGTTCAGCACATGTGCATGGGTTGGTTGTGAGATAAGTGATGTGTGGGCGGGCCTCCTCTGGGCACATAGTCGACGGGGGCCTACGTGCTGTTTCGATGTGTGCTGCAGTGTGCCAAGAGGATCAGGGACATGATCCAGAGTCATTGTGGGTGTGCACTGTGCTCCGCTTGATTGTGCATGTGTGCCATTGTGCCCATCTCCCCTCGTCCCCCCAGTCCCTGGTGGTTACTCACCCTGTTGCTGTTGTGTCAGGTCATGTTGAGCAGTGTCCGGTCCCCCAACTCCTGCCACCGTCTCCCCACTGATGACTGTGGACACCATTTCCTCCATCTCATCCAGCTCCTCCTGTGGCGCTGGACTCCCACCTCCAGTCTGCATTGCTGCCTTCTGGTTGTTATCGAGTTTCTGCTTGGTCTTGCGCTTCACATCATTCCAGCGCCTCTTGAGCTCTTCCATTGTCCTCCTCAGCACTCCGACTGCATTCACCTTGTCCAGGATGGACTGCCATGTTGCATTTTTTGTTGCCAATGACACAGTGGAGGTGACGAACAGTTGTTGATGGTGTTCTATCACCTCCGTGATCAGGATCCTGTTTTCCTGCGGACTGAACCGCGTCTTCCTCTTCTTCTTGTCCTTGCCCTTCCCTGTCCCCGAGGTCCCAAGCTGCTCATCCGGGGGGCTTGTGGGGTTCTGGCCGTCCTCTGTACCTGCTCCGGCTGCCTCCATTGTCCTTCGCTGTAGTTTGGTTTTTGTTTGTGGGTTTTCTTTCTGTTTTTGTAGTGATTTTTCCCGCCTGACGTGTGTGATTTGCAGGCCTGGCGCTGCTTTTCGCTGATTGTCTTATCGCGGTTGGGCCCATCGCAACTTTTTTCGCGTTCGGGTTTGGATTTTCATCGCCGTCCCGGCAATGTTATCGCGGACATTTGACGCGTTATCGGGAGACTATCGCATGTTACCGCCGTGTTGAAAATACGACGTTGTCTTGGAGTTATTTTCCCACGATAGACGGCGATATGAAAACTTAGCAATGTTTATCGCACGTTCTTGAGAATATCCCCCTATAACTGGCAACTAACGACCACCAGTAAGTTATAGATAGATAGATAGATAGAGACCACCAGTAAGTGATAGATAGATAGATAGATAGATAGATAGATAGATAGATAGATCTATTTATATATGTACATATATCTATATATTTATCTATTTAATATTTTGGCCACAATATTTTGGTAGCATGAATTTCTGGAGTCACTAATAATGTGGAGGGCCTTAGGGTGTGTATGCATTACTACATGAATATTCGCATTTTAAGATGTTCTGGGGCAATTCAATTCACGAAGGCATGTAAGAGTACGAAAAAAAGAGTACTGCCTTGCATATAATAAAATTCCTTTGTGAAGGGCCCCCTTCATGTTTACACATTTAGAAAGGCTCCTTAAGGTAAATTCCGTGTGGGTGCTTTACAGAAATACAAGAAACAATAGCATAACAAAATCTCCGCAACTTTCCCCTTTCAAAAGTTAAAAATGCCCGTTTTCCATTGTTTTTCCAAGCAGTAATCTACACATATGATCTAAAAACGAGAGACATAATCAGATTGCATGAGCATTCACTTTCTCCATGTGCACTTTTTCCAGCCGATGAGATAATCCTCGTTTTTCCTTTCATAATTTCATCTTCTCTGGGTCACGTGATCCTGCTTGAGGACTGGAAGGGAGCATGTACCAGGTGAGGTCTGAAGAGCCTTTAAGACATCAATCCAAACAACTTTCATCATGTAATTATCATCCCTGTCAGGAGAAGACATGAGCCTTTCCAGCCTGACTGAAAGCAGCTGAAGCACCAGACTCAGTGTTTCTTAAGCAAACACACTTAAGGGGAGGATTAGCTGTAGCATCAATCGGCGAGTTTAAACGAAAAGTGTCTCTTTCTCTGACAATCTTGGGCTGCTTCCAAATATACAGTCAATAAAAAAAAAATAAGTATCCAAAAACAATAAAAGAGAAAGTCAACATTGAGACCATTCACCTACACGCTGGGTCACTCTGACCTGACGTGGCAGGTTAAAAAAAATTGTTAAATAACTTTGCTTAAAAGATCCATGTTCCTCGTGCTTCCAGCCTAGGTTGGCTTTTGAGAAAGAGCTGGCAACAACAGACCTTTATTGTGATGCAGCACTGAATAGTCCACTTTGCTATACTACAAAACCAGAAAAAATCTATCCAGGATGGTAGCACAACTAAACAGAACTTTACTTACTAGAGTAACCAACAAACTAGCACCATTTAACCGCTAACACATAAATGTGATCAAGCATCACCTATAATGGTTACCTGGATACCTGAAGAACAGAACACAGAACTAAACAACCGTACACTAAAGGAAAAAGCCAAAAATGGATACCATCCAATGAAAGCTTACACAACATGCCAGAAAATACACCACTACATGATCACTGTACAGTCACCAACCAATTAAACCACGCAAATATCAGCAAATCAGTACTTCAAAGCCTACATTCACCTCATATGTAACATTGGCAGTATCAAGCATTACTAATCATGCCAATCACTCTGATCTAAACATTGCAAAACAATCTACCCCCAGGAAGTGGATGGTACATCACAAACTCCTTCAAACCATTCACTGAGCCATTTACCTTCAGACAAATAACTCAAAACGGATCACTCACTACACCAACTGCTGGTACACCATACACGATCCATTATTATTAAGAGCGGTGAAGAAATGAGTATGTACATTACACTTGTAATAGCTGCTTTAGAACCCAAGACCCAACTTCTAACAAGCATTGATAAATGCATTAGGTTTCGCCTATGTGATTAATAATATTTATTTTGGGTACGTTTTAAGTTGGTGAGCAGTTGTGCAATATAAGTGCACATAACACACACCAAGGCAGTCAGACTCAGCCATGCTGTACTCATGAAGTCTCACAAACACACCAATGCAGTAAGCTCCTAAAACAATCTTTGGGACCCTGCTCTTTGCTTCTTGCAAATGAAGCACTGTTATCACCTCAACATCACATCCATGCCCCCTCACCAAACTATGTAATAAGCCATCCATAAGATGTGTACTTCAGTCTAACACACTCATGTGCACACAGCACCGTGTCAAAGCCACATAATGGGCAAAGATGCCTTGGAACACAACATCCAACAGAAGCCAAGCAATGGATAATCCTACTCCCCAACAGAGTGAAACCAATGGCAATGTCCTTCAGCGGACACATCCGTGCACATAATTCTCCACACAGAACCATAACAGGACCTAGCTGGTTGCTATTGTATAATACATCATTGTAACATACACTAGCACACCTCGCGGACCACTATCTTTTAAGAAAAACAACCAAAACCAAGACAATGCCAACAGACCACTTTGATGAGAGTCAATGATGCATCAGAACCACAGTGCTGAGGACACAAATGGTAGTAAAGCACTATACAAATGCACATAACATTAAGCAGAAGCACCACTAAAAGTTAATGCCAGTGTCCTAACTATTGTATGCCCTTTGCTGATGTAGCTCCAGATGTTGGATTTTATTTGCACTTAATAAAGAACAGCTCCTCAGACAGCAATTTCCATAAACATACAGCGGAACCAGGCAAGATATTATGTCACACCAAGAACCAGCGCTGTTCTTAAACCATGTAGTAAAATGTGGAAGCAGCCATTTTCTGCTTGGCTTTCTCTGCCTCGCTCGCTGGGACTGCGTTCTCAATGTTCACAAGCACAGCTGCTGCCTCCAGCGTTCTCACCCTCTTATCGTAGGTCACATGGTTCTCTGTAGCACATTTTCTTCTGAGACATGGAGATGGGGAGGGCGGTTCCAGTTTGGCAACATTTGACACCACACACAGCTAAAGCAACACCATAATTCTTCTGCAGGAAAGAATGACGGTGTTGTGTAATATTTGGTAACCCTTCGGGATCATGTATCCCCTGCTCTTCAGCAGTCTTTGTAGGTCTTGCCCATTTGGACAGCTTGGACAGCTGCACAGCAGCCCCGCCCACCTCAGGAGAAGCGAACCTCGGCTTCAGTAGGCAGAAGCAGCAGAGCTCCAAGCAGAGCTACTGCTAGAAATGCACCCAAAATTAACACAAGGAAAACAGAATAATAACAAGATGAGAGAAAGTACAAAACAGAAGCAGCCTCTATATGCATGCAGCCAGAGGAAGATAACCAAATGTATACAGTAAATGATGTGCAACCTTCACCAAAAAACAAAGTCCCAGTCTCCACAGCGGATGGGAATGAGTATTTGGGCCACGGAAAACTGATAAGAAAAATACAGAAGGGAGAAAAGGCTAAAACCAATCAAACGGAGGAAAAGTAAAGTGGCAAGCAAACCAATGACTAAGGGGTTGATTCCGATGTCGTTCGGAAGGGCTCCGAATTGGTTTCAGGTTTGCAGAATCCGATCCGGAACCCTTGTTTCCGACCGAATCATACACACTTCCCAACGACTGATTACGATGCCTCGTAACCGGTAGGGCTGTTCGAATCGGTTCTGAAAGGCATTCGGACAGGTCGAGTCTTTTGGAGCTGAATCGTACAGCTCTATGGACTCGGTTTACGAGCGAGCGAGTATGATGACCGATTCGGACAGCCGTTCTGAATCGGTTTCTCCGGAACGAATCGGCTGCCGGAATCTGTCTTCGGGGGCCTATAGCAGGCCCCCTTCACCCGGGGCCTTCCGAATCGGTCCCGTGGGGGTACCCAGGGGACCCCCCTTTCCAACCATGTACATTGTGGCAGGCACCATGGGGTGCCCGCAACAGGGTGCAAGGTTTTCCCCAACCACCCCTTTCTTCAATGGGAGTCTGACCACATCATATCCGGAAGCATCCGGATACATCCAAATCGCTCGGTCGGACTCCCCCAATCCGAGTCATCCTGAAAGCATTCCGGAACCAATTCCGTAGTAATGCTTTCCGAACGACATCGGAATCGACCCCTAAGAAGAAAAGGCGGGATGGAAGTCCTTTTTAAGATACAATCGATTTCACAAGCGCTGTGCAGGCGAAACCAAAAAATGCCCATTCTCGATGTAAGATAAAGCAGCCACCTATAGAGCTTAAACATACAGCTCTATACTAAAACAGTGGGAGCGGGGGACACGACTTGCAAAGCACATAGGGCTTTATTATGAGTCTGGGGGTCTGTGGACCGCCAGACTCGTGGGGGCGCGGCAGTGGCGGTCTTCCGCCTGCTAATATTAGCAAGGCGGTTGGGCCTCCCTGGGACCACCACAACTACAATGGATCAGAGATCCGTGGCAGTGACGCGGCAGTCTTGAGTGCGCAATATGCATGGCGGGGCCACTGCAGCCCCGCCAAGCATATTACGAGTTTCCTGACCACCACACTTTTGATGGCGGTGCGGGTGCCATTAAAAATGTGGTGTGAGTAAACACAGGGTGACCTACAGGGCCCCCTGGTGCCTGCAGCCATGTGGATGCACCTGTGTGCATGCACCCCAGTACCTGCAGCAGTCCATGCCATGCAGGTACTGATTTTGACGTTTCCATTGAGGTGCCTATTTCATAGGCACCGCTCTGGGAATGCAAAAAACAGCCCGCCAGACAGGAGAAAACTCCTAATCTGGCGGGCAGTTCAAACATGGGTTTGGCAGTGCGGGAACGGGCGGTCCACTCCCGCACCGCCAAACTCATAATAAGGCCCATAGACACTCCCAACTGATTGTGCAACTGTAGGAAAAGCATTGGACTTCAGAGGGATTCAATTTACTATTCCTGCTCTAGTCTGTGCAACACTAGGGAAAGCGCTGGACTTTGGAGTGGTTACATTTACTATTCCCACTTAAGTCTGTGCTACAGTAGGGAAAGCGTTGGACTTTGGAGGGGTTACATTTACTATCCCCACCTCAGCCTGTGCAACAGTAGGGAAAGTACTTCACTTCAAACACATAACATATTTTAATAACTCTTTAAGTTCACCAAAAATAAAAAACTATGATTAGGAAAATTATATATATATATCAAAAACAATTAAACAATTTACATGATTATTATAAAATTTTACAATTAATTATGAATTAAAAAATGTTAATAATATATTATACTACCACAAACCTAGCACCCCACACTTAAAATATACCTAAAATAAATAAATATAACACAATTAACGTATTAAATAATCAGTTAATAATTATTAATAAATGAATAATTATTTATTGCTTAAATTGCTTCCCATCCTATGCTCCTACAAACACACAAGCCCACACCTAATATATAACTTAGAAAATATAATTAATACACAATTTACATTATTCATAATGAATTAAATATTTCGTATCAAATTATTAAATATTTGTTAATTAATTATTACTTAATTAACTTCCCACCCTATACCCCTACAAACCTAATAACCCACACCAAATATATAACTTAAAAAATATAAATACTACACAATTGACATAATACACAATCAATTAACTAATTAATAATAAATTAATCATTAATTATTAATAAATGATAACTTAATTAGCTTCCCATCCTGTACCTTACAAACCTAACAACCTGCACCTATTATATAACATGCAAAATTTAATAATTACACAATTTACATAATTAACAATCAATTAAATAATTCCTAACAAATAAATAATGATGTACTTCCCACCGTATGCCCCTACAAAACCAGCAACCCGTACCTGATATGTAACTACACAATTTACATAATTAAAAATCAATTAAATAATTAATAATAAATTAATAATTAATTATCAATTATTACGTAACTTCCCACCCACACCCCTACAAACCCAGCAACTCGCACTTAATACTACACAATTTACATCATTAATAATCAATTAAATAATGAATAATAAATTAATAATTAATTATTAATTAATCATACTTAACTCCCCACCCCGTACCCCTACAAACCTCACAACCCTCTATAACACTATAAATTATTATTAGCAATTGCATAAAAAATTATAAATCACTTAAAACTACAAACTATATATAAAAATATTGTCCACAACTATACAAAGAATATTTAACATATCAAATTAATATATGAACTAAAACACATAAAAATAATTAAAAAATTATATTTTTTTACCAGTATTTTATTTTTAAAACGATATTACTTACCTAAAAATCGATATTCTTGTCAATGATATTTCTGTATCACGATAATTTTGAATCACAACATTTTTTTCTGATATTTCTGTATATTTAAAACTCATTATTTTGTCCGAACATCCATTCATCATCTTACTTTGCTGGAGCTAGAAACACACTCTGTCACAGCAGTAATCTGTGTTAGCACTTGAAGTGGAGCTGCGAGAGGGGTTCCAAGTGAAGAGGAAGTGAAAGTTGTGTGGTGATCATCAGCTTACCCACCATCATTTTCTTTACCTATTGTACTCTGTTTTTTGAAAGCCACCCACTGAGCTGTCTTCCTGTGACGGCCAGTGCGTGTTCACCGTGTTTGAGTGATGATTCTCTGCTGATAAGCCGGGGTGACAGGAGAGGGCAATTTGCCCATTTTCTGCTCTATTTGCAGGATGTGTACTACTTTACCTACAATGTTATCTTCTGTTGCATTGGTCTATGCCTATTAATAGCAAAACCAAAGGGGATGATGGACGGAGTGTTGAACATTGCAAGCACTCACCCCCAGTCAACTGATCTGGGTTTAATCCATCATCATTCTTTAGCTCACTCCGCCACCCAAGTTCAGACATGGCCATATGCAAATCAGTCTGACCCTGTGCCTTATGGGAACAGTCCAGCCCGAACTGCCAAGCCATGTCTTCCCTGGACCGGAAACAAGCATCCTGGGACCGGTTTCTGGCTTACAGCCGTCATCAGCCAGGCTATCTTGAATCCAGTGGCAAAGTGAGCAAGGGACCCACGTCTGGGCATACCCTGCCAACTTAGGGCGAACATAGCAAAACCAAAGGGGATGATGGACGGAGTGTTGAACATTGCAAGCACTCACCCCCAGTCAACTGATCTGGGTTTAATCCATCATCATTCTTTAGCTCACTCCGCTACCCCAGCTCAGACATGGCCATATGCAAATCAGTCTGACCCTGTGCCTCATGGGAACAGTCCACCCCAAACTGCCAAGCCATGTCTTCCCTGGACCGGAAACAAGCATCCTGGGACCGGTTTCTTGCTTACAGCCGTCATCAGCCAGGCTATCTTGAATCCAGTGGCAAAGTGAGCATGGGACCCACGTCTGGGCATACCCTGCCAACTTAGGGCGAACATAGCAAAACCAAAGGGGATGATGGACGGAGTGTTGAACATTGCAAGCACTCACCCCCAGTCAACTGATCTGGGTTTAATCCATCATCATTCTTTAGCTCACTCCGCCACCCCAGTTCAGACATGGCCATATGCAAATCAGTCTGACCCTGTGCCTCATGGGAACAGTCCAGCCCGAACTGCCAACCCATGTCTTCCCTGGACCGGAAACAAGCATCCTGGGACCGGTTTCTGGCTTACAGCCGTCATGAGCCAGGCTATCTTGAATCCAGTGGATTAAACCCAGATCAGTTGACTGGGGGTGAGTGCTTGCAATGTTCAACACTCCGTCCATCATACCCTTTGGTTTTGCTATGTTCACCCTAAGTTGGCAGGGTATGCCCAGACGTGGGTCCCTTGCTCACTTTGCCACTGGATTCAAGATAGCCTGGCTGATGACGGCTGTAAGCCAGAAACCGGTCCCAGGATGCTTGTTTCCGGTCCAGGGAAGACGTGGCATGGCAGTTCGGGCTGGACTGTTCCCATGAGGCACAGGGTCAGACTGATTTGCATATGGCCATATCTGAACTGGGGTGGCGGAGTGAGCTAAGGAATGATGATGGATTAAACCCAGATCAGTTGACTGGGGGTGAGTGCTTGCAATGTTCAACACTCCGTCCATCATCCGCTTTGCTTTTGCTATGTATGCCCTAAGTTGGCAGGGTATGCCCAGACGTG
This sequence comes from Calotriton arnoldi, assembly GCA_963921515.1. NCBI lineage: Eukaryota > Metazoa > Chordata > Amphibia > Caudata > Salamandridae > Calotriton > Calotriton arnoldi. The sequence goes on from CAWUFW010003238.1 coordinate 585,450, forward strand.
GGTCCCTTGCTCACTTTGCCACTGGATTCAAGATAGCCTGGCTGATGACGGCTGTAAGCCAGAAACCGGTCCCAGGATGCTTGTTTCTGGTCCAGGGAAGACATGGCTTGGCAGTTCGGGCTGGACTGTTCCCATGAGGCACAGGGTCAGACTGATTTGCATATGGCCATGTCTGAACTGGGGTGGCGGAGTGAGCTAAGGAATGATGATGGATTAAACCCAGATCAGTTGACTGGGGGTGAGTGCTTGCAATGTTCAACACTCCGTCCATCATCCCCTTTGGTTTTGCTATGTTCGCCCTAAGTTGGCAGGGTATGCCCAGACGTGGGTCCCTTGCTCACTTTGCCACTGGATTCAAGATAGCCTGGCTGATGATGGCTGTAAGCCAGAAACCGGTCCCAGGATGCATGTTTCCGGTCCAGGGAAGACGTGGCTTGGCAGTTCGGGATGGACTGTTCCCATGAGGCACAGGGTCAGACTGATTTGCATATGGCCATGTCTGAACTGGGGTGGCGGAGTGAGCTAAGGAATGATGATGGATTAAACCCAGATCAGTTGACTGGGGGTGAGTGCTTGCAATGTTCAACACTCCGTCCATCATCCCCTTTGGTTTTGCTATGTTTGCCCTAAGTTGGCAGGGTATGCCCAGACGTGGGTCCCATGCTCACTTTGCCACTGGATTCAAGATAGCCTGGCTGATGACGGCTGTATGCCAGAAACCGGTCCCAGGATGCTTGTTTCTGGTCCAGGGATGACGTGGCTTGGCAGTTCGGGCTGGACTGTTCCCATGAGGCACAAGGTCAGACTGATTTGCATATGGCCATGTCTGAACTGGGGTGGCGGAGTGAGTTAAGGAATGATGATGGATTAAACCCAGATCAGTTGACTGGGGGTGAGTGCTTGCAATGTTCAACACTCCGTCCATCATCCCCTTTGGTTTTGCTATGTTCGCCCTAAGTTGGCAGGGAATGCCCAGACGTGGGTCCCTTGCTCACTTTGCCACTGAATTCAAGATAGCCTGGCTGATGACGTCTGTAAGCCAGAAACCGGTCCCAGGATGCTTGTTTCCGGTCCAGGGAAGACATGGCTTGGCAGTTCGGGCTGGACTGTTCCCATGAGGCACAGGGTCAGACTGATTTGCATATGGCCATGTCTGAACTGGGGTGGCGGAGTGAGCTAAGGAATGATGATGGATTAAACCCAGATCAGTTGACTGGGAGTGAGTGCTTGCAATGTTCAACACTCCGTCCATCATCCCCTTTGGTTTTGTTATGCCTATTAATACCTCATTTTTCATAAGATATTGAGGCGCACCGCAACCACACACAAAAGATCTAAAGGTGGTGGCACTTGGTGCAGTTCAAGCACAATTTCTTCAATTATTATTATTCTCATATTGCATTTACCAGCATCCAACACATTCACACTATTGGGATGAGATGGTAGTACAGTAGGTAACTCTCTTTCGGTGGGGGTGAGGGGCTAGAATGCTTCATGCCATGTGGTAGAATACGGAGAATGTTGAAAGAGTACTTAATGATAACCATGAGTTCCTGTCCCCATCAAATATTCTTGGTTTTTATATGCAAGGTCACTTCCAATTGAGTGAAATGAAAGCCACATTTGGAAAGATGTTGAATGAAAGAATATGCATAAGAGTTTATCGCCACAGGAACGTCGCTTTTTATGACGTTCCTGTGGCAGTAAACCCTTCGCCTTATTTATAAGGTGGCGTTAAGCCACTTAACGTGGCTTAACGCCACCTTGTGAATGAGTCCCCCTTTCACGCAGCACTGAGCATGAAAGGGGCCTGGCAATGGGCGTTGTGGTGGGCATTTCAACGCAACACCCATTGCTTTTTGACTCTGCCCCCTATTTACAAGGGTGGCATAAATATGGTGCAGCGCCAAAATTAAGACCGTTTTTGCTGTTTCGATGTGTGCTGCATTGTGCAGCACACACAGAAACAGCAAATCGCCGTGAGTGATTGTTTGTGTGCAGGAAGGTGCCCCTTCCTGCACATAAACAATCATTAAAAAAAATGACGGTTTGCAACTTCTATGTGCAAACCGTGCAGCACACATAGGCGTTACAAATCGCCATTCTGGATTGTTTATGTGGAGGAAGGGACACCTTCCTGCATATAAACAATCATTCCCTCAACGCAGGCCCCCTTGCACTATGGTGCAAGGGTGCCTTCATTGGTGCTAGGCAGCTGAATTTAGCACCAGCGCTATGGAAAACACTGGGGTGCACCGTATCATTGTAAATATGGCACATCCCTGCATTTTCAGAATGGTGGAGCGCAGCGTTAGCAATTTTGGCTTAACGCCGCGCTCCGCCATTGTCTTGTAAATATGCCCGAAAGTGTGAGTTTTTATGGTGCCCCTCCAGCACAGAACTGATATGCAAACTACAATATACCCATGAGCACTGGTAGCAGGAGTACATCAAATAGTAATGCCCTTTGTGAAAAATCTGTCAGCAGTACATGAAGAATAACACAGGTAAATGTTATCTGTGGAATTCTAGATATGCTTCACAGAAGACATGGTGACTGTATTTCAGTAGAATTCTTGCTTGATCTCAGGCGATCAGGGAATAAGACATTTTGGAGGCTGTTTAGTAGTAAAATGGTAAAGGTCTTGTATAAGTAATGGTAGAGCTAATTCACAAATAGCAAAGAAAATGGTTTTGGACAAACAAGAGTAATCAGTTTGAGGAAAAGAGTTACCAACACAATAAAATCTAGTGTAAGGCAGCAAGAAGACGTGGGCACGAGCAATGGACGAGTCAATTACAATCTACATTTCATTTGACTTTCAGAGGTAGAATACTGGCTCTAATTAGCACAATGGAGGCATCCAAAAGTAGAATGCACTTAGCATTTTCCCTTTCAAGTACCGCCCTTCTACTAACCTAACACTTTCTCTTCCACCACCGTATGCCATGGAAAAAGATCTGACTTCTCTAACCCTTGTGGTCTCTGACCTCCTGGTAACCCAGTTCTCTCTCCCTTGGCTAACTCTGTCTGCTAGAGAGCATCATTAGACTCTATGGAGCAGGTGGGAAGTCTACTGCTTCCAAAGGCATTTCTTTGGCCTGTCCTGGTATCTGCAGATTAGTACACCAATATTTCTAACTCTCATTCTACCTCTAATTCCTCTCACTGTAACCAGGCATTTATACTGCCTGCTCTCTCTTGTGTGCTTCTTCCATTTCTTCTTTTCCTTCCTGTTGGAAATATCCCTCTCTGCATGGTCATCCCTAAACGTTTTGCCTTCCTCCTCCCTTTTTTGCTGAATTCGCTTTGTTGGCCTTAGGACTCTGTGCACTTTACTACTGCTAAACAGTGCTAAAGTGCTTGTACTCTCTCCTTAAAACATGGTAGATTTGGCTTATCCACAATTGCCATATTTAATGTACTTATAGGTCCCTAGTAAAGTGCACTACATGTGCCCAGGCCCTATAAATGTATTGCTACTTGTGAGCCTGCAGCCCTGATTGTGCCACCCACTTAAGTAGCCCTTTAAACAATTCTCAGGCCTGCCATTGCAGTGCCTGTCTGGGCAGTTTTAAACTGCCATGTCGACCTGGCAAGTTAAACCTGTGGAAGGTGTAGCATTTTGCGCATTTCCAGGTTTACTAGGTTGACTAGCTCACTGTGTTGTCACACTCTCCTGGCTCGAAAGGGGAGCATGATGTTACAAGCTGAATGGTCTCATTTGCCAGTGGTCTTAGCTGCATGTTAATGTGATGGAGCTAGACACCAGCTATATAAACAAAAGAGGGAGTGAAGAGGTAGTGTCCTTAGAGGGCACTGGAGGTGGATACGTCCTCCTCTAGAATAGTTCCATAAACAAAAAGATCCACGCCAAAAACAATTACTCCAAGAAGAGTGTACTCACAGGTCATGCGCATTTCTTACAGTGGTTGGAAGCACATAGGGGCCGATTCCGATCTCGGCCGGTAGGGCTCCGAATCGGATTCGGCTTTACCGGATCCGATTCGGAGCCCTGTTTCCCGACCGAACCGTACACGGGTCCGGCCGAGCGAGTACGATGCGAAATCTCCGACCGACTCGTCCGGGCGTCCCGACCGCTCCGACCGACTCGCTCGGACTCGACTCGCACCGCGCAATGGAGACGTTTCCCGGCCGGGTAAGTACGATGCGCGCCGCGAGCAGTCCGACCGAGCCGCGCACTCCGGCTCGTAAGAGCTGTCGGAGCCGTACTTTGGGGGTCCGTGTCGGACCCCCTGTACGCGTAGCCGCGCGAGTCGCACACAGGGGGACCCATGGGTCCCCCCTACCTGTGCGTCTATGGCGCGAATCGCTTCGCCGCGTACCCGCTGTAGGGGCGCCCTTGTCCGCCTCGCACCCATTGAGTCAATGGGAGCCCGCGTACGCGTTGTACGACCGGCTCCCATTGACTTCAATGGGAGTCCGACCGACTCGAGTCCGATAACATACGGACGCATCGTACTCGTTCGGTCGGACTGCACGGGTCCGATTCGGTCGGAAATCTCTCCGGGTCCGGCTCGGTCGGAGAAATTTCCGGCCCGAATCGGAATCGACCCCATAGTGTTTGTTTAAATACCCCTCACACACCAAAAGCGCCATTGGTGTCATGCTTCATCATGGGGGTCTTCCCGCCCCGCTGCGGGGCGGGACGGGGCGTGCTACTACCTACGACTACGTGGGAGCACTGATGTTCAGTACTATGTGAAGTGTAGAAAAAATGTGAGTGGAAGGGTCAGGGGTGAGTGAAAACAGTGTGTTAAAAGGTACCTGGCTCTTAAGGATTAACAATTTTAAGATTCCTTCGGAGCTGGTTCTATTAAAAGGGTGAGTCGGTGGTGTCCTGCTTTAATGAGCGATCCCTCCTGTGTATGTCAACATGTTTCAAAGCTCACAGGCTTCTTCTTCAGGACAAAAAAACACAGATCCCTTCTATTCTCACTACGCTATCGAAACAATGTCGGTATAGTAGGAAAATCTGTGAAGTGATATATATATATACAAGTGTTCATATTAAGTGAAAAAGGCACTTAATCATGCACAAGATACAGTACCCATTAGGTATTCTATGTGATAATCTGAAAGAAAAAACACACAATTAATACTGCAAGACATGTGCTGCATCCGGCGATAATAGTGGTGACCTGTAAGAAAAGTGATATATATAGTGAAGCAGGTATATATATGTATTCTCATTAGCCTTTATCGTGTAGCAATGCACTAGTGCCGTGTCCTGCAAGTAAAAAGGACAACACAAGACACACAAACACTTAACATAAAGCACACACTCTATATTTAGGTTTCCAGGGGTTGTGATTAGATTTAAGCCTCTGAGCTTAGGAGTTGTCAAATACTGTTAGTGGGGAAGTAATACACATGAGTACATACTTGTTTAAATGGAGACAGTGCCCATGAGCCTTTTGAACGGGTGGGAAGGGTGCCTACAGTCAGATTCTGTAGATGAAGAAAAAGGGGGGTTGAATGCCTGGAAGAATGTCCCTATGGACAAACAACTCATCTCGTCAAACGGCTATGCCGTACTCACTAACTCCAGGATGCTCCCTCGCTTCGATATCACCATCCCGCGGCTCCGTCGATCACTGTGACCGCGGGGCGGGGTGCTTAAGTAGTGTCTGTAATTACTTGATTTGCCGCCAGAAAAGAGTCAGGCAGTGCTGTACAGACTGCCGTTTGTGCCCCGGAAGTGGTTTGCTGAGGAGAGCACTTCCTGTGCTGGCGCTCACTGTCTGAATGCTAGAGCGATGACTGTTACGGGAATAGGACACAACCGGAAGTGTAGCAAAAGTCGCTACCCCGTATCATCTCAGTCGCGATAAACAGGGCGTGTCACAAGGTACCCACAGTCATACATTTGACTGTAAATTATGCTACCTGAATCTGATAGAGCGGGGATAGGGGCACGATCATCCGATCGGACCTCATTGGTTGTGTTCTTATGCTCAGCATGACATGATGCTACGATGAGACTGACCGCCGCCTAAAGACGCGGTGTTTAGACAAAAGCATGTTACACAGTGTATCTAAATCAGTGAAACAAGGTGAACCAGGGCCATTTAACACCTTACTAATGTGTGATGGTGACAGATGAATGCCGCGTTTAGCCGAGAGGTGACCATTTCTGTGGATAAAGTCCGACATTCAGCCTACTAATAAACATGATGTGGTATCCACCATGGTATCGGTTCTTTGTCTTTTAACAGGATGGGGAGTCAAAATCAATGGTAGTGTAAGAAAAGGCCTTTTGCTACATCGGGTACAATAAGGTATTAGTGCGTTGTTTGTCACTAGAAATATGAGGGTCAGTATCATAACAAAAAGCTGCCAGATGAAACCTATGTGATCAGGGGTATCGCAGAATATTTTAAACCTATGTCTTGATCAATAGTACAGATATAATAGCCTTCTGGGGCTCAAGAGAATTGACCCCAGGGTATATCGTCATTTAAACAAATTATATGGGTGCCCAAACGGAACACCCATTGTTGTTCTTTTCCAACAGCCCCCTTTCACCATGTAGTTGTTCTATGACAGTCCACAGTAAATCTTCTACACTGTGCCCTGAGGTCAGGTAGTGTGCAGCCATCTTGGTGGTACTCTTCTTACAGCGTACATTGCTTTTATGTTCTCCAATGCGGGTTTTTATCGGTCTGGATGTCATACCGATGTACTCCAAGCCACATGGGCATGTAATCATGTATACAATGTTTTTACTATTGCAGTTCAGGTAGTGTGCAGCCATCTTGGTGGTACTCTTCTTACAGCGTACATTGCTTTTATGTTCCAATGCGGGTTTTTATCGGTCTGGATGTCATACCGATGTACTCCAAGCCACATGGGCATGTAATCATGTATATAACGTTTTTACTATTGCAGTTGGTAAATTTTCTTTGTTCCAACTCCGTTCCGTTTCTGAATTGGATGTGTCTACTCCCCTCCAGATTCAACACTACCGGTGGAATTACTAGCCTTCGAAAAAGCTGTAATGGAGGAAATGGGGAAGATACCCATTCAGGAAACTAACACTTTCCAGAACACATCCAGGGAGGAGAAGGAGGCCATATACCAGCTGTCAAGCAACAGTAACATCGTCATCAAACCGGCGGACAAAGGCGGAGCAATAGTTATCCAGACAACAACCAACTATGATAACGAATGCAGAAAACTCTTGGAGGACCGCCGTAACTATGAAATTATACCCGATGACCCAACCGAGACCATACGGACTCGGATTGATGGGATGGTATTATATCTGTACTATTGATCAAGACATAGGTTTAAAATATTCTGCGATACCCCTGATCACATAGGTTTCATCTGGCAGCTTTTTGTTATGATACTGACCCTCATATTTCTAGTGACAAACAACGCACTAATACCTTACTGTACCCGATGTAGCAAAAGGCCTTTTCTTACACTACCATTGATCTTGACTCCCCATCCTGTTAAAAGACAAAGAGCCGATACCATAGTGGATAGCGCATCATGTTTATTAGTAGGCTGAATGTCGGACTTTATCCACAGAAATGGTCACCTCTCGGCTAAACGCGGCATTCATCTGTCACCTTCACACATTAGTAAGGTGTTAAATGGCGCTGGTTCACCTTGTTTCACTGATTTAGATACACTGTGTAACATGCTTTTGTCTAAACACCGCGTCTTTGGGCGGTGGTCAGTCTCATCGTAGCATCATGTCATGCTGAGCATAACAACACAACCAATGAGGTCCGATCGGATGATCGTGCCCCTATCCCTGCTGTATCAGATTCAGGTAGCATAATTAACAGTCAAATGTATGACTGTGGGTACCTTGTGACACGCCCTGTTTATCTCGACTGAGATGATACGGGGTAGCGACTTTTGCTACACTTCCGGTTGTGTCCTATTCCGGTAACAGTCATCGCTCTAGCATTCAGACAGCAAGCACCAGCACAGGAAGTGCTCTCCTCAGCAAACCACTTCCGGGGCACAAACGGCAGTCTGTACAGCACTGCCTGACTCTTTTCTGGCGGTAAATCAAGTAATTACAGACACTACTTAAGCACCCCGCCCCGCGGTCACAGTGATCGACGGAGCCGCAGAATGGTGATATCGAAGCGAGGGAGCATCCTGGAGTTAGTGAGTACGGCATAGCCGTTTGACGAGACGAGTTGTTTGTCCATAGGAACATTCTTCCAGGCATTCAACCCCCCTTTTTCTTCATCTACAGAATCTGACTGTAGGCACCCTTCCCACCCGTTCAAAAGGCTCATGGGGCACTGTCTCCATTTAAACAAGTATGTACTCATGTGTATTACTTCCCCACTAACAGTATTTGACAACTCCTAAGCTCAGAGGCTTAAATCTAATCACAACTCCTGGAAACCTAATTATAGAGTGTGTGCTTTATGTTAAGTGTTTGTGTGTCTTGTGTTGTCCTTTTACTTGCAGGACACGGCACTAGTGCATTGCTACATGATAAAGGCTAATGAGAATACATATATATACCTTCTTCACTATATATATCACTTTTCTTACAGGTCACCACTATTATCGCCGGATGCAGCACATGTCTTGCAGTTTTAATTGTGTGTTTTTTCTTTCAGATTATCACATAGAATACCTAATGGGTACTGTATCTTGTGCATGATTAAGTGCCTTTTTCACTTAGTATGAACACTTGTATATATATATCACTTCACAGATTTTCCTACTATACCGACATTGTTTCGATAGCGTAGTGAGAATAGAAGGGATCTGTGTTTTTTTGCCCTGAAGAAGAAGCCTGTGAGCTTAGAAACATGTTGACATACACAGGAGGGATCGCTCATTAAAGCAGGACACCTCCGACTCACCCTTTTAATAGTACCAGCTCCGAAGGAATATTAAAATTGTTAATCCTTAAGAGCCAGGTACCTTTTAACACACTGTTTTCACTCACCCGACCCTTCCACTCACATTTTTTCTACACTTCACATAGTACTGAACATCAGTGCTCCCACGTAGTCATAGGTAGTAGCACGCCCCGTCCCGCAGCGGGGCGCGAAGACCCCCATGATGAAGCATGACACCAAGGGCCCTTTTGGTGTGTGAGGGGTATTTAAACAAACACTATGTGCTTCCAACCACTGTAGGAAATGCGCATGACCTGTGAGTACGCTCTTCTTGGAGTAATTGTTTTTGGGGTGGATCTTTTTGTTTATGGAGCTAGACACCAGGCTGCCATCAGCCTCAACAAGCAGTCACGTTTTAGGGGAGGCAGCACCAGTGGACTGAAACATCCATCATGGGCAGTATATCAGCAATTGAGTGATTCATTATATATGGGCCCCTCCCCCTCAGCACAAGTGCCTAAATGACAACTCTAGGTAGAACAGCAAACCCTCTACTTCACCACCACAGCAGGATCAGACATCTATAAGCTATCTAGCCCCCTAATAGAAGCTGCACCGCCCACGGCTCTCCACACGATTTTTGACTGATGATGAACCGTGATTATGTACGTTTCATATCAGTCAGGCAAACGCCAGATGAGTCACTGGACAAGTTTTATTCCAGATTAAAAGAGCTGTCAAGTACATGTACGTTCACAAATGAGTAGGAAGAAATAAGAGCTCAGATAATACAGGGCTGTGCATCATCAAAGTTAAGACAAAAAACATACTTCAAGAGCTGGGAAACGTTTTGCAAGACATAATATCGCTAGGTCGCTTGATAGAGCTGTCCCGTGGCCATGCATCACTTATGGAAGTGGCTTTGAACAAGCCCATCAAGAGTGAACCGGTGAATCAAATAACACAAGCCAAGACAAGTGACATGAACAAGACCAAGCAGATGGCCCGAAGGCCCTGTGGCTACTGTAGGGGCACGGCACATAGGCAAGTTGAATGCCCGGCCAGAGGAAGGAAGGGTGCGTACTGTGGCAAACTGAACCATTTTGCAAGGGTGTGTCGCTCTTCCGTATGAAGCAAACCTCAGGCCCCATCTGCTATCAGACCTCATGACGTTGAGAGAGAGGGGGATGATGAAGTCACAGAGGGAACGGTCCATACAGTGTTCATCGTTGGCCGGGTGCACGCAGACTCTCAGTCACCGCTGAAATGCCAAGTGATGGGGGGAGCCAGCCAGTAACAGCTATTATAGACACTGGCCTCGATCAGCATAATTTCTCAGGACGTTTATGAGACACTGGCAAGAAAGACTACATTTCAGATGGCAAAAGTGAAAGTCTGTACCTACGGGCAGTCACAGCCACTTCAGTTAGAGAGCATGTTCACAGACATCTCTCATGACCGTACCACAGTCTCCACGAAGGTAGACATCATCACAAGAGGCACAGGCATGCTTCTGAGCATCGCAGTGCTGAAAATGTTTGGGAATATTTGTTTAGGATGGAGTACAAACCCAGCTTGCAGAATCCTGCCAACTATCTGTTGCAGCATTCTCAGGCTGCAACACCTCAGGAAGCGCAGGTTGAATTGAGGTATGTGAGGTATATGGCCAAAAAATCATGGCTGTTGTCCCTGTCGTTGTATACAATCCAAGAGCCTATCCGAAATGATGATTGCCTGCAACTAGTGTGACAAGCAGTCTGGTCAGGGAAGTGGGAGACTCTCAGATCTCACTGGTCGCACCAGACACCTAAAGCTCAGTGGGTTTAGGACTCAATCTATCGTGTCAGGCACAAACTGACTGCTGGCATGAAGGCTATCTACTCCAAGACCATCACCTTGTTATCCCTAGCAGCCTAACGAATCAGTTCGTCATGGAGTGATGAAAAACAAGTACAGAATCTGGAGCAAAGTCTGGTTTCCTCAGCTGGATGAGCTGGTGGCAATAACAGTGCAAGTCTTGTGTGGTGTCCAGCGTCAGGAAACGCTGACCTGCCATCATCTGTTATCACCGAAAAGGGCCCGCAGAAGCTGTGGGTGTGAGCCAGCTTTGATTTTGGCAATCTGCTGGTTTCAAGGCATATGATGGTTGTCATTGATGACTACTTCAAGTATCCAGAGGTTGAATTGCTTTTCACGCAGGCTGCCAGTGAGATGCTGCCAAACCCGGAAAAGTTAATGACAATACATGGGCTGATCGAGTATTGAGAACAGACAACAATTCTCCGTTCCATGATCTCAGATCACGGAATATTGTGCTGAAGAAGGGGACACCCATGTGGCCACAAGCAAGTGGAAAAGTTCAAGCACTCATTGAATAAAGTAATGTGCATGACCTCTGCCAACTCTCAACCTTTCAAGTGGGCCATATACACTTTCCTCCGAGAGCACCAACAGACACTCTGTGGTACCCCGGGTATAGCTCTTTGCTTGGGGAGAGTGATCCCTGAAGTGATACCCCATCACCCCTGATGGATGTCAGCTGTCACTGATCGTGCATTGCAGCTGTGCCGGGAATGCAGTGACCAGACAAGTACCCACCAATGAGCTAAGGAATCGAGGGGCATATTTACAAGGGAAGTGGCGGAGTGAGGCGTTAGCCTTCCTGGCTTAACGCTTCACTCCGCCACTTCAGAAACGCAGGGCTGCACCATATTTACAAGAATATGGTGCAGCCCTGCGTTTCCCCCTGCACTGGCGCTAAACTTAGCAGCCTAGCACCAACGCAGGCACCCTTGCACCAGGTGCAAGGGTTTCTGCGTTCAGGGGAAGATTGTTTATGTACAGGATGGTCCCCCTTCCTGCACATAAACAATCTTTAAATGCTATTTTGTAGCTTCTATGTGTGCAAGCAGCACACATAGAATTTGCAAAACGGCATTTAAAAAAAATTATTGTTTATGTGCAGGAAGGGGGACCTTCCTGTACATAATAAACAATCATTGGCCTTTGCTGTTTCCATGTGTGCTGCAAAATGCAGCACACATGAAAACAGCAAAAACGAGGAGAAATTAAAAATTTCTCCTCGTTGCGCCAGGGTAAGACCAGGTTTTCCCTGGTCTTAATTTTGGTGCTGCCTCCTATTTACGCTGCCCTTGTAATTAGGGGGCAGCTTCAAAATCAATTGGTGTTGCGGTGGAACGCCCACCGCAACACCTACTGCCCTCCCCTTTCACACTAAGCAAAGCGTGAAAGGGTGCCTTATTTACAAGGCATCGTTAAGCCACGTTAAGTGGCTTGATGCTGCATTGTAAAAAAGGCTAAGCCCCTATCGTCACTGGAACGTTGTAGAAAGTGACGTTCCCATGGCGATAGGGGCTTGTAAATATGCCCCCGAGGATCAAGGCTGGTGACTTAGTACTAGTCAAAAATCGATACCCTGGAGCAAGCTTAGGTTGCCGTTTGTAGCAGAGTCCTGGCTAGCAGTCTGCAGGCATGGCACCATAATCATGGCTTGTAAGAGCTATGAGCAAGTCACTAAAAATGACTAATTTTTCAAGCTAGGTAGGTCAGCTGTGAACCCAGAACAAGAGATTTCCCTGGACTCAGATGGTTTGCAGCGGGGACTAGCTCTGCTTCTCAGTATAGGAGACAATGGGCTGAGGTTGATATCTGAGGAGGGAGAGCAAGGTATCAGCTGAGAAGCAATCCTGCTCCATCCAGCAGAATCCGAGACCTTCCGATCTAAGGAGTAGCAATGTCTGGCGAGCTCGAAATGAGTGGAAGGGGAACTGTTGCATGCATATTATTGCTTGCCATTTTGTTGTATGTTGAGTGGGATGTAAAGCTCTCTGTGATGTAACAAGGCCGTACCAGATTGAAGGGTGTGGTGGCGCTTCCATCTCAGTTTGAGGAGTAGTTCATGCCAGTTGGGGTCATGTGCCCCAGTTATTATACAGAAGGCTGGGACAGGAACCCTGATCTTTTAGCTACCATCACAGCCTGTGTCTCGTGTGCATTATTCTCAGAAATGAGACGGAGTAGAGTGGTGAGGAACAGAGCATGAACAAGAGGAGAGAGGGCAAATCAGAGAGAGGAGAGAGGTAATAGACCCAGGGCTACGAACAAAAGAAAAAGTATGGGTAAAGTACAGTGAAAAATACAGTAAAGTAAGTGTCGAGGGGACAGATAGAGTAGGGGAAAAGGATAGAGGAGGAGATGGCGCCAGTGGTGAAAGGGCCTTGCAATAGTGATGGAAGTGGCCATTAGCCACCTTGGAATTTTTTTTGGGGTTCCAGCCCTTAGTTTCTACACATTAAGAACTTGCGAAGACCCCCATAAGCAGGGCCACTGGAATTATGTGGAGGGGGAGGATAAATTATGCAACAGTCAATCAATCAATCAATCATGGGTTTGTTAAGCGCAACGACTCACCCGGAAGGGTCTCAAGGCGCTGGGGTGGAGGGGAGGTGCAGGATCCTGTCCATCAAGGAGGAGGTCTATCGAAGAGCTATGTTTTGAGGTCCCTCGTGAAGATGGGGAGTGATGTCGTCTGTCTGAGGTGGAGCGGGAGGGCGTTCCAGGCTGTCGCCGCGAGGAAGGAGAAGGAGCGGCCTCCCGATCTGGACTTCCTGGTGCGGGGGACCACGGCATGGGAGAGCTGGGCTGATCGTAGGGTCCTTTGGGGTGTGTGGAATTTGAGTCGGCTGTTCAGGTATGCTGGTCCGGTGTTGTGGAGGGCTTTGTGTGCGTGGGTGAGAATCTTGAAGGTGATTCTTGCCTCGATGGGGAGCCAGTGGAGTGTGCGCAGGTGCTGGGAGATGTGGCAGTATCGTGGCAGGTTGAGGATTAGTCTGGCAGCGGCGTTCTGGATGTTTTGTAGCTTGTGGGTGAGGTTTTTGTTGATTCCGGCGTAGAGTGCGTTGCCGTAGTCAAGTCTGCTGGTGACGAGGGCGTGAGTGACGGTCTTTCTGTGTTCGAGGGGGATCCATTTGAAGGTCTTGCGTAGGAGGCGGAGGGTGTGGAAGCAGGGGGATGCTACGGAGTTGATCTGGCGGTCCATTTTGAGTTCGGAGTCCAGGGTGATTCCGAGGTTGCGTGCGTGGTCTGTGGGGGTGGGCGGGCTTCCGAAGGGCGGGGGGCCACCAGGTGTCGTTCCAGGCGTCGGGGTGTGGGCCCATGATGAGTACTTCTGTTTTGTCCGTGTTGAGTTGTAGACAGCTGTTCTTCATCCATTTGGCGACTGCTTCCAGGGTTGACTAAATTATGCGGAAAGAAAAGGCAAATTATGTGGCCTAATCAAGCACACTTTGTGATAACATTACTTTATAATTCTGTCATTTTTTCCTGTTAATGCTGTCTGGCCAAAGGTTTAACCTCATTAGCCCCAATTTAACATCCAAATACAGTAATAAGCAACTGAAAGATAACCAGTCAACCACTGCATAGGGCCTTCCACTGCATGACAACCCGGGTCGCTGCGATTTTAGTAGCCTTAAACTAGAAGCAAAATTTTGCGTTAAAATCTGCAGATTACGCAGCAGATGATGGATCATGTGGCAAATGTGGCAAATCCATAATTATGCAGAAAACGCCTCAGCTGCAGAATCGCATAATTCCAATGGCCCTGTCTATAAATCCTCCACCTTCAGCCGGACGATACGGTCTCATTGCATTTCTGTTGATCTATCTTATTTGAGTTAACTATTTTATTTGTAATTATGCAGTGCTCCTTAATTAAACAGAACCTGAACCCCTTCGATGTCAAATGAAGCCCAGTTTGCTGCTTTGTGCTCCTATGCAACACTACTGCCCACTGATTCGCCTACTCTCTATGAGTGTTTTGCTCCCTTTGTATCTCTCGTCAAGAATTCGCTGGTGGTCCCCTCCACACAAACGTCTAGGATTATAGAAGTTTATGACACTTTAATTAAGTATTTAGCTTAGTGGCCCTTGTCAATGGCTGAGATGTCAGAGTAAGCCAAAAGGCATGCAGCGTCAGACAGGGGTGGGAGAGGCTTGGAAACCCCTCGAGGCTTCTCGAAGCCGATCTCGGTAACAAGTTGGAGCCCATTGCCATGCAATCTACCTCCTAAAGGTATAACCTGTCACAGGTAAACCCTCATTCACCTCTTCTTTCACCCATATCTTAAAAGAGCCTTTCGCACAAAAGACAGCAACATCTAGGATGTGAGAGCTTTTAGTTTCCAGCAGCCTCCAGCGCCTGCAGTGTGTGTTCATTCAAGTGCTGGAAGCCGGCTTGCAGGTGTGCAGATTCCACTCATTCACGATTCGAAACAAGGCATTTTCGCAGCTTTCCCGCGCTGAAGTCATTATTCTTGGAAACATTTGTTAAATGGTAATTTGATCTTAAAAGTATTTTACTAAATGTCATGTGGACACACAAAGCATCTCAACGGAAAAGGAAACTTCAGCTTCTGTTTATTGGTGAATATTTGCAAGTGCAGTTTGGATGCCTGTCCCTTCCGCTGTGCCATGCTTGCACTACACCAAGGTCTAATATGAAGACCTGACTTGCTTAATACTTTCTTCGTAAACTTCAAGGGGCTTATTTACAAGCCCCTTGCGCCGACGGTGCATCACTTTTAAAATGGGAAACAGTGACATGGCGGCAGCACAAGGGGCTTGTAAATAATCCCCTTGCGCCGACGGTGCGTCACTTTTAATATGGGAAACAGTGACGTGGCGGCGGCGCAAGGGGCTTGTAAATAATCTCCTTGCGCCGACGGTGCGTCACTTTTAATATGGGAAACAGTGACGTGGCGGCGGCGCAAGGGGCTTGTAAATAATCTCCTTGCGCCGACGGTGCGTCACTTTTAATATGGGAAACAGTGACGTGGCGGCGGCGCAAGGAGCTTGTAAATAATCCCCTTGCGCCGACGGTGCGTCACTTTTAATATGGGAAACAGTGACGTGGCAGCGGCACAAGGGGCTTGTAAATAAGCCCCTTGCGGCACTTTTAATATGGCCTAACTGCAGTATCCCCATTATTTGGTCGGGTATTGTTGAATCCGGTTAGGTGCAGGTATGGAATATCGAAGATGGAATATCGAAGGGTCACAATATGGTGACCAGAATTGCAAGGGGTGGGCGGGGGTGTTTTGGGGGTGGCGGCCTCCCCTTCTTACCTGCAGCGGTCGCGGGGCTGTAAACGCAGAAATCGCCAGCACACCCCGCGCTCTTACATGCAGCGGCCGCGGGGCAGCAAACGCAGGGACCGCCAAAGGTCTAGTTAAGCCACTGCCAGAATATCGATTGACAAAATATCGGAAGGTAGGTTTGTTTAGATTTTCTATACCAAACTTCACATATACGTACCTTGGTGATTTATATTTCTACAAGGTATGTAGATGAGCAGTTAAGAATAGTACATCCTTACTTCCCTCTGCGTGCTTCTCTCTTAGCTATTTTGTCCCTCGATATTCTAGTCATGATATTGTGACCCTGTGACATTCTACCGTGTGTATTCTCTGCCACAATCACCAGATGAAGTACTGAGTGAGGGAAGCTCTCCCTGGGTGTGGTATTAACACTTCTGAGATTCACGCATCACAAAAACAAGGTAAAAACTGCTTCCTCACAGGTGTAAAACTGTAATGCGTGGTATGTTCCCTGCACGAGTTTTAGATGGAAACATTGATATGGGCAAAAGTTGCAGCTTTACCATACAAATACCAATATGACTGAATCAGCATTATGTAGGGCGAAATACTGTGGCCCTATGTGTACAGTATTGATATGATTATTTACACCGTTGACTATTTGTTTTATTAAAACTGTTATTTAAATAGGCTTCAAAATACAAAGGCTCATATCCCTGTCAACCAGGAACCCAATTTCTAACAGGGCCCTAATCCCGTTTTTGGCATAAACCACTATTTTCACGAAAACTAATTTATGCTAGGTGCTTTAAGTTGTGGATGTTTGCTTGTTCCAGCGATCTGTGGCTGGTGAAACCTTGTGCAGATATGTATAGGGAACAGCTCACATTTTCTCTTTATGGGTACTAGAATGAAGAATAACATTTGCTAGTAACGTGGCATTCCCCCTCCAAGCATAATTGGGTACATAATTGCACACATACTAATTTGGGAAACGCATGCAGCTGCAAATTCGTGGCTTCACAATTTGCAGCCTATTTTAAAAGTCTGATCGTAATCGGGCCCACAGTGCCTTCCTTTGAAATTCTCAACCTGAAAAAGGGTAATCACAGCTGTTTCCCCCTCTGAAAAAATGTGTGACTTTACATGGGACAGTAAGCCCCTGCTGTGGCATATCTGACGGTGACCCTTCACTGCATCAGACGCTCACTGAGGGCCAAATGGATCTTTTGACCCAGTAATAGAGTGTGTTAGAACCTTTAACCAAAACCCACCAACAATAATACATTTAAACAGTATGACGCATTAGGCCATACAAGGAAACTCCAGTCAGGGATAAAGTTAGGGAGTTTTATTACACACTCAAGCTTAAAGTCATATAGACTGGTCAGTGGTCACAATGCCAAATTATAAAAATACATAATCACCAGCGGTTATCCAAAGTGACAGAATAAGTTCAGGCAGACTAGCATTCACAAAAATAAACATGCAAGAAAAATAATGCTGAGATACAGAAATCAAATGCTGCTCAGGATTAGCAATCATCAGTCAATTCAAATCCAGCAGAGTCATACTTTAGGCTGGGCAGTGAAAAACCCTACAACGAACCAAATAGGGGAACTACAAGTGTAGGGCGAGACACATTGCAGGCAAATTTCAAAAAGCACAAAAGGGGGAAAAAAAGATCATCTCGGGATGTAAACTACTAAGGTGGGCAAAAAATAATTAAGAGAGAGAAAGACAAAGAGTGTCAGCGTATCAGAAGCTTGATCAAGAGTCTTCAGAAGGGGATTAGGTCAAGAATTCTAGGTCTCAAAAGGGCAGTGAAGGGTCACAAGCAGAGAGGAAAATACCTCTCCAAAGGGTGCAGCATTTAGGAACTCTTCATCAGCAAAAGCACCTGGGCCAGGAATGCAAGCAGCATCTCTCTCCAAAGTCCAACTGAGCACTGTCATCTCAAAATCATAAAACATTCTGATTCGCCAAATGTCACGTTGAAGGGCATTATCCAATAATAATAAATCACAGGACTCCAAGTTAAAACATACCCCTCCTTTCCCAAGCTTTCCACGAGAACATCTCCCATCCGTGTGAGTCTCGGCAGGGTTGAAATGAATGTGGCCAACTGAGCACATTTCTATGCCTTAAAACAATGAGGTCTGTCACAAGAAGTTTCCTTCTCATGAGATCGAAATCTGAAAGAAGACTTCATGTGAAAAAATAATGTTTTATCATTTTTAGTGACTGCAAATACAGCTCTGCAGGCCTCACTTATACTAACGCAAGAGAATTATAGTAATACAATTAATTAATACATTTTAGTAAAACACAAATAATATGCAAACTTATGAATTCAGCAGTAAAATATTTCATTAATGTGAGTAAAACATTTTATTTCAAATGGAAAAAGCTTTGTTAGTGCATTTCATTAAATATAACAGAGAAGTGGATTTCTCACACTTTTGCACATATTTTTAATTCATTAATCATTAGAAATTCAATATCGTTTCGATATGCACTGCTAGTCTAGAGTCTAAATTAGATTATAATATCAGTTTTATCCCTCTAACGTGTAATATAATACTAATGCCACCTAAGTCGAACTCGGCGATACAAACAAATGCACATTTAAATTGCGTGTCAGTGCAGCTTCTATGTTTAGCTGCTAATACTTTGATTTCCAGGATGAATAAACTGTCACATTCTAATATCTTTTGTGACACGAGGGACATCACTGAAATTACACGTTCTCACCCTCAACTCTGCAGCCACCACATCCCCTCCCACCCAGTGGCGGCTGGCATCTACAGAGATGAGGGGGCGGGCGTGCGCTTGCGAAAATAATATGTTAAAAAAAAAACTTGCCTGAAGACAAACACAATGTCCGCCTCACTGGATGTCTTCTTTCTTCGACAGCAGCCCAGCCATCAGGAAACTCCTTTGACCAATACTGGTGCTTCTCTCATGCAGCATGAGAGCAGCGCCCTGATTGGAGGGAGCGGCCTCACTTGGCACTCCACAGTGCTCTGGCAGGTGCATTGCAGCGTTGTGATTGGCTCAGGGGAGCCTGGGTACTTACCAATCACAACGCTGCATTGCAGCATTGTGATTGGCTGTGGGGAGCCTGGGTGCTTCCTGGTCCCCGGTAGAGACTCACTCGACGTGGGAGAGACGCGGCGATGGAGAGATGCGGCAAGCCCAGGTAAGTGATTTTAAATCAAACTTCCCTCCCGCCTCGCCACCCCCATACCTTACCAGCCACCACTGAAAGTAGGGAAGGAATGTACTAAGTGCAGTCTTTTTTGTATAAAATGTTGCATCAAAATGTGAGTCCCTCCTAATACCGTCATGCTAGATACTTGGTTATGGTGTAATTATACATAGCCACAATTGTCGCATCGCTTAGGTGTATATCTTGGTAAACACGTTAAAAAAGGTGATGAGTGTTTATTTTTATAAATAACTTCTTTTTTTTCTTTTTTCTTGTTTTAACATGGTGGTTATTTTAAATGGTGAGCAACTGAACAGCCAACACTTGTTTCGTCCCATCTTGACACGCAGGCCTGGGGAGTTTTCAATGGTTTATGTCGGGCAAGAAAATCTGCCTCAAGATACAAGGTATGGGGGTGGGGTGGAAGCTATCTTTAGGAGAAAAAAACGTCAGGATTGGTCATCAATAATTAGAAATGTACTTCATTCGGACAGGTTTCTTGTTTCTCAAAGGTCTGTGGTGACGGAGACGGGGTCGTTCCTAGTCTATGCGGTCTTGTGAAAAATCACTGCGATCCTCAAAGTATGGCAGTTGACTAACTCGGCTGTTACAGCACTTACCGCATTTACAACCCCCTTGCGCTGCGGGTGCATCACTTTTTATAAGGGGAAAAAGTGATGCACCGACGGCTCAAGAGACTTGTAAACAAGCCCCTCAGTGAGCAGTCCTCTGCACCTTTAGCTCCTGTGTGCCACACAGAAGGCCAAAACCACGAACCCTCTGCACCTGCCCAAGAAACTACTACACATATGACACACCTATACATGTCCACAATTCTTATGTTGGAAGTATTGTGGAACATAATTTTACACAAGAAACGCTACTTGTGAGCCTTGCTTCGCATGCTCTTATCTTTTTTTAACTTATCCCCTACGTGGCTCAGGCTACTCCATTGTTCTCCATAGCCCAGGGTCCTCCAGACTCTTTCCTCTTCATCAATGGTTTCCCCTAATAGTATAACGTTAAACATCACATTCCTCTGACCCATACTAATGCTGAAAAAAATATAATTCAAACAGTGTGCCCTTTAACAGAGACAACTCTCACATTCATCACCATTCATAGTCCTGGTACTGGGTGGATTGAACAGGCGAGCATGGAGACTGAAGCGCTGATGCTCTTATTGAATCGAGGCCATCACAAATTCTTCCCTGATCCTAGAGCCATCTAGTCCCTCCAGACCACTGAAGTGTCTGTGCTCAGCCTTAGTACAGAAAATTCCATCAAATTATCAGCCTTAGTACAGAAAATTCCATCAAATTACCTGGCCTTTCTCAGACTGCCGTCCCAGCTGGACATTTCTCTGGAATTTTCTTTCTCCCGACGCGCAGTAACTATTGTGCTAAGCTACCGAACCATTTGCTACAGGACTGGCACGTGGTCTAAATTTGCTACTTGAATGCTGATCTTGAACCGGCACCAGATCCCCTGACATCAAATCAGAGGCTTTTGCCCTTTTCTGCTGACTGACCTCGTTGTTCTGCTTGCATTGATTCCTTAGCGCTCGGACGCAATGACAGGTTCAAGCACCCAACTCGGATGACAACGGATAGCATCCAGGATAACTCTTCCCATGCATGCTTGGGGATCGGCTCATGAGGGGTCTCTTGATAGTCATGTACAAATGAGTATGTTGTTCGTTCCAGCGATTGGTGGTTGCCATGAGCTATTTGAACAACCTTGGGGATGATGCGCATGAACTGCTCCACCTCTCCATTCACTTGTGACCATCTAGGGGTTATTTTTAGGTGGACAATGTTCAGCGACTTCATATATTCACACCATCCCTGATCCTGAAATGGGAACCCATTGTCTGCTCACAGTTGTTTCAGTAGACCTTAATTGGTTAATATTTTTCCACCTTTAGTATCACCTCATTGGCAGATGTTATGTCCACTATTTCTTTCTCCGGATACTTAGAGTAGTCATCAACTACCACAAGCATGTGGCATCCATCTGGGAGGCTGTCAAAGTCAGCACTCGCTTCTATGCAGGGTTTCGTGTAGTTCCTACTAATCTGTAGGATCTGTCCTTTGTTTGGACAACATAAACTAGTGACTTGGTGCCCAAACTGATTCCGGACACCCCGGCAGGATATGTTGGCCTATAGACCAGCTAGCTCACAGTGCCACTGTAAGCCCCCCTATTCTACCAGGGAGTGAATGATTTATGGCAATCAATGAACATCACAAGTCTGACCCCTCAGAGATCATGGAAAAAGTGCAGAACCTTTTGCTCAGTCACTCATGCTCACTTATTCTCAGAGAAGTATATAGAGAATATACTGTGGTACGTTTTCAATATATTTATTGAACCAACATTAGTCATGTATAGAATACATGTGCTACAATGATTAATAGACAGTAGCAGATAAAAGTGATTACAAGCACTAAAAGTGTGAATAGTAGGGGGCATGGCTTGGCCGTCCAACATGGCGGACGTGCTTTAGCGAGGCTCCCGAAGCCTGGCATTAATCCACCGTTTATCCTACCGTACATGTATTAATCCTCCTTTCTCAGTGTATGCTGATGCCTGGTGACACTACGCTGCAGCGATTTGGGACTTCCTGGGGCCGCTCTGTCGAAATCGGATGGCGAGGGCCCGGCGGCATGGCTGACTGATAGCTGTGGGAAGCGCTGCCTGCCTCTCCTGCGCCCGCTCGATCGCCGGAATCCATGCCTGGTGCAGCAGGAGTGCAGACGTAAGACTGGAGTGGCCGAGTCCCGGGAGACCGGATCGGGTCGTGGTGTGAGGCCCAGTCCGTCTCCCGCATACCTCTGGGCCTCGACGTGGGCTGATCGCCTGACTGGGGGCCTCCCCGCTGCGGCCGCTTACGTGGGGCCTGGGGCTGCAGTGTGGCGCCGTGTGAGGGCAAAGTGGGTGTCCCCTATTCTAGACCCGGCCGCGCCAGGTAAATCCTGTCTGGACTCCTCCGATTCCTCCGGTGCGTGGTGGCTGCGGAGCGGTGGTGGGAGCCGCTGATTTGAGCTGCGTGGCGGCTGCAGTGTGGCCGAGACTTGGAGGCGAGGGGCCGCGCCTGGCTACATCCGCTTGCGCTTGGCGGCCTGTCGCACCACAGGTGCGGGGGCCGTGTAGACCTCGAGCCCGAGATCCATAATTGACCCGGCTGTGGCGGGTGCTTCAGCGGTTAAATCGGACTGCAGACCAAAGTCGGTGATGGACGCTGTGGGCTCCTGGGCCCGGCCGGCCTAGACTGGTGTGCAGGGCCTCTCCTGTGGCGATTACTGGACTCAGAGACCTTGTACTGGGCCAAATTTGAAGTGACGGTGGCCGTACCCTGGCAGTAAGATAATGGGTGATCTATATTGGGCCCGTGCTTGCTGTGAGACCCTTATTCTGGCATCTGCTGTACAGTACACTATCGCAGCTCATCCTGTTTGAACCCTTGGCGATCTGCTTGGTTGGCAGTGTGGAGTGCCATTGATGTGCCTTTCACCCTCTGCTTCTACATGTGCGGCATGCTACAGACTTGATCGTGCCCTGAGTGCTGTGTCTGGCGTTGGCTGTGGAGGGGCCCTGGTTTGCAGTTTGCTCCATTGATACACTCGGGGCTGGAGGCTGTGCTCTGGCACCCGTTTCGGGGAGGTTGGGGTGCCTAGCTCGCGGAGGTGGCCGAACGAGGTTTGGCACGGCTTGTGAGTGCGGTGGCCCCACCTGGCCAAGCCCCCCCGTTGTAAGTGCCTGCCGTCCAAATCCTTCCTCTACGCGCAACTAGTAGTAGCTGTGTCCTAGCTTCTGGATTGCCCTCTTTTGCCCCGCCGTGTTTCACAATGGCAAAGGTCAAGCCGCCTGGTGCGTCCTCCAAACAATACACAATAGTCGAATATACCGGGACAGTGGCTCGAGGACCTTCGCTGAGTGGCCCGGAGGCACCTATGCCAGATAATGCGGCGCTATTGGCAGCGATCACGCAGTCAAGGGAAACGCTGGAGACCAAGATAGGTGTTGTGGGCGCAGATTAGGGGTGGGCGGAATTTGCGTAGTCGCGCTACGCAAAGCTCCGCGAAACGGTAAAAAATCTCCGCAAGCACGCAAAAGTTCAGCGAACACGTGGAATTGCTTGTTCCGCCCGTTCGCGATGCTTTTTTCCTGTTCACGAAAGCTGTTTGCGTGCTCGGGGAGAAATATCTCGCAAACACGCATTTTGAAAGCGCGAACAAGCAAAAAACTCTGCGAAGCCGCGGATCGCAGAATTTTTGGCAATTCCGCGTTCTCCGTGGAACGCAAAATTACCCAAATTCTGCAAATTCCGCGAGCGAAACGGAATTTACCGCCCAGGCCTAGCACAGATGTCATGTTGCTCCGGCAAGATCTCCGAAATGCCGTGCGACGCATTGCCGAAACAGAGTCCCGAATCTCGAATGCGGAGTACACGGTGGGCACATTAACGAAAAAAGTGACTACTCTAGAAACACTCACTCGGGGCTTGGCGGCGCGAGTGGAAGATGCGGAGGGACGCGCCCGCAGAAAAAATCTTCGCTTTATTGGTTTTCTGGAGGGATGTGAAGGAAATAATGCAGAGGATTTTCTCACCACGTGGCTCAGGGGGTGGCTCGCACCGGATGCGCTTTCCCCATGCTTCGTGTTGGAGCGTGCTCATCGAGCGTTGCTGCAGAAGCCGCCGCCAGGTGCCCGTCCTCGACCAATAATTGCACGTGATGGAGCAGGGTAAATATAAAAATTTTAACCTCCTAATATTTTCGTATAAAAATAATAAACATGTTCGTTCAAGTAAATAACCAACAATGTATGTTTGGGGAAAGGATAACACGCAGTTTTATGTGCAAAGTAATGAACTAATAGTTAAAACAAACAATATACATGTATGACAACATAAACAGAACCTGAAATGACCCAACCTCTTATGACAAACGAACAGCAACATAATCAGAATAACCACCATTGAATTGCAACATCTAAACTCCACATATAAAATATTAACATCAATACATTAAAAATCTAAATGATCAAATGACCAATGCTACTTTAAACATATAAAAGACAAAGGAATAAACATAAAATAACCAAAAGAAAAGAAGAAAAGGGGACAAATCGCACATATTACAATACAATACAAATTAGCAATGTAATAACATAAACAGCGTACAAATGCAGACCCTGCTTCATTTCTGGCCAATTATATTATATCAAATTCATATTATTAATACCTAAAATGCAAAGTCTAATTTAAAACACATATGGATGACAACCCACATCTGAGAAAAGCCAATACTAATTGGAAGCTATATTTTATAATTATCACCTCTTATATCACAAGGGTTACAAGCACATTGGGTGTAAGATAGATCTCAAGATACAATATCATCAATAACCTTATTGAGTCCACCTACAAATTTGACAGAGTCCGCATCAGGAACACCAGAAAGAACCAGTGATTGGATTTAATTAAATAGTACACCTGTAGGTCCGACTCCAGAAGAGCTAAATGAATGGATGAAAGCACTAAAAGCAAAAGAACCAGAAGAAAAACCATTAGATGTAATTAGGTTAAAAATAGACATGGAAGAGTTGATTTTGGGAACAATTGGAACAGAAAAACTAAAGATTTATCAGGATGATGAGATTATGTTTTTGTGTAAGAGTCTTACATGGAGAGCTAGAAATTTACATGACAAATTGGAAGAGATTGCAGGTGAACCAGGAGTGGAATTCGTGAAAGTGAGGACATTGCAGAAACCGTACAGAGTAGATTTTTGTGAGAAAGACATAGAAAATTTGAACACATCAGGAAGACTGACCCAGATAAAAGAACTGATTGTTTTATTGAGAAAGTGGGGTGATGTGGATAGATGGAGAAATAGATGGACAAAGAGGAATGAGAAAACAACAGATAAAGCATCTTTGGCTTTTGCAATGACAGATAAGGAACC
Source organism: Calotriton arnoldi (assembly GCA_963921515.1). Classification (NCBI taxonomy): domain Eukaryota; kingdom Metazoa; phylum Chordata; class Amphibia; order Caudata; family Salamandridae; genus Calotriton; species Calotriton arnoldi. Next base: position 610,601 of record CAWUFW010003238.1, read on the forward strand.
AGTTACCAGAGAGTACCCAATGAGAGAAACACCAGGTGGTAGTTATGTGCATGTTCCGTGGACCAGACAGGATATACTGTCATTTACAAATGACTTCCCAAAATTGAGAGAGAAACCAGTAGAATGGTACAGACAAGTGGAGAGATTTGTTAAGGTGTCAAAAGTGCTGTGGATAGATCTAGATGGATTGTTTGACATAGTAGTGCCTGCTGATTTATGGACGGAATGTAAGATTACAATTGATTGGCCAACTGTGGAATATTCAAGGGATGCCAAAACAGGAGCGCCAGGTCCAGAAGTGATGCGGAAATATGATCAGGTAGTTACCTTTTTGAAGAATAAAATCCCACCAAAAGAAACAGATTGGGTGAAAATAGACAGAACAACACAGGAAAGTAAAGAATCAGTGCAAGCGTACTATGAGAGATTGTTGTTGGTTTTTAAACAGTATAGTGGTTATGAGACGCTAAGTGAGAAGGACATGAGTCATTTTGTATATAGGTTTGTGTATGGATTAACACCGGAAATAAGTGAGAGGATTAAACAGCATTTGATAGGGTGGCAGAATAGCACAGTGGACGATGTTTTGAGATATGCTAAGTATTGCAGTGATGAAATTGAGAGTAAACAGCGTAAATTGAAAGAAAAAGCCATGTGGGCACAGGTGAAAGTTGCAGAGAAGCAAGAAGCTCAATTGAATAATACTAGCAGTGAAACAGGACAGTTTAAATCCAGACCTAATATAGGTAAAGGAAAAGGACAAATGAGCATAGATGAGGCAAAGAAAAAGTGGCCATGCCACAATTGCGGAAAGTTAGGGCATTGGAGAAACGAGTGTAAATTTCCTCCTAAACCTAATGTAGAGAATCAAACATTAAATTCACAGGTGCAGAGTGAGGTAGTTACTCAACAAGGTCAGGTGCCACAACCACCACTTCCCAAGAGTGCTAATCAACAGAAGTACAGTGCAGAAACAGGATTCTACGGAGGAGAACAGGTAAAACAGTTGTCACGTGCAGCTGAAATCACACAATATTGGTTACGACAGAGTGAGGTTGAGTCGTATGAAAGCTCATGACGGTGTCTGAAAGAGAGGGGAGAGTGCGTGCTTGGCGCAACTCTAGAGGTAGACCGGTCAGGTCCATTTGTGGATGGAGAAGTGAATGGTGCAAATATAACATTCCTTGTTGACACTGGAGCTACCCGTTCTACTGTTAGGTCAGTGGAAATTCCAAATCTTCCTCTCTCAGGTGAACATATACAAGTGGTTGGAGTTTCCAATCAGCAAATTGAAACGCCTCTTACTAGATTAGTAAAGGTAAGAATTGGTCCATTTAGTGAAATGCACCGATTTGTGGTGTGTGATTGTAGTCCCGTTAATCTTTTAGGACGCAATTTATTGTGTAAGATGAACTGCACAATTTATTGTACTCCAGACGGAATTGCATTTCAGACTCCAGATGAGGATGTACTGTACAAAATGACAATGGTAAATTTGGAACCGGAAGTAAATCATTTGTTTCCTGTATTTGATGCAGAGAAAATCCCAATTGAGTTGAAAGGGACAGTAAAAGAAGAAGTGTGGGACTTGACAGGAGAAGATGTAGGATTAATGAAAGGAGTAGATCCCGTAAAAATTTCAGTAAAAGGAGCGAGTTACCCAAATACGCCCCAGTATAAATTGACGCCAGAAATAATTGAAGGAATAACGCCAGTAATAAATAAAATGATTGAACAAGGGATTCTAAAAGAAATCATGAGTAGTCCATGTAATTAGCCAATAATGAGACTTAAAAAGCCAAATGGAACATATAGAATCGTACAGGATTTAAGAAAGGTAAACAAAATTGTTGTACCTTGTTGCCCAATAGTACCGAACCCTGCCGTAATTCTGTACCAGATTCCACGCGAGGCAGAGTGGTACACTGTGATTGATTTATGTCATGCATTTTTCTCTATTCCATTACATCCAGATAGCCAGCCAATATTTGCGTTTAGGTTTGGAGAGCGTATTTTGGCATGGTGCCGAATTCCTCAGGGGTATACAGAGAGTCCCTCAATCTTTAATCAGATTCTAAAGAAATCATTGGAAGACTTAAAAATGCCAGAAAAGTCAGTAATAGTTCAGTATATTGATGACCTACTGGTGGCATCAAAAACAAAGGAAGCCTGTGTTAATGACACGATTGCTCTGCTGAATCATTTAGCAAAAAGAGGACATAAAGTGTCCCCTTCAAAATTGCAGTTTTGTAAACAAGAAGTCCAGTATTTAGGGCATAAAATTGAGAAAGGAGTACGAAAAGTAACGACAGAGAGAATAAAAATGATTCAAGGAATGAGAGCTCCAATGACACAAAGAGAGGTAAGAATGTTTTTGGGAATGGTTGGTTATTGTCGACAATGGATAAGCGGTTTTTCACTAATTGCTAAACCATTGCAGAAACTGACAAAGAAGGATGTTAAGGATCCTTTTGAAATGAATGATGAAGAAATGAAAGCATTCAAAGAGCTGAAAAAGAAATTGTGTGAGGCTCCAGCATTGGGAATGCCTGACTATGAAAAAGATTTTGAGCTGTTTTGCAGTGAAAGAGATGGATGTACATTTTCAGTTTTGGTACAGAGACATGGAACTATGAAAAGACCAATTGCATATTTTTCAGCTGTTTTAGACCCTGTAGCCAGAGCATTGCCTGGATGTTTGAAAGCAGTTGCTGCTACTTGTGTGAGTCTGGAACAGAGTGAAGGCATAGTGATGGGGTATCCATTGAGAGTGTATGTTCCCCATTCTGTGGAAATTCTTTTGACAAGAACCAAAACACAACACATGACACATAGTCGGCTGACTAGGTATGAAAAGGTAATTTCGAGTGCAGATAATGTGACCATTGACAGATGTATGAATGTGAATCCTTCAACATCATTGCCAGATGAAGAGAATGTGATTGAAATGGATGAAGTAGATCACGATTGTCTGAATGTGCTCGAATACTGTACTAAACCAAGAGCTGATATACGAGATGAGCCTTTGAAAGAATCAGATTATATTCTGTTTGTGGATGGCTCATGTTTGAGAACGCGTGATGGAGTTCTAAGTGCAGCATATGCAGTTTGCACAGTAGCAACTGTTTTGGAAGCATCTTGTCTGAAAGGTGTACGGTCTGCCCAAGTTGCAGAATTAGTAGCTCTGATTCAAGCATGTAAGTTGGGAAGAAATGTACGGGTGACGATTATGACTGACAGTCAGTACGGCTTTGGGGTAGTGCATGACTTTGGTCAGATTTGGTCACAAAGGGGTTTCTTGACGTCTGCAGGGACACCCATAAGGAATGGAGATTTTGTGAAAAAGTTGCTTGAGGCGATACAGCTGCCAAAAGAGATTGCTGTAGTAAAGTGCAATGCACATAAAAATGGGGAAGACTACATTACTGTTGGCAACAAATATGCTGACGAAATGGCACAGTACTGTGCAAAGAATGTGGTTTCTTTAAACAAATGCCGCGAGAGAGAGCGTATTTCTTGTCCATTGCTTTTTACTAACTCAATTGAAACATGGGATGAGGTAAGACAGTTACAAGAAGCTGCAGAAGACGAAGAAAAAGATACTTGGCTAAAAGCAGGATGTAGGAAACATGAAGAAACGGATGTATGGGTTTACAGGGATGAGAGACCAGTTATGCCTGATAGCATGATTTCTGACATGGCACGGATGTACCATGGGCAAGCCCATATTGGGAGAGATTCAATGATCAGACTTTTTAGACAAACATGGTACAATCCAAAATTCAGAGCCATAGCTGAGAGTCTTTGTCAAAGATGTCTAATTTGTCAACAGTTAAATCCAGGAAGGAAGACAGTAGTGAGTCTAGGAAGAATAGGATGAGAAGGGGGTCCTTTTACCAGAATGCAGATGGATTTCATAGAAATGCCACCTTGCAGCAGATTGAGGTATGTCTTAGTGATCGTCTGTTTGTTTTCCCGTTGGGTGGAAGCATATCCAACAAGAAGGAATGACAGTATCACAGTAGCAAAACTTTTGCTGAGAGAATTCATTCCGAGGTATGGTTTTCCAGTCACGATTGAAACAGATAGAGGAACACATTTTCAAAACGAATTAGTTAAACTGGTTTGTGAAGCCCTTAGTATTAAACAGAAATTGCATTGTGCATACAGACCAGAGGCTTCTGGAATAGTAGAGCAAGTGAATGGAACAATAAAGAACAGGTTAGGAAAAATGTGTCAAGCTACAGGACTGAAATGGCCAGATGCTTTGCCATTGGTTCTGATGACAATCAGAAGTATTCCGGAAAGGAAGACTGGACTAAGTCCACATGAAATAATCATGGGACGAGCAATGAGACAAGCACAAGTACCTGTCAACAAGCTACTGACTATAACTGATGATCTAGTACTGGATTATTGCAAAGGATTGGCTGATGTGGTGCGTTCTGTGTTTCATCAGGTTGGACCGGATGCGACCACTCTTGAAAGAAAACCAGCTCACGACTTGAATCCAGGAGATTGGGTTCGAATAAAAGTCCACCGGAGAAGAAACTGTTTGGTTCCTCGCTGGGACGAACCACGACAAGTGATCCTAGTGACGACCACCGCAGTTAAGTGTGCAGGAGTGAAATACTGGGTTCATGCCAGCCACACCATCAGAGTTCCAGAACCTAAAGATCGACCTGTGAGTCGACATCTGGAAATATTAGACAACAGTTCAGCATCAGAAAGAGAAGAAGAGACAAACAGGGTGCCAGAACTTGAAGATCGACCTGAAAGTCGACATCTGGAAGACCTAACTACAAGTGAAACGATAGAAGAAGAAGAAGAAGAAGAAATAGAAGAAATAGCTGAAGTTCCAGAACTTGAAGATCGACCTGTAAGTCGACATCTGGAAATATCTGATACTAGTTCAGAATCTGATACAGAACAGTCTGAAGGAGAAGAAATTTCAAAAACAAAGTGGAATTTTGAAAGCATAAGAGAAGAAACTGAGCCAGAAAACAGTGACAGTGAACAACCAAGTACAAGTTGTGGTAAAATTCCTTCGAAGATAATATTAATAGATGAAGAAGGGAGAGGTTCAGACCAAAGGTTAGAAAAATCGGAAAAACCCCGAGGAGCAGTAGGGACAGATAGTCAAACACAAGAACAGGGAAATTTAGAAGCAGATAGAGAAACTGACACAAAACCGGAAGAACCTCGAGGAGGGACAGAAGTAGGTGAACGAAGGAAGATAAGAAAAGAACCACAAGTAGCTGAAAGCAAAATAATTAGTTTCAAAATAAGAGGAAATAACGAAAAGATTGAAACAGAATCAGAAGAAAGTGGAGAAGAAAGAAGTGAGAAACTAGAGACAAGAAAAAGAAATTGGAAAACAGAAAGAGAGAAAAAAGGAAGTGAAGCAAAAAGGCCAAGAAAAGGAGACAATTGGCCCGACGAAGTAAGAAAATTAAGATACAGAATAGTAAAATTGGATGGAAAGAGTGCTGAACAAGTGAATGAAATAACAAGTCAAAAGGAACAAGGAAAACAAGGTGGAAAACAATTGCAGAAAACTAAAAGAATAAAGAAAGTGAATCAGAAGTACAGATCACCTGAATGGTTGTATCGTGCTCTGACTAGTTACAAAGAAGAATTGAACACTCACGAAAACCCAGAACAAAGAAACCTGATGGGAAAAAGTGAAGTGCAACGAACCTGAAGCAACAAACCTGAAAGTGGTTTCTGTAGATAGTTTACCGGATTTGACAAAACACTGGACTGACAACTATACCGGATGTGACAAAGAAAGAATTCTGAGAAAGAATTAAAGAAAGAACCAAGCAAAGACAAAATTCTGAAAGTACAGAGTGGCAAGCAAGTCGTTTCTGAGGTGTAGTGACACAATTTTCAAAGAAAACAAGTACAAAATGGAGAATATTAGAGATAGAAAATGTAGATGTGAGTTTTTAAAAAGATGGTACAAAATGTGCTGTTTTTGTACAGGATTATTAATAACAGGTTGGGTAGTTTTAGCAATAACTATTCCAATTAGTTTAGCTGTAGAGGAAAAGTCTAATAACACTGAGAAAGAAAAAGGAGCTAACACTCAAGAGCCAGTTATTTTAAGGAGTAGTGCAGAATTACATAAGGACAAATCAATAACAGATTTTTCAAAGAATGTGTTTACTAAATTACTGTATGAGTATGTAGAAACAATGGATGTAAGAGATTGTTATGTTTGTATGCAGTTGCCTGCATCTGTAGCAGAGGGTGTGACTTATCATCACCTCCCTTTGACATATGGAATAACATGTAGTGTATTAGCAAGCTTATTTTATAAAACAGGCAGATTAGAATATTATTGCACTGATGTAGATAGGATTTTTGCAAAGGTTTCTGTAGTTCCCGAGCTTAATAAAATAAAAGAGGGAAAGATATTTGGTGAATATTTCTTAGAAGATAAGATATTAACATTAGATAATATATTTAGGTACAACCTTACCTGTGAGTTAAAGAAAGAAGAAAAAGTATTTCTAGAAATGGTCGAGGAGAGAAGAGTGAAATTTGAAAGAAAAGTAATAGAAGAGACAAAAACACCTCTTTGGGCGTTTGAGGAAGACCATCATGACAAGAAAAAGATAAATGCAGCTATGACTCAACAGGGAAGGTTGTGCATTAGAAGAAATAAGACAAGATATGACAATTATTTTGTGGGTTCCAGTAATTGCCATGACAATTACCAAATTATAGGTGGATGGGGATTCAAAGGGGAAAAGATCCAATATTTCCAGGGATTTATTACGTTTGTGGGAATAGGGCTTATTATAGGTTGCCGGACCATTGGTATGGATCATGTTATTTAGGCCTGGTCTTTCCAAAGATTTTTCATGTGGATAGAAAAGAAAAAGGAACACACAAAATGATGAATACCTTTACACGTAGAAAAAGGGAAAGTTTTTCAGAAATAGTAGGTGATATTTTTGGTGCATTGATACCAGCAGTGGGAATATCTTTAAATGCATTCAGAATTCGGAAATTATCCACAGTAGTAGATCGTTTATCTACAGATACTGCTGGAGGGTTCATAATGGTAAATACCGAGATGGTTGCCATGAGAGCTATGGTGATGCAAAATCGTCTTGCCCTTGACATTCTTTTGGCAAAAGAGGGCGGAGTCTGTGGAATGCTGAAAGTCCAACATTGTTGCACTTACATTCCTGATAAAAGTGAAAATATACAGAAGTATATAACAAATATTACAAATTTGCATAAAGAACTAGTACCACTGGAGGTTGAAAGTGTTTGGGGAAAACTTGGTAAAGGGTTTTCTTCTGTAACGAATTGGTTAACAAGAATGAGTGGATTAATAATAGGGAAAGTTATAATAATAGCAACCATGATAATAATAATACTATTAGTATTGAAGCTTGCAGTAACATGCATAAAGAGACGAAGAATGCAGAAAAAGTTAGAAAAAGAAAATATGATAAACAAAGAGAGAGAGAGAGAAATAGGTGAAATAGAGTTAGAAGAAATAAAAGAGAACCTGTACAAGAAAACAAAGAGACAAGTTGAAAGCGATACAGAAGTATAAAAACTAACAAAAGCAAATGGATAAAAGATATATGCTGTCTGAGAAAATTGTATAACTTGGGTTTGTGTGGTGATGTTAAAAATCACCAAACGGGGGAGTTGATGGAGCAGGGTAAATATAAAAATGTTAACCTCCTAATATTTTCGTATAATAATAATAAACATGTTCGTTCAAGTAAATAACCAACAATGTATGTTTGGGGAAAGGATAACACGCAGTTTTATGTGCAAAGTAATGAACTAATAGTTGTTTATGTTTCTAATATAACATAATATTTTGCGTACTGAAATGATAATAAAATGCATGTTTTTGTGCTTTAAATAAAACGTGTGGTTGCAAAATAAAGCGATGGTAAGTAAGGGACAGCTTTATATGTTGCTTCTGCTAGGTAATACCTAATTGGGGTACGTAGAAAGACGGGAGGGAAACGAAAGGGTTTATATTTCATTGTTTTAATAACATTTTGTTTTCTTTAGAAATAGTGCGCTTAGGCCTGCCGAGCAGCAATATAAAATGGCCGCGAGTTATTAGAGTGCGCAGGAGCGGATGCGACCATGTGATAGAGGAGAGAGGCTGTTGCAAAGAGATGATCACGTGCTGATGCCGAGAGGCTAGGATGAAAGTATGGTCAAGGCTGCTGTGACCCTTCTGAGCAGATGTGTGCCAAGATGATCAGCAAGAAGCGTGAGAAGCCTGGTTGAATCAATAGAAAGAACATTATTATACAATTGTTGCAGAAAAAGAAACAATTTGGACTGATCGAAACGGATGAGCAAGTGCATGAACTGTGGGAAACGATGCTTGCATGGACATTCCTCACGGAACTAGTTAAGACCAGGAAGTTTGATTAGAATGTATAGGGACCTGAGTTTTGGACCAATGAGAATGAATCGCGCCATGTAAGAAGAAACATTTTATGCTGTAAGCTAGAATTAGGGTATAAGAAGACCTACTCTTAGTGGGAGGGGGTTAGAATGCTGCGGGATGCTGCGGGAGATGCTGAAGAAGTTAGATGCTGTAGATGGGAGAGTTTGCGGTTGCTGATGCTGACGAGCTGATGCTGCTGCTGTTATTTTCCTTTTCCAGTTGAGTATGAAATGCCGCTTTAGGAGAACTAGCATTTAACAAGATTTATATTAGAATTATTAGGATTTCCCCGAGAGATAGATAGGTTGATCTATAGAGTCTTTAGTATGATAACTTCATTTTCGATCTAATAAAAGTGTCATGCAATTTACAACTATTCTTATATTGATGATAAACGCAATGATCTGAATAATAAATTAATCTCGAATTTCCTGCATTCAAAACTTTATATAAACTTTACTATTCTTTAAACAAATGACTCAGTGACTTTTCTTTAGCATAATGAGTAATAATGTTTTTGGCAAAAGAGTTCATTGTGATTGAGCTGGTCTTAATCACCATCAACTGATTCCTACTAGTTGGTCCATCGACCAATGAGCGGAATACCTTAAAAGCAAATGAGAAATATTGTGTCTTTATAAAAGAGGTATCCCGTCTCCTTCCAGCAAATCGTTTTCTCCTAGGTTTCATGTCGGAGGAAAATCCAGGGAAATAAATGAGTAAGTGAATGTATATGCGGTGTTATGGGCCCCACCGTATTATGGATATAGTGTGTGTGTGTTAGAGAAATAATTGCACCTGGATGACCCAAAAACATAATAGGAGAAAATATTTTTATTGTAAGCGCTGGATCAGATTTCTTGGTAGCAGAGTTATGGTTACTATAGATTAGTTTGGTGATTATTGATTTTTGATTATAGATTATTGATAAGTTTATGTCTAACACTTTTTGTTGAGTTGCGTTATGTTATATGTAAGTTTTCACGCTTCCGGGAAGTAGGAAGTGGAACACGTGTGGCAAGAGAAGTCGCATGGAATTTTACACTGTCTGAGTTCAATTTGGTAATAACACAGGTTGTGTTATTTAGGGACATTTTGCGTATAAAAGGTGTGTAAGTGAAATAGTGATCGGTTTTCTTGTGAAACTCTGGCCTTAATTCTCAGGAGCAGTATAGTCTCCACATGTGTTTTATCCCCAGAGAAACGGGTTTATCGTTTGCTTGAAAGAAGGGTAAGGTAGAGGGAAGTGCTACTTTATCGACGTAACTGAAAGTTCTGTGGTAGGGTAGAGGTAAGCGCTGCCTACTGGAAAATACAGAATTCTTGTGTGAATGATCAAAGCTATCTTTTCGGTTTAGCGAATCAGACAATGGAAATGTGGATAAAATGTTGTAACTAACAAGAATTGTTGGAAAAGAAATTGCCGATAAATTTTGTAAAGGAGGGGTCAAGAGCAGAAGTGACGTAGACAACAGCCGCGCTGGGATTGGACAGTGCGCTAGTCACATGAGAACAGGAGCGAAGTGACGTAGACAAAAGCCGCGCTGGGATTGGACAGTGCGCCGTAGACAGAAATCGTTGTGATTGGAGCGTTGGTGTGAGTCGCGCTAGCATTGGTTGAAATAACGCATAGGGAACAGAGTTGATTTTGCCGATTGTTGTAGGAGAGAAAGGTTGTGAATCATGACGTACTATGAGTATGGAAAAGAGAAAACGTCTTGGATGTCGAAAGTTAAGAACTTCTTTAAGAAGGACAAAAAGATAGTGACTAGAGAGGGACAAATTATTCCTCCGCCGAAGTCACCAGCTTCACACATGATGCTGAAATATGGATATCATACATGCATTTGGTTAGAAAATTGGACAAAATACACAAAGAACGATGGAGCATTGGCTTTTCCTGAAAATGGTTCATTTAATGTTGCTGTATTACGGAACTTGAGAGAAAAGATGGTAATGTTAGAACCTAGACCTAGACCGACACAGTTTGAAGCTTTAGCGGAATGGGAAGATGAGATGTATGAACGAGAGAGATCCAGAGGATTGAAGAATCATGAGTTTATACCAGGAAGGTTGTGGGGAATAAATCATGAGGACAGAGTAAAACGTTGGAGATACGCTAACATGGCAGGAGGTTTGTTTCCAGCTTTTGCGGTTGAGGAAGAAGCAAAGAGAAAGTGTACTGAGAAAAAGAAACATGTAGTGGTAGAAAAGTATGTGTATGGTGGTAGTGAAACGGATGACGAATTGCTGGAAGATATTTTAAACAGAAATCCACCCCCATACCAACAGACTTCTGTAGTGGTGACACCTAATGCACCGCAAATGGAAACTGAGAGGAATAAAAAACCCGAACGAAGAAATGAAATAAATAGGTCACAAGAAACATTTAAAAATTCACAAAATAATGAGACAGAAAGTGACAATGCAACTGAATTAGCAAAAACGACAAAAGAATTGACAGAGAAAATAAGAGAATTGACAATGAATATGGAAGCTGTAACTGTACCAGTAACGATAGGTCCAGTAATGCCAATTTTTGAAAATCAGAAAATAAATGAACATTCTTTGGTGATTCCCATGAATTCACATGTGCAAAGAAAAAGAGAAGGAATGGAACTGAATAAGGAAGGTACACACAATTCGGCGAGTACGTGTAGACCAAGTCCACCTACAAATTTGACGATAAATGAGAGTGAGATTAGAAGAATGCCTATGGTGACAGAGTCCGCATCAGGAACACCAGAAAGAACCAGTGATTGGATTTAATTAAATAGTACACCTGTAGGTCCGACTCCAGAAGAGCTAAATGAATGGATGAAAGCACTAAAAGCAAAAGAACCAGAAGAAAAACCATTAGATGTAATTAGGTTAAAAATAGACATGGAAGAGTTGATTTTGGGAACAATTGGAACGGAAAAACTAAAGAATTATCAGGATGATGAGATTATGTTTTTGTGTAAGAGTCTTACATGGAGAGCTAGAAATTTACATGACAAATTGGAAGAGATTGCAGGTGAACCAGGAGTGGAATTCGTGAAAGTGAGGACATTGCAGAAACCGTACAGAGTAGATTTTTGTGAGAAAGACATAGAAAATTTGAACACATCAGGAAGACTGACCCAGATAAAAGAACTGATTGTTTTATTGAGAAAGTGGGGTGATGTGGATAGATGGAGAAATAGATGGACAAAGAGGAATGAGAAAACAACAGATAAAGCATCTTTGGCTTTTGCAATGACAGATAAGGAACCAGTTACCAGAGAGTACCCAATGAGAGAAACACCAGGTGGTAGTTATGTGCATGTTCCGTGGACCAGACAGGATATACTGTCATTTACAAATGACTTCCCAAAATTGAGAGAGAAACCAGTAGAATGGTACAGACAAGTGGAGAGATTTGTTAAGGTGTCAAAAGTGCTGTGGATAGATCTAGATGGATTGTTTGACATAGTAGTGCCTGCTGATTTATGGACGGAATGTAAGATTACAATTGATTGGCCAACTGTGGAATATCCAAGGGATGCCAAAACAGGAGCGCCAGGTCCAGAAGTGATGCGGAAATATGATCAGGTAGTTACCTTTTTGAAGAATAAAATTCCACCAAAAGAAACAGATTGGGTGAAAATAGACAGAACAACACAGGAAAGTAAAGAATCAGTGCATGCGTACTATGAGAGATTGTTGTTGGTTTTTAAACAGTATAGTGGTTATGAGACGCTAAGTGAGAAGGACATGAGTCATTTTGTATATAGGTTTGTGTATGGATTAACACCGGAAATAAGTGAGAGGATTAAACAGCATTTGATAGGGTGGCAGAATAGCACAGTGGACGATGTTTTGAGATATGCTAAGTATTGCAGTGATGAAATTGAGAGTAAACAGCGTAAATTGAAAGAAAAAGCCATGTGGGCACAGGTGAAAGTTGCAGAGAAGCAAGAAGCTCAATTGAATAATACTAGCAGTGAAACAGGACAGTTTAAATCCAGACCTAATATAGGTAAAGGAAAAGGACAAATGAGCATAGATGAGGCAAAGAAAAAGTGGCCATGCCACAATTGCGGAAAGTTAGGGCATTGGAGAAACGAGTGTAAATTTCCTCCTAAACCTAATGTAGAAAATCAAACATTAAATTCACAGGTGCAGAGTGAGGTAGTTACTCAACAAGGTCAGGTGCCACAACCACCACTTCCCAAGAGTGCTAATCAACAGAAGTACAGTGCAGAAACAGGATTCTACGGAGGAGAACAGGTAAAACAGTTGTCACGTGCAGCTGAAATCTCACAATATTGGTTACGACAGAGTGAGGATGAGTCGTATGAAAGCTCATGACGGTGTCTGAAAGAGAGGGGAGAGTGCGTGCTTGGCGCAACTCTAGAGGTAGACCAGTCAGGTCCATTTGTGGATGGAGAAGTGAATGGTGCAAATATAACATTCCTTGTTGACACTGGAGCTACCCGTTCTACTGTTAGGTCAGTGGAAATTCCAAATCTTCCTCTCTCAGGTGAACATATACAAGTGGTTGGAGTTTCCAATCAGCAAATTGAAACGCCTCTTACTAGATTAGTAAAGGTAAGAATTGGTCCATTTAGTGAAATGCACCGATTTGTGGTGTGTGATTGTAGTCCCGTTAATCTTTTAGGACGCGATTTATTGTGTAAGATGAACTGCACAATTTATTGTACTCCAGACGGAATTGCATTTCAGACTCCAGATGAGGATGTACTGTACAAAATGACAATGGTAAATTTGGAACCGGAAGTAAATCATTTGTTTCCTGTATTTGATGCAGAGAAAATCCCAATTGAGTTGAAAGGGACAGTAAAAGAAGAAGTGTGGGACTTGACAGGAGAAGATGTAGGATTAATGAAAGGAGTAGATCCCGTAAAAATTTCAGTAAAAGAAGGAGCGAGTTACCCAAATACGCCCCAGTATAAATTGACGCCAGAAATAATTGAAGGAATAACGCCAGTAATAAATAAAATGATTGAACAAGGGATTCTAAAAGAAATCATGAGTAGTCCATGTAATTCGCCAATAATGGGACTTAAAAAGCCAAATGGAACATATAGAATCGTACAGGATTTAAGAAAGGTAAACAAAATTGTTGTACCTTGTTGCCCAATAGTACCGAACCCTGCCGTAATTCTGTACCAGATTCCACGCGAGGCAGAGTGGTACACTGTGATTGATTTATGTCATGCATTTTTCTCTATTCCATTACATCCAGATAGCCAGCCAATATTTGCGTTTAGGTTTGGAGAGCGTATTTTGGCATGGTGCCGAATTCCTCAGGGGTATACAGAGAGTCCCTCAATCTTTAATCAGATTCTAAAGAAATCATTGGAAGACTTAAAAATGCCAGAAAAGTCAGTAATGGTTCAGTATATTGATGACCTACTGGTGGCATCAAAAACAAAGGAAGCCTGTGTTAATGACACGATTGCTCTGCTGAATCATTTAGCAAAAAGAGGACATAAAGTGTCCCCTTCAAAATTGCAGTTTTGTAAACAAGAAGTCCAGTATTTAGGGCATAAAATTGAGAAAGGAGTACGAAAGGTAACGACAGAGAGAATAAAAATGATTCAAGGAATGAGAGCTCCAATGACACAAAGAGAGGTAAGAATGTTTTTGGGAATGGTTGGTTATTGTCGACAATGGATAAGCGGTTTTTCACTAATTGCTAAACCATTGCAGAAACTGACAAAGAAGGATGTTAAGGATCCTTTTGAAATGAATGATGAAGAAATGAAAGCATTCAAAGAGCTGAAAAAGAAATTGTGTGAGGCTCCAGCATTGGGAATGCCTGACTATGAGAAAGATTTTGAGCTGTTTTGCAGTGAAAGAGATGGATGTACATTTTCAGTTTTGGTACAGAGACATGGAACTATGAAAAGACCAATTGCATATTTTTCAGCTGTTTTAGACCCTGTAGCCAGAGCATTGCCTGGATGTTTGAAAGCAGTTGCTGCTACTTGTGTGAGTCTGGAACAGAGTGAAGGCATAGTGATGGGGTATCCATTGAGAGTGTATGTTCCCCATTCTGTGGAAATTCTTTTGACAAGAACCAAAACACAACACATGACACATAGTCGGCTGACTAGGTATGAAAAGGTAATTTTGAGTGCAGATAATGTGACCATTGACAGATGTATGAATGTGAATCCTTCAACATCATTGCCAGATGAAGAGAATGTGATTGAAATGGATGAAGTAGATCACGATTGTCTGAATGTGCTCGAATACTGTACTAAACCAAGAGCTGATATACGAGATGAGCCTTTGAAAGAATCAGATTATATTCTGTTTGTGGATGGCTCATGTTTGAGAACGAGTGATGGAGTTCTAAGTGCAGCATATGCAGTTTGCACAGTAGCAACTGTTTTGGAAGCATCTTGTCTGAAAGGTGTACGGTCTGCCCAAGTTGCAGAATTAGTAGCTCTGATTCAAGCATGTAAGTTGGGAAGAAATGTACGGGTGACGATTATGACTGACAGTCAGTACGGCTTTGGGGTAGTGCATGACTTTGGTCAGATTTGGTCACAAAGGGGTTTCTTGACGTCTGCAGGGACACCCATAAGGAATGGAGATTTTGTGAAAAAGTTGCTTGAGGCGATACAGCTGCCAAAAGAGATTGCTGTAGTAAAGTGCAATGCACATAAAAATGGGGAAGACTACATTACTGTTGGCAACAAATATGCTGACGAAATGGCACAGTACTGTGCAAAGAATGTGGTTTCTTTAAACAAATGCCGCGAGAGAGAGCATATTTCTTGTCCATTGCTTTTTACTAACTCAATTGAAACATGGGATGAGGTAAGACAGTTACAAGAAGCTGCAGAAGACGAAGAAAAAGATACTTGGCTAAAAGCAGGATGTAGGAAACATGAAGAAACGGATGTATGGGTTTACAGGGATGAGAGACCAGTTATGCCTGATAGCATGATTTCTGACATGGCACGGATGTACCATGGGCAAGCCCATATTGGGAGAGATTCAATGATCAGACTTTTTAGACAAACATGGTACAATCCAAAATTCAGAGCCATAGCTGAGAGTCTTTGTCAAAGATGTCTAATTTGTCAACAGTTAAATCCAGGAAGGAAGACAGTAGTGAGTCTAGGAAGAATAGGACGAGAAGGGGGTCCTTTTACCAGAATGCAGATGGATTTCATAGAAATGCCACCTTGCAGCAGATTGAGGTATGTCTTAGTGATCGTCTGTTTGTTTTCCCGTTGGGTGGAAGCATATCCAACAAGAAGGAATGACAGTATCACAGTAGCAAAACTTTTGCTGAGAGAATTCATTCCGAGGTATGGTTTTCCAGTCACGATTGAAACAGATAGAGGAACACATTTTCAAAACGAATTAGTTAAACTGATTTGTGAAGCCCTTAGTATTAAACAGAAATTGCATTGTGCATACAGACCAGAGGCTTCTGGAATAGTAGAGCAAGTGAATGGAACAATAAAGAACAGGTTAGGAAAAATGTGTCAAGCTACAGGACTGAAATGGCCAGATGCTTTGCCATTGGTTCTGATGACAATCAGAAGTATTCCGGAAAGGAAGACTGGACTCAGTCCACATGAAATAATCATGGGACGAGCAATGAGACAAGCACAAGTACCTGTCAACAAGCTACTGACTATAACTGATGATCTAGTACTGGATTATTGCAAAGGATTGGCTGATGTGGTGCGTTCTGTGTTTCATCAGGTTGGACCGGATGCGACCACTCTTGAAAGAAAACCAGCTCACGACTTGAATCCAGGAGATTGGGTTCGAATAAAAGTCCACCGGAGAAGAAACTGTTTGGTTCCTCGCTGGGACGAACCACGACAAGTGATCCTAGTGACGACCACCGCAGTTAAGTGTGCAGGAGTGAAATACTGGGTTCATGCCAGCCACACCATCAGAGTTCCAGAACCTAAAGATCGACCTGTGAGTCGACATCTGGAAATATTAGACAACAGTTCAGCATCAGAAAGAGAAGAAGAGACAAACAGGGTGCCAGAACTTGAAGATCGACCTGAAAGTCGACATCTGGAAGACCTAACTACAAGTGAAACGATAGAAGAAGAAGAAGAAGAAATAGAAGAAATAGCTGAAGTTCCAGAACTTGAAGATCGACCTGTAAGTCGACATCTGGAAATATCTGATACTAGTTCAGAATCTGATACAGAACAGTCAGAAGGAGAAGAAATTTCAAAAACAAAGTGGAATTTTGAAAGCATAAGAGAAGAAACTGAGCCAGAAAACAGTGACAGTGAACAACCAAGTACAAGTTGTGGTAAAATTCCTTCGAAGATAATATTAATAGATGAAGAAGGGAGAGGTTCAGACCAAAGGTTAGAAAAATCGGAAAAACCCCGAGGAGCAGTAGGGACAGATAGTCAAACACAAGAACAGGGAAATTTAGAAGCAGATAGAGAAACTGACACAAAACCGGAAGAACCTCGAGGAGGGACAGAAGTAGGTGAACGAAGGAAGATAAGAAAAGAACCACAAGTAGCTGAAAGCGAAATAATTAGTTTCAAAATAAGAGGAAATAACGAAAAGATTGAAACAGAATCAGAAGAAAGTGGAGAAGAAAGAAGTGAGAAACTAGAGACAAGAAAAAGAAATTGGAAAACAGAAAGAGAGGAAAAAGGAAGTGAAGCAAAAAGGCCGAGAAAAGGAGACAATTGGCCCGACGAAGTAAGAAAATTAAGATACAGAATAGTAAAATTGGATGGAAAGAGTGCTGAACAAGTGAATGAAATAACAAGTCAAAAGGAACAAGGAAAACAAGGTGGAAAACAATTGCAGAAAACTAAAAGAATAAAGAAAGTGAATCAGAAGTACAGATCACCTGAATGGTTGTATCGTGCTCTGACTAGTTACAAAGAAGAATTGAACACTCACGAAAACCCAGAACAAAGAAACCTGATGGGAAAAAGTGAAGTGCAACAAACCTGAAGCAACAAACCTGAAAGTGGTTTCTGTAGATAGTTTACCGGATTTGACAAAACACTGGACTGACAACTATACCGGATGTGACAAAGAAAGAATTCTGAGAAAGAATTAAAGAAAGAACCAAGCAAAGACAAAATTCTGAAAGTACAGAGTGGCAAGCAAGTCGTTTCTGAGGTGTAGTGACACAATTTTCAAAGAAAACAAGTACAAAATGGAGAATATTAGAGATAGAAAATGTAGATGTGAGTTTTTAAAAAGATGGTACAAAATGTGCTGTTTTTGTACAGGATTATTAATAACAGTATGGGTAGTTTTAGCAATAACTATTCCAATTAGTTTAGCTGTAGAGGAAAAGTCTAATAACACTGAGAAAGAAAAAGGAGCTAACACTCAAGAGCCAGTTATTTTAAGGAGTAGTGCAGAATTACATAAGGACAAATCAATAACAGATTTTTCAAAGAATGTGTTTACTAAATTACTGTATGAGTATGTAGAAACAATGGATGTAAGAGATTGTTATGTTTGTATGCAGTTGCCTGCATCTGTAGCAGAGGGTGTGACTTATCATCACCTCCCTTTGACATATGGAATAACATGTAGTGTATTAGCAAGCTTATTTTATAAAACAGGCAGATTAGAATATTATTGCACTGATGTAGATAGGATTTTTGCAAAGGTTTCTGTAGTTCCCGAGCTTAATAAAATAAAAGAGGGAAAGATATTTGGTGAATATTTCTTAGAAGATAAGATATTAACATTAGATAATATATTTAGGTACAACCTTACCTGTGAGTTAAAGAAAGAAGAAAAAGTATTTCTAGAAATGGTCGAGGAGAGAAGAGTGAAATTTGAAAGAAAAGTAATAGAAGAGACAAAAACACCTCTTTGGGCGTTTGAGGAAGACCATCATGACAAGAAAAAGATAAATGCAGCTATGACTCTGGATTGGCCCCAACAGGGAAGGTTGTGCATTAGAAGAAATAAGACAAGATATGACAATTATTTTGTGGGTTCCAGTAATTGCCATGACAATTACCAAATTATAGGTGGATGGGGATTCAAAGGGGAAAAGATCCAATATTTCCAGGGATTTATTACGTTTGTGGGAATAGGGCTTATTATAGGTTGCCGGACCATTGGTATGGATCATGTTATTTAGGCCTGGTCTTTCCAAAGATTTTTCATGTGGATAGAAAAGAAAAAGGAACACACAAAATGATAAATACCTTTACACGTAGAAAAAGGGAAAGTTTTTCAGAAATAGTAGGTGATATTTTTGGTGCATTGATACCAGCAGTGGGAATATCTTTGAATGCATTCAGAATTCGGAAATTATCCACAGTAGTAGATCGTTTATCTACAGATACTGCTGGAGGGTTCATAATGGTAAATACCGAGATGGTTGCCATGAGAGCTATGGTGATGCAAAATCGTCTTGCCCTTGACATTCTTTTGGCAAAAGAGGGCGGAGTCTGTGGAATGCTGAAAGTCCAACATTGTTGCACTTACATTCCTGATAAAAGTGAAAATATACAGAAGTATATAACAAATATTACAAATTTGCATAAAGAACTAGTACCACTGGAGGTTGAAAGTGTTTGGGGAAAACTTGGTAAAGGGTTTTCTTCTGTAACGAATTGGTTAACAAGAATGAGTGGATTAATAATAGGGAAAGTTATAATAATAGCAACCATGATAATAATAATACTATTAGTATTGAAGCTTGCAGTAACATGTATAAAGAGACGAAGAAAGCAGAAAAAGTTAGAAAAAGAAAATATGATAAACAAAGAGAGAGAGAGAGAAATAGGTGAAATAGAGTTAGAAGAAATAAAAGAGAACCTGTACAAGAAAACAAAGAGACAAGTTGAAAGCGATACAGAAGTATAAAAACTAACAAAAGCAAATGGATAAAAGATATATGCTGTCTGAGAAAATTGTATAACTTGGGTTTGTGTGGTGATGTTAAAAATCACCAAAGGGGGAGTTGATGGAGCAGGGTAAATATAAAAATTTTAACCTCCTAATATTTTCGTATAATAATAATAAACATGTTCGTTCAAGTAAATAACCAACAATGTATGTTTGGGGAAAGGATAACACGCAGTTTTATGTGCAAAGTAATGAACTAATAGTTGTTTACGTTTCTAATATAACATAATATTTTGCGTACTGAAATGATAATAAAATGCATGTTTTTGTGCTTTAAATAAAACGTGTGGTTGCAAAATAAAGCGATGGTAAGTAAGGGACAGCTTTATATGTTGCTTTTGCTAGGTAATACCTAATTGGGGTACGTAGAAAGACGGGAGGGAAACGAAAGGGTTTATATTTCATTGTTTTAATAACATTTTGTTTTCTTTAGAAATAGTGCGCTTAGGCCTGCCGAGCAGCAATATAAAATGGCCGCGAGTTATTAGAGTGCGCAGGAGCGGATGCGACCATGTGATAGAGGAGAGAGGCTGTTGCAAAGAGATGATCACGTGCTGATGCCGAGAGGCTAGGATGAAAGTATGGTCAAGGCTGCTGTGACCCTTCTGAGCAGATGTGTGCCAAGATGATCAGCAAGAAGCGTGAGAAGCCTGGTTGAATCAATAGAAAGAACATTATTATACAATTGTTGCAGAAAAAAGAAACAATTTGGACTGATCGAAACGGATGAGCAAGTGCATGAACTGTGGGAAACGATGCTTGCATGGACATTCCTCACGGAACTAGTTAAGACCAGGAAGTTTGATTAGAATGTATAGGGACCTGAGTTTTGGACCAATGAGAATGAATCGCGCCATGTAAGAAGAAACATTTTATGCTGTAAGCTAGAATTAGGGTATAAGAAGACCTACTCTTAGTGGGAGGGGGTTAGAATGCTGCGGGATGCTGCGGGAGATGCTGAAGAAGTTAGATGCTGTAGATGGGAGAGTTTGCGGTTGCTGATGCTGACGAGCTGATGCTGCTGCTGTTATTTTCCTTTTCCAGTTGAGTATGAAATGCCGCTTTAGGAGAACTAGCATTTAACAAGATTTATATTAGAATTATTAGGATTTCCCCGAGAGATAGATAGGTTGATCTATAGAGTCTTTAGTATGATAACTTCATTTTCGATCTAATAAAAGTGTCATGCAATTTACAACTATTCTTATATTGATGATAAACGCAATGATCTGAATAATAAATTAATCTCGAATTTCCTGCATTCAAAACTTTATATAAACTTTACTATTCTTTAAACAAATGACTCAGTGACTTTTCTTTAACATAATGAGTAATAATGTTTTTGGCAAAAGAGTTCATTGTGATTGAGCTGGTCTTAATCACCATCAACTGATTCCTACTAGTTGGTCCATCGACCAATGAGCGGAATACCTTAAAAGCAAATGAGAAATATTGTGTCTTTATAAAAGAGGTATCCCGTCTCCTTCCAGCAAATCGTTTTCTCCTAGGTTTCATGTCGGAGGAAAATCCAGGGAAATAAATGAGTAAGTGAATGTATATGCGGTGTTATGGGCCCCACCGTATTATTGATATAGTGTGTGTGTGTTAGAGAAATAATTGCACCTGGATGACCCAAAAACATAATAGGAGAAAATATTTTTATTGTAAGCGCTGGATCAGATTTCTTGGTAGCAGAGTTATGGTTACTATAGATTAGTTTGGCGATTATTGATTTTTGATTATAGATTATTGATAAGTTTATGTCTAACACTTTTTGTTGAGTTGCGTTATGTTATATGTAAGTTTTCACGCTTCCGGGAAGTAGGAAGTGGAACACGTGTGGCAAGAGAAGTCGCATGGAATTTTACACTGTCTGAGTTCAATTTGGTAATAACACAGGTTGTGTTATTAAGGGACATTTTGCGTATAAAAGGTGTGTAAGTGAAATAGTGATCGGTTTTCTTGTGAAACTCTGGCCTTAATTCTCAGGAGCAGTATAGTCTCCACATGTGTTTTATCCCCAGAGAAACGGGTTTATCGTTTGCTTGAAAGAAGGGTAAGGTAGAGGGAAGTGCTACTTTATCGACGTAACTGAAAGTTCTGTGGTAGGGTAGAGGTAAGCGCTGCCTACTGGAAAATACAGAATTCTTGTGTGAATGATCAAAGCTATCTTTTCGGTTTAGCGAATCAGACAATGGAAATGTGGATAAAATGTTGTAACTAACAAGAATTGTTGGAAAAGAAATTGCCGATAAAGTTTGTAAAGGAGGGGTCAAGAGCAGAAGTGACGTAGACAACAGCCGCGCTGGGATTGGACAGTGCGCTAGTCACATGAGAACAGGAGCGAAGTGACGTAGACAAAAGCCGCGCTGGGATTGGACAGTGCGCCGTAGACAGAAATCGTTGTGATTGGAGCATTGGTGTGAGTCGCGCTAACATTGGTTGAAATAACGCATAGGGAACAGAGTTGTTTTTGCCGATTATTGTAGGAGAGAAAGGTTGTGAATAATGACGTACTATGAGTATGGAAAAGAGAAAACGTCTTGGATGTCGAAAGTTAAGAACTTTTTTAAGAAGGACAAAAAGATAGTGACTAGAGAGGGACAAATTATTCCTCCGCCGAAGTCACCAGCTTCACACATGATGCTGAAATATGGATATCATACATGCATTTGGTTAGAAAATTGGACAAAATACACAAAGAACGACGGAGCATTGGCTTTTCCTGAAAATGGTTCATTTAATGTTGCTGTATTACGGAACTTGAGAGAAAAGATGGTAATGTTAGAACCTAGACCTAGACCGACACAGTTTGAAGCTTTAGCGGAATGGGAAGATGAGATGTATGAACGAGAGAGATCCAGAGGATTGAAGAATCATGAGTTTATACCAGGAAGGTTGTGGGGAATAAATCATGAGGACAGAGTAAAACGTTGGAGATACGCTAACATGGCAGGAGGTTTGTTTCCAGCTTTTGCAGTTGAGGAAGAAGCAAAGAGAAAGTGTACTGAGAAAAAGAAACATGTAGTGGTAGAAAAGTATGTGTATGGTGGTAGTGAAACGGATGACAAATTGCTGGAAGATATTTTAAACAGAAATCCACCCCCATACCAACAGACTTCTGTAGTGGTGACACCTAATGCACCGCAAATGGAAACTGAGAGGAATAAAAAACCCGAACGAAGAAATGAAATAAATAGGTCACAAGAAACATTTAAAAATTCACAAAATAATGAGACAGAAAGTGACAATGCAACTGAATTAGCAAAAACGACAAAAGAATTGACAGAGAAAATAAGAGAATTGACAATGAATATGGAAGCTGTAACTGTACCAGTAACGATAGGTCCAGTAATGCCAATTTTTGAAAATCAGAAAATAAATGAACATTCTTTGGTGATTCCCATGAATTCACATGTGCAAAGAAAAAGAGAAGGAATGGAACTGAATAAGGAAGGTACACACAATTCGAGCGAGTACGTGTAGACCAAGTCCACCTACAAATTTGACGATAAATGAGAGTGAGATTAGAAGAATGCCTATGGTGACAGAGTCCGCATCAGGAACACCAGAAAGAACCAGTGATTGGATTTAATTAAATAGTACACCTGTAGGTCCGACTCCAGAAGAGCTAAATGAATGGATGAAAGCACTAAAAGCAAAAGAACCAGAAGAAAAACCATTAGATGTAATTAGGTTAAAAATAGACATGGAAGAGTTGATTTTGGGAACAATTGGAACGGAAAAACTAAAGAATTATCAGGATGATGAGATTATGTTTTTGTGTAAGAGTCTTACATGGAGAGCTAGAAATTTACATGACAAATTGGAAGAGATTGCAGGTGAACCAGGAGTGGAATTCGTGAAAGTGAGGACATTGCAGAAACCGTACAGAGTAGATTTTTGTGAGAAAGACATAGAAAATTTGAACACATCAGGAAGACTGACCCAGATAAAAGAACTGATTGTTTTATTGAGAAAGTGGGGTGATGTGGATAGATGGAGAAATAGATGGACAAAGAGGAATGAGAAAACAACAGATAAAGCATCTTTGGCTTTTGCAATGACAGATAAGGAACCAGTTACCAGAGAGTACCCAATGAGAGAAACACCAGGTGGTAGTTATGTGCATGTTCCGTGGACCAGACAGGATATACTGTCATTTACAAATGACTTCCCAAAATTGAGAGAGAAACCAGTAGAATGGTACAGACAAGTGGAGAGATTTGTTAAGGTGTCAAAAGTGCTGTGGATAGATCTAGATGGATTGTTTGACATAGTAGTGCCTGCTGATTTATGGACGGAATGTAAGATTACAATTGATTGGCCAACTGTGGAATATCCAAGGGATGCCAAAACAGGAGCGCCAGGTCCAGAAGTGATGCGGAAATATGATCAGGTAGTTACCTTTTTGAAGAATAAAATCCCACCAAAAGAAACAGATTGGGTGAAAATAGACAGAACAACACAGGAAAGTAAAGAATCAGTGCATGCGTACTATGAGAGATTGTTGTTGGTTTTTAAACAGTATTATGGTTATGAGACGCTAAGTGAGAAGGACATGAGTCATTTTGTATATAGGTTTGTGTATGGATTAACACCGGAAATAAGTGAGAGGATTAAACAGCATTTGATAGGGTGGCAGAATAGCACAGTGGACGATGTTTTGAGATATGCTAAGTATTGCAGTGATGAAATTGAGAGTAAACAGCGTAAATTGAAAGAAAAAGCCATGTGGGCACAGGTGAAAGTTGCAGAGAAGCAAGAAGCTCAATTGAATAATACTAGCAGTGAAACAGGACAGTTTAAATCCAGACCTAATATAGGTAAAGGAAAAGGACAAATGAGCATAGATGAGGCAAAGAAAAAGTGGCCATGCCACTATTGCGGAAAGTTAGGGCATTGGAGAAACGAGTGTAAATTTCCTCCCAAACCTAATGTAGAAAATCAAACATTAAATTCACAGGTCCAGAGTGAGGTAGTTACTCAACAAGGTCAGGTGCCACAACCACCACTTCCCAAGAGTGCTAATCAACAGAAGTACAGTGCAGAAACAGGATTCTACGGAGGAGAACAGGTAAAACAGTTGTCACGTGCAGCTGAAATCTCACAATATTGGTTACGACAGAGTGAGGATGAGTCGTATGAAAGCTCATGACGGTGTCTGAAAGAGAGGGGAGAGTGCGTGCTTGGCGCAACTCTAGAGGTAGACCAGTCAGGTCCATTTGTGGATGGAGAAGTGAATGGTGCAAATATAACATTCCTTGTTGACACTGGAGCTACCCGTTCTACTGTTAGGTCAGTGGAAATTCCAAATCTTCCTCTCTCAGGTGAACATATACAAGTGGTTGGAGTTTCCAATCAGCAAATTGAAACGCCTCTTACTAGATTAGTAAAGGTAAGAATTGGTCCATTTAGTGAAATGCACCGATTTGTGGTGTGTGATTGTAGTCCCGTTAATCTTTTAGGACGCGATTTATTGTGTAAGATGAACTGCACAATTTATTGTACTCCAGACGGAATTGCATTTCAGACTCCAGATGAGGATGTACTGTACAAAATGACAATGGTAAATTTGGAACCGGAAGTAAATCATTTGTTTCCTGTATTTGATGCAGAGAAAATCCCAATTGAGTTGAAAGGGACAGTAAAAGAAGAAGTGTGGGACTTGACAGGAGAAGATGTAGGATTAATGAAAGGAGTAGATCCCGTAAAAATTTCAGTAAAAGAAGGAGCGAGTTACCCAAATACGCCCCAGTATAAATTGACGCCAGAAATAATTGAAGGAATAACGCCAGTAATAAATAAAATGATTGAACAAGGGATTCTAAAAGAAATCATGAGTAGTCCATGTAATTCGCCAATAATGGGACTTAAAAAGCCAAATGGAACACATAGAATCGTACAGGATTTAAGAAAGGTAAACAAAATTGTTGTACCTTGTTGCCCAATAGTACCGAACCCTGCCGTAATTCTGTACCAGATTCCACGCGAGGCAGAGTGGTACACTGTGATTGATTTATGTCATGCATTTTTCTCTATTCCATTACATCCAGATAGCCAGCCAATATTTGCGTTTAGGTTTGGAGAGCGTATTTTGGCATGGTGCCGAATTCCTCAGGGGTATACAGAGAGTCCCTCAATCTTTAATCAGATTCTAAAGAAATCATTGGAAGACTTAAAAATGCCAGAAAAGTCAGTAATGGTTCAGTATATTGATGACCTACTGGTGGCATCAAAAACAAAGGAAGCCTGTGTTAATGACACGATTGCTCTGCTGAATCATTTAGCAAAAAGAGGACATAAAGTGTCCCCTTCAAAATTGCAGTTTTGTAAACAAGAAGTCCAGAATTTAGGGCATAAAATTGAGAAAGGAGTACGAAAAGTAACGACAGAGAGAATAAAAATGATTCAAGGAATGAGAGCTCCAATGACACAAAGAGAGGTAAGAATGTTTTTGGGAATGGTTGGTTATTGTCGACAATGGATAAGCGGTTTTTCACTAATTGCTAAACCATTGCAGAAACTGACAAAGAAGGATGTTAAGGATCCTTTTGAAATGAATGATGAAGAAATGAAAGCATTCAAAGAGCTGAAAAAGAAATTGTGTGAGGCTCCAGCATTGGGAATGCCTGACTATGAAAAAGATTTTGAGCTGTTTTGCAGTGAAAGAGATGGATGTACATTTTCAGTTTTGGTACAGAGACATGGGACTATGAAAAGACCAATTGCATATTTTTCAGCTGTTTTAGACCCTGTAGCCAGAGCATTGCCTGGATGTTTGAAAGCAGTTGCTGCTACTTGTGTGAGTCTGGAACAGAGTGAAGGCATAGTGATGGGGTATCCATTGAGAGTGTATGTTCCCCATTCTGTGGAAATTCTTTTGACAAGAACCAAAACACAACACATGACACATAGTCGGCTGACTAGATATGAAAAGGTAATTTTGAGTGCAGATAATGTGACCATTGACAGATGTATGAATGTGAATCCTTCAACATCATTGCCAGATGAAGAGAATGTGATTGAAATGGATTAAGTAGATCACGATTGTCTGAATGTGCTCGAATACTGTACTAAACCAAGAGCTGATATACGAGATGAGCCTTTGAAAGAATCAGATTATATTCTGTTTGTGGATGGCTCATGTTTGAGAACGAGTGATGGAGTTCTAAGTGCAGCATATGCAGTTTGCACAGTAGCAACTGTTTTGGAAGCATCTTGTCTGAAAGGTGTACGGTCTGCCCAAGTTGCAGAATTAGTAGCTCTGATTCAAGCATGTAAGTTGGGAAGAAATGTACGGGTGACGATTATGACTGACAGTCAGTACGGCTTTGGGGTAGTGCATGACTTTGGTCAGATTTGGTCACAAAGGGGTTTCTTGACGTCTGCAGGGACACCCATAAGGAATGGAGATTTTGTGAAAAAGTTGCTTGAGGCGATACAGCTGCCAAAAGAGATTGCTGTAGTAAAGTGCAATGCACATAAAAATGGGGAAGACTACATTACTGTTGGCAACAAATATGCTGACGAAATGGCACAGTACTGTGCAAAGAATGTGGTTTCTTTAAACAAATGCCGCGAGAGAGAGCATATTTCTTGTCCATTGCTTTTTACTAACTCAATTGAAACATGGGATGAGGTAAGACAGTTACAAGAAGCTGCAGAAGACGAAGAAAAAGATACTTGGCTAAAAGCAGGATGTAGGAAACATGAAGAAACGGATGTATGGGTTTACAGGGATGAGAGACCAGTTATGCCTGATAGCATGATTTCTGACATGGCACGGATGTACCATGGGCAAGCCCATATTGGGAGAGATTCAATGATCAGACTTTTTAGACAAACATGGTACAATCCAAAATTCAGAGCCATAGCTGAGAGTCTTTGTCAAAGATGTCTAATTTGTCAACAGCTAAATCCAGGAAGGAAGACAGTAGTGAGTCTAGGAAGAATAGGACGAGAAGGGGGTCCTTTTACCAGAATGCAGATGGATTTCATAGAAATTCCACCTTGCAGCAGATTGAGGTATGTCTTAGTGATCGTCTGTTTGTTTTCCCGTTGGGTGGAAGCATATCCAACAAGAAGGAATGACAGTATCACAGTAGCAAAACTTTTGCTGAGAGAATTCATTCCGAGGTATGGTTTTCCAGTCACGATTGAAACAGATAGAGGAACACATTTTCAAAACGAATTAGTTAAACTGATTTGTGAAGCCCTTAGTATTAAACAGAAATTGCATTGTGCATACAGACCAGAGGCTTCTGGAATAGTAGAGCAAGTGAATGGAACAATAAAGAACAGGTTAGGAAAAATGTGTCAAGCTACAGGACTGAAATGGCCAGATGCTTTGCCATTGGTTCTGATGACAATCAGAAGTATTCCGGAAAGGAAGACTGGACTCAGTCCACATGAAATAATCATGGGACGAGCAATGAGACAAGCACAAGTACCTGTCAACAAGCTACTGACTATAACTGATGATCTAGTACTGGATTATTGCAAAGGATTGGCTGATGTGGTGCGTTCTGTGTTTCATCAGGTTGGACCGGATCCGACCACTCTTGAAAGAAAACCAGCTCACGACTTGAATCCAGGATATTGGGTTCGAATAAAAGTCCACCGGAGAAGAAACTGTTTGGTTCCTCGCTGGGACGAACCACGACAAGTGATCCTAGTGACGACCACCGCAGTTAAGTGTGCAGGAGTGAAATACTGGGTTCATGCCAGCCACACCATCAGAGTTCCAGAACCTAAAGATCGACCTGTGAGTCGACATCTGGAAATATTAGACAACAGTTCAGCATCAGAAAGAGAAGAAGAGACAAACAGGGTGCCAGAACTTGAAGATCGACCTGAAAGTCGACATCTGGAAGACCTAACTACAAGTGAAACGATAGAGAAGAAGAAGAAGAAATAGAAGAAATAGCTGAAGTTCCAGAACTTGAAGATCGACCTGTAAGTCGACATCTGGAAATATCTGATACTAGTTCAGAATCTGATACAGAACAGTCAGAAGGAGAAGAAATTTCAAAAACAAAGTGGAATTTTGAAAGCATAAGAGAAGAAACTGAGCCAGAAAACAGTGACAGTGAACAACCAAGTACAAGTTGTGGTAAAATTCCTTCGAAGATAATATTAATAGATGAAGAAGGGAGAGGTTCAGACCAAAGAGTTAGAAAAATCGGAAAAACCCCGAGGAGCAGTAGGGACAGATAGTCAAACACAAGAACAGGGAAATTTAGAAGCAGATAGAGAAACTGACACAAAACCGGAAGAACCTCGAGGAGGGACAGAAGTAGGTGAACGAAGGAAGATAAGAAAAGAACCACAAGTAGCTGAAAGCAAAATAATTAGTTTCAAAATAAGAGGAAATAACGAAAAGATTGAAACAGAATCAGAAGAAAGTGGAGAAGAAAGAAGTGAGAAACTAGAGACAAGAAAAAGAAATTGGAAAACAGAAAGAGAGGAAAAAGGAAGTGAAGCAAAAAGGCCGAGAAAAGGAGACAATTGGCCCGACGAAGTAAGAAAATTAAGATACAGAATAGTAAAATTGGATGGAAAGAGTGCTGAACAAGTGAATGAAATAACAAGTCAAAAGGAACAAGGAAAACAAGGTGGAAAACAATTGCAGAAAACTAAAAGAATAAAGAAAGTGAATCAGAAGTACAGATCACCTGAATGGTTGTATCGTGCTCTGACTAGTTACAAAGAAGAATTGAACACTCACGAAAACCCAGAACAAAGAAACCTGATGGGAAAAAGTGAAGTGCAACGAACCTGAAGCAACAAACCTGAAAGTGGTTTCTGTAGATAGTTTACCGGATTTGACAAAACACTGGACTGACAACTATACCGGATGTGACAAAGAAAGAATTCTGAGAAAGAATTAAAGAAAGAACCAAGCAAAGACAAAATTCTGAAAGTACAGAGTGGCAAGCAAGTCGTTTCTGAGGTGTAGTGACACCATTTTCAAAGAAAACAAGTACAAAATGGAGAATATTAGAGATAGAAAATGTAGATGTGAGTTTTTAAAAAGATGGTACAAAATGTGCTGTTTTTGTACAGGATTATTAATAACAGTATGGGTAATTTTAGCAATAACTATTCCAATTAGTTTAGCTGTAGAGGAAAAGTCTAATAACACTGAGAAAGAAAAAGGAGCTAACACTCAAGAGCCAGTTATTTTAAGGAGTAGTGCAGAATTACATAAGGACAAATCAATAACAGATTTTTCAAAGAATGTGTTTACTAAATTACTGTATGAGTATGTAGAAACAATGGATGTAAGAGATTGTTATGTTTGTATGCAGTTGCCTGCATCTGTAGCAGAGGGTGTGACTTATCATCACCTCCCTTTGACATATGGAATAACATGTAGTGTATTAGCAAGCTTATTTTATAAAACAGGCAGATTAGAATATTATTGCACTGATGTAGATAGGATTTTTGCAAAGGTTTCTGTAGTTCCCGAGCTTAATAAAATAAAAGAGGGAAAGATATTTGGTGAATATTTCTTAGAAGATAAGATATTAACATTAGATAATATATTTAGGTACAACCTTACCTGTGAGTTAAAGAAAGAAGAAAAAGTATTTCTAGAAATGGTCGAGGAGAGAAGAGTGAAATTTGAAAGAAAAGTAATAGAAGAGACAAAAACACCTCTTTGGGCGTTTGAGGAAGACCATCATGACAAGAAAAAGATAAATGCAGCTATGACTCTGGATTGGCCCCAACAGGGAAGGTTGTGCATTAGAAGAAATAAGACAAGATATGACAATTATTTTGTGGGTTCCAGTAATTGCCATGACAATTACCAAATTATAGGTGGATGGGGATTCAAAGGGGAAAAGATCCAATATTTCCAGGGATTTATTACGTTTGTGGGAATAGGGCTTATTATAGGTTGCCGGACCATTGGTATGGATCATGTTATTTAGGCCTGGTCTTTCCAAAGATTTTTCATGTGGATAGAAAAGAAAAAGGAACACACAAAATGATGAATACCTTTACACGTGGAAAAAGGGAACGTTTTTCAGAAATAGTAGGTGATATTTTTGGTGCATTGATACCAGCAGTGGGAATATCTTTAAATGCATTCAGAATTCGGAAATTATCCACAGTAGTAGATCGTTTATCTACAGATACTGCTGGAGGGTTCATAATGGTAAATACCGAGATGGTTGCCATGAGAGCTATGGTGATGCAAAATCGTCTTGCCCTTGACATTCTTTTGGCAAAAGAGGGCGGAGTCTGTGGAATGCTGAAAGTCCAACATTGTTGCACTTACATTCCTGATAAAAGTGAAAATATACAGAAGTATATAACAAATATTACAAATTTGCATAAAGAACTAGTACCACTGGAGGTTGAAAGTGTTTGGGGAAAACTTGGTAAAGGGTTTTCTTCTGTAACGAATTGGTTAACAAGAATGAGTGGATTAATAATAGGGAAAGTTATAATAATAGCAACCATGATAATAATAATACTATTAGTATTGAAGCTTGCAGTAACATGTATAAAGAGACGAAGAAAGCAGAAAAAGTTAGAAAAAGAAAATATGATAAACAAAGAGAGAGAGAGAGAAATAGGTGAAATAGAGTTAGAAGAAATAAAAGAGAACCTGTACAAGAAAACAAAGAGACAAGTTGAAAGCGATACAGAAGTATAAAAACTAACAAAAGCAAATGGATAAAAGATATATGCTGTCTGAGAAAATTGTATAACTTGGGTTTGTGTGGTGATGTTAAAAATCACCAAAGGGGGAGTTGATGGAGCAGGGTAAATATAAAAATGTTAACCTCCTAATATTTTCGTATAATAATAATAAACATGTTCGTTCAAGTAAATAACCAACAATGTATGTTTGGGGAAAGGATAACACGCAGTTTTATGTGCAAAGTAATGAACTAATAGTTGTTTACGTTTCTAATATAACATAATATTTTGCGTACTGAAATGATAATAAAATGCATGTTTTTGTGCTTTAAATAAAACGTGTGGTTGCAAAATAAAGCGATGGTAAGTAAGGGACAGCTTTATATGTTGCTTTTGCTAGGTAATACCTAATTGGGGTACGTAGAAAGACGGGAGGGAAACGAAAGGGTTTATATTTCATTGTTTTAATAACATTTTGTTTTCTTTAGAAATAGTGCGCTTAGGCCTGCCGAGCAGCAATATAAAATGGCCGCGAGTTATTAGAGTGCGCAGGAGCGGATGCGACCATGTGATAGAGGAGAGAGGCTGTTGCAAAGAGATGATCACGTGCTGATGCCGAGAGGCTAGGATGAAAGTATGGTCAAGGCTGCTGTGACCCTTCTGAGCAGATGTGTGCCAAGATGATCAGCAAGAAGCGTGAGAAGCCTGGTTGAATCAATAGAAAGAACATTATTATACAATTGTTGCAGAAAAAAGAAACAATTTGGACTGATCGAAACGGATGAGCAAGTGCATGAACTGTGGGAAACGATGCTTGCATGGACATTCCTCACGGAACTAGTTAAGACCAGGAAGTTTGATTAGAATGTATAGGGACCTGAGTTTTGGACCAATGAGAATGAATCGCGCCATGTAAGAAGAAACATTTTATGCTGTAAGCTAGAATTAGGGTATAAGAAGACCTACTCTTAGTGGGAGGGGGTTAGAATGCTGCGGGATGCTGCGGGAGATGCTGAAGAAGTTAGATGCTGTAGATGGGAGAGTTTGCGGTTGCTGATGCTGACGAGCTGATGCTGCTGCTGTTATTTTCCTTTTCCAGTTGAGTATGAAATGCCGCTTTAGGAGAACTAGCATTTAACAAGATTTATATTAGAATTATTAGGATTTTCCCGAGAGATAGATAGGTTGATCTATAGAGTCTTTAGTATGATAACTTCATTTTCGGTCTAATAAAAGTGTCATGCAATTTACAACTATTCTTATATTGATGATAAACGCAATGATCTGAATAATAAATTAATCTCGAATTTCCTGCATTCAAAACTTTATATAAACTTTACTATTCTTTAAACAAATGACTCAGTGACTTTTCTTTAACATAATGAGTAATAATGTTTTTGGCAAAAGAGTTCATTGTGATTGAGCTGGTCTTAATCACCATCAACTGATTCCTACTAGTTGGTCCATCGACCAATGAGCGGAATACCTTAAAAGCAAATGAGAAATATTGTGTCTTTATAAAAGAGGTATCCCGTCTCCTTCCAGCAAATCGTTTTCTCCTAGGTTTCATGTCGGAGGAAAATCCAGGGAAATAAATGAGTAAGTGAATGTATATGCGGTGTTATGGGCCCCACCGTATTATTGATATAGTGTGTGTGTGTTAGAGAAATAATTGCACCTGGATGACCCAAAAACATAATAGGAGAAAATATTTTTATTGTAAGCGCTGGATCAGATTTCTTGGTAGCAGAGTTATGGTTACTATAGATTAGTTTGGCGATTATTGATTTTTGATTATAGATTATTGATAAGTTTATGTCTAACACTTTTTGTTGAGTTGCGTTATGTTATATGTAAGTTTTCACGCTTCCGGGAAGTAGGAAGTGGAACACGTGTGGCAAGAGAAGTCGCATGGAATTTTACACTGTCTGAGTTCAATTTGGTAATAACACAGGTTGTGTTATTAAGGGACATTTTGCGTATAAAAGGTGTGTAAGTGAAATAGTGATCGGTTTTCTTGTGAAACTCTGGCCTTAATTCTCAGGAGCAGTATAGTCTCCACATGTGTTTTATCCCCAGAGAAACGGGTTTATCGTTTGCTTGAAAGAAGGGTAAGGTAGAGGGAAGTGCTACTTTATCGACGTAACTGAAAGTTCTGTGGTAGGGTAGAGGTAAGCGCTTCCTACTGGAAAATACAGAATTCTTGTGTGAATGATCAAAGCTATCTTTTCGGTTTAGCGAATCAGACAATGGAAATGTGGATAAAATGTTGTAACTAACAAGAATTGTTGGAAAAGAAATTGCCGATAAATTTTGTAAAGGAGGGGTCAAGAGCAGAAGTGACGTAGACAACAGCCGCGCTGGGATTGGACAGTGCACTAGTCACATGAGAACAGGAGCGAAGTGACGTAGACAAAAGCCGCGCTGGGATTGGACAGTGCGCCGTAGACAGAAATCGTTGTGATTGGAGCGTTGGTGTGAGTCGCGCTAACATTGGTTGAAATAACGCATAGGGAACAGAGTTGTTTTTGCCGATTATTGTAGGAGAGAAAGGTTGTGAATAATGACGTACTATGAGTATGGAAAAGAGAAAACGTCTTGGATGTCGAAAGTTAAGAACTTTTTTAAGAAGGACAAAAAGATAGTGACTAGAGAGGGACAAATTATTCCTCCGCCGAAGTCACCAGCTTCACACATGATGCTGAAATATGGATATCATACATGCATTTGGTTAGAAAATTGGACAAAATACACAAAGAACGACGGAGCATTGGCTTTTCCTGAAAATGGTTCATTTAATGTTGCTGTATTACGGAACTTGAGAGAAAAGATGGTAATGTTAGAACCTAGACCTAGACCGACACAGTTTG
The DNA here is from genome assembly GCA_963921515.1 of Calotriton arnoldi. NCBI lineage: Eukaryota > Metazoa > Chordata > Amphibia > Caudata > Salamandridae > Calotriton > Calotriton arnoldi. Next base: position 644,462 of record CAWUFW010003238.1, read on the forward strand.
AAGCTTTAGCGGAATGGGAAGATGAGATGTATGAACGAGAGAGATCCAGAGGATTGAAGAATCATGAGTTTATACCAGGAAGGTTGTGGGGAATAAATCATGAGGACAGAGTAAAACGTTGGAGATACGCTAACATGGCAGGAGGTTTGTTTCCAGCTTTTGCAGTTGAGGAAGAAGCAAAGAGAAAGTGTACTGAGAAAAAGAAACATGTAGTGGTAGAAAAGTATGTGTATGGTGGTAGTGAAACGGATGACAAATTGCTGGAAGATATTTTAAACAGAAATCCACCCCCATACCAACAGACTTCTGTAGTGGTGACACCTAATGCACCGCAAATGGAAACTGAGAGGAATAAAAAACCCGAACGAAGAAATGAAATAAATAGGTCACAAGAAACATTTAAAAATTCACAAAATAATGAGACAGAAAGTGACAATGCAACTGAATTAGCAAAAACGACAAAAGAATTGACAGAGAAAATAAGAGAATTGACAATGAATATGGAAGCTGTAACTGTACCAGTAACGATAGGTCCAGTAATGCCAATTTTTGAAAATCAGAAAATAAATGAACATTCTTTGGTGATTCCCATGAATTCACATGTGCAAAGAAAAAGAGAAGGAATGGAACTGAATAAGGAAGGTACACACAATTCGGCGAGTACGTGTAGACCAAGTCCACCTACAAATTTGACGATAAATGAGAGTGAGATTAGAAGAATGCCTATGGTGACAGAGTCCGCATCAGGAACACCAGAAAGAACCAGTGATTGGATTTAATTAAATAGTACACCTGTAGGTCCGACTCCAGAAGAGCTAAATGAATGGATGAAAGCACTAAAAGCAAAAGAACCAGAAGAAAAACCATTAGATGTAATTAGGTTAAAAATAGACATGGAAGAGTTGATTTTGGGAACAATTGGAACGGAAAAACTAAAGAATTATCAGGATGATGAGATTATGTTTTTGTGTAAGAGTCTTACATGGAGAGCTAGAAATTTACATGACAAATTGGAAGAGATTGCAGGTGAACCAGGAGTGGAATTCGTGAAAGTGAGGACATTGCAGAAACCGTACAGAGTAGATTTTTGTGAGAAAGACATAGAAAATTTGAACACATCAGGAAGACTGACCCAGATAAAAGAACTGATTGTTTTATTGAGAAAGTGGGGTGATGTGGATAGATGGAGAAATAGATGGACAAAGAGGAATGAGAAAACAACAGATAAAGCATCTTTGGCTTTTGCAATGACAGATAAGGAACCAGTTACCAGAGAGTACCCAATGAGAGAAACACCAGGTGGTAGTTATGTGCATGTTCCGTGGACCAGACAGGATATACTGTCATTTACAAATGACTTCCCAAAATTGAGAGAGAAACCAGTAGAATGGTACAGACAAGTGGAGAGATTTGTTAAGGTGTCAAAAGTGCTGTGGATAGATCTAGATGGATTGTTTGACATAGTAGTGCCTGCTGATTTATGGACGGAATGTAAGATTACAATTGATTGGCCAACTGTGGAATATCCAAGGGATGCCAAAACAGGAGCGCCAGGTCCAGAAGTGATGCGGAAATATGATCAGGTAGTTACCTTTTTGAAGAATAAAATCCCACCAAAAGAAACAGATTGGGGAAAATAGACAGAACAACACAGGAAAGTAAAGAATCAGTGCATGCGTACTATGAGAGATTGTTGTTGGTTTTTAAACAGTATAGTGGTTATGAGACGCTAAGTGAGAAGGACATGAGTCATTTTGTATATAGGTTTGTGTATGGATTAACACCGGAAATAAGTGAGAGGATTAAACAGCATTTGATAGGGTGGCAGAATAGCACAGTGGACGATGTTTTGAGATATGCTAAGTATTGCAGTGATGAAATTGAGAGTAAACAGCGTAAATTGAAAGAAAAAGCCATGTGGGCACAGGTGAAAGTTGCAGAGAAGCAAGAAGCTCAATTGAATAATACTAGCAGTGAAACAGGACAGTTTAAATCCAGACCTAATATAGGTAAAGGAAAAGGACAAATGAGCATAGATGAGGCAAAGAAAAAGTGGCCATGCCACAATTGCGGAAAGTTAGGGCATTGGAGAAACGAGTGTAAATTTCCTCCCAAACCTAATGTAGAAAATCAAACATTAAATTCACAGGTCCAGGTTGAGGTAGTTACTCAACAAGGTCAGGTGCCACAACCACCACTTCCCAAGAGTGCTAATCAACATAAGTACAGTGCAGAAACAGGATTCTACGGAGTAGAACAGGTAATACAGTTGTCACGTGCAGCTGAAATCTCACAATATTGGTTACGACAGAGTGAGGATGAGTCGTATGAAAGCTCATGACGGTGTCTGAAAGAGAGGGGAGAGTGCGTGCTTGGCGCAACTCTAGAGGTAGACCAGTCAGGTCCATTTGTGGATGGAGAAGTGAATGGTGCAAATATAACATTCCTTGTTGACACTGGAGCTACCCGTTCTACTGTTAGGTCAGTGGAAATTCCAAATCTTCCTCTCTCAGGTGAACATATACAAGTGGTTGGAGTTTCCAATCAGCAAATTGAAACGCCTCTTACTAGATTAGTAAAGGTAAGAATTGGTCCATTTAGTGAAATGCACCGATTTGTGGTGTGTGATTGTAGTCCCGTTAATCTTTTAGGACGCGATTTATTGTGTAAGATGAACTGCACAATTTATTGTACTCCAGACGGAATTGCATTTCAGACTCCAGATGAGGATGTACTGTACAAAATGACAATGGTAAATTTGGAACCGGAAGTAAATCATTTGTTTCCTGTATTTGATGCAGAGAAAATCCCAATTGAGTTGAAAGGGACAGTAAAAGAAGAAGTGTGGGACTTGACAGGAGAAGATGTAGGATTAATGAAAGGAGTAGATCCCGTAAAAATTTCAGTAAAAGAAGGAGCGAGTTACCCAAATACGCCCCAGTATAAATTGACGCCAGAAATAATTGAAGGAATAACGCCAGTAATAAATAAAATGATTGAACAAGGGATTCTAAAAGAAATCATGAGTAGTCCATGTAATTCGCCAATAATGGGACTTAAAAAGCCAAATGGAACATATAGAATCGTACAGGATTTAAGAAAGGTAAACAAAATTGTTGTACCTTGTTGCCCAATAGTACCGAACCCTGCCGTAATTCTGTACCAGATTCCACGCGAGGCAGAGTGGTACACTGTGATTGATTTATGTCATGCATTTTTCTCTATTCCATTACATCCAGATAGCCAGCCAATATTTGCGTTTAGGTTTGGAGAGCGTATTTTGGCATGGTGCCGAATTCCTCAGGGGTATACAGAGAGTCCCTCAATCTTTAATCAGATTCTAAAGAAATCATTGGAAGACTTAAAAATGCCAGAAAAGTCAGTAATGGTTCAGTATATTGATGACCTACTGGTGGCATCAAAAACAAAGGAAGCCTGTGTTAATGACACGATTGCTCTGCTGAATCATTTAGCAAAAAGAGGACATAAAGTGTCCCCTTCAAAATTGCAGTTTTGTAAACAAGAAGTCCAGTATTTAGGGCATAAAATTGAGAAAGGAGTACGAAAAGTAACGACAGAGAGAATAAAAATGATTCAAGGAATGAGAGCTCCAATGACACAAAGAGAGGTAAGAATGTTTTTGGGAATGGTTGGTTATTGTCGACAATGGATAAGCGGTTTTTCACTAATTGCTAAACCATTGCAGAAACTGACAAAGAAGGATGTTAAGGATCCTTTTGAAATGAATGATGAAGAAATGAAAGCATTCAAAGAGCTGAAAAAGAAATTGTGTGAGGCTCCAGCATTGGGAATGCCTGACTATGAAAAAGATTTTGAGCTGTTTTGCAGTGAAAGAGATGGATGTACATTTTCAGTTTTGGTACAGAGACATGGCACTATGAAAAGACCAATTGCATATTTTTCAGCTGTTTTAGACCCTGTAGCCAGAGCATTGCCTGGATGTTTGAAAGCAGTTGCTGCTACTTGTGTGAGTCTGGAACAGAGTGAAGGCATAGTGATGGGGTATCCATTGAGAGTGTATGTTCCCCATTCTGTGGAAATTCTTTTGACAAGAACCAAAACACAACACATGACACATAGTCGGCTGACTAGGTATGAAAAGGTAATTTTGAGTGCAGATAATGTGACCATTGACAGATGTATGAATGTGAATCCTTCAACATCATTGCCAGATGAAGAGAATGTGATTGAAATGGATTAAGTAGATCACGATTGTCTGAATGTGCTCGAATACTGTACTAAACCAAGAGCTGATATACGAGATGAGCCTTTGAAAGAATCAGATTATATTCTGTTTGTGGATGGCTCATGTTTGAGAACGAGTGATGGAGTTCTAAGTGCAGCATATGCAGTTTGCACAGTAGCAACTGTTTTGGAAGCATCTTGTCTGAAAGGTGTACGGTCTGCCCAAGTTGCAGAATTAGTAGCTCTGATTCAAGCATGTAAGTTGGGAAGAAATGTACGGGTGACGATTATGACTGACAGTCAGTACGGCTTTGGGGTAGTGCATGACTTTGGTCAGATTTGGTCACAAAGGGGTTTCTTGACGTCTGCAGGGACACCCATAAGGAATGGAGATTTTGTGAAAAAGTTGCTTGAGGCGATACAGCTGCCAAAAGAGATTGCTGTAGTAAAGTGCAATGCACATAAAAATGGGGAAGACTACATTACTGTTGGCAACAAATATGCTGACGAAATGGCACAGTACTGTGCAAAGAATGTGGTTTCTTTAAACAAATGCCGCGAGAGAGAGCATATTTCTTGTCCATTGCTTTTTACTAACTCAATTGAAACATGGGATGAGGTAAGACAGTTACAAGAAGCTGCAGAAGACGAAGAAAAAGATACTTGGCTAAAAGCAGGATGTAGGAAACATGAAGAAACGGATGTATGGGTTTACAGGGATGAGAGACCAGTTATGCCTGATAGCATGATTTCTGACATGGCACGGATGTACCATGGGCAAGCCCATATTGGGAGAGATTCAATGATCAGACTTTTTAGACAAACATGGTACAATCCAAAATTCAGAGCCATAGCTGAGAGTCTTTGTCAAAGATGTCTAATTTGTCAACAGCTAAATCCAGGAAGGAAGACAGTAGTGAGTCTAGGAAGAATAGGACGAGAAGGGGGTCCTTTTACCAGAATGCAGATGGATTTCATAGAAATTCCACCTTGCAGCAGATTGAGGTATGTCTTAGTGATCGTCTGTTTGTTTTCCCGTTGGGTGGAAGCATATCCAACAAGAAGGAATGACAGTATCACAGTAGCAAAACTTTTGCTGAGAGAATTCATTCCGAGGTATGGTTTTCCAGTCACGATTGAAACAGATAGAGGAACACATTTTCAAAACGAATTAGTTAAACTGATTTGTGAAGCCCTTAGTATTAAACAGAAATTGCATTGTGCATACAGACCAGAGGCTTCTGGAATAGTAGAGCAAGTGAATGGAACAATAAAGAACAGGTTAGGAAAAATGTGTCAAGCTACAGGACTGAAATGGCCAGATGCTTTGCCATTGGTTCTGATGACAATCAGAAGTATTCCGGAAAGGAAGACTGGACTCAGTCCACATGAAATAATCATGGGACGAGCAATGAGACAAGCACAAGTACCTGTCAACAAGCTACTGACTATAACTGATGATCTAGTACTGGATTATTGCAAAGGATTGGCTGATGTGGTGCGTTCTGTGTTTCATCAGGTTGGACCGGATCCGACCACTCTTGAAAGAAAACCAGCTCACGACTTGAATCCAGGATATTGGGTTCGAATAAAAGTCCACCGGAGAAGAAACTGTTTGGTTCCTCGCTGGGATGAACCACGACAAGTGATCCTAGTGACGACCACCGCAGTTAAGTGTGCAGGAGTGAAATACTGGGTTCATGCCAGCCACACCATCAGAGTTCCAGAACCTAAAGATCGACCTGTGAGTCGACATCTGGAAATATTAGACAACAGTTCAGCATCAGAAAGAGAAGAAGAGACAAACAGGGTGCCAGAACTTGAAGATCGACCTGAAAGTCGACATCTGGAAGACCTAACTACAAGTGAAACGATAGAAGAAGAAGAAGAAGAAGAAATAGAAGAAATAGCTGAAGTTCCAGAACTTGAAGATCGACCTGTAAGTCGACATCTGGAAATATTTGATACTAGTTCAGAATCTGATACAGAACAGTCAGAAGGAGAAGAAATTTCAAAAACAAAGTGGAATTTTGAAAGCATAAGAGAAGAAACTGAGCCAGAAAACAGTGACAGTGAACAACCAAGTACAAGTTGTGGTAAAATTCCTTCGAAGATAATATTAATAGATGAAGAAGGGAGAGGTTCAGACCAAAGGTTAGAAAAATCGGAAAAACCCCGAGGAGCAGTAGGGACAGATAGTCAAACACAAGAACAGGGAAATTTAGAAGCAGATAGAGAAACTGACACAAAACCGGAAGAACCTCGAGGAGGGACAGAAGTAGGTGAACGAAGGAAGATAAGAAAAGAACCACAAGTAGCTGAAAGCGAAATAATTAGTTTCAAAATAAGAGGAAATAACGAAAAGATTGAAACAGAATCAGAAGAAAGTGGAGAAGAAAGAAGTGAGAAACTAGAGACAAGAAAAAGAAATTGGAAAACAGAAAGAGAGGAAAAAGGAAGTGAAGCAAAAAGGCCGAGAAAAGGAGACAATTGGTCCGACGAAGTAAGAAAATTAAGATACAGAATAGTAAAATTGGATGGAAAGAGTGCTGAACAAGTGAATGAAATAACAAGTCAAAAGGAACAAGGAAAACAAGGTGGAAAACAATTGCAGAAAACTAAAAGAATAAAGAAAGTGAATCAGAAGTACAGATCACCTGAATGGTTGTATCGTGCTCTGACTAGTTACAAAGAAGAATTGAACACTCACGAAAACCCAGAACAAAGAAACCTGATGGGAAAAAGTGAAGTGCAACGAACCTGAAGCAACAAACCTGAAAGTGATTTCTGTAGATAGTTTACCGGATTTGACAAAACACTGGACTGACAACTATACCGGATGTGACAAAGAAAGAATTCTGAGAAAGAATTAAAGAAAGAACCAAGCAAAGACAAAATTCTGAAAGTACAGAGTGGCAAGCAAGTCGTTTCTGAGGTGTAGTGACACCATTTTCAAAGAAAACAAGTACAAAATGGAGAATATTAGAGATAGAAAATGTAGATGTGAGTTTTTAAAAAGATGGTACAAAATGTGCTGTTTTTGTACAGGATTATTAATAACAGTATGGGTAGTTTTAGCAATAACTATTCCAATTAGTTTAGCTGTAGAGGAAAAGTCTAATAGCACTGAGAAAGAAAAAGGAGCTAACACTCAAGAGCCAGTTATTTTAAGGAGTAGTGCAGAATTACATAAGGACAAATCAATAACAGATTTTTCAAAGAATGTGTTTACTAAATTACTGTATGAGTATGTAGAAACAATGGATGTAAGAGATTGTTATGTTTGTATGCAGTTGCCTGCATCTGTAGCAGAGGGTGTGACTTATCATCACCTCCCTTTGACATATGGAATAACATGTAGTGTATTAGCAAGCTTATTTTATAAAACAGGCAGATTAGAATATTATTGCACTGATGTAGATAGGATTTTTGCAAAGGTTTCTGTAGTTCCCGAGCTTAATAAAATAAAAGAGGGAAAGATATTTGGTGAATATTTCTTAGAAGATAAGATATTAACATTAGATAATATATTTAGGTACAACCTTACCTGTGAGTTAAAGAAAGAAGAAAAAGTATTTCTAGAAATGGTCGAGGAGAGAAGAGTGAAATTTGAAAGAAAAGTAATAGAAGAGACAAAAACACCTCTTTGGGCGTTTGAGGAAGACCATCATGACAAGAAAAAGATAAATGCAGCTATGACTTTGGATTGACCCCAACAGGGAAGGTTGTGCATTAGAAGAAATAAGACAAGATATGACAATTATTTTGTGGGTTCCAGTAATTGCCATGACAATTACCAAATTATAGGTGGATGGGGATTCAAAGGGGGAAAAGATCCAATATTTCCAGGGATTTATTACGTTTGTGGGAATAGGGCTTATTATAGGTTGCCGGACCATTGGTATGGATCATGTTATTTAGGCCTGGTCTTTCCAAAGATTTTTCATGTGGATAGAAAAGAAAAAGGAACACACAAAATGATAAATACCTTTACACGTAGAAAAAGGGAAAGTTTTTCAGAAATAGTAGGTGATATTTTTGGTGCATTGATACCAGCAGTGGGAATATCTTTAAATGCATTCAGAATTCGGAAATTATCCACAGTAGTAGATCGTTTATCTACAGATACTGCTGGAGGGTTCATAATGGTAAATACCGAGATGGTTGCCATGAGAGCTATGGTGATGCAAAATCGTCTTGCCCTTGACATTCTTTTGGCAAAAGAGGGCGGAGTCTGTGGAATGCTGAAAGTCCAACATTGTTGCACTTACATTCCTGATAAAAGTGAAAATATACAGAAGTATATAACAAATATTACAAATTTGCATAAAGAACTAGTACCACTGGAGGTTGAAAGTGTTTGGGGAAAACTTGGTAAAGGGTTTTCTTCTGTAACGAATTGGTTAACAAGAATGAGTGGATTAATAATAGGGAAAGTTATAATAATAGCAACCATGATAATAATAATACTATTAGTATTGAAGCTTGCAGTAACATGTATAAAGAGACGAAGAAAGCAGAAAAAGTTAGAAAAAGAAAATATGATAAACAAAGAGAGAGAGAGAGAAATAGGTTAAATAGAGTTAGAAGAAATAAAAGAGAACCTGTACAAGAAAACAAAGAGACAAGTTGAAAGCGATACAGAAGTATAAAAACTAACAAAAGCAAATGGATAAAAGATATATGCTGTCTGAGAAAATTGTATAACTTGGGTTTGTGTGGTGATGTTAAAAATCACCAAAGGGGGGAGTTGATGGAGCAGGGTAAATATAAAAATGTTAACCTCCTAATATTTTCGTATAATAATAATAAACATGTTCGTTCAAGTAAATAACCAACAATGTATGTTTGGGGAAAGGATAACACGCAGTTTTATGTGCAAAGTAATGAACTAATAGTTGTTTACGTTTCTAATATAACATAATATTTTGCGTACTGAAATGATAATAAAATGCATGTTTTTGTGCTTTAAATAAAAAGTGTGGTTGCAAAATAAAGCGATGGTAAGTAAAGGACAGCTTTATATGTTGCTTTTGCTAGGTAATACCTAATTGGGGTACGTAGAAAGACGGGAGGGAAACGAAAGGGTTTATATTTCATTGTTTTAATAACATTTTGTTTTCTTTAGAAATAGTGCTCTTAGGCCTGCCGAGCAGCAATATAAAATGGCCGCGAGTTATTAGAGTGCGCAGGAGCGGATGCGACCATGTGATAGAGGAGAGAGGCTGTTGCAAAGAGATGATCACGTGCTGATGCCGAGAGGCTAGGATGAAAGTATGGTCAAGGCTGCTGTGACCCTTCTGAGCAGATGTGTGCCAAGATGATCAGCAAGAAGCGTGAGAAGCCTGGTTGAATCAATAGAAAGAACATTATTATACAATTGTTGCAGAAAAAAGAAACAATTTGGACTGATCGAAACGGATGAGCAAGTGCATGAACTGTGGGAAACGATGCTTGCATGGACATTCCTCACGGAACTAGTTAAGACCAGGAAGTTTGATTAGAATGTATAGGGACCTGAGTTTTGGACCAATGAGAATGAATCGCGCCATGTAAGAAGAAACATTTTATGCTGTAAGCTAGAATTAGGGTATAAGAAGACCTACTCTTAGTGGGAGGGGGTTAGAATGCTGCGGGATGCTGCGGGAGATGCTGAAGAAGTTAGATGCTGTAGATGGGAGAGTTTGCGGTTGCTGATGCTGACGAGCTGATGCTGCTGCTGTTATTTTCCTTTTCCAGTTGAGTATGAAATGCCGCTTTAGGAGAACTAGCATTTAACAAGATTTATATTAGAATTATTAGGATTTCCCGAGAGATAGATAGGTTGATCTATAGAGTCTTTAGTATGATAACTTCATTTTCGATCTAATAAAAGTGTCATGCAATTTACAACTATTCTTATATTGATGATAAACGCAATGATCTGAATAATAAATTAATCTCGAATTTCCTGCATTCAAAACTTTATGTAAAGTTTACTATTCTTTAAACAAATGACTCAGTGACTTTTCTTTAACATAATGAGTAATAATGTTTTTGGCAAAAGAGTTCATTGTGATTGAGCTGGTCTTAATCACCATCAACTGATTCCTACTAGTTGGTCCATCGACCAATGAGCGGAATACCTTAAAAGCAAATGAGAAATATTGTGTCTTTATAAAAGAGGTATCCCGTCTCCTTCCAGCAAATCGTTTTCTCCTAGGTTTCATGTCGGAGGAAAATCCAGGGAAATAAGGGGCATATTATCAAGGGCTGGCGATATAATTATCGCCGCTTTAGCGTCCGTTTTCGGGCGAAAAGCGGCGATAATTATATCGCAATATCATCAAGGACACGCTAGCGCGTGTTTCCTTGATGTAGAGCCCGTTTTTCACAGCCTCGCCTTGCATCGCTAATGAGAGGCAAAGAAGGCGTGGCTGTGAAAACAACACAAGTTAATATCGCGAAGGCAGCTTCGCGATATTAACAAGGAGGATGCAGCGATAAAAGAAATCGCGCTACCTCAGCTTTAACTCAGGAATTTAACGTCTGTTAAATTCCTGACTTAAGCATACTTTACATGGGAGATGGATTCTGCTGATACGACCACAGGGTCGTATCAGCAAGGTTATCGCCGTTTTCCATGGAACATCGCTGGAAAACCAGCGATGTTCCATGGAAAACAAGCTATCGCAGGAATAATTATCGCCATTGCGCTATGCGTTGTTAATACAGCGCTAGCATGGCGATAATTATCTGCGGTAGCCGGCGATAACTATTCTCACGCTGTGAACGGCCAGCGATAATTATCGCTGGCCGTTGATAATATGCCCCTAAATGAGTAAGTGAATGTATATGCGGTGTTATGGGCCCCACCGTATTATTGATATAGTGTGTGTGTGTTAGAGAAATAATTGCACCTGGATGACCCAAAAACATAATAGGAGAAAATATTTTTATTGTAAGCGCTGGATCACACGTCTCCTCAACTATAGGGATAGAGACATAATCCTACAACAGGCAAGAGCGAAAGACTCCCTTACTTATGATTCTCAGCGCATTTTGATATTTCCGGATTACACCAAACTTGTACAGCAGCGCCAACAGTCATTTCTCGAGGCTAAGGCTCATCTTCGGAGTCTCAAGCTCCCGTACTCCTTGCTGTACCCGGCTCGCCTGCGGGTGGCATACCAGTCGCGCACCTACTTTTTCGAATCCCCAGAGGAGGTATTCCAATGGCTTGAAGAGACTGTGAAGATTAAACCTCTTACTTAGACCTGGACGTGGTCGCCTCGCGGCATATAGCAGGCAGCGACGCCGTTCGATCTCTAAGAAACGATCCAAGACTCGCAGTAAATCCCGTAAGTGACCATCAGACGATCAGGAAGAACCTACAGCTTCATGAACGATGCATCTCCGAGAACTGTAACTATCCGAACTATATGCTACTCAAACAACATATGTACGCAGGCTTTCATTGTATAGTGAGTCCCTGGTCCCTAGTCTTTACTATGTGCAGGAGACTCGTACTGGGGATCCATTGGCTGACTGTCGCCACTGCCCCCTGTTGGGGCCTGGGGCTGCATCATGCCACAACAGATACTTCCATGTTTGTGAGGTATTGGGGTGGGGGGTTTATTGGGGAACTTGATTGGGAATTTTTGTTTTTTATTAATGCCACTGTATCTCCTTATATGTGTGACTTTGGGATTGCCTCCGCCACTCAACCGGTTTCCTTTGTCCGCATACCTCAATGTCAGTCATGATGCAAGACCCGGCTGGGGATAGGGGCAGGGAGCTCCGAGTTGTTAGCTGGAATACTAACGGCCTAATTGATAAGATCAAACAGGGTGCCATGTTGCGGCAGGCCAAGCGCTATAAAGCTGACATTTTATTCATTCAGGAGACCCACCTAATGGGCACCAAGACACCTTGTTTGGGAAGGTTTGGCTATGCACAAACTTATCATGCTGGATTCACTTGAGGATCCCGTGGGGTTGCGATCCTCATACATCGTAGCGTCCCTTTATACACAGTAAGACATGGTTGGACCCCCAGGGTAGGTTCATTGTGATATATGGAATGTTATATGGGGAACCCATCATTCTGGGTAGTGTCTATGCCCCCCCCTCTCACATGGACTCTTGTGGAGCAGTTGACAATGCTCTGGACCGAGCTCCCATCAGGCTTGATGTTGGTCGGGGGAGATTGGAATGATGTTCTATGCCCGTCAAAGGATAGGTGCCGCGCCACAGTGCGAACGACAGCGACCCGAGACTCCAAACTACTGCCCCTGGTTCAGGGACTGGGGTGGGTTGACTCTTGGAGGACCCTGCACCCCACCGCTCATGAATACACTTACTTTTCCGGAGTTCACGAGTCCTTCTCTCGCCTCGATTACATTTTCCTCTCTGCGGCCCACACCCACAAATTACTCTCGGCAGCGATCTTGCCTCTGGGCCTATCAGGCCATTCACCAGTCTCCTTACTCTTGTCCCTAGATCTCAGACGCTCCCAGTTCCGGTGGCGTTTATCGCCATGGCTGTTGCAAAACGAGAAATACAGATCACACATTCATGGGTCACTAGCAGAATACTTGTTACATAACACGGGTACGGTAGATTCTCCCGTTACTATATGGGAGGCGATGAAGCCCACGCTTAGAGGGGCAGACATTGCTTTTTGCGCCGCGAGACGCCGACAGCACCGTGATAAATTGTTGCAGATTGAAGCCCAGTTGCTCGCTCTGGAGCGGGCAAGCAGAGATGAAGAGGGGCGCAATGCGCGCAGGCAATTGCTGAGCATGCAGCAGACGTACGCCAGGGAGCTCCTAGATGAGGCTCGACTTTGTTCGCTCGCCACCCGAAGCCGGATATACCAGTGGGGAGACAAATCCAGTGCCTTGCTGCATCGTTTGTGTCAGCAGACGCTGCGCCCCCAGACACTCCTGAGTATACAGAGTCCAGACGGGACAATTTCTACAGACCCGTCACTTATTGCTGATTGTTTTGCCTCATACTTTGCAGACTTGTATGCTCCTCATGAAACTATCCCTACAGAACTCATCCAGAAATTCATTGATGATCTTCCCCCTCGAGCCTTATCTGATGAGGTGCGGGAGACGTTGAATGTTCCCTTGTCAGTGGAGGAATTACTAACTGCACTGCTTGATATGCAAGCGGGAAAGGCACCTGGTCCGAACAGCTTCCCCTGCGAGTTTTTTCAGAATTATCATCCACAATTGTTAAATCCCTATTTGGCGGCTTTCAAGGCGGCCGCGGAAGGCGGGAGTCTCCCCCCGGACTGGAGACATGCAGAGATTGTCGTATTCTTGAAGCCGGGTCGACCCCCGGAACAATACTCGTCATATCGCCCGATATCTCTGCTCAACATAGAGGCCAAACTCTTGGCCAAGGTGATCGCCAACCGCCTGGTTCCCCATATCACGGATTTGGTTCATCCAGATCAGGCAGGCTTTATGCCTGGCTGCGCTTCACGGCATAATATCAGACGCGCGCACAACGCTATAGCTGCAGCTGACAGACTTGGGGGCCTGGCTGCGCTCCTATTTGCAGACATAGATAAGGCTTTTGATTCTCTTAGTTGGACTTACCTTTTCGCCTTACTCGGCCGCTTAAATATTGGTCCCCGCCTGTTGAATCTTATCCGCCTGCTATATATGGACATAACAGCATCGGTCCGAGTGGCTGATTCGGCTTCCAGACACTTCCCCATCGGGCGTGGAACGCGCCAGGGATATCCACTCTCCCCATATCTCTTTGCGTTGGCCATGGAGCCGCTAGCGGCTTGGATAAGAATAGACGCGCAGGTGCGTGGCTTTGAGTGGGCACCGGGGGTCTCCGACCACATAGCATTGTATGCGGATGATGTGCTATTATTTCTCACGAATCCTGATCGGACTGGTCCGCGCCTCCTCCGAATCATGCAGATTTTTGGTGAGACCTCCGGCCTATATATGAATCGGGGAAAATCCTTTTTGTGGCCGCTGTGGGGTGGGGATCAATTGGGCGAATGGTCGCGGGAGGTGATGGTAGTCCCAGATGGCTTTAAATATTTAGGCCTGTTCCTCTCGGCATCCCAGACTATGGCATGGGGCAGGAATTTGAGCGACCAGACGCAAGTGTGGTCCCACATGCCATTATCTCTATTTGGCAGATCCGTCATTTTTAAAATGATCTCCTTGCCCCGTCTTCTATACCAACACCAAAATCATCCATACCCAATACAGCCAACGTGGTTCCGCAGCAAAATGCCATTTTGGCCCGTTTTCTTTGGGGGGGGCGGTGCGTCACGAATGGCCCTGAGGACTTGTTTTCAAACCACATATTCGGGTGGAGTAGCCACCCCAGATGTCCAGGCGTACTATATGGCTGCGCACCTTCTCGTCCTCAATGATTGGTGGTATGGTGACTGGAGAGACCCGGCATATGCTGTGGAGCGTTGGCTGCTGGGGGACAATGCTCTGCACATGGTCCTCTACTCTGCGGTACTGCTCGGGGTACTGCCGCCCGCGACCAATACGGTCTCCAAGATCTGAAAATCTGCGCTTCGCACGATGGGCTGGTGGGGGAAGCTCACGAGGGAAACTCCTTTGTGGAGAAATGGGCAGTTGCCACAACTGGCGCGATTGCCTGGCTTTCGGGGCTGGGAAGCTATCGGGATAGATACAGTGGGCGCGGTTATGCGCGGTTGCAATTTAAAGTCTTTCCTAGAAATTCAAACGGAATACGGTATGCCCCGCTCACAATTCTATCGATATCTTCAGTTTAGACATGCCTTCACCCCATATTTATCACAACAAACAGATATACCTGAATTTAATCTCGTTGAGGGAAGGTCTTTATGGGTGAACTGGGAGACCATAAAATAACTAAAATCTGTCGTACACTTATTAACAATACACCTACAACACTACATAAAACTAGAGATGCATGGCAACACGACCTGGGCTCCCTAGCGGAAGACGATTGGGTGGAGGCTCTGGAATCCCTGCGCAGCGCAGTAATAGCGGCCCGCTTGCGCCTTATCCAGTTTAAATATCTGCATAGAGCCTACTACACTAGACACAGACTGTAGCGCGCTGGCTTGATTGCATCCCCGCATTGCTTGCGGTGTAGGTTAATGGAGGGTACCTTTCTGCATACTGTGTGGACCTGCCCAACACTGTTGAGGTTTTGGAGGGGAGTGATTACGTGTCTACCTGAGGTTCTGGGGTGGGATGTTCCATTTTCTCCGCGACTAGCCATGCTGCATATTACGGAGGGTTTGGGTGGCAACAGGTACAAGCGTCACTTATTGTTCCTTGACCTCACGTTGGTAAAAAG
The DNA here is from genome assembly GCA_963921515.1 of Calotriton arnoldi. Taxonomy (NCBI): domain Eukaryota; kingdom Metazoa; phylum Chordata; class Amphibia; order Caudata; family Salamandridae; genus Calotriton; species Calotriton arnoldi. The sequence goes on from CAWUFW010003238.1 coordinate 659,992, forward strand.
AGACATCGACAGGGCCTGGAAGGATGAATCCCCGCCGCTGGTTGTGGTCTGGAAGAAGGGCTTGGACTTTAGTATGGATCTGGAAATCCCGGTCTTTGAAGCAAGATGATGCCCTGAGAAGCATTTTAAAATTTGGAAAAGATGGGCAGATTATAGAGGGCTATATCTGGAACCTCCTCCTCCCCCTTCTACTATTGAAGAACAACTGATATGAGTGTACTGGACTGGAACTTACACAGCATACATACCAGCTATGGTTATGGGTGGCTTGAACTCTCCCTATATATGAGACTTTTCTATTTCCCAGGCAGATATAGTGTGGCACTGTTATTTGTTTTTCTAAAGTGTTTATTCGCAACTTATTACTTGTATGAACGACATTATAGTATCATTGAAAATGTTGATATCATTATATGTCACCCTGTATACATATTGCTGGTGTCCTTTGAGGCATCAACTTTGTCTTGGCTGTCAACAATAAAATTATGTTGTGAAAAAAAAAAGTGTGAACAGTAGATATAGTTCTACCATGATGCTAAAACAATATATATATGCTGGCATATAAAACAAGGCAGTAGCACTCAAGGGTTTGGGGCAAATGGTTGAATCAACTGTGATGTGTGTATCCCTTGTTTCCTCTCAGGCTCTGAAGATGCATGATAACATGCTCACTGTTGGGGCATTGGGCATGACCGCGCAAGAACACGCTGATAATTATTTCACTGTGTCATCTCCAAAGATCTATTTGTGCTGTATTGTTCTTTGTTTATTGCAAAAACCAATAAAATTGAGTATAGAAAAAAAACAAGGCAGTAATTGAAAGTAGTCCTACTATGCAAGCCCTACTCTAAGTGTATCTAGAGTGTGTGTAGGTGTGGAGCCAAGAATCCCCCAAGGGACAATCCAACCCCATTAACTGTTGGGAGAGAATGAAGGATCCCGTCTTGGTCACGAACTGGACACCCCTCACGAGATGTCAGACGGTTGCATGGTGAATTCTCAGCATGCACGGACCTCTGATGTCAGCTGGAGTGCCTCCTCTACTAATCTATCGGGATGTTCATCTTTTATAATAGAAAGCGCTTTCTGATGTGCGTATAGATTAGGGATGTTATGGATATGTAGATAGCCCTCTCGCACTGTGGATGAAGATAGAGATGACATTTGTACATAGTACGAAAAGAGACCTTGTACATGATGTTCAGGGCATTGTGATAATGTTGTGCAAAGCTAGATGTGTAAACAAGTTTAGTTTCAGGGAAACTAATCCAACATTGTCACACACGCAAATATGTGCAAAAGGTTACTGCTGAAAAATAGGACAATATAAGAAATAAGCTGCTTCGCTACATGGGCTTAACATGGGAATATAACACCCACTCCTCATACTAAGGGTCGATACATAAAAGCTATCTATGAAGCCAGCAGGATGTTTAAAAACGTTGAAAAACTACTCTTTAAAACATCTAAGAGCTATTTAGAATCATTCTAAAAAGTCTGCAAGCCATGAAAATATTTGAATAAAAACTTTACAACTGATATAAAATCATCTAAAAGCAAGCTTCCTTTAAAAGTATGTCATAAATGCCTTAAGAGTTATTATACTGTTCGAAATCCCAAGCACTTAGAAAGCCATGGTGCCCAGAAGAGAGAGAGGAGAAAAAACAAAAGCTGTTTTGGTTCGTTTTGTTGAAAAACAGGCCAAATTGTTCCCACACGGAAAAGCCCAAACTTTTTTATGTGTTCCGAGTGGTCAAAGCAACATTGCTGTTGCCCACAACCGCACAGGACGATCCCAGAGGCGTACCTTAAAGCAGGTTTATGGAGGAAAGGTGATTCCATCCAATTCCCACAGCAGCCGCTGAGGGAGGTGTTGTTACCCATAAGTGATCCACAGAGCTGCTGTTTACTTCACTCGGAGCTGAAGCATCCCAGGGTGGCTCTAAGAATGCATTCATCATCAATAGAATATGCTGGGGACAACAATACGCATGGGCCTTTAAGGGGTCCATCAGGACTTCAATGTCCAGTGGTGCATACAATTCTGTTCCGAGACATATATCCAGGACGCATTTGTGGCTGCAAAGCAGACGATGGAAGACAGGTTGTATGCATTCAAGCCAAACAGTCCTGAAGGATAAGAACCAATGCTCGTTCAGTTCTTGAAGCCGAGGTGTGCCGAAGCAGTATATCATGCGCTCACGGCAACGCAGCACCAGCAGTGCTGTCTCCATTCCGGGTTGAACTGGGACATCCATTGAAGAGCAGAAAAATTAAAATCAGAATTCCCGCCACAAGTAGCAGGTCAAGCGGAAGCCCTTCAAAAACGCTTCCCAACACGGAGTGTATGAAATATAGTATAACTCAAAAAATCGTCTGAAAGGTGCTAACCAAACCAGAGGCGATACATTTAAAAAGTGCACTATTCCCTTCGTATCAGACATGTTAAAGATACGGTGGACCAGCAACCCAAAATGCAGCGGGATGATACTGTGGAGTAGTGTCTGTATCTCAGACGAGGACCTTGCAACCTGGAGATCAAACGTCTCTTTGGCCGAAGTTAAGGCCACATCATTTTCAAAAACATGGCTTTCAGCTTGCTCAGAGAATCAAACTGTATGTTGGAAACAGTAATCGAAGGTCATAGCGCTGCAGGGAGGTGGAAACAGTAAATGTGTACAACAAGTCACTATGGAATTAACCGACACTAAAATAAGCGATGCCCGGTTCCATTTCGCAGCAACCTTAATCATTCAGCATCAAATAGCTCCCATTCGAGAGCAGCCTGAACACTGGATGAATCACGGCAGCTGGAGAACCCTTCAGATAAGAAGACAAGTTCGCCACTGAAGCAAAGCAGGGCCCGTGGAGAGATATGTCCTTGCAGACTAAGGAACCGCTTAAAGGAAAACCTCTGTGTCCCCATTCCTGCATCTAAACCTGAACGGTAATTCCCAATACTCATGTACAGAACCTTCCCCTACGGCTTCGTATCTGCCTACTTGTTGGTATTGGAGGCAGTATTGGAATTGGAACGTCGTAACCGGTAGGGTGAAATAACCATGGATTATCCAGTCAGTGGATGGTGTCCCAGCCATGGTGAAAGGTAATTGGTCTAATTTTTCAATGTGCAACATGGTATGTTTTGCATCTCTGCGTGCCGTTATTATCTGTCTTTCTGGTAGATCATATGCCGAAAACAGACTTGTACTATTGATGTAACACCATGGCACGTGACCAGAACAAAACGTTTGTAGTGTCCAGCTCAGTATTACGATTGACCGCAATTGTGACTGTCCATGTTGTAAAATAGACATGTCTTGCTGTATTATGTCAATTGCGGAAGACACTATGTTGCCCAGTGAATAAATCCTGGATGATAATATGTTCATACCGTTATCAACCACAGCCAAGGCCTTTTCTAAGTTAGTCCTGTCGATCTTGCGCAATATCTCAGCAGCTTCCTGTTGAAAAATGTTCCACAGCTCGTTGTATATACCGTGCAAAAAAGCGCCTTTTCACCTGGGTTCCGGGCACCTAATAAAAAATCCCTGAGATCCATGTCATCAGAAAGAAGGGAGGAGTATTGCTTCACCTGGGAAAGTGTTGAGGTTTGTAGCTAATTTAGGCATAACTTCCCAACACTATATGACATCACCACCCTAAGTGTTCTCTTTGTACATATCGCTGATCAGGCCTATTGATCCTTAATCCTTCGCTGTTACCCAGTAATCTACATTGACACCCGTTTGTGTCCACTGGCCAAACCAACCATCCCTTCCAATTGGGGTCTGATGAACAGAAAGAACCATTACGTATCATGGTATCTAATGTATCCTCACTGTAGTGTGTTAAGTGCTGCCAATTCTCGAAGCGTGAGAATGCTGGAATACATGGTGTTCAACTCCTTCATTTTTGCTATACCAAGACATGAAGTTTGTAGCACTGTTTTGTTCAGGAAAATCATTTGATGTGGTATGAAGCATGCTCTAAATAAGGCCTCCGTTCCTTAAACCTGCCAATTTTCTTTCCCTAGACAGATTTTGTATTTATGGTGTCTTTCAAAAGTCGAAACCCTGAACGGACAGCTGGGAAATAAAGTCAGCAGATTATATCAGCTTGGTGTTTGTTAACATATTTTTCTTTGCAGGTATAGGTGCAAGCAGCGCATGGGATACTAGCTTTAAGTAAGAAATGGTGACCATAAAGCTGATAACAGAACGTTTCAAAAATTACTGGTACCATCATACAATTCATCATTAGAAAATGCAGCTGATTGCTCTAGATCTGCTAGCAAATTATGTACCGTTTCAATATCCCAATCATCAGAGAAAGTACTGGAGGTGATGATATAATTTAAGGAAATTTTAAACAAATAAGGAATTTGCAAACGTTTAGTAGGATTATACAAAACACATGATACCCTGCCCCATACAGTTCCTTCAGGAACTGGAACTGCTGTAATGTTCACCAGGGACAGGTCTCTCAGTTCACGTTGCGATGATGCATGTGGTTTAAGAACCAAGTTCACAAGTTGTACTGAGGAGCATTTTGGAAGAAAGTGTCCATTCAGAAGTAGGAAAAAGACAGTCAGTATACCAATCCAAAGTACCAGGAAATGTAATCCAATTGTAATTTGGGGATGCATCCAGGTAACAACAAAGTAAGTCTTTTTCAGCCAAAGATAGAAAGCTTGAAAGGGAGAGGCGGTGTTGGCAGTTCAGGTTCACTTGGATCTGATGAGAAATCGTCATAATGCACGAAGTAGCCAGACACCGTCCGGTCTATTCTTGGCTGATCAGCATGTTTTGTAGAACTGGTAGATGACTCGATCTGTGGTATGTTTACATAGAAGTCGTAAATTTTTCGAATTGAAATTGATGTACTTGTTGATTGTACAGTTGTAGTTGTTTCAACAGGGAGAAGTATCATTTCATTGTCGTTTACAGCTTCTCTTTGGAAAGTGGAGTCTTCAGTCATTATTAAAGCTTCCATCTGAACTTCCTGTATGGTAGTGAGAGGAGTGCAGTGGCTACCCAGGAGCCCACATTGCCTACGGTTGGGAATCGGCCACATAGTGTGGTTTGATCAGCTCAATTGAGACAAACCTTTTGTCTCGGCGACTGGCAAGAAGCAGAAGTAGTACAGCTTTGGTACCTTCGACAGCCAGGACAGGTACAGATGGTAAGATGGCCCAAATTCTTTTTTGTCCACAATTTTCTCTCTGACCAGGTCCCCATTCTTCGGGAACCATGCAAGTCTTGCCGATACTGTTTTCACTTCCCCAGTTGCGGTGCATTTTACTTGGACACTGCTTTGTAAAGCTCTGTATTCTTTAAGGTCCTGTAAAATATCCAAACGATCATTGATGTCAAATGTGGTTTAAGCCGCCACCTTGGTGCCAAGACTGATTCCGGGCACCCCGCAGGATATGTTGGCCTATAGACCAGCTAACTCACAGTGCCACCGTAAGCCCCCCTAACCTACTAGGGATCAAATCATTTCTAGCAACCACTGAACATGACAACTCTGACCCCTCAGGCATCATGGAAACAGTACAGAACCTTTCGCTCAGTCACTCATGCTCACTTATTCTCAGAGAAGTATACAGAGAATATACAGTGGGACGTTTTCAATATATTTATTGAATAATCATTACACTTGTATAGAATACATGTGCTGTGATGATTAATAGACAAAAGCAGATAAAAGTGATTACAAGCACCAAAAGCGTGAATAGTAGATATAGTTCTACCATCGTGCTAAAACAATGTATATATGCTGGCATATAAAACAACGTCTCTATAGTAGGTTGCCTCCCAGACCATCGATTGGTATGAAACATTATCCTTAGTGGGTTTTTCTCGTTAACCTCGTTATACTTTCAAAAACTTTTTTTGTCAGTGAAGATATCTTTCAAAAATCACCGCTTCCAGATTGTTGATTTGCAGACCTGCGCAATTAATGAGCCATGCTTACACTAGGACTTCTTTCATTTCTTTATATTCCAAAACTTTTTTTCAATTTGTGAACTGGCAAAGACAAACATTTATATATACAAACAAATCGTTGTGTTGACCTTTAGTTTAGACATGTGAACACGTGACAAACTCACAAAGGAAGTGAAACAAATCAACCACAATTTGTTATGACAAAATACATGAACTTAAATTTTAAATTACATATACGCTAGTGACTAACATCTTATGGTGTAGAAACATAATTTATATAACACATCTATGACTTATATCATTGTTACTTCATGATAGCACAAGGTACAAACATTGCTTTAACAAACGTTACTTTAAAAACAGTATCATGTGTCCTTTTTATTATGTATTGGGACCTAGTAGCGTTATGTCCTCTAATGCTTTTAAGTGATAGTGTTATTTAGCGGTCCTGGTAAGGTCAGAGATATTGATCAAAAGATTTAAGTAGCGCCCTTCTGTGCGCTTACTGCTCAGTGCCTTATATGCACTTTTTAGTGGTTCAACTAGTCTCTTGACCTAAGGATGGTATACGCCGACGCGTTTCGACCTTCATGGGTGTACCTCAGCGGTGTTTTAATGGAAGGTCTTCTTCAGGGCCAAGTGTTCTTAGTGTGGACACTGTGAATATATCAATGGATATATAAATTATATCATCTAGTCACATGCAGTTGTTCTGGCTTGAAAGATAAAAGTATTATGTGGTGCCAAGATACTTTTTATTAGGACATACCGTGTGTTCTTATTAGAGTTGACTAGCTATTGATTTGGAGGCCAGCTCCTTCGTGGAGGGCAATCTTCGGTGGTGTGCTCAGGAAGGCTGAGCACCTCTTCTTTTCTTACTTTTATCCTGTAGGAATGGGAGGAAAAGACATCAGGGAGAGGTCTAGTGTATAGAAGTGCCTTATCTTATTTAAGCATCCTTATAGTCTTAAGTATTATGTGCAGGGTGTTAAATAGGCCATCTGGTGTGTACATGTCGTGACAACTGCATTAGTCTATGGTTGCCCGGTTGGTTATACACTCAACTGTGAGACATCTAAACAAGGGGCTGTGTGCAGAGTTACGGTGGAGCATGGTAGGGCGGGTGGTATAGGCAGGACAAGAGTGACATTCTCGTGTGTGTTGTCCTTGTACCTCGAGTTAATTATGCCCAGTGTGTGTCTCTTCGAGGCACAGAGAGTCTATCAGTGTCTCCGCTTTAATTTGCACCCAGTGTTTATGCTACGATACCCGTGGGGGCGGTGCAAGGAACCAGTGGAATTTTTGCCTGGACATGCTGTGGCTTACTTGCAGTTTTTTCAAGGGAGCTCCCGGAATAGCCCTTGTCTTCTTTGTTCTTGGCGTCGCTCTTTGGAGTACTGAGTCGCGTTACTTCCTGGTTTTACGCTTCAGATGACAGCGGAGGTCGAGCGCGCCTGTACTTGTAACATGTGACCGGATATGTGTAAATGACGGCTTCCGACTGTCCTCAGCCTGGCTTCCTGTGGGTGGGTTGTCATGGAAGCGGTGATTGCCTCTTACTGTGCCGATTGCTTATGGGTTGGATAGGGAAAGCTTCGAAAATAAATGTTATTAAATTCAAAGTTGCGTGGTTGACAATCGATCAACCTGCGCCTCTCATGATGGTATATCGCGTTGGAGATCATGATGTTTTTGTAAAGACTGAGGTCGTTTACCATGTTAGTGGCGTTTGTCTCTGAATCATCTGGAATTGGAAGACAGCACTTTATAGCCACCTATCGTGTTTTACATGTTGACACACATGTGGATTCTTTGCCTGAAAAATGTCTTAATTTGTATGGGTCCGAAATGGAATCATGACACCTCAAGGGGATTGATCTAAGTGTTGTGTCTCTTGAATGGTTGCAGGCCAAGCCAGACTTGATTTGTTCCTTGGTGGGCAACGTCAGCTGTGGAGGCTCCTAGGCGGGTGGATCGCTCTACTCGGGTGAGTTTATTTCAGATTGATGATGTGGAGGGGCCAGTTTCATTTATATGGAATGCATAATTTCACTTAGCTCGTTGAGTCCATCTTCGGTCGTTCCCAATTGTAGAATTGTCTTAGCTTCAAAACGTGATATAAGGGAGTCGGAACATCTACTCTTCACATGTTTGAGCACAGTCCAACGTATATCCAGTGGTCCTTGTCCTTTCTCTTCAAAATGTCTGACCATTGGTGCATTTAGGACTTTTCATTTGATCCGAGACCTGTGTTGAATGATCCGTTTTTTTACCTCCTGGGTGGTCTTGCCAATATATTCAAGCTGACACCGGCATATAACCCAGTAAATTACATTAGATGTTTTACAGTTGGTGAATTCTTCATATACTGTAGTTCGTCCTCTGTAGTCGAATCTTTCGCCTACAGTTGTATTCGCTCACATGGTACAGTTACCACATCTGTGGTGTCCTTTAATGGGAGGTAGGGACAGCATGCTCTGGATGGTGGTCCTAGGTTTCTTTACCTGAGTGTTCGCATGGACCAATTTGTCCTTAATGTTCTAATTTTTTTTAAGAGCAAAAACGGGAATCTCCTTTAATTCATTTAGGCCTTTCACTGTATGCCAGTTTCGTCTCACTATTTTTTTGACTTCATTTGTAATACCTGAAAATGTAGTCACACAGACCAATGGTATATCCGTGTCTCTACTTTTTGGGACCATCAACGTTTCCCTTGGGGTGTACCATGCCCGTTTGAGCGATCTTTTTAACAGTTTTTTCGGATAGTCTCTTTCCAATAATTTAGCCATCAGGATTTTTGCGTTGGTGAAGTAGTCCTCTTTTTTGGTACAATTGAGTCTAATTCTTAAAAACAGACTGTATGGCAGATTCTCGCGCAGGTTTCTCTGGTGGAATCTGGAAAAGTGGAGGAGCGTGCAACAGCTGGCGACCCCAAGGAACTGTGCACAGACTCCCCAGCGAGTAAGAGACCGGAACTTGTTCTCTGTGGCAGCGGCCGGGCGTTGCCCTTTGGTGCTTCTTCCTGACTGAGCTTACACAACGCACACGGGTAAGTGTCAAAGAGTCTATTTCTCTCTTATTCTCTTTGCCTTCTCCCGAGGTGCTGTTTTGACTGTCCTGTCGGTTGAGCATTTGGAGGTGCGCTTCTGTCCAAAGTTACAGTCCCTTGCTTAAAATGGTGTCTTGCCACGAAAAAAAACCCTCTATGATGAGTGAGATACCCATGTATCTCAGCCCCATTCGTGTAGGGATTACAAGGTACAGGCCTTACCCGGTTTGGGCGGATAAAGCGTGTCTCAATGGGATCGGGAGAGGGGTAGTCTTTTAGTCATATGCTGTAGGGAAGTCGGGAAAAACAGAGATTAGCCGCAATATACCCACAGTGGGATTATCGTTTTACCTTGATCCTGCAAGGTAGGTGCGCGTGGTTACTTACTACTCCTAAGGTCCTGCCCCTCACGTCACCTATTCGGGTCCCGCATCTCCCGGCATTAACACTCGCTCTAACTGGGTCGCGGCTATAAGAAGGATTTGAATATCATGTTTACGTGCTTGATGGGAGCGAAGCTCGGTCATGGACGCATGCGTATCGCGTCATTTCCTGCTGGAAATTGCCCGAACTACAAAACGTACTAGTTTCATGGGAATTGTAGTTTTTGAGGCGTGCAGCCTGTCTCTGTTTTGGTGACAGTGCTGAGTGCCGCATTCCCATGAAACGAAACTACTCACGGCCTGGGTGATCATGGGGCTTGGAGTAAAAGTGTAAAAAAGCACAAATCTCATCATCTCTTCCCAGTGGGGAGATATAAAAACAGTACAAGTCGGTGCATAGATGGATTTATTGGTATAACGAGGGAGAAAAATAGTATAAATTAAGAGAGGGACTATCGCATATACGATGGTAATTTTTAAGTTAGCGCATTTCGCAAAATGGAACTACTCAAGACCCATGTAATGTTGGGGCTTGGAGTTCGGATTGTGTGAACAGATGGCTCAAGGGAGCTATTCCTTAAGAGGCCTAGTAGGTAAAAGGTCAGGAGAATCCTTATGATTATACAGTGTCCCCCTATCTCCGGCTCAGTATATTCCACGGGATCGAATCATTCAATCCCTGACTGTTTGTATGGAGTCTGTAGACCCAGCGTTGCTCTTTTTCTAGCAACCTTTTTGAGATATTGGTCCCATCTTTTATTCTCTCAATTATGGTCCATTCCAGGTCACTGTCCGTATGCCCTTTCTCCACATAATGTGCGGTTAGTTTGGTTGCTGTGATGGCTCGTCTGATAGTACTCCTATGCTTACCAATCCGCACTTTAACTTTTCTGGTCGTCATGCCGATGTATCTGGATTTGCACGGGCAGGTAATCATGTAGATTGCATTCGCAGTTTTACAATTAGTGTGGTCTCGCTGTTCCCATTCATATGTCAGACTCAAGTTGATACTCGTCGTATGTGTGGTAAATTGACATACCACACAGGAGCCACATGGAAAATGCCCCTTCACCTGCGGTTGACTCCACAATGTGAGTTGTGTGTCCTGTTTGGGTGTCCAACTGTCAGTGTGGATCAGGGTATTCCTTTTGCTCTTGTTACGTTTGAATGAGAACATAGGTTTTTCAAATGTAAGTTTATTAGAGGTCAGGATTCACCAGTTTTTGTTAATAATCTTCTTTATGGCGTTGGAAGATGAATTGTAGGTAGTGACGCATATCAACGCCTTTGTTTCTGTTTTTGTATTTGTCTCTAGTAAGGCGTCTCGTGGTGTATTACGAGACCTTTGTCGTGTCTGTTCGATCAAACTCTTGGGATATGATTTTTCTCTTAGCTGCACTGTGAGTTTCTCAGCGTCCTTGTTGTAATTCTCCAAGTTGGTACAGTTCCTCCATATCCTCAAGTATTGTCCAACGGGCAGGTTTTCCCTTAGGGATCGGGGGTGGCCACTGTCAAAATGCAGTAGGCTGTTGCGATCGGTGGGTTTAGTGTACAGCGTACTTTCCAATTTGCCACTTCTGGCGAGAATATCGATATCTAGAAATGAAACCATCCTATTATGGGTGGTCATGGTGAATTTAAGGAAGGGATCAAGGTTGTTGAACCATACTCCGAATTCCACTGTGCTCTCTTAACCTCCGTGCCATATGATGATGATGTCATCAATATATCTTAGCCACCTTCGGATCTTGCCTGCGAATGGGTTGTTGGACTAGATGTGTTCATCCTCCAGATGGCTCATGTATAGACATGCAATACTGGGGGCAAATGTACTGCCTATGGAGGTCCCGTGTACTTGTAGGTACAATTGGTCCTCAAATTTAAAGAAGTTTTCCATAAGGACAATGCGCATCAATTCCATGATAAATTCAATCGGGGCTTCCCAGGGCCACTCTTGTGTGCGGAGTATAGTTTCAATTACATTTAGGCTCTCCTCTTGCGGGATGCTTGTGTACAGTGCTTCCACATCAAGGCATATCATTGTTTCGTTAAGGGGGTCATAGTCCAGTTCGGCTAAAATATTTAGCAGATGTTTAGTGTCTCTGATATATGACCTGATCTTGGTTACGAGGGGACGAAGGAACCAGTCAGTATACTTCGAGAGGGGTTCCAGGACAGAACCAATTCCAGACACAATGGGTCTTCCTGGGGGGGAATTCTCCCTTTGTGTATTTTAGGAATGGTATAGAATAGTGGTGTTCTAGGTTCTTCAGTATAGAGGAAGTCCCTTTCATTTTTAGTAATCCATCTCCTCTCAAGTGCCTCAGTAGTAATCGTGGAGATAGTCTTCTGCAACCGTGTAGTTGGGTCCCTCAGTAATTTTTTGTAATGCCTCTCATCCGAGAGGAGGGACATGCATGCAACTCTGTATGCATTCACCTCTTGTATCACGATCGCTCCACCCTTGTCGGCCGGTTTGATGATCAGGTTTTCTCGTTTGGCTAAGGTGTTGAGGGCCTCCCTTTCTTTTCTGCTCAGGTTATTGTAGGAGTTCTGTTTAGGTTGGAGTAATTCAATTTCTTTCGTAACCGCCTCTTCAAATGCAATGACTTCAGGAGGCATCAGAGATGGCGGTGGACAAAATGTGGATTTTTGTCTAAAGGGAGTGTATCCTGTGTCCTTCTCTTGTTGGGGTTTTCCTTCAAAAAGGGTCTTTACCCGGATCTTTCTGAAAAATTCGCTTAATTCACAACGGGTCTTGAACTTGTCGATGTTAGTAGTGGGGACAAATCCGAGGCCTTTGTTGAGCACTTCTTCTGTGGTGAGTGCCACATCTGTGAGGTTAACCACGAGGTCTACCTTGAGCTTGGACCTGCCTGTTGATCCTTCGTCTGGCTTCTTGTGTTCATCCCTCGTGTGTCGTCTTCCCATTGGACTCTTCTGTTGCCACGTCTGCCTCTTCTCCCGCCCCTGCCTAAAAAATACTGTTGATTCTGGTTGGGCTGAAAGTATGGCATGCCAAGGTATTGGGGTGGGCCTTGAAATTGCGGGTGGTTAAAAGGACCAGGCCATTGGTATATTTGTGGCGGAGGGTATGACTGGTTCTGACCCCCTCCTCTTTGTCTTTGTGGCTTGTCTCTCCAACTCTTGGTAGAGTTGTCGCTCGACCACTCATCTTGGTCAGAGTATGAGGAGCCTGAGTCACTTCTGTGCGAGGATCCAGTGTCGGTGTCAGGTTGTTTAGTGTAATCGTCCCTGATGTACGGGTAGACCTTTTCATGAGCAAATTTCCCTACAACGTATGACTAAAAGGCTACCCCTTTCCCGATCCCCTTGAGACACGCTTTATCCGCCCAAACCGGGTAAGGCCTCTACCTTGTAATCCCTACACCAATGGGGCTGAGAAACATGGGTATCTCAATCATCATAGAGATAATACACGTAGCGGATGCCTGTGTTAAGATCGATGTGATTATCCATTTAGGGGTGATGAAATGGAGTGTGTTTTTAATTGTCAACAGGTATTCACAGTTTTGCGATTAAGAATTGAATGCGAGCACTGGACGCATTCTGCGAGTGGCAGTCTGATGGACAAGATTGCCCATGAATAGCTCATTCGTTTTGTTCACAGATCACTGAGTGAAAGGAGTGAAAGCACACAGCACGATGGGAGTGCATATAAAAGTGTGATAGAATGCAAAAACTGTTTTGATCTGTTTCTTCTCACTCTTGTCTTACAGGCAGAATTTTTTGCGTTCGTTGTGGATGGAGAGATAAGTATACCCTCCATACTGTTCACGAGGGAGCAGCTTTCTGCTCCGTCACCATAAAAATACATAATAAAATCCTTGACTGAATTCCAGGGAGGGAATCTCAATTTGCCCTGAAGAAAGCCCGGGACCTATGAGGCCATTGACTAAGGGCTGAAACATGTTGGCACGACTTTAGGGTCATACGACCATTAACTTCAAACGACCCCGTGTGTATATATATTTTTTAACATCCACTACATCCCCGCTAATAAAGGGATACCTGGAGAACGCAGTAGGATTTTTATCTTTCGACCCCATGGCCTACATCTTCTAAGTGCTCCCTGAAATACGGCTGAGCCCACCCTGACCTTTAGGAGTCGGGGTGAACCCTATGATGAAGCATGACACCAATAGGGTGTGTGAGAGTTAATTAACAAAAAGGAGTTGTCTCCTTTCCCGCACTCGAGCGGGGTACGCCACGTGAGTCAAAATTTGAGCCCTATCGGGTTGGGATACTTCAAGTTTGGAATCTATTGGGATGCTCATCTTTTATAATAGAAAGCAGCCTTGTAATGTGTGTATAGATTAGGGATGTTATGTGATATGTAGATATCCCTGTCGCCCCGTGGATGAAGATAGAGATGACATTTTTACATAGTGCGAAAAGAGACCTTGTACATGATGTTCAGGGCATTGTGATAATGTTGTGCGAAGCTAGATGTGTAAACAAGTTTAGTTTCAGGGAAACTAATCCAACATTGTTGCGCACGCAAATATGTGCAAAAGCTAACTGTTGAAAAATAGGACAATGTAAGCAATAAACTGCTTCACTACATGGGCCTAAATCGGGAATATAACAAGGGCTCATTTCGTCCTTCATCCATAATGACAAGAGTGGGAGGATCTGGACTACCCTCCACCTGACACATTTGATATGGCTCTTTATCACATTTTCTGCAAGCTCATCCCATTGCTGGCACCTTCTTTCTAAGTCGACTCTTGGTGTTCACCATCCCAGTGTGTCCCCCATGGCCAAGTTTCACGATCTACAGTATAAGGCTCCTGTGAATCACAAGCCAATGTTCCTTGAGCAGCAGCCTTTCGGCGTGGCAACCAGCTCATGTCTCACATTATACAAGGAGTCCCGAAGTCTTTGTTCTTCTGGGGTTCGATGTGGCATGTGTCTTTAAGGCCAATCAGTTGCCCGTCTTCACTGTACTTAGGGCCTGCTGCAAACAGCAGTCCTCCTCAGTGGCTCCCAGGATCTTAGACTGGCAGAGATTGTGATCTTTTGATCACATATCGGACATATTCCTCTGTTTCCTGGGTGACCACTCTTTGCCCTGGATTGGCATACCTCGGATGCTGTTACAAATCATCTGCTGGGTTCTGCAACCTAGGTTTGTACTCCACTGTAGACGAGTATTCCTGTGGCTAAAGTAACCACTCCTAAATCCATGGTGGTGTCTTCGTGGATGACCCCTGGAACAGGGGATCAAAGGATTGTGTTCTGAGTGCACCATGAACAAATGTCAGTACAAGTATAAGTGAAAGTGTTGACATCCCCAATTTATCATGATGGCTCCCCATTCAAATTGGTAATAATGCTGGCTGTTGGGGTAAGCGCATAGATGGCATATCTTTAATAAAATGCCCACAGTAATTGACCATACTCAAGAAGTTCTACACCTCGGTGATGAACAATAGGAGGAAGCTAATCTGATGTTTTCAACCTTGACTGGGTCGTGGCCACCCCTTCCGCAGATAAACAATACCCAAAGTAGCTAATCTGCAATTTTAGGAATTTACATTTGTCCTGGTGTAGACTCAGACCATTTGAGGCACCTTTCAGAGCCTTACATTGTGTTATTCCACTACTGATACGTAAACAAAAATGTTTTCTCTCACACTGATGACACCCCTTAGCCCTGACAGCGTTTCAACTATAGTGTGCTGAAATACCTCCACAGTACACCCAAGTTCAAATACTTGTAGTGGCTGAGGGCCAAGGGCATTGAGAAGGTCGTTAAACTATTAGACAAAGAGATTGAAGGTCCATTTTAGAGCACCACCCTGCTCCACTTAGCTCGCTAACTACATCATCGATCATGGGGATGACGCGTCTTTCCCACTTTATTGCAATGTTCAGGAGGTACATGACTACACAAAGACATACGTCTCCAGGTGTTTCGTTTTGCGGGGTACAATGATAAGTGAGACCCATGTCACCGTTGATTATATCCACCGGTTCCATCTTCTTCAACCCAGACTCATCTTTAGGTCACAGTTGGAATGCTTCTCAAAGGTTCCTCAGGGCTGTTGGCTGCACGGAGTGGTGTATGTGCAGCTTGATCATCTTCCCTCTGAGGCATCCTATGGCAGAAAAAAGGTCTTGAAATTCAGTTAGCAGATTGTCCATACCAGTAACATGCACCCTGAAGGCAAATTGTATCAGTTGGAACTTTTCAGCAGTCTAGTAGCTTAGCAACATGAAATGAAATGAAATGAAAACAAGATTTATAAAGCGCCTGGTTACCCATGGGCATCCCGCGCTGCATACCCCTTCTTCCTTGCGTGATGTATTTTTGAACAGGTCACTGACCTAGTCTCGGGTAATGTGGGTAGTGAACATGCTTGCTAATGGCAGCGGTTGGGTATGGCTGAAGGCAAGTACTCAAACCATGGCTGACTTGACCGTTTGTTTCATATTAAGTGTCTTGTAAATATCTCTGGCCATGATATTGATCGAGGCCCCAGTACCAATGATGGCCATGACAACTTTATACCCAACGAGTATTTGGGAATTTGGAGTGGATTTTTTCTTTCTGGGCCTGGTTGACCATGAACACCGTATGGACAGTGTGGTCTTCCTCACTGTATCCATGTCACCTCTCTTGTTTCAATGGAGAGATCCATGACGTTCACCATATTTGTAGTTGCCACCTCTGGACCACAGGTGAGATGAAAGACTCTTGCAAAATGATTTACTTTGCTTCGCGAGGCACACTTCTTCCCATTGGATGGAAATTCATTCTGGCATTGGGTTGGTTCCCCACAGTACCTACAGGAGCGCTATGTTTTCGTCATCCCTTTCCTTTCTCCACAGGCTTGGGTTGCAAAATGAGGTTCTCTGGCTTACTCCTGATTGCTTGATGCAGGTCATCTTCCATATGTGATGCTATCGCTTTCTCTGTTGCTTGCTCCACTGTCAATATATCCTGCAAAGGTTTCTTTGGTTCCTGGAGGATTTGTTCTCCCAGTTCCGACAATGAATAGCCCTGAATGATTTGGGCCCTAATTTCCTTTGCTTTCTCTTGGAATGTACAGGTGCTTGGCAGTTCTTTTAACAGAGTGAAGAAGGTGTCAGTCAACTCAATTTGTTCATGGCGTGCCTGCCTAAAAAGGACACTCTAATAATCAAGTTTGGCCATAGGTTTAAATAGATTCTTTTAGTGCTACAATAATTGTGGCATAGATGAAAGATGGGCTTACCTCAGGGAGAGTTTTCTACAGTTTGTAAATGTCTTTACTAGCCAGATGCAGTAGTAGTGGTGACTCTAGGGGTAGGTGATAAATTCCGCTCTGCCGGCAGAGTTTTGCCCACTCTGTATTACGCTTGTAATGTGGAGTTTCGGCAAAACTCCACCAACTGTCGCATGGTGGAGTTTTTTCTCGTGCGCAGCTCACCAGCATTAAAATGGTGAGTGAGAATTGGTGTCCCCTGGCACGATTTTTGGGAGCTAGAATGGCACCCAGTGAGATTTTCTCAATGTGGGCACATGCGGGCAGTCGCGACCATTTGCGGTGAGAAAGCTGCCTCTCAAGTAGAAAATATACTTGAGCAGCAGCAAAGAAGCAGCGCTCTCTGGCATGGCGTGTGGTGTGGTTCATGCTGATTTTGCAGTGCGCAACAAGTGCCTGGCAGTAGCAATCAGCACGAGAAGTGCGACATACCGATTTCCCTTCGCTCGCAGAACTCTGTGGAATCTTGCTGAGTTTTTATGTAACTCTGCAGAATTCCACTGCGTGAAATTCCACAAGTTCCACCCACCCCTAGGTGGCTCTCTGCTACCTTCCAGCAGTGTGGCAGCAAAGTACAGGTCTAATTCTTCAAACCATATCTTCCAGTTTGGTGCTTGTGCTGACGTGGGCCCAGCTATGACAACCAGTTCAATTACTGGAATCTCATGTGTCAGCTCCTCTGCATGAGCTGTTGTTTGCATTTGCATAGATGTTTGCCAATTGCAAATTGATTTATTGCGTAGGTGTGTGCGCGTACGTCCTAGATTCTTGCAGTGCCTCTATTACGCTGCTGTGGTCTCGTTATTTTTCAATGATGGGTTGTATTGACTAATGTCAGGCTCAGTAGTTTTGTGTTGCTGCGCTCCTTGGTTCCTTTAGATTCAATGTTGAAGTTTGCTATTGTAATTACCAGACACACTTCAGCACTCTTGATTGCACGCACCGCATACTACAGAGGAGCAATTTATTTATTTATTTATTTGACGTTTTATAGAACGTGAACGTGACCCGTTAGGGTATCAGAGCGCTTTACAGGGATAACACGTTGCGTACAGGTTAGGCACGGGCAACACACATGGATAGGGATAAGGGAATTGACTACATTAGGACAAAAACCAGAGTTAAATACAATAATCAATACAATACAATAATCAGCAGAGCAACTCGTCAGCGATATATAGAGAAAACCAGCAATTATATATGAGGGGAGATATGATAGCAAAAGGCATAGAGAACCAGCAAAACATTTGAAGGAGTAAGAAATCAGTACAAGGAAAGGGCAACCAAGCAGAACAGGAAATTATGCATAGGAACAAAAGCAATGAGACAAGTCGGTATGCACTACAAAAGAGAGTAATGGGAGGAATTTGCTTATTAGGAAGGTTTTAGCTTCCTTTTTGAAGATTGACAGATGAGGTATTCTTCTGATGGAGGACGGTAGCAAGTTCCATATTCTTGGTGCAGCCCCAGAGAAGGCACGGTTATAAGTTTTTTCCTTACGGAAGCGGGGTGGCTGGAGCACACGGTCTCTGGCGGACCGGGAGTTTCTGAATGCCCCAGATACCACGATTTTCTGGGCGAGATATGCCGAGGAGTTCGTGTATAGTGCTTTGTGTACGATACATGCCAGTTTGAGCTGGATTCTGGCTTCAAAAGGAAGCCAGTTCAAGGCCTTCAGATGTGGTGAGATGTGGTCAAATTTTTTAGAGCCTGATAAGAGTCTAGCTGCTGCGTTGAGGCAAGCTTTTAGAGGGGCCATGGATGTCTTTGGTAGGCCAGATAGGGTTGAGCAGCCGTATGTTATGTTATGTTATGTTATGCGGTTTTATATAGCGCACAGCTGCCCCAGCAAAGGGGCGTCCCAATTCAATTCTGGAGATAACTAATGCCTGAACTGCGGTTTTTAGGTCCTCAGCTTCAAGAAAGGGTTTTAGTTTTCTCATATATCTCAGGTGGAACCTCGCAGTTTTGGCCATCGAGTTGATGTGTTCATGTATATTCAGGTTGCTGTCCAAGGTTATACCAAGAAATTTGGCAGAATACACTATGGTTGGTGTGCAGTTAAGTGCTGTGATCGAGTTAGTCCATTCCAGGATGTCATTGGTGGTTTTTGGGGGGGGAGATGAGAAGGAACTCCGTTTTTTGGACATTCAGTTTGAGCTGGTTGTTGGCGAGCCATTGAACAGCCAGTTTCAGGGCGTTATTCCAATAGGTAAACTCCTCTAGAGATGAGATTATGATGTAGATCTGAGTATCATCGGCGTACATATGGAAGGAGATGTTGGCAGTGTGGAGTATTTCAGCTAACGGTTCAAGGTAGAGATTGAAGAGGGTACGGGACAGAGTAGAGCCTTGAGGGACACCAATTGTTATCGGGGAAGGAGCAGATAGGTTACTGTTGACTAAGAATCTCTGGGAGAGGTTCCGGAGGAAGGAACCAAACCATTTGATGACGGTACCTCCTAGACCCATCCTGTGTTCGAGGCGTTCAAGTAGTTTCTCGTGGTTGACTGTGTCGAATGCCGAAGAAAGATCCAGTAGGATCAAAAGACAGGTTTTGCCTTTGTCAAGAGCTTGGAGAGCGTCATCCTACAATGTGAAGAATAGTGGTTTCAGTGCCATGCCCAGGCCTGAAACCAGTTTGGAATTTGTCAAGCAAGTTGAATTTAGCGATATGTTGGGTTAGTTGAAGCTGCACACATTTCTCCAGCACTTTCGCAAAAAGAGGAATATTGGAAATTGGTCTGAAGCTGTCTGATATTGCAGGATTCAGAATGGGTTTTTTTAGGATGGGGTTGACTTGCCCGGTTTTCAGGGAGTCAGGTATGAACCCTTGAAGAAGGGAGGCGTTGATAATTGTAGTCCAAATGGGAATGAATGGGGAGGTTTCGTTCAGTGTTTTTTTAAATTCTTCTTTGCCCCCATCCCCCATGCTGCCCCACCACTTTATTTTGGCAGCAGCCGTCCCTCCCTGATCTACATCCTACCCTCTTTGCTCTCCACGCAGGGAGCAGTTAGACCCCAGCTCTTTATTACTTGTGGTGCCATCGCCCATCTGCGGAGTTCCAAAAGTTCTGCCACTTTGGCAGTCCCACACCAGGGTGTAGGCTGGAACCAACTAAGCCTTCATGCACCGATTAAGCACCCACCTACCTTCTTGCCATTCATTATGTCAGGAGCTTTACTAGGCATAATGAATAAACATTCACTATAGTTTGGTTAACTCTGTGTGACCCTCACTTTGCAGGCTCACGCCCTTTCTATTAATTTCTCCACTACGTCACTCGGACCACTCCATTGTTCTCCATTCCATAAGGTTCCTCAACTTTTTTCCCTTCATCAATGTTTTTCCCCTAATAGCATCACATTAAACATTACAACCAAGTAGAATTGTTTTATGCGGCAGGAATAGTTCTATCTACTGTGTATGCCATAAAACTGTTGCCAGTGGGAAGGCTGGGATCCAGCTCACTACCTCATCTCTGCAGGGTCGTATGTAGCAGCATCATCAAAAGCAGTAGAAACAAATAGCAGTCTTCTGCAAGCCAGCAAATAATGAGCAGCATGGAATTCTGTCACTTGCCCATGACAACACATCAAAAACTGTTACTGGGTAAAGACACTTCCAGATGTCCATTGGCATTACTGGAGCTCCATGGTACGTATCCATGTACACACGCCCTTACCTAGCCTCATGAGTCATTGGAGCATAGCCAGAAATTCAACAAAAGTCATCCAAGAATATGTCTGCTCATCAGCAAAATAATGATAATTACTGGCTTTGAATCCTTTGCCACAATCCATTGCTGAAAACAAAGTATTTTGAGAACTGAAGGCAAGAACTGATCCCAGCTGGAATGTTTTGAGTCAGCATTACATTTTGTGAAAAGCTGTAATACAGTTGCATAAGCAAATACCTAATGCCATGGCAAAGGCTTGGTCAGTGGGGATTAAACGCCTGATTTATAGTTTGGCAGACAGAGCACAGTCCATGACTACGGTACTGCCAGCTCAGTGGTCATCTCAGTACACTTAAACCGAACTGCCGTCACGGCAGCTCCTTCCAATGTATAAAAAGTTTGGTGGACGGCCGCTGTTGGTTTTAACGGTTAGTCACGAATAGATATAACTTTTTTGATTTTCAGATGCAAACTTTCAAAGCTGCAGTTTGCTTCTGAAAAACAAAAAACACAATGCTCCCCAATGCCCTGGGAGCTTTCCCCTAGGGTATGGGGTTGGGGGGGTTATTATTCTTTTCCGTTCTATCGCCATCAGGCTTCTCCTAGAGGGGAAAGACAGAAAAAAAATACATTACACCTTTCACCCTAAATAGGGCAGGCAGCCTAATATCTTTCCTCCGACGACCCGCTACTCCGTTAGGCCATCGAAGGAAATATTCCGTTGGCATATCCACCAGGTTGTTCAATCAACAGAATACTTCAAGATCACTCAGCTCTAAAGGAGACGGGAGTGCGGAGAGTTTAACGGGCAGAGTATTCTGTCATGTTTATCATGGAGTACCCTATCCACCAAACTCTAAGCCAGGGCCTAACTTGTATTTTGCCATGGATATGAGGACAGTGGTTACAACAGAGACTACATGGCCAGAGCAATGGAATGGGACATCCTTCTCTCTAGTGCCCAGCAACAGGTCGAGTTAGAACTGGTACATTCTTTTCACCAGTAAGTCACTTTTTTCATTTAAGGAAGGGCTTGACAGAAAGAGCCACAGAGTAGCTCAACTTTGTCCTAGAAGAGAAATGGGTCAAGCACCATTACTTTCCTAAGCCTGAGGAACTTAATGCATACCTATTGCTTCACAACCTTGTTCTTTACCTTGTAGCAAGACGTTTTCTCAGGAACTGGCATACCATCTGTTGAAAATGTCTATCAAGTCGCTACAATTCAAAATTTCACCTTCTTTATTATCTTTGTGTATAATCTACTGCTGTAGGTGAACACAGCTAAAGTTAGAGTCAAGAGAGGCCTTCTTTACACCAACATAGTTGCTGCCCATGTGCAATGGGGCAGATTTATGAGAAAGCTGCGCAGTGCAGCACAACACTCAAAATTGTTGCACTATGCTGCACTGCAAAACAGGAAAAACACAGTGCATAGCCCTTTCTACAAATATATGACACTGCTGCTGTCATAACCTGCCCTGACGATCAAACAGGGTGTCTAGTGCCATGAACACACCTTTATACCATAGTGTGTGATATCTAGAATAGTTTTTATACTGGAAGGTACCGTACAGCTTATATTTTCTCAGTAAAAACGGTGCGTTTGTTGGACAACATAAACGTCAAAACTGTGCGAGACTGATCTGCGCACAACATCAGGATATGTTGGCCTTAGTCCTGCTAGCTCACAATGCACCATTTGTACTCCAAATCTGACAATAACAAACGGATTGTGCAGCCTCAGAACATGACAACATTGACTCCCCAAGGAAATCGTGGTAACAGATTTAGAACCTTTATGTTTGGTTACTCATGCATACCCAAAGAGATACTCAAAAAATACACAGCATGGCGTTTCAATATTTATTGAAGCATTGTGCGTCTTGAGTAACATAGGTGTGCTACAATAATCAATAGAAGGAAAGGGGATAATGTGATTAGCATTATGAGAATAGCGAAGAAGATAAACAGTTTAACCATTTTGCTGTTACAGAGAATACATGCTTGCATATACGTACTGTAATATATTTGTACTCTTACCTAGCACTACCTACCCTAGTGTGCCTCAGGTGGGTGAATCTGCCAAATTCCTGTAGGGTGATCTAACTCCCCCCGTACCTGTGGGAGAGTGTCACCAGGGTGCCTGTCTTGGTGGAGAACTGGACATCATTCCTCGCAGGAGGAAAACAGGAACCAGCTGGGCTGGGATTCCGGCATGGGGTGACCTCTCTGTGCCAGTGAAATGCTCCTTTACCTAAACAAGGCAGTGATAATAAACATCACCCATGTTCCCATGCCGAAGACCCAGTCAGGCCGCTATTGTTGATTCTTTGTGATAGCTCTATCGCCGAATGGACAATAACAAACAGCAACATAACGCTCAGTGAACTTAGCCCTTGTATAGAATGTTCAAGGTATTGTGATAATATGCATACGAAGTAGAAATGTATGCAAAGCTGTTTCAGAGAATATTATCCCACCCAGGAACGCAAGCAATGTCTGTCAAATGTCATTGTGTTTAAGAAAAGAAGGCAACTTAAAACCGTGAGCATGTAAAATGGTGGTGTTTCTACTCGGGCCTAATGTGACCACAAAGGTTATCCTTTCAGTACAAAATACTATGCTTTGACTAACTTTAAAATGATTCCCACATTGTATGTGTAGTGTACAGTGCAGCACACATGCAATGTGGCAGATGTTTAGCGAAATAAAGCGTTTTCTAACTTACCGTCTGCAGAGTGGAGGCATTTTTTTGGCACTAAGCCCGGTCTACCATTGTTAGTAATTAGGGCTTTGTGCCAAAAACTATGGGGCCTACTCGCATGTAATGGCATGTTAAAGTATGTTTAGTAGTACTACAATAGTGCTGCAAAATGCTGTTCACAAACCTACATGTGGAGGTCTACATTTCTGCCTCTCCTATATTATATGTGCAGAGATCCTACCCAGCTGAAAAGATCTACAGACACGTAGATATACGTTTTAGTAGTAAATGTGGGAGGACGGGGGTAGCTAGAAAATCGGGATTATTTACTTCTAAATGGGAAGGGTAATGGAAGAAGTAAGCAGGGTTTTAGGGAGGGACATGCACCCACCCACAAAAGAGTAAGCCTATTATTATTCACAAACTGCACTACTGTAGTTACTACAACCAAAAGCACCCGAAAAAGTAGTGAATGTACTCCAGGTCAGAGCTGGAGTAAATCCAACATTACACATGGCCAATAACTTGTACAGCAACATCCTCCCATATAAAAAAATGGAGGCAGGGGCAAAAAATAAAAGCCCATAAGAACTAATGTTAAAGGAAAGTAACTTAGTTTAAGTTTTTAAAAATATAAGCACATTTAGTTTAATGTTAATAAAGTATATACACTTATATAATGCTCATCTATATGACCAAATTCTACCTAAAAGAGAATATTTTTTCTGTTCAATGATGTGATGTCTAATCAGATCCAGAGGACTGCCATGGGCACCTGTTTTGCCCCCAAGCTATACCAACTTAGTTATGGGCTGGTGGGAGGAAACAGTGCCCATGGATCCCTGAATGGAGAAGTTCATCGAAAGGGTCATTATTTGGTTTTGCAACATAGATGATCTATTTCTGATCTGGGAAGGGTCTGATGAGGATTTGTACGAATTTTGAGACTATCTGAATGGAAATAATCTCAATTTGCGGTTCACTATGTCATGTAGTAAAACAGATATTTATTTTTTAGACATGCACATAGATGTTGAGAAGGAAAGGTTAACAACTTGCCTTTTCAGGAAAGAGACAGCAGGTAACACAGTGTTACATGCCCTTAGCAGTCATCTGAACCATGTAAAATGGAACATTCCCAATGGGGAGTTAGTAAGGTTAAAAAGGAATTGTAGGCCAGGGGATATCCTTATAAGGTCCTAACAAAGGCAATGGAAAGGATCAATTTGGTTGATAGAGAGAGGTTATTATATGGGTCATCTTTGGAAGGCGAAAAGGGAAATCTGGATAGAGTTAGAGTCATCACAACCTACAATATGGAATCTACAAAGCTAGCCAATATCCTAGCCAGAAATTGGGAGATCCTAGGAAGTGAGGAAACCATAAATGCATATGTAGGAGAATCTCCCAGCACCACATACCGCAGAGGCAAGAACATCAGGGACAAGGTGGTCCAGAGCCATTTCCAGTTGGGAGTACATAGCTCCTGGCTGGGTGGGGAACCTATGGGGTTCTCTCCATGTAGCAATTGGAAAGCATGCAAATATAGCTTGAGTAAAAAGCCTTATAATGTCCCATTCCAAAAGAAACCCTATGATATCAGAAAATACATTCCCTGCATGAAAGATCATGTCACATACTGTACTGAATGCCCCTGCCACAAAAGTTATATTGACAGTACGACCCTCCAAATAAAGAAACGTATCCTCGAACATATAAGGTCCATTCATAACAGGGATCCTAAATACCCAGTGGCTCATCACTTTCAGGTGGAACAAAGGGGGACTGGACACTCTTGAGGTATTATGGCCTTGATAAGGTGAAAAACATCAAAGGGAAGGGGACCAATGTGTGAGACTGCTTAGATTGGAATCCAAGTATGTCATTAGTCTGTAGACCATGAAGCCAGGAGGCTTAATATGAGTGAGGAATTGGCGTTACACTTAGATGAGTAAAATACAAGAATCTGTTTAGTGTTTCCCCGTCTGACAACTCCCTGAGTCACAGGGGACAGTAGTTACTTTTTTAATTAATATAAAAGATATTTCATTCTCTTTGCTTAGTTATCTTTGGTTCTTTTTGAGCGATATCAAGTTCCCTGGGTTAACGGTATATAGGAAACTGGATATGTGTTACACATACATGGGCTTTGGGTGTCATACTGTTTACTTTTAAGCCCTGTTATTGTTCTGCTGTCTCCAGAGTAATGTTCTAGAATCTCTCTGAGAGGCAGTTTCC
Source organism: Calotriton arnoldi (assembly GCA_963921515.1). Classification (NCBI taxonomy): domain Eukaryota; kingdom Metazoa; phylum Chordata; class Amphibia; order Caudata; family Salamandridae; genus Calotriton; species Calotriton arnoldi. Next base: position 685,274 of record CAWUFW010003238.1, read on the forward strand.
AGAGGACAGTTTTGTGTACTGTACTGCTGCCAATAAACTTAATTTTATTAGTAAAACTGCATTGGAACTTAACAAATGGTGACAAGTTTTGAAGACACATCTGCTACACTTCAGGCAGCACAGGAGTGATATCGTCTTCATTGGACCCAAGATCTACCTTCTACATTTTCAATGATTCAACATTCTCATCATTGAGAACTTTTCAAGAGGATAATTGCCATTCTTACCATGAGGATTTTCAACCCTATATGGGGTTGCAATGCCTTTTTGTGAGCTTTGACAAAATTAATGTTCAACTGCTGAGATGACACGAGGAACCCACCATGAGAAATTCAGCGACGTCCGAGGCATACACGTTGTATGACATGTTGCCAGGGAGATGCATACGGGTTGCGTCACTGTTGAACGTGGCGGAGGGGTTGCTATGGTTCCAACAAAGTTGCATGGCGCTCAGCGTCTTTATGTCATCACGCGCACAGACGTGGTTCCGCATTTGGCACTGGATACTCACTCTTTGAATATCATTGTGTTTTCATGCACACAAATGCATTTCTGCATTCCTGCACCAGAGTCGTGCTTTGACCAGTGCAGTACTGTGACCATGGACTTCTCGCTAGGTGTGAGAGGTGCAGTATGCAGCAGGTTTTCTGTTTATGACTTTCGCAGTTGGGATGCAGTATGGTGATAACATTATAATATTTCTGTTGGTTAAACCCTGTTTGGCTGTGTGAGTTACCTCTGTGTCATTTCACTTTGGATACTGTATTGGAAATACACATGAAAGAGAGAATACACTGCAGTTTGTGGAATTTACTTCCGATCATATTACAAAGTGTAGGATCTGCGTTGTAAAGTACTGTTTTGTGTGGAACTCGCCTTTTCTGCATCTCATCACAATAAGCAGTTTGATCCGCCATCCAAGTTCCTCCAAAATAAGGGAGAACCACCCATTCCAGGGGTAAGATGGAAAGAGAAGTTTGCAACTTATCTCTAAGCCATAGATGGGAAAAGGATGTCAGCAGAGAGGAAGAAAAACATTCTTTTACATGGTTTAGGCTCAGATGGGCAAGTGGTCTTCAGGACACTACCACAAATGGAAGGCCATGGTGACAGAAATGTTTATGAAGATGCTGTGCTGAAGATAGAAAGTGGTTTCAAGCCCACAACTAGTGTTGCACTCAACAGATTTAAGTTTTACACCCGGGCACAAGAGGAAAGTGAAACGTTTGACAAATTCCTCACAGGATTACATGCTTTATCTAAAAACTGTAATTTCTGACCCATTACTGACGAAATGATTAGAGACCAGGTTATTGTACATGTTAAGAGCAAAAAGGTTCAGGAACAGTTGTGGGTAATGTGTGTTCCAAATCTGCAGGATGTTATCAGTACTGCCAATGCATTAGATAAGTCAGAAAGGTGGATGAAACTTTGAGCAACTAGAGTAAAACGTCTGAGGCTGTGTGCAGTGTGACTGCCAGTAATTCATGTGGAGTACTCAATTTTAGAAGAGGAGTGAACTTTTTTTTCATTGATTTAGGTGTGGGAGCACTAACGATATTGCATCATCGTCACAATGCTCTGCAGTGGGGAAGGAGTGTAGCAAATGTGGGCGCATTGGTCATTTTGCACGGGGTGTAGGGATTTCAAGAAAGGGAGTAGTAGCAACCAGTGGCGTAGCTAGGGGGGGGCGATGGGGGCAGACCACCCCAGGCGGCACGAGTTTTGGGGCGGCAGCCGGCCCCCCGTACCCCCGCTCTTACCTGCGGCCGTTGCGGCCGCAAGAATCGGCCGCTACCACCACCGCCCCCACCCCCCCCCGCTCTTCAATCATTTTGCCGAGGGCGGCAAACGTAGGGGCCGCCACAGGCAGCCTAAGGCCTAGCTACGCCCCTGGTAGCAACAATGTCAAAGGGACATAAGCCAGAGTGGAGAAGGTGGAGGCAATATGGGCATAGTACTATCTATCAGGGACTTTGGAAGATGTATGGAGAAGGAGGGTGCTATGGGGCTTCCCAAGTGTGTCGCTCGGATATTGAATGTACAGCTGGAAGTGATGGCGGATTCTGGTTCGCCACGGACTATCATTACTAAGGAATATTGTGTGCAGCAGTTTGGGGATAGAGTGCCCTGAAGGAGTCGGATATCATTGCAGAAACTTTTGTTGGTTCTAGGATTAACATTGAAGGGTACGAGGAGGTGGAAGTTGAATTAAAGGGCAGAGTGGCTCAGATAAATTGTTAGTTGCGGCCAAAGGCGTCAACATATTAGGTTGGAGAAACCAATGGAAATTGTTTTGATAGTTTCGGATGGAATGACTAAAGAAGGAGTAATCCAGCAGTTTCTCAGAGTGTTTGCTGAGGAATTCGAAAAATTGATAGGGTTTAGTCATAAGATCAAAGTGGAGGAGAGTGCTATTCTCATGAAGCAAAAGCTCTGAGGGGTGCCAGAGAATGTGAGAGAGGAGTTGAAATGCATGTTGGAGGGTCTGGTTAAAGAGGGTATAACAGAGGAAGTAGCGTCATTGGAGTGGGTTTCCCCCATTGTTTTGGCTCGCAAGGCTGATAAGAGTCTTAGGTTATGTGTGGACTTAAGAGCCATAAATGCCAATTTGGTGGTGGATTGCCATACACTGCCAAACGTAAACGAAGTGGTGTGTATGCAGGAGGGAGCCATGGTATTCTCTACGCTGGATCTCCGTTCAGCATACCGCCAGATTGAGCTAAACAAGGAATCAAGGCACCTTACTGCGTTCTTAACAGCCCAGGGTTTATTCCAGTTCATAAGGATGCCCTTTGGCCTAGCCTCAGCGGCATCCGTGTTTCAGAGGGCAATGTTTCATATTTTCAAAGACTTAGACAAATTTGTGAATTATTTCCAGGATGACATCCTCATATTCTGCAGGAATGAAAAAGAACACATGGAACATGTGGTGGAAGTGTGTAAATGGTTGGAGTGTCATGGACTGACACTTTAAGGGGAAAAGTGCAAGTTTTTTGTATCTTGGGCACACGCTGTCTGGGGATACTGTGGTTGCGAAAAAATCCTTGGTGGATGCAATAATTAAGGCTCCTCCTCCTGACAATAAGGAAAAACTATTGTCATTTTCTGGTCTGTGTGAATTTTACAGTAAGTTTATACAAGGCTCTGGCACCAAAATGGAAACTCTCAGAGAACTGACGAGGAATAGAGCCGAGTTCATTTGGTCTGAGAAACAACAATCAGCATTTCAACAAATTAAAGAAGAAATTGCACAAGCACCTACATCAAATGGTTTTGTTTGAACAAAGTATGCATTATAACTATGGATGCTAGTTTGTATGGGGTTAGAGGAGTATTGTGTCAAAGATATGGAAAAGATAAATGGTGTGTGGCATTTGCGTCCAGAACATTGAGTGAGACAGAGAGAAGGTATGCAGTAATTGAAAAGGAGCTTTTGGCATGTGTATGGGCAGTTGAACATTTCCGCAACTATGTATGGGGAAGTAGGTTCATCCTTAGGACTGATCATAAACAGTTGGTGGGAATTTTGTCTCCCGGTGGTGGGTGGAACGCCACTGCACGTATTGCCAGACTCACTTAGTGGTTACAGGGGTACAATGTTAGTGTTGAGTACGTACCAGGGAAATATATTGTGACTGTAGATTGCCTGTCCATATTGCAGTACCCAGATGACAAAAGCACAGAGAAGCAAAATGAAATGGAAATGGTTGTAATGGTGAAAGACTTTGTGAGTGCATAGTTCATGGGTATTTCAAAGGAGGTTTGTAAGAGGGAGATGGATGAAGATTCAGTGTGGAAACATGTGAAACAATACTTGATGGGAGGGTGGTCCAAGGAGAAATGTGTATCTCCTGAGATAAGACCATTTTTCAAAGTGCCTGAGGAGTTGGAAATGGAATGGGATTTACTATTCAAGGGAGGGAAATGTGTTCTTTCTGGTGCCATGCAGGAAGATATTGTAAGCTGGCGCATGAGGGGCACCAAGGGATATCTTCCATTAAACAACTTGTGTAGTGTAGTGTGTGAACAGTGACAAAATGCTTAAAGTGTTTCCTGCTCCCCTCAAACCTGCGTCATGACCAAGATCACCTTGGGAGAAAGTGGCCTTTGATATTTCGGGTCCTTATAACAGTTTACCCAAGGAGGCCAGGTATACTTTGGACATTATTGATTATGACTCAAAGTAGCCTGAAGTCACGTTTGTTGCACATGCCACCTCCCTGGTGTCGATTGAGTTCTTTAGAGAAGTTTTTGCCTGGGACGGGTGCCCAGAGGTACGGGTGACTGATAACAGAGTGCAACTTAAATCACGTGAGGTGGAGGACTTTTTAAATAAGTGTGGCGTCAAGCATGTCATCACGTCTTTATATGAACCACAGGAGAATGGTCGGGTTTAGCGCTTCAATCATTTCCTTAAAGATGGTGTTGAAGTGGAATGCACGTCTGGGAGTAAATGGAAAAATGTATTAAGGGAAAGATTATGAATGTATCACATTATACCCAGTGGTTAATATGTAAAAGAAAATAAGCGCCCGTCAGGAGGCAGTTTGCACTAGTCCATTTCTCCTGTTAGCACAGCCTAAAAAGAACCAACTACTAACCATTAAAGTGGATAGTGGATGTGGCATAATAGCCAGTGCTGCCGGCTTCGGAGCTGGGAGACCAGGTTCGAGTCTTGGTGTGGGTTCAACAGCCTGTGATTCTGGACAAATCACTTAATCTCACTGTGCCTACCATAAATGAATGGTGCTCATGAAAAGCGCTAGTTTTGATGATTAAGTGCTGGTGCTGAGCAACGGAAACCACTGGCTCAAATTAAGCACCCCATTCTGTTACTGAGGTGAGGGATCGCATATCTAAGTTGTGCCCATGGTGGATTAAAAAGAAAATCACAAGGGCAAATAGCATGGATCTTTGTAAAGTGGCAGAAAGGGTGAAGGAGAAAGAACAGAAGATGAAAGTGAGGTATGATGACAAGTGGTAAGCTAGAGTGCCTGAGTTTGTGGTGGGAGACTAGGTGAGGATACTCAAACCAGGGTTCACTGTGAAAAATGGTTCAAAATTTGGTCGAGCATTGAAGGTAGTGAGAGTTAACTAGAACAGTGTGGTCACTTTAGATGGTAGAGTGTGGAATTTGAGAAGGGTAGTCAACTGCAACAGTGGAAGTGCTCAGGATGAGACAAATGGTGGTGTCATTTGACGCTACAGGTATGGGACATTCCTTGGAGGATTAATCTGTGGCATCTCGGGTAAGAAGGAGCTGCAGTACCAGCCATCCGCCAACTAGGTGTGATGACTAATCTTTGTTCTTTAGTGTACAGTTTGTTGGTTTAAGAGGGAAATGTGTTACATATACAAAGGCTTTGGGTGTCATAGTGTTTACTTTTAAGCCCTGTTATTGTTCTGCTGTCTCCAGTGTGATGTTCTAGAATCTCTCTGAGAGGCAGTTTCCAGAGGACTTGTGTGCAGTCCTGTGTACTGTGCTGCTGTCAATAAACTAAATTTTATTTATAAAACTGCATTTGAATTTAACAATAATGTTTTCGTTACTCTATTTAAGTCCACTAGGGGTATAATCCTTGGAGTACATGGGGGATCAGGACATGGAATGTGAAAGAAAAAACTGTGGGGGTTCTCCTATGTACTGAGCTGGAAGAATGTTTGGGAACTGAGACAATGTGATAGAATATTCTGGCCACTAGGGCTTCAACTGAGTGTCAAAAGATCAGCACCAGTGGATGACATTATATCTGCGCATAGAGGGTCAGCGAAGAGGACGATGGATGTGTGAAGTAATGCACAGTACACACTTCTCTGTCTTGGTTTTGCATGAATTGGTAGAGTAAATAAAAGCCATAAAGAAATTGATTAATTGAAATATTGAATGATTAAGGTTTCTGATTGTATTTTTATCACTATGATTTAAGACAATTTATTTGGTCAGAAAAATTGAGTATAAGAATGAGAGAAGAAAGACCATGTAAGGAAGAACAATATAGTATTTTTTTTATTGTCATTATGTATTGTTATATTCCATATAGGTACCCTATTTAGGCGCAGGTAACATCGCAACCTTTCACCTACATCCTTCCCTGCATTGCATACATAACGGTTCTTAGGCACTGACCTTTTACCTAGATATGACACTGCACTCAGAACGCGGGTTTTTCCCTGGTTCGATTCTCATACATTATGCATGAGGCTTCTTGGAAGCACAGCAGGACTAACAGTAGGATTACCATCTCCTGTATAATACCTCTGTATAAAGTTCAGGCCCAACGTCATCCTTTAGGCCGACACAGTAACACAGCAAGGTAGGACCCCTGGGGAGACCTATGGGTATATATACAACACATCTTGCTTAGAAAGATAGAGGAGACCATAACTTCCCAGCTGACACACTGACCAGAGACGCTGAGGTTCCTGCATGCAGACGCTCCAGCTAGCAGTGGTCTAACATCCCTCGCGGGGTGTCCAACTCGAGACCAGGACCGGGTCCCACATTCTCTAAACTCTCAGGTAATGGGGTGGACTAGATCCTAGAGGGATTCTTGGTATAACACCTACATAGATGCTAGGTACATTTAGGTACATCTAGTTAGGGAGACATCGTAGGAGTACGCACTTTTTATCATGTGTTTTATGTAATTGTATATATTCATGATTTCTGCAAGATGGTAGAACTATACCATCCCTTTACTTTCGTAATATTGCTAATCATATATCTCTGCTACTGTCTAATGGTTGTTGCAGCTCATATATTCTACACTAGAATAACAACTGTTCAATAAATACTTATTGAAACGCCCGGATTGTTTATTCTGTGTATCTCTCTGAGACAAACTAAGTGAGCACGAGTGACTGAGCGAAAGGTAGTATATTGTTTCCACGATCCTGGGGGATCAGGGTTGTCATGTTCTGAGGTTGCCAAGAACTATTCTCTCCCCGATAAGAGGAGACTCTAGGGGCGCTGTGAGCTAGCTAATACAGACAGGCTAACGTATCCGGTGGGGGTGTACGGAATCCGTTCACCAAACCCACAGTTTATGTTATCCGAACGTGCAGATCCTGTATAGGATATATAGGAACTACACAACAGTATGTATGCACTTTTACTTTTAAAAAATGATGTTTGTGTGATCACACCCATACGTGAACAAGGCTAAGGTAGTGAGCCGAAACACATTGGGTCTATCAAATAATTAATGGACAATTGTATAAAAACACCTTTAATGTACTAATTCCAGCTTGCGGAGTTTATCTCCTCGGTGAGGGGGATTAGTGTGTTGCAGATATAGCGTTATTTCTCTGTTTCCCCCAGTGAAGCAGGGGCCGAGAAAAGGTGGGGGGTCAAAAAAGTGTGTTTCCCATGTTAATTTCCATAGAGATTTCAGACACGCCTACAGCCTGAACCGCTGGACGAAATTACACTAAATTTGGCAAAAAAAGTAACTTTTGGTCCAGAAAGCACACTATTTATTATTTGGTGTAAATCCGTTCAGTAGTTTTTAAAATATTAAAGAAAATCCAAATTTGTATTTCTAGGGTCGCGAAGCCTCCGCGAATAATGATGAGCTCATGCAGAGATCTGCATAGCTCTGATTGGCTCCCAACACTTCAATCAGGAAGTGTTGGCAGCCATTTTGGAACTCGGCTTCAGCTGACTCCCAAAAAATATGCAAAAGAAAAGGAGGCATGGTACGAATAAAGCATTTTTTTAAATTCAATTTAATTGAAAAAAAAGGCAGTCTCCCGCACTTGTTATAATTGTAGCCCCTGTGTGGTCTAGGCAGAGTTAATGTAAAAAAAGGATGGGGCGCACGAGGCCCCCCTCCAAGGGCTTTATCATGCTGCAGGGACAACATCTCCCTGGGGCTAATGCCAAATTTAAGTGGGGGCTGAGTGGACCCCCCTGGGCCTCGGGGACGTTCAACTCCACGGGGCTAAAATAAACATTAAAGAGGGGGTCAGCGCGGACTCCCAGCCCAGGGAATCACCACCACCCCGGGGCCAATTACTTTGATCAAAAGAAGGAGGGAGCTGGGAGGCCCACCTCCTGGAAGATATACGACCCTGGGAACCACCACCTCCCCGGGGCCGGCCCTTGCAGAACAAAGTAGAGGAGCCACCCGACCCCCCTCCTGGAACCATATATGGCCTTGGGGACCGCCACCCCCCCAGGGCTGACTCCTGCTACCACCCGCGGTGCCCACCCTTAGGAGATAGCTGTTTGCTTTTGCTTGGTGGGAGCTGTGACAGCTCCCACTAAGCAAAAGCGAACACTCCACCTTCAGCAAGTGGGAGCTGTCAAAATCCTCCCGCTGCTGGAAGCTGAGTTTTCATCTGTTTTCCTGCCCACTGTAATGGGGGTAGGGAAACAGATGAAATGATTGCTCAGCACACAAGGAGCTGCATGTTTAGCAGCTCCCTCTGTGCGGGAGCAATGCAGACTCCCACAGGAGGCAGGGAGCCAGCTGGGACTGCGGTGTGCCTTGAGGCTCCCTCCACGGTTCCCAACATGCACACTGGGTGCCCTGGGTAGGGCCAGGGCACCCAGGGAGATGTGACCGGGCCATGGGGAATGAGGTCCCCAGTGCCGAAAATTGGCCAGGGAGGGAGGCCACACGGCCACCCACACCCTTGTGTAAAAAAAAAAAGATCCTGACTTCTTGGGCTTGGGGAAGGCAAAGCAAATGTGTTTCCTCTTGTATCCCACATTGAAAAACAATGTGAAATCTTTAATGGAGGTGACTGCATCGTTGATCTATTGGAGCACAATCTGATCTGGGGTGAATGTGACGAGTGATTTCTTTCTCATCATTTCCTGGTGAGAGCAGAGTCCATGATTCTCCCTTTTAATTACCTTGAGTACGCATATGCTCAAAATAATCACTAAGCTTCGCCCATTTGACCACGTCCCATTTTCCTTTGTAGAATGCAAAGGTCTTCCCGCCTTTTCCCACATTGATGGGCAGCTTAACAAAAGGCCCTCGAGCACGTTTCCAGCTGATTTTGCTGACGTGTTACTGATACAGAGGACTACGAGGACATCGCCACCAAACAAAGAAGCCCTTACTTCATTTAGTTAAGGGGAAGTACCCCTGTTTGGTGGAGATTCACCTCTTTGTAGCCTCGTCATCTTCTCTTGCTGAGGATTCACGTTATCACAGGTTTGTGCATGAAGACGCTTGAGGAACAATCACATTGCCGAAATTAAATGCACACCTCATGGTCCTATACACAGCTGTGGTGTAGAATATGCACAGACATTTACCCAATGAGGTAGCACTTACAAATAGAGACGTTTTTAGCAAAATTGGGGACTCTTCTTGGAAAAAATGAGGTTCGATTCTGGTAGGAGAAGGACTTTCCTCCCATTCTGGTCTTGTAGATGCATGGGATGGTGGCCAGAGAGAGGTCAGCTGATCGGAGGTGTCACCAGTGATGTAATTTGAGATGTCATTAGTGATGTCACTGACCATGTCATGAATGATGTAATAAATGAGGTCATAAGCAGTGCATTGCGGGGAAGTAAGTTACAGTCAGCTCAAATAAGTATAACTGCTGAATTTCACTGGTTTTGTACAAGTGGAATCTGAGCCGAACAATAACATACCTGTAACCTTTGGTTTTATTCAGTGAATTTTTAAGGTTTTTTAATTCTATTTCCTAACTATAACGTTCTTGTAACCTTTGGTTTTTCTAGTGAATTTTTACGTTTTTTAAAATTCTATTTCCTAACTATAACGTCCCTGTAACTTTTGTTTTTTAAGTGAATTTGAAAGGTTTTTTAAATTTTATTTCCTAACTGTAACCACTAACCTTTGACACAGAGTGCGTGAGTGAGTGCATGAGTGTCTCAGTGGGTGTCTGAGTATGTTTATAAGTGGGTGTGAGAGATTATGAGTAGGTCTGTAAGTGTGTATATGAGTGTCAGAGAGGGTCTGTGAGTCGGTGTATGTCTGAGTAGATCTGTGAGTGAGTGAGAGAGAGTATGAGTGATTCTGTAAGTGGGTGCATGAGTGTCTGGATGCGTCTGTGAGTCGGTGTATGTGTCTAAGTTCATCCGTGAGTGGGTGCATAAGTGAATGGGTCTGTGAGTAGCTGCGAGAGTGTCTGAGTGGTTCTGCGAGTGGGTGCATGAGTGTCTGAGTGGGTTCTGCAGATTTTCTACTCATTCTCTGCCTTTTTTAAAATATCTCTTTATTTAAGTTCGAAAACGACCTAAAAGAACATAAAAACACCACGTTAGCGACATTGCAATACAGCCAAGTGATATTCGACTCATATTTCTGCTCACTTCTGACCTTTATTTAGCCTCTTTCTGCTCTTTGTTGACCTTAATTTTTCCTTTTTCTGCTCATTTGTGACCTGCATTTTGCCTTTTTTTGCTCGCTTCTGACATTTATTTTGCCTCTTTTTGCTCGTTTCTAACCTTTATTTTGCCTCTTTCTGCTCATTTCTGACCTTTGTTTTGCCTCTTTCTGCTCATTTCTGATTTACATTTTGCCTCTTTCTGCTTGTTTCTGGTCTCTATTGTGCCTCTTTCTGCTTGCTTCTGACCTTTATTTTTGCCTCTTTCTGCTCATTTCTTATCTCTTTTTTCCTCTTTCTTCTCATTTCTGACCTTTACTTTGCCTCTTTCTGTCGTTTCTGGTCTCTATTTTGCCTCTTTCTGCTTGTTTCTGATCTTTATTTTGTCTCTTTCTGCTCTTTTCTGATCTCTATTTTGCCTCTTTCTGCTCCATTCTGACCTTTATTTTGCCTGTTTCTGCTCCTTTCTGATCTCTATTTTACCACATGCTGCTCCTTTCTGCCCTTTATTTTGCCTCTTTCTGCTTGTTTCTGACCTTTATTTTTCCTCTTCTGCTGGTTTCTGACCTTTTTTCTCCTTTCTGCTCATTTCTTTCCTTTTACTTTGCCTCTTTCTGCTTGTTTTTAATCTTTATATTATTTCCCTCATTCTGCTTCACTCAGTGCCCTGGAGCCCACCCAGGGCACACAGTGAGCAGTGTTAGGGACCACAGGGAGAGCCTCAATTCCCTTGTGGTCCCTGGAATTGCAACCGCATGCAGGGAGCTGCTAACCATGCAGCTTCTTTGTGCGGGAGCAATGCTTTCATCTGTTTCCCTGCCCATGACAGCGGGCAGGGAAACAGATGAAAACTCCGCTCCCAGCAAGCAGGAGCGATTTTACAGCTTGCTTTTGCTTGGTGGAAGCTGTATCAGCTCCCGCCAAGCAAAAGCAAACAGCTATGTCCCATGGGTGGGCACCCCAGGACATAGCAGGAGCCGCCTTTGGCGGGTGGCGGTCCCCAGGGCCATATATGGCTCCAGGAGGGAGGCTGCACAGCCCCCCTTCTTCTGTTTGAGTGGAGAGGTGTGGTGCAGCGGCCAGGGCAGCTGACTTCGGAGCACAGGGTTCACAGTTCGATCCCCGCTCCGGCGGCAGCTCAGCTCAGCACCATGTGACTCTGGGCAATAGCTCACTTAATTTCCACTACGGCCCCCAGCGCCTTGAGACCTGTAAGGGTGAGTAGCTGCGCTATATAAAAAACGGACTTACTGTTTGGACATACTGGCTCCAGGGAGGTGGTGGTCCAAAGGGCTGTTTATGGCCTGGGAGGGGGGCGCGCAGCCCCCTCCCAGTTTTTCAAGTGATTTCCCCCCCCCTTGCTTTTATATTTAGCCCCGGGAAGGTGGTGGTCCCCAGGGCTTGTAATAGGCCCAGAAGTGGGGTCAGGGTGGCCCCCCTCCATAATTAAAATGAAAGCTCCAGGGAGGTGGTGGTCTCCCTTGGCTCCAAGGAAGCCCAGGAGGTGGGTACACGAGGCCCCCCTCGATTATGTAAACACATCCACAGGAAGGTGGTGGTCCCTGGGGCTCTAAGAGTCTTGGAGGGCCCGTGTGCCCCCCTCCATTTTAAAAAAATGCCCCGGGATCTGGCCCACACAGAGGCTCATTTTAAAACGAGCGTGAGTGACTGCGCTAGTTTTTAAAACAAATTTGGCACTAATTTACAGATCCACCTGCAATTTCATGGCAAAATTGAAAAAACATTACATGCGTTTGAATCCCAGCAGGGTCTCTCTGGGACCCCATCACCACATCTAGGGATTCAGGGTATTCCTACCCTGCCCCCTTTTCTATATTTTTAACGTTTTTTGTGGGACTCAGCAGAAGCAAAGTCCCTAGATGGATGACAACACTTCCTGGTTGAAGTGTTGCCATCTAATCAGATTACTATCAACAATTGTGGTGTCTAGGTGCTGACATCAATTACTTATATTTTACTATAAGAACCACATATACCAATATGGTGGCCTTCGTGATTTATTGCACACTCAATTCTCTGTTTGAAAAACAATTACAAACATTTTTCGCAAGTCTTTTTTGAAGGGCAACCTTTTTTTTGTCTTTTTCTCATATAAACATATTACATTGGTGATTAAACATACTCAAACAATGACATTTAAAAGAAAAAAGAAAAAACAACACAATTGTGACAAAAGACCAGTCCTTCAGTAAAAGATCAAGACACCTGGCGGATTATACATTTTTCAATCAATCACACTGTGCATCCTGCCGTTGTAAGATAGTGGGGGTTTAGTATTGCAGGAACAGGCTTTTTGCCGTATTTCCTAACTTCAAATGTTTTAATTAAATAATTATCTTTCCCCAACCAGTGGGGTCAACACGTTTCGAACCCTTCACAATTTCTTGGGTTCTCCTTAGGACCGGGACTGGGTCAGTGCTTACTCCTAGACGTTGACAAATGGAGTCTGCAGTAATTTCGTTCATTTAACCTGTATATTCAAAGTTCGCTGTGTTTAAGCCCATATCTGCGCATTAGTGATTGTCCGTATATTTCAGTTGTTGAACGTTTTATTTTCAAAGGCCGGTGTATCTTTCAACACGGATAGCTTCAGTCTTTTCCGCGGTGTGACTCGTATTGTTTCAACAACCGGCGTGTCTTACAGAATGAATCATGTCAATGACCTTTCTCCTCTCTTTCTCAGTTTATCAGATTACAGCACGGGGACTGTCAGATCTGCGAAGGATCCACGCCCCTAGATATCCAAATTTGGATTTTGGGTAATATCTCTAAAACTACTGAACGGATTTACACCAAATCACAAAAAGGCACTTCTCTGGACCAATATCTAACTTTCTGCCAAATTTGGTGTAATACCGTCCAGCGGTTTGGGCTGTAGTCATGTGAAAAATAACTATATGAATTAACATGGGGAAACACGTTTTGGGATCCCCTTTTTCTAAGCCCCTGCTTGACGAATCACCCCGAAACTTTTAAGAGTGCAGCTGAAGTGACTGGCAAATTAGTATTGAAAACTTCGTGAAGATTTGTCAAAGGTATAGGCAAATCAAAAAATGCTTTTTCTATAGAAACTAGGTCCTAACTATAAGTACCGACTGGCGACCGCCAGTAGGTAATAGATAGATAGATAGATAGATTTAACATCAGACCTTTCAGACCTTTGCCAATGCTTGTTTTTATCAATAATAGATTTTACATGATAGCCACTGCAGCACATTTAATTCAGGCCCACAAAGGTAAGCAGAAGCTGTTTGCTCCAAAAAATTTATGAATACTGATACACACTGAAATAAAAGTGTAAGAAATGTAAAACGTTTACTGAACTTTCCAAGTTCACCATCATAAATCGCAATTAAAAACTGCTGCATATGGTCAGTATGCAGTGGCTTAACGAAACTTGAGGGCCCCCCCCCAGCAAAGTACACAGAGGGCCCCCCACCTGCCCACCACCAACCACTTTGCCCCACCACCAAAAAATCAAGTGTATCAAACTAACAATAACTGGTCCTAGACCCAGTCAGTGAACTGTGCTGAGGAGGGGCCCTGGAGCTCGCCCCCCTCCCAGCACCGCAGGGGCTGCGGGGGCTAATTTTACACAGCTGGCAGTATGCACATTCTAGACCACCTCGTTTTTTAGGTCGAGCCTTGGCAGTCCATGTACTGTTCTGCGAGGCACGCTGTATTCGGCATATGGGCTATTGGGGACTTTGGACACGCCCACCACTTTCCACTGGTTAGTTGGCCTGCTTTTTAAAATTCCTTTTCGCTGGTTGGTTCATGTTGTGCATCTGTCCCGCCTTTCACCAATTGATTCTAATGGTTGGCCAGCTCTGGCCATCTCTTGACTCCTGGCACACCCTCCCACTCTCCCGTCACGCACAAATGCAGCATTCATCCATGTCATTATCTGGAGGGGGAACATTTAGGTACTTTTCTACAGGCCACTGGCCTGCTGTTGAAGAACATCATGGGATCCCAGAGGTAAGATCAAGATTAAACAAGCATTTGCAACACAATAGGTCTCGCATTACTGAAAGTTTGACCTATTGGCGTTGCAAATAATAATGCAACACCAATAGCTCAAACTTTCAGTAATGCGAGACCTATTGCATTGGAAATGCTTGCCATTTACTGTCGATAGTATTGTATTTATCATAAATTTTACTGCTGCCTGTTGTAATATAGCTCGCCCTTGCTTATATTTTTGGTATTCTTCTATCATGTATGTTTCCCTGTGAGAACTCTCCCATTCTGATGTATACCACTCAACGAACCTGTTTTCCAAATGTCAATAAAAAGTTACTGCAATTAAAATCCTGCTCCACTAAAGATAGGTGTTATAAGGCGGCAGGGGGTGCGTACAATGACAAAGCAAAATGCATGGCATGTACTAAGCGTGAGCAGAGGGGGAGGGGATAACATTCGAGCAAAAATACTTGTCAAGCCACATACTATGCGGACGCATGAGTGTGTATTGGAGATGTGGTTAAGTGGCTATATTGTCATCTATTTAACCAGAAGCACTAAATTCTAATCCTGGCATCCCCCTTTAGTTTACTGTATCAGTGTGAGCTTGGACTTGTTAACTAGCTACCCACCCACCTTATCATCGTCAAAAAAACACTGGGCATCTAAAGTTAATTCCACACCAGGTGATACTTTAAAGGGACAGCTGGGCCTGCATGGATCGTTCAATAAGGACCAAAATTGTTGCTAACCCAGCTGTGAACCTGCTGTGGAAATAAAGGCGACTTCTGCTATTCAAGCTGTCTAGATCCGTGTGTGTTCTTCGGCAAACAGATAATTTCCCTGAACACACCGTAGTGTTTGTAAGTCTTTCAGTGAAATGTTTTCATGAGAGCTCCAGCCAACCTGTCTAAAACTGTTCCTTTCACACCGAGGGAAAAGGAAAAAAATGCTGCTAGGCAGTCACAAAACAAACTCCATGGCACTGACTTGGCAGGTGGGTAATTACATTGGCAGCATTTGATGCAGACGATGCAGGCTTTAAGCCTCTGTCTGCTGGGCCGGCCAGGCCAGGAGTATCCCAGCAGAATTAGCACCAGGTATCAGCCAAGATCAGGTCCTAGCAGAGGCCCAGAAGGAGCCGAGCTGACCAGGCACTCGGACACGGGTGTCACTGCAGTGCGTCTCACTGCTAGGGATTCGTCTCTTGACCCAGCCCATTGCTTCGTTTCAGGACACCTGCCCTCGTCATTCCTACCTTCTGGGGCTCATGGCTGCTTATCAAAAGCATAGCCACCACACATCTAGGTGCCAGACAAAATAAAGACATGCACTAGCAAAGCCAAAAGCGTGGCCTTGGCAAGCTAGTGCCATGGAAAAAAAAATATTTTTATTTGCAAACATATGCCACAAAAGGAAAAAAAAACAAAATACTGGCGAAACATGGCAGCCGTATGTCTGAAATAGAAATGTTAAATGAAAAAAACACTGATTGTAGTATTAATAGAACTGTATAAGTGCTTTATAGCACACAGGTGTACTAAGAACATGTTTAGATGTGCTTTTTAGTTTCAATGCACATCACAGGAAAATAAGATTGTTTGAATTACTGTTTCCTGAAAGTACACAACAATGACTAGCAAATAAAAAATGGGTAAAGAATGCCAAGAACAAATAAATAGGAAGTAAATTATTTGCCCACCATCCTTGCCCTTTTATATCAATGGAAGTAAACATGTTACCAGGCAAAACGCTGACCCACTGCCCATGCTGAATTCTGTGATGGGTGAAAACAGAATGTGAATGACAGTTGAAAAAAGACCAATGTATGAAAAGAGTTGACCTAAAACCCCTCTATGTATTTATTAGATATGTATTTTTATGTATACATTTTTTATTACATCAGGCTGGTGAACAACTAAAGCTGTCTCTTGGCCAGACCTAAAAAAGGCCGACAAGACAAGAGAGAAAATGAAAACAAGAACATACAGAAAAAAGAATAACAGAAAATGAAGTAAACTTCAGAAATTCAGAGATAAAAAAAGAGGAGTTGTGTAAAATAATGGGAAATAAATACACACTAAAGAAGAACAAGAATGAGAGTGAAAGGAATGAGATGGAAACTGCAACAGGAAGCAGAATGAGGAGTAGAAGCAGAACACATGTATGGAACAGTATGTAGTAGGCGACAGAAATATTGAAAGTTAATCCCTAAAGAAAAGGGGAGAGGAACAAGTGGAGACTAGGTTAATTAACACACGCTGATTGGTAAATTGTACACTGCACCAATCCCTCGTAAAACAGAAGATGCCCTTTTGTAGTCCTCTGTGCTACCTTTCTCACTCTTCAAGACCCTCCCTTCCAACTCACATTCCCCAAATATCACCCTTTATTTACATTTCTTCACTGCCATCTATTTTCTTTTCTTGCACTGTATTGTAGCTCTTATATAGCACTTTTTACCACTAACAAGGCCGCAAGCTTTGGAGCGCATGATTGAAACATTTGTTCATTGTAGTTTGTCTAAATAGGAGGTTTTGGGTCAGTTGTACAAGCTTTGGAGATATAATCTAAAAATGGTTTGGTGACGTCACTGTGTATAAGCATGAATTGTTGGAGAGTGTGTGAGAATAGATGCAGTCCGTGCTAGACCTGGTATCTTTTGGCATGGTTTCCCCTGTCTTTTTGCTTCTGCCCTCCTGTTTTTGACTGTGTACTGAACTTCGTTTTTGCTTGTTTTAGGACTCTAAGCACTTTACCACTGCCGGCCAGTGCTAAAATGTATGTGCTCTGTGTCTAAAATGTAATGGCAGGTGGTTTCTCCATGATTGGCATATTTGATTTACTAAAAAGTCCCTAGTGCAGGGCACTTTGTGTGCCCAGGGCCTTTAAATTAAAATGCTACTAGTGGGCCTGCAGCACTGATTGTGCCACCCACATGAGTAGCCCTTCAAACATGTCTCAGGCTTACCACTGCAGAGCCTGTGTGTGCAGTTTTTACCTGCCCTGTCGACCTGGCAAGTACACCTACATGCCAGGCCAAACCTTACCTTTTATTACATGTACGGCATCCCTAAGGTAGGCCCTTAGTACCCTATGGGCAGGGTGCAGTGTATTTAAAAGGTAGGACATGGTTTTAAGTTTTGCATGTCCTGGTAGTGAAAAACTGCTAAATTCGATTTTCACTAGAGCAAGGCCTATCTCTCCCATAGGCTAGCATTGTAGCTGCCTTGTAACACTTTACAAGTATGTTGAGAACAGATAAAAAATTGGAGTTTGGTCTCTCTGGACTCACAGTCTAATAACACATCTTTTAGTGAAGTTGGTTTTTAAATTGCAGGTCTGAAAATGCGACTTTTAGAATGTTGACATTTTCCTACTTAACCATTGTGTGCCTCCGCCTGTACCTAGAATACACGTCTGGGATGGATGACAGCTGGGCTTTGTGAATTCACTCTAGACACACAAAGGGAGCTGAGGTGCGCCCTGCATATCCTGATGTCCCATCACCAGGCTGATGGGTCTTCCTGAACAAGAGTGGTGGGAGGAGTTGACACGTGCACGTGAATAGGGCTGTGCCTGCACACACACAAAAAGAGGTGCATACCATCTGTCGTGTGTCTGGAGCCAGAGCCAGGAAGGGCAGGTTCTTGTGCACTACAAAGACCTTTCTTCAAAGGCCAAAATGGGTATAAGTACTGGATCTCTGATACCATATACTCAGAACACTTCTGGACTGAGGACATTCTGCCAAGAAGAAGAGCTGTTGTGCTGCCAGGAGGGACTGCCTTTTTTGCTGCTTTTTTTCTGCTGCTTGCTGCTTATGTCTTGGGAGTGAGAGGACTGGACTTTGCACTCTGTATCCTGCTTTCTAAAAGTTCTCCAAGGGCTTGAGTTGAGCTTGCTTCCTGTTGGAATTCTGAGGGCCATCAAAGACTTCACCTGCAGCACCTAGGCTCCACTGCTGAGAGCCCTACTCTGCCATGTGGTGACAAATCAAGTTCCTGGGCCCTTGGAAGTGAGTTCTGTGCTGGAACCAGAAGAAATCAACATCTCGACTTTGAGTGCCTGTCCGGAACCGGCACCGCTCTTCAACACCACACCGCTGCCTGCACCAGAGCCATGGTCCCCACTGAACGCAACTACCATGATTTACAACCCAAGTCCCGACGCCGCACCTCTGAAGAACCGCCACAGAGGGAATCCCTTGTACTGCGTCACCGAATTCCATGGTGCCTGAATCAGACTCCGCCACCTCACTGGTGGCTGCATGGTGTGAAATTGATGCTGCAAACTCAACGCCTTGCGGCTTCACCCTCGACGTTTTATCGTGGAACTGATGCCTAGCTGCAACCGCCACATCACCTCCTCTGGGGCTCGGGCGTCAGCGGCTAAACGACTCTGCACCGCCTCCAGGAACCGACGCCTCACTTGCTTCAGTGACACCTCACCTCCGTTGTGCAACCCACCGCCCTCAGCACCGAAACACCAACAACCTGCATAGCAGTAAGGAACCGACGCCGCACCTGCCTATGCAACACCTCACCTCCCTGGCGCCATTCAACATCTTTGTTTTTCAACATTTGCAAGGTACTGTTCAGGGGGTCTGTACAACTCTTTTACCGGCCTGTGCTCCCTCACGGTCAGCCAGAATTTGTGGATTCAACTTCGTCAAGCACGTCGAGATAGCTCTGACTAGAGTGGTTGTGTGTCAGAACACTCGTGAGAGGCAGAGTGGTTAGAGGTTGCTCCTTGGTTTTTAAAACAATTTTTACTGCTGGTTTTTAAAACAATTGTTACTGCTGCTATTTGCACATACGATCAATATCGCTTTTAACTGTCACGGTTTTTACTTGTATTTCACGCGGCGCTCCTCTACCCGGTAAGAGCTGTGTTCAATGCTCTGGGGGTGGGAGGGTCCCATGCACCACTTCCGTTTCCTGCACTTTAGACGCACGGGGCAGCGGTCTAGTTGCTGTTCCCGGCGTCGGATAAAGCTGCAAAAAGCGCCTGATGACACGACCGCGCAGTGGACGTGCGCCGCTGGCGCGCCTAAGGCAAGCCCGTCTGTGCCCGAATGGGCCCAGGGGCCAGGACCCCTGCATTTTTTCCGCCAGGTCACTATTGTTACTCGAGTGTGCAGCTCCATCAGTTAAATAGCGCACTAAGAGCAAACTGTTATCACCATATTTTGTGTGAAACATCAACAATAAAGTGCCCACACTGCCCGTTCACACTCTCCCCCCAAACCTTTACCCCCTCTCTATCCAAGGGCTCCTATAAAATCTTTCTACTAAACTGCAGATCCCTGCCCAAACATACTACAGAAATCTCAATGCTGCTACAAGACTGTGCCCCAGAGGTTTTATTCCTAACAGAAACCTGGCTCAACTCCAGTTCAGAGCCTGACATTGTGCAAACACTCCCCCAGGGGTATCTGATACAGAGGGTGGACAGAACAATAGGCAAGGGAGGGGGATCGCGATCCTCTATAAAGACCACCTCACCTGTCGCCTACTTGGGAATCCACTCCTAGACTGCGAGAATGTGCATTTCTCAATAGAATTCACCCCACTCCTCTCGCTCACAGGCATCCTGATCTACCGGCCCCCAGGAGCGGCAGGCACCTTCTGCAAAGCTTTGCTAGAAGCAGCCATTAACCTAGCCAGCACTGCAGCGAATTTCACTCTCCTTGGGGATTTTAACTTGCACTTCGACGATTTGGGAGCAGCTTCAGCACACGAATTAGCGAGAGACCTCGCGACTTTTCAGCTGTCACAAAAAGTCTCCAACTTGGAGAACCTTATAGGAAATGATCCTATCCCCATTCCATGGTCCGACCACTTCCTCATCCCCCTTTCATGGTGCCCTCGGGTCTCCACTCCCCATGCCCAACCCTCACTGACCCTGAACCGGCCCTGGTCCAAACTCCCTCTGGACAAGTGGGCCCAAGAGCTGGAAAAGACCAGACCAAAGCCAAATCCAAGTCCAGTTGCAGCTAACAATGACTTCTGCAGCTGGATAGAGGACTCGCTGAACCTGGTCCTCCCTAAAACTTTGATCAAAAAAAGAACGGTCCTTATAAATCGCCCTGGTACTCCTCGGAATTGCGCACTTTAAAACAGTGTTGCAAGATACAAGAAAGAAGCTGGAGGAAAGACTTCTCACCTAGCAAGAAGCTTGAATATAGGAGAGCTGTTGGCACATATAGAGCAGAAATTAAAAAGGCTCAGGCTTCCTTTTACGAGGAAAAAATCCTGGAGGCCGTCAACTCCCCCAGAGAGACCTTCCTTATCATAAAAAAACTCCTCAAAAGCCCGGTTCCACCTGTTGCCCCGGATACCTCAGGCCAACGATGCGATAAACACGCAGAGTTTTTTAACACCAAAATTAAAAATATCCTCAAATTGCTGCCCCAAAATGACGACGAATACGACCCTGCAAATGAGCATGTAGTTCAAGGTCCTCCTCTTACCAGACACCTGTTGGAGTCTATTCCTCCTCTCCCCAGGAAACGCTCCTGACCTTGATTTCCTCGGTGAAAAGTGGCTCGCCTAGGGACCCCGCACCTATGAATGTCCTGAAAAAGGTAGCACCCATAATTGCCCCTACCATCGCGGACGTGATCAATGCCTCACTAACCACAGGAGTAGTCCCTCCTAAATGGAAAGGGGCAATGGTTAAGACACTTCTGAAGAAACCTAATCTGGATCCAGCAGATCTAGGCAACTACCGCCCCATCTCCCTTCTCCCGGGGATTGCCAAAATCGCGGAAAAATATGTCAACCACACTCTCTCAAACTTTCTGGAATCCCTTAGTTTGCTACATCCCTCCAGACAGGATTTCGCCCACGACAAAGTACGGAAATTGCTCTGCTAGCGGTGGTAGAAGAAAGGAGAAAGATCCTGGACTCAGGAGGGTCAGCAGCCATCATACTCCTTGACCTGAGTGCAGCATTTGATACGGTGAACCACCGCGTCCTGATTCTCCGTCTCAGAAACATAGGAGTAGCTGCAACGGCACTGCAATGGCTGCGCTCCTTTCTGGAAGGACTTTCCTTCCAGATCTTTGAAGGAAACGTGAGCTCCAAACCCTTGCCTCTGTTGTGTGGCGTCCCTCAAGGCTCATCGCTGAGCCCAACTCTTTTTAATGTATATATGGCCCCTCTGGCGACAATCGTGGCCCCTTTTCGGGATCCATATGGTGACTTACGCCGACGACACTCAATTGGTTGTGGCGCTCAATCAAGCTACACAGCAGCCTAAGGCCCTGAACGCATGCCTAACGGAAGTCTCTAAGTGGATGGGGGCGTCCCACCTGAAGCTCAATGGGGAAAAGACCGAGATCATGATCATGGGCAACCCTTCAAATGAGACACTAGGGACCATGTGGCCAGCATGCATGGGCCCAGTCCCAGCCCCAGCCCCCAAGACCGAAATAAAGAGTCTAGGCATCTGGTTAGACCAGAACCTGACATTCAAGGCGCAAGCAAGGAAGACGGTTGCCACCTGCTTTGGCCTGCTTAGAATGGCCAGAAAAGTGCTTCCTCTTCTTCCTCCCCAAGCCAAGAAAATCCTAGTCCAATCACTGATACTCTCAAGGATAGACTATGGAAATGCACTTTATCTGGGGGCCCCGATCGCAGTAATCACTAAACTGCAAACGGTCCAAAACTGCACGGCAAGACTACTGTTGGGAATGTCAAGGCGCCTTTCAGCTAAACCCGCTCTTTGCTCCCTTCACTGGCTGCCAGTGAAAGAAAGAGTTAGCTTTAAGGCCCTCTGCATCGTCCACAAGTCCGTGCAGGGGAACGGGCCACCATTAATCTCGACCATGATCCGCCCCTACAAAGCGAGTAGGAAACTCCGCTCGGACGAACTTCACTTAGTTGAAACCCCAAGAATTAAGAGGGCCAGAAGAGGTGGCCGACTTTTTTCCCTTAACGCAGCAAAACTTTGCAACGCACTGCCGCCACATCTCCGCAGGGAACCCAGCCACCTTGTTTTCCGAAAACAACTGAAAACTTTTCAGTTTTCCTAATCTCTCCGTCTCTGATTACTAGTCATGCCCGGCGCTTGGAGGCCTCCGGGTATCCATGCGCCTTACAAATGTCCTTTTCATTTCATTTCATTTCAAAGCACTATACCTGCATTTAATCTTTAAAAGCTTGCATCTTGACTTGTGTATGTTGGAGATTTGTTGTTTTGGTCTTGTTTTACTCAGATAAATATTGCCTTTTTTTCTAAACTGGTGTGGAATACTTTTGTGGTATTTTCACTGTTTTAATGTGTGTGTGTGCACAAATACTTTACACATTACCTTTTTAGTTTAGCCTAACTGCTCTAAGCCAAGCTAACCGAGGGAGAGCACAGGTAAACTTACTGTGTGCTACACTTACCCTGACTAGAATTGTGGGTCCCTACTTGGACAGGGTGCATACCTCTGCCAACTAGAGACCCCATTACTAACAATCCACATATGTACACTTACTATATTTTAGGAGCGGTCTGTATCATATAGAGAAACTGCTATTGAAGTGGATCATTTGATCCAATATATGAAGTTCATATAGTGGCAATCAAAGTTGAATACCTGGAATAACTGTTTATCAACCAGTGAATAAACTTATGTGGAGTACCCCAGGAGAAATAGACGCCCAACTGCTAGGGGCATTGTTAAGCAAGTAGTAAATAAAGTAAATAAAGTCACTGAGGCGAGACACAGGGGTCCACCAAACAGTATCATCGGCCTAAATCATGGAAACAGTGTGGTATTGTGTATTTACTATTGTATAATAGCTAGTGGGGTTTCTCTGTACTTTAATGTGATTTTCTGTTGTTCATTTAGTACTTCTGATAGGTATATCCCTTCCCTTGTGTTTCTTATGCATTCTCTTTTCCTTTTATAATCAAAATTGCACCCTTAAATTCCTTTGATCCTTTGAGTGTTAAGATTCCATTTCAGTTATCTTCTGCCTCCTGTTGCTTCACCATCCTTGGTGTGGAGTCTGAAATAAAGATGTTCTTCAGATGCAATTCAGAATATTTATTACTACATACAGCCTTTAAGCAACCAGGGAATAAATCATGCCGTAAGGGTGTACATCACAAATCTCCACGTCTCACCTGGATCATTAGACTTATTAGTGTTAGGGTAGTCTTCCCCTAACGTTTTGCCTTCTCCCCTCCTATTTTGGCAAATTTGTTTTTGTTGGGCTTGGGACTCTGTGCACTTTACCACTGCAAACCAGTACTAAAGAGCTTGTGCTCATTCCCTAGAGCATGGTAACATTGGCTTCCACCTGGTTGGCATATTTAGTTTACTAGTAAGACCCCAGGAAATTGGTATACCATATACCCAGGGCTGGTAAATTAAATGCTTCTAGTTGGCCTGTAGCACTTATTGTGCCAACCACTTAAGTAGCCCCTCCAGACATGTCCCAAGCGGACATTGCAGCCTGTGAGCAGTTTGAAACTGCCAATTTGACTTGCAAAATAAATCTTTTGCCAAGCCTAAAACTCCCTTTTCATATGATATATATAAGCCACACTAGGGTAGGCCCTAAATATCCCATAGGGCAGAGTGCATTGTATTTAAAAAGTTGGACATGTACTTTTAAGTTTTTCTGTCATGGCAGTGAAAAATTTGCAAATTTGTTTTTCACTACGGGGAGGCCTACCCTTTTCATAGGATAACATTGGGTTACTTTATTACATTTAATAAGTGATACCTTTTATAAGGGAGCAGGTAGAAATAGCATGTTTGGTGTCTATGGAATTTTCAATTAAAATCCTATTTAATGGTAAAGTTGGGTTTTAAGTCACAATTCTGAAAATGCCACTTTTAGAATGTTGGCATTTTCTGGTCCTAACCACTTGGTGCATGCAGCCTGTTTCCTGGGTCACATGGCTAGGTGTAGTTGGCATGTGGCCTTTGTGTATTCCTCCCGGACGACCACACAATAGAGGGACTAGGTGTTGGCACAATTGGCCATCCTGGCAGGATGAGGGGGATGAGCTGTGCACAGCCCCACTTGCACTTCAAAGACACTGCCTCAGCTCACACACAAAGAACTTCACACTAGCACATTGTGACGACATACAGCCTATGACCAGGACAGGGAGGTAAGAAATGCCAGACATGTCTGTGGAGGTAATGGCTCCAGAAGTTTCTTCCACTTCAAAGCTGGCACCAATTAGGACTCTCAGACTCACTCTTCAGTTCGCTTCTAGAACTGGCGACGGACTCTCAGAAGACTGACCTGCTGCCTGAAGCCTGCCTTGTGCCCTTTGAGAACTACCCTCTGCTTGAGACCTGCTTTATTGCTTGAACCCAAGACTTCCAGAGTTATTCCAAGGGCTAGTTTGTTGGCCTCCTGATCAGAGCCTCAAGGACAGAAAAGGCTCTAACCATCTTGAACTTGCACCTGGACCCAGCCTGAGTTAGTACTGACACTCCAAGTGGTACTCCTCCAGTGCTGAACCATTTGAAGTGGTGTTAAAGATGCCCAGATAGTCAAAATCCAAAACTTGGGAATTTTCTGCCAAAAAGTGCTCCGAAAACAGAAAGGAGACTGGGACATACCTGCTCTTCAATCTGCCCAAGGTGCATTTACGGTCAGGCTGACTTCGCTGCAGCTCCCGCTTCGTCCTTCTCCAAAGCAGCAAATCCTTTTTATCGGCTCCTCACAAAAGGGGTATCTGGCCTCGTGAAGCCAGCCTGCAGCTTCATCCTGCTGGAGATTTTCAACTTCCATAAAAGAGACTAAGCCTGAACATAGAAAGCTTCACCGCAACTTTGTCCAGTGGCTCACCGATGATAACGCTTCCTCTTCGGACTCCGCCAGCTGCCTTGACCCGCTGAACTTTATCTTCTCAGACATTTTTCTTCACAATTTCTTCTAAATCCGAAGGTAAGCAGAGACTGGGCGGAATCTACTTCATGTATCTGACCCGTGATCCAGTGCGGTTAGCCATAACTTTTGACTTTGCCCCTGTCTCGTGCGACTAGATGTCTGCATTGGCGTTTTGATATTTTAGGTGCTATTTTTCACTTTAAACTTTAAAAAAATCATACCTCCAGTTTACAAATTGGATTTTTGTCATTTTGATGTTTACTAATGTATTTAAATTTGCTCTATTTTTCTAGGCTAGTGCAGAATTTTTCTCGTGTTGTGTTTTCACCTTTTTACTGTGCAAGTGCTGCATAAATAATTTACACCTTTTTACTGTGTAAGTGCTGCATAAATAATTTACACATTGCCTCTAAGTTAAGACTGACTGCTTCTGTACCAAGCTACTAAAGGCTTAGCACAGCCTAATTTAGTGACTTTTTGTGGTTCACCCTGACAAGGATTGTGCTGTTGCTTGAGTAGGGTTTCCCACCCCTCAACCAACAACTCAATTTCTCACATTCACAATGAGTTGCACTTTTTGAAGTCTTTCCTTTCAGTCAACAAGCAAAGGTTTTCAAAGCTGAAGTAAAATAAAAATTAACCTCTCTATTTTGAGAGCAGAGATTGAATGGGAGTGAAAGATACACAGTGGACACCAAACAGACAAGTGACTGCTTAAGAACGAAAAATTAACAAACTGACCACAGAATGCATTACTTATTTTCAACATGGTCGACTAGATGTAAGTGTTGTTTTATTTATAGAGATACACACATAGCTTGTTTGTTTTGCATGTGTACTCGATTGTAGTAAAAAACCAAGGCATATGGGAATGAGTATATAATTCACACTTCGCTGGACAACACCTCTCCCTCAGTTATAGAATATTTTAGTTAAAAAAATAATGTATGTAGGAATAGCTCATTCTTTTGTCCCCATCTCTTGTAATTATATTTTCAGTGCTATTTAAAGTAGGAATTGGCATCCAAGAGATAGGGGTTGGGACACGTTCCTAAGGCCCTCATTTCGAGTGGCCAGATAACTTCTGTTACTGCACATATCACAGTTATGAGTTTTGTCGTTTTATTGCACACGGTACAAACTGGATGCGTTAAAAACGCACTTCTCTTTACATTTCAGCAGATGAAACCTTCCAGAATTCAAAGAGAGAAAAAGGCCCAGAAAATCAGCTCACTATGCCCTATTTTAGCAGAAAACTTGTAATAGATAACACATAACTTATCCCACGGACTGTTTTCTAACCAGGGGTGCTAAATATCGCACCTAACTCGGGGCCACTCGCAATAAGAAATTTGTTCAAAATATAGGGGCATAGTCACAAGGAGCTATCGCCAAATTAACGGCACATTATCGCAGCCAAAGTCGTGATAAATTTACCCCCCCATTCACAAGCCGGTGTTAACAGCCCACAGCACCAGTTTACCCGCGATAGCAGCCGCAAAAAACATCACCACAGAGGACCCTCGCAAATATCGCTAATGAGATGCAGAGTAGGCGTTCCCGTGACAAAAGCAGAGACAACAGCACACCTCAACATTCACAACGACCAGCCACATCCGCGATAAAAACACAAAACAGGCGATAAGGCGCGTTAGCACCAGGAAATCTACACCTGCTCTGACCTGGTGTAAAGTCGGACGGCAGCCAGCACCACAAAAGGGA
Organism: Calotriton arnoldi; assembly: GCA_963921515.1. Lineage (NCBI taxonomy): Eukaryota > Metazoa > Chordata > Amphibia > Caudata > Salamandridae > Calotriton > Calotriton arnoldi. The sequence goes on from CAWUFW010003238.1 coordinate 712,156, forward strand.
GCACAGCCCAGGGCCACATCCGAAGTGCAACAGATGCCATGGAGCCACCCATCATGCGGCCCGGACACCCAAGAGGGCCACAACACCCACCCCCACCACCCCAGGACCCCATCCCACACCCGGAACACCCCCAACCCCGGACTAAGAAATTGCACACCAACACCACGAATTCCCAAAACAAACATTTTGCCTGACATGCATGCGTGGCCAGAAAATGGAGAATCAGTCATACAGCAATGCAATCACTAACACAAAACACCATACAAACAAAAGCAGACCCAACCCTTAGGATGAGTCCTAGCTGCTCCTCGCTGGACAATCCGTAGCACACAGCCTGGAAGACCAAATCCAAGAGAAGAAGGTGTTCCATGCGCCCAAGAAATGAAAGAGAGGGAGAGAGCGAGGGAGAGAGATGGAGTGAGATAGCACAAGCAGCGCAAGGCCGCTCGGGCACCTGGCTCCACATGCCAACATGTGTGTGTGCATCGCCATCCGTACACCATGAGCCCAAGGCCGTGTCCCAATCTCAGCGCCAAAGACACATCACATTCCGAAAACGAAAGTAGTAGTCAGACAAACATCAGGGATGAAAGCACCATTGTCCCAATGCAGAATGCGGGAGGACACCTGCACCTCTGACCTTGGTCCCGAACGCGCCTGGAACACCCTGATAGAGATGCAATGGCAGATGGGGACGACTCCCACACCACGCATTCCGCAAATGAACCATCCGACTCATCCACAGCCCAGTCATAGAAGCCCCTGCCTGTGGTACCCCCGCATGGGATGCCCTTGACACTCACGGAAACAGCAACCCATAACCCACAACGTTGCACACACATACGAATCATTGCTCAGAGCTGTGGCATATCCTCCACACAACTGCCGCAGTCCAGAAGAGTGCCTGTTCACGAGACGCACCAACGCAATGGCAGGCCATACCGGGCACATGCACAACCCCGTCACGTGGAACAGTACCGTGCACGTATGCTGCATTTACTGGGCGCACTGCCACTGGCAGTGCTGCGGATCAGTTACAGGCTCAGCTTCCGCATTGCCCACGTCACCTGCGTCCAGCCCTGGTTCCACTGCCGAACATGCACATTCGAGTGTCCCATGGATGTCTGCCTATCCAACACAACTGTTGATGAATTGGACTATGACTTGTGTCTTCGCCCCCTGTTGGATCACGAACAGGAGTGTAACAGAGACAGCCGTGCATGGGATGCCTTGACATACTGCGTATGTATTGGTAGTTGTGCATGGGAGAGTGCACAATTCCTCGTGTGCAGTGACCACATCGAGGCGCTCCCCTATTGGGCTGTGTTGCGGATCGGTGAGACGGCGTGGGCTGAGCACACCTGCCCGGACCACCTAATGGATTGGCTCACCCTGGTGTTCCTTGAACACGACAACGACGTACTATTGGAACACATTGCACATGAAGCTGCACGGGCATCCATGGACGAGTAACTATGTTCCTGCAGCCACATCCGATTGCCACCCACAGCACATGGCCCAACAACTTGTTGCATCGTGGGGATTGCTCACATATCCCACCACAACAGGACACGTCTGCCTTCGGTCGGGCTCTGGATGCATGTGCGTGGAATAACGCGTGTGTACACACACCTGTGCAAGGCGACGTAGGTCCATGGTCGGAGCAACACAGCGTTGTCTGGCAACATTGCCAATTCGGACACACTGCTGGGTGAGAGCACACACATGGCAATTTAGCACGACATGTGAACCTGTCGGACCCTCACACCTGATCACTGTCGGCAGAGCAGACAATCGGCGCACCCCGGAGGCAGAGCACCATGCAGACCCCATGTGCAGTGAGTCGTGCCCCCTCACACGGGGCAATGTGCAGACGCCAAACAACACATGACTCATCCAGCAAGGCAAGGTGGGCTGTGAGGGTTGCCATCCGTGATGAATGTTGTCCATTTCAGCCCCACCATCAACTGAACCTCGACATGTACCCATGCTGCGTGTGAGTGTCTTAAGCATGTCCCTGCCTGTTGTGGCCGTTGCCTCGTCCGTACTGACACGCACATGCCAATAAAGCCCATGCCACTCCACTGGTGTCTAACTGTGAGGTGTGTTGTTTAGATTGTCCACTCGTGTGCCACAATGAGCCTCGTCACAACACAGGGAGGAACTGACTGACGCATGTGCAATGGGGGTGTGTCCCTTTGGCAAGCTCCGCCTCTGTGAGCCAGACATTGTTTTTGGATAGGTGCTGGACGACATGTGCACTTACATGACTCCAGCTATGTGTGTATGGTGTCCAACCTCTGACCATGTGGAGCAATGTCATACATCACAACAGATTGTGTCCACACAGATGTGTGTAAGTCGGTCTGCGACGTGTAGTTCTGCTGTCACACGTGGTGTGGGATACCACTCCTGGCCTGCCACCGTTTTGGTCACTCCTACACACGACCCTATTCAACACATGGACGTGTGCCTACTTTGGGGTGTTGTGAGATTGCTGTTGATGTGCAATGGGGACACAGCTAGTACTCACCATGCCAGTCATCCAATTGGCCATGTGTCTCAGGGATAGAAATGTGCATAGATGTCAGTTACCAGGGTGTACCTTCATGTGCAATCATCCTCCCCACATCCAGCCATACTTCCATACGTGAGTGAACATAGTGATGACACATCTGTGTGATTAAGAATGTTTTTTTCACATTCAGGTGATTGACGGAGCTGGAGCTGTACCTGGCCATCCAAGCCCACATCACATGGAAGCCCAGTGGTGGGCCAACCAGAGTCCTTTGGGGATTGCACAGTGATTGGGATGAGGGAGAGTGCAGTCCGCAGCAGGATTGCTGTGTGATTTGCCAGCGGTGCAGAAATGGCAGTCCGTGTCGGGGTCCGGGTGAATGTCGCAGGGTGTTCCGGAGGTCAGTAGGAGGTATTTCCCAGGGCATGATGCATAGGTCATGACCAGGCAGGGACAGGCCATATGGCGGTGATGGATGCTACTGCCTCCTTCCTCACGCAGTAGTTCCCATCCCCTTCTCACTCCCCTGATACGGGTTCTGTGTCCGGTGTGTTTGGCGGGGTGATGGCTGCATCGCTGTGTGCCCCTGACACATCAGACTGCGTAGGTGATGGGGCAGCATCACAGTGTAACACGGACACATCAGGGGTCGGAGCTGTGTGTGTCGATGTTCCCGCTGCAGTCATCTGGAAAGGGCTCAGTGGCAGCAATGGCAAGTTGGAGTACTGCAGGGCGTTGCTGTTCCCAGCCACTGCTCGCTGGTGTCCAGCCGTGGCGGACATCCTTCCAGCCTGCATCTGCTCCATGGTGTCCATTGCCCTCCGCATCTGTGCCAACTCTGTGCTGTCATGGCTGGTGCCTGTCTAACCAGACAGTGCTTGTATTAGACTCATGGCACCAGCGAGGTTAGCCAAGGTCTGTGGCGGAGCATGGTACGTACAGGGAGTGTCCGATAGGGACTGTACGTGGTCCCTGATGGGACTCAGACACCCACGTATGGCATCGAGTTTGGCTGCCACGAGCTCGAAACCCACCCGCAGCTGATGAGCCAACTCCACCTGGCAACCCAACACACGCCATTGGAATTCCATGTATTGGTCGGGGTGGTCCTGGGAGGCAGCCGTGGTGGTGTGTGTTTCCTGCTGTGTGGTCTGTGCAGGTGGTGGGGTCACCTCGAGGCAGCTGGCCTGGCCTGCTCCTGGGGGTGGGGTGCAGAGTCTGTCCAACATGCGTTGGAGGGTGTCTTGACATGTGTGCAGGTTGTTCTCTTCATCATCAATGGTGGGATGTGTGGTGTGCTCTGCAGGGGGTGTTGTTTGTCCCTCTGCAATGTAAAGGGGAGATGCAGGTTAACAGAGTTTCACATGTATGGTGATGATTTGCAGATGTATACATTCAGACTGCATGCCAATGTACATTGTGACTGTTTGAGGGGTGCTGGCTATTTGATGGCAGTCAGTGTGTTTTTCGACTACATGACGGATGTGTGGTAGTGCCCGTACATTATCATCACACTGTGTCAGGCAATGCCAGATGTGGGTGGACAGTTACTATGCACGAACGGAACCTGTTGTGAGCTCTGTCCTGTGGTGCTGGTGTTGCACTTTGTACCACATTGCCTTCATTGCTGATGTTCTGTGATTGCTATGTGTGTGTGCTGCATTGTGGGTGAGTTGCCCCTGCAGCTCTGATTTCATGTAGCCTTCTCCCTTTGAGGCGGGGTGCCTTTGAATTGTGTGCTTATTGGGCCTGATTTGGTTTTGATTTGGGTCATGTGTGCTCGGGTACTGTTTTTGTGGCCTGGTGCATTGTTCGTCTGCTGTGTGTATTGTGAGGCATGGGTTGTGGGTGCACGTGGACACGTCAGAGTGTGACCTGCTCCTTTACGGATGTGATCGGCACTTGGCTACCTCCATGTCGCTTCGTGGGCCATGTCATTTTTTTGGGGCAGCTGCCGTGCTATCGGACATGCAGTGTTACTTGCATAGTCAGTGTGGGTCACGGAGCTGCTGCTTTGCTGGATTCAGCACATGTGCACGGGTCAGTGGTGATATTGGTGATAGGGGGGGGCCCCTCTGTGCACATTGTGGATGGGGGCCTACTTGGCGTTTCTATGTGTGCTGCAGTGTGCCAAGGCATTCAGGGGCATGTTCCACGGTCATTGTGGGTGTGCTGCGCGTAATCGTGCATGTGTGCCATTGTGCCCATCTCCCCCCGTACCCCTCGTCCCTAGTGGTTACTCACCCTGTTGCTGTTGGGTCAGGTCGTATCGTGCTGTGTCCAGGCCCCCCAATCCTGCCACCGTCTCCTCACTGCTGACTGTGTCCACCATTTGCTCCAGCTCCTCCTGTGTCGCAGGACTCCCACCTCCAGTCGCCGTTGCTGCCTCCCTGTTGGCGGCGGGCTCATGTTTGGTCTGCCTTTTCAGATCATGCCAGCGCCTCTTGACCTCCTCCAGTGACCTCCTGGACACTCCGACTGCATTGACCTTGGTGAAGATGGCCTGCCATATTTCGGTTTGGGTTGCCAGTGCCGCAGTGGAGGTGCCGAACAGTTGTTGATGGTGTTCGGTCACCCCCGTGACGATGATCTGGTCTTCCTGCGGACTGTACCCGGTCTTCCTCTTCCTCTTGTCCTTGCCCTTCCCCGATGGCGGGGTTCCTGGCTGGTCCTCCGTAGGGCTTGTGGTGCTCGGCTTGTCCTCTGCACTCGGTCCGGGTGCATCCATGTTGCTACGCAGTTTGAATTGTTTTTGGGCTCTTTTTTTTTCTTTCTTTTATGCTGCTTTTTCCCGCCGGCCGCGTGGGATTTACAGGCTGGTGTTCGCTGATTTCTGTACCGTGATTGGCCTCATCGCATGATTTCTCGCGTTCGCGTTTCGCATTTTTTCGGCGTGGCGCTGATTTTGATATTGACATTTGACGCGTTATCTGGTGGCTTTCGCATGGTACCGCCTTGTTGTGAATTCCACGTTGACACGTGGATATTTTCCTGCGATGGGCTGCGATATTGAAAGTTGCGTTACGCTACTCTTGCGGTAGTTATCACACGTTCTTGTGAATATATCCCATAATCTTTAGACATCACGTTAATTGTAGCAACAACTAATAATAATGAACCCATCTGTTGTTTAGCTCTAACTGAAATTGCTGTTAACAGATGCTATTATTAGACAAGTAGTTAGTATCCATTTTGTGACCTCTAAAGGGTGAAAGGCTGACTTGGCCCAGTCAGGATTCAAATCTGCGATCTGCAGATATCCACAGTTCTCTGCAGCAAGTACATTAAAGCACTATATAGCCCTTTGATATTCTTTATTGTAGCAATGCCGGTTCTCAACCCACTGAGCAATCGCACAAAAAAAGAAATTCTATTTTATTCAGCCTCTGACAGGGTAGGCTATAGCGATAAGGAGAGATGTGGACATAATTGGGTCAGGGACTGCCACATGTATAATGTAAATGGCAGGTCTCTAACTCTGTACCAGCCCTATGGTACAGAGTCATAGGGCTGTGCAATGGAGAAAACGGGAGTTTTCCCAAACAACAACTGTGAAATGCATGCCTCACATGTCCCAAACTGTGGCAGGCATACTTGTCCAGCAATCAACTAGCCAGCAGGAGTACTAGGAGACTTCCAATCAGGCAGGCTCCTCTAGATAGAAGGTAGGGTTGGAGAAGTATCAACCACATGTCAGACATAGGGAAAGAGTGACAAGTGATGTGGATAGTTTTGAAAGAGGGCTCTGGGTCTGAAATCCTCTAGAATGCAAATCTCCAAGAAAGTTCCATTTTTGCCCCCTTTCCACCTGGTATCATCATATGATAATGATGCTAACCATTAATATTTCAAGCTAAATATTCTACCAGAAATTAACTGTTTGATAACATTTTCCAACTCAATGATGCTTATTTTACATAATGATTGGTGACCAAGTAGGGCCATGTTATCCTATGTGAACACATGGGGTACTTCAATCCTTTCCACCTCTACAGGAACAGAGAATGTTGAGATACTGGGCAAGGGCACAGTTCTACCTGAGGTCTTAAACTATACCATCGCTGAGGATTAGACAGCTCTTAGTGTGGCGTAGCAGAGCAGAGAAGGTACAAGGTACAAGCTGAAGAAATGGACTTTGTAATCATGCATACAAATGCTAAAAGTGCCATTGCAAGCCTCATTCTTGGGCGATTAGTGATTATTTTGGCAGTCACTAGCACATTTCCTCACCTTGTCATCGCTACGCCCGAGTATCCACGTCTCTCCCCTACCTCACCACTCTGCTCTCTTATCACACCTCTGTCTGTGCATCTGTAGGAAATTGGGTTACTTGTTTGAGGGGGTGAAACCCCACTCAAGCAGCAATGACGATTTTAGTAACGGTGAAGTCACAAGCAACCCCACATTAACCTGTGCTCAAACCTCTAGTAGCTTTACACAAAGCAGTCAGGCTTAACTTAATTGTAATGTGTCAGAAACTGAGTTACTGTTTGAGGGGGGGGCAATACCTTTCTCAAGCAGCAATCACAATGCTTCTCACTGTGAAGTCACAAACAAACCCTAAATTAACCTGTGCTCACCCTCTGATAGCTTGTCACAGAGGTGTCAAGCTCAACTCGGAAGCAATGTGTAAAGTATTTGTGCAACACTTCAAACAGTAACACAGTGAAAACACACCACAAAAGGAGCCCAAAACAGAGTTACAAAAATACAGTAATGTTTAATAAATAAAACACAATAAAAATGGTAAAGGCATAAAGCACCAACTGTGGATATTGTGGTCACGCTGGACCGGGACAAAGTCACAGGATCAGGCCGACCGCAACGGAGTACGGGCCGGCTATGTGGACCCAGTTAGGCTGCTGAACAGAGTATCTTAAATCCTGGTATGCAGAGCCTTGCGTGCATTCACGTTGAAGATGCATCACCCAACTGAAACGATGTGTCGGTTCCAAGATGCTGCGAGGCTGCAAGGTTGCGAGGTGAGGGCCTGCTTCGTCATAGAAAATCCCGCTGACGGGGCTTGCTTGCGATGCTAAGTCCAGCGTCGAGGATGCAGCACGCAGTCAGGGAGATGTGTCAGTCCCAAGGAGCTGCAAGATTGCGATGCGGAGTCCAGCGCCATCATCGAGGCTGCCGTCAACGAGGGATGGGAGGGCCTGCTCTGAGGATTCGTCATGCCGTGGCGGTTCCGAAGTTGTTGCGGTGGCGATGCAGGTCTTTGCGACAGGTCCATTCCATGCGGCAGCGGATATGCACCGGTTCCTCGGTGATGCTCGGGATTGTGTGGATTCAGCAGAGGAGATGCGTCGCTTCCTCTGGATACACAGAGGCTGGCAGAGCACTTTAAGCCCCCTTTAAAGGGCCTAGGACCTCGTATGGCACCACTTGACAGGGTAGAATCACCGATGGCAGAGCCCAGGTGCAGGTGCAAAGTTGTTGGAGCCTTCTGTCCCTGAGGATCAAGCCAGGAGGCCAGCCAACTAGCCGTTGGAGTCACTCTGTGGTTGTGGGTTCAAAAGATGCAGGTACAGCCCTTCTCACCCAGGCAGGAGGGCAGCAGGAAGCAGGTCAGTACAGCAATGCAGGAGTCCAGTCCAGCAGAGTGACAGTTCTTCAGCAGCACAGCAGACCTTCATGGCAGAGAATTCACAGGTCCAGAAGTGTACTGAAGAGTTGCTGTCTGAGGTCCAGTATGTACACCCAGTTGTGCCTTTGAAGTGGGAGAGAAGATTCTAGAGGTTTCCATTTGAACGCCCCAGGCATCCTGCCTTCCCTTCCCTGGCTCCAGACTAATTACAGGGGGTATGCACCCCTTTGTGTGGAGGCATGACACAGCCTATTCAGGTGTAAGTGGGGCTGCGCCCAGCTTCTCCCTCCCACCTTGCCAGTGGTGGCCCATTCAGGCACACCTAAGCTCTGTGTTGCGTGTGGCTGTCTAGGAGGAATGCACAAAGCTCAACTGTCAGTTACATGCAGTCATATGACCAGAGACAGGCTACAGGCACTAAATGACTAAGGCCAGAAAATGGCAACTTTCTGAACATGACATTTTCAAACTTGCAATTTAAAACTGGCTTCACCATAAGTTAGGATTTTAAATTGTGATTGCAGAGACACCAAACAAGAACTGGTAATCCCTTCACTTTCGGAAATTACACTTATAAAATGTGTTAAGGCAACTCCGATGTTATCTTATCAAAGAGATTGGCCTTGCAGTAAGAAAAACAGATTTAAGAGTTTTTCACTAGCAGGACATGTAAATCTTAACAGTACATGTCCTGATTTTTACATACATTGCACCCTGCCCTCTGGGCTGTCCAAGGCCTACCCTACGGGTGGCTTATATGTATTAAAAAGGAAGGCTTGGGCCTGGCAAAAGGTTTATTTTGCCAGTTTGAAATGGCAGTTTAAAACTGCAAACACAGGCTCTGCAATGGCAGGCCTGAGACATGTTTAAAAGGCTACTTAAGTCAGTGGCACAATCAGTGCTGCAGTCCCTCTAGTAGCATTTAATTTACAGGAGCTGGGCACTTGTAATGGCACTTTACTAGGGCAATATAAGTAAATTAAATATGCCAGTTGGGTATACGTCAATGTTACCATGTTAAAAGAGAGCATATACACTTTAGCACCGGCTAACAGTGGTAAACTGCACAGAGTCCTAAGGCCAGCAAAAACAAGATCAGAAAAAATGGAGGGGCAAGGCAAAAAGTTGGGGGGAAGACCACCTTAACGCTGACAGGTCTATCACAATGTGTAAAGTGTTTATGTAGCACTTCAAACAGTAATAAAGTGAAAACAAAACACTGGAAAAATCCCACACAACGATTTAGAAAAATAGAGCAAAATGTAATAGAATATTTGAGACTAAAACAACAAAACTCCAATCCGTAGAACTGGAGATATGCAACTTTAAAGATTTAAGTGAAAATAGTGCCTAAAAGCACATAGCACCGAGTGTGGTGATCAGGACCTACCCGGACTGGGACAAAATCATAAGTTTAGGCCAACTACGATGGAGAGTGGGCCAGATACGGGGACCAAGTTAGGTCGACTTAACAAAGTACTTTCGATCCTGGTTGCGGAGAGTTGCAAGATCCTGCATCAATGATGCATCACGCATCGGTGATTCTGAGGAAGCTACGGGACTGCAATGCGTAGTCTTGCATCGCTGTCAAGGAGGCTGTTGATGAGAGCCTTGCTCTGTGAAGTCCTGCGTCAAGGATGCATTGCCTAGCGGAGGATCCCAGGAAGCTGTGAGCTGTGGTGCGAGGTCTGGTGCCAGCAATGCATTTGGCAGTGGCAGTTCTGATGCGGCTGCAAACAGATGCATTGCGCTGCATCTGTTCTGCTCACAGGACCACAGCTGGGTTGGCAGAGCACCTTCAGACTCACTTCCAAGGGTCCAGGACTGGGGTGGCACCACTTGGGGGGGCAAGACTCACAGCAGATTGAGTCTAGGTACTGGGTTCAAAGAGTTTGGCGACTTTTCTGTCCACGAGGCTCTGTTCAGAAGGCCAGCCAACTAGCCCTTGGAGTCACTATGGTGGTAGGTTCAAGATGTAGGTCCAGTCATTCTCACTCAGGCATTAGACCAACAGAGTAGCAATCATTCTTGCAGAGCAGCACAGCAGTCCTTCTGAGGCTTCCACAGGTCCAGAGGTGTACTGAAGAGTTGGATCTGAGGGTCCAATATTTATACTTGGTGCCAGCTTTGAAGTAGTAGAAGGTTCTGGAGGTTTCCACCCCCAGAGGTGTTAGGAATTTCCAGCCTCCCTGCCCTGGTCCCAACTTGCCTGGGGACACAAAAGACTAGAGTCAAACACTTTGTAAGTGTGTTCAGGCAGAGGCTTTGGGATGTACAAGTGTGGTAGATGACAGATTCACCCCACTATCAAGTCAGAGATGGCCTATCCTGCCAACACCTATCCCCCTTTGTCTCCCTGTCTGAGAGCAATACACAAAGACCAACTGCCAGCTACACCTAGTTATGTGACCCAGGATAAAGGCTACAGGCACCAGATGGTTGGGACAAAAAAATTGCAACTTTCTAAAACTGCCATTTTCAGAATTGTGACTTAACATCAAACTTTACCATTAAAGAGTGATTTAAATTACAATTATTTAGACACCAAACTCGACATTCCTACATGTTCCCAATTGAAAGTTAGCGCATATTAAATGTAAAAAGGCAACCCAATGTTATCCTATGAGAGAGGAAGGCCTTGCAGTATTGAAAAACAAATGTAAGAGTTTTTCACTCCCAGGGCATGCAAAAGTTAAAAGTACATGTCCAACTTTTAAACACACGGCACCCTGCCCTATGGGTTTTGTAGGGCCTACCCTAGGGGTGGCTTAAATGTATTAAAAAAGAAGATTTGGGCCTGGCAAAAGGTTTATTTTTCCAGGTCGAAATGGCAGTTTAAAACTGCACACACAGGTTGAGATGGAAGGTGTGAGACATGTTTAAAAGGCTACTTAAGTGGGTGGCGCGTTCAGTGCTGCAGGCCCATTAGTAGCATTTAATTTTTAGGCCCTGGGTACATGTAGTACCACTGTACTAGAGACTTACAAGTAAATTAAATGTGCCAATTGGGTGTTATCATTGTTACCATGTTTTAGGGAATGGGTACATGCACTTTTGCACTGGTTAGCAGTGGTAAAGTGCACAGCATCCTAAGGCCAACAAAAACGAGATCAGCAGAAATGGACGAGCACGCCAAAATGTTTGGGGGAAGACCACCCTAAGGCTGACAGGTTTAACAACATCCTTAAGAATACGAATGCAGACCAGCACTCAGACCTAAGTTAGTGCAAACAAATCTATCACAAGCTCACTAGACATCGAGGTTATAGTGTAACCCCACCAGACAGACTAAAGCTACTTTCTCTTCTCTCAAGCTCTACGATAACAGTGAGCTGCGGTATTAGAAATAACCCCATAGTTCAGACCCACGCCTCCTTTCTTCAAAACACCTACTTTCACCAGCTGGAAAAGTAGAAATGTGCAATATAACACCCACAGCTTCTTTCTCCTGCCTCAGCTTGCACAAACAGAAACCTGCTAAGTGCTATGAGTCCCATTTTAGAGTGACGCACATTGATAAGCTTATCGAATCCCCACTAGGATTGAAGATTATCAAACAATAGCGTGTCACTTGACCGCTATCAGCTGAGGAAGTTAAATGATGCTGACCACGAACGCGTCCGGTGTTAAGTGCTGTTTACAGGTGACAGCCTAGATATGGATTACACCATGATATTACTCTGTCTCCAATAATCTCAAACCCACTTTCGCCCCGGTTTTAGTGTTTATAGAGTGCTGTATAATGGAGGTCTTTCCTGGAAGCATGGAAAACACCTCTTGGAGGGGTTTCAAGTGTTCTGTCAGCCCTTGTTTCAAGGGTTCCAGGAGTACTGGATCAATGCATTGGAAGAACAATGCGTCCTCTTTGCCTGGGCCCTCAAACAGGACTGGGAGGGTCCACTTTTTGAGAAGATTTATGTGATAAATCTGGCATTCTTTCCTTTCTGCATTGGTTCAATATGGTAAGTAACAGGAGTTACTTGTTCCACCACCGTGTATGGGCCTTGCCGTTGACATAGCAATTTCTGATCGGAGGATGGCAACATCAATAGGACGGGCTCCCCAACCGACAGTACCCTCAATTTCGTTTTCTTATCATATTGGGGTTACTGTATTGGGGCCTGTGTTTTCATGCACAGTGTTGTGACAATTATGCACAGATCATGGCAGTGGTAAAGCTCAAAGGCAAGGCCGGACTGGCCGTAGAGGTCACCAGTGGGCTTTAAGGGTGGGGGCCGGTTTTGGACCGGTGGGGGCCGGTTTTGTTACTGGGGTCCCTTGTAACAAAAGTGCATGCAGCAGCAGTGTTCCCACCAGCACCCCTCCAGTCCCACCCCCAAGGCCGGTTGGACCTAATTGCCAGGGCTGGTTTGCAATCCCAGTCCGGCCCTGCTCAAAGGGAATATGCAAGTCGAGAGAAGACCTGTGCAGGGGACTCTTCTATTGCATTCATCCTTGAGAGTTTCGAGGTTGCGCTCAGCCCCAGGACCATAATTTTAGCACAGTGTGATAATAACATGAAGGACTGCTGTCGCACGTCGCTTTCCTGGGTCGCCACAAGGTCATTTCTGATGTTGACTCTGCCTTTTCTTCCTGCATGTCCTTCCAGGAGGCTGTCGCCGCCGGTACCCTCAGGAAAAGAAAGTGCGGTAAGTATCTAATCAGCAGTACTGAGTTGGTCACCCTTCAGCAATACCCGTGTGAAGAGCCTTACTTGGTTCTTTTTTTAAAGGTGAGGGAGTTTCTTAATGATAAGCATGAGCAAAAGGTCAAGGAGGGTTCACCCTCACTGCAGCCCAATGAATCCCCTATAGAGGTTAGGACCTCAAAGGGAGGGTTTCCCTTCAAATTTTCAGGTATGCGTTTTCATCTCAGAGGGAGTTTGTATTATGACATCTTTAGCACCCTCGCGCATCTGCGCGGGGCCCCACGATTGTGTTGCATTTCTGTAATATATCTGAGTTACGCCTTTGCCAGGGTAAGCAATTGGAGCTGGTTCCTTGCCAGGGTTGAGGCTTGGGGCTTTCTTTGAACTATGGTGAGGTCCCGAACTTGTTGTCTCTTTTTGTGGCATGGAGTTGGGCCAAAGTAGAACAGCATTTCACACCCACTTGCATTTTTCACCATTAAGGCATGAACTAATCTTTTTTACAAGTAAACCTTTCTCCCAACTGCTGCTTTTACTTAAACAAAGCTCAGTAACCACTGAGTAATATAGCATAAGCTGTGTCCCGTGATATTTTCAACAAGTTCGGGCTTTTTATTCAACAACTGATATCAAAATAAAAACTACAAATCCCAGAATGCAACCTGTTGTTTGGCTAAAACTGGCCATGACTGCCTGGAGGTATCTCACACGGTAGCAGCCGCAGCCCATGCAGGTTACAGCAGTGGGGCGGTGGGGGGAGTTTTCGATGGACGATGACGAGGGAAAATTAAATAAATAATTAATTTCCCCTTGACATCGTCTATCGAAATCCCCCCCACCCAGCCCCACCGCTCTTACCTGCACGATAGGCAGACTTTTGGTTGTTACAAAGGACAACAGCCCACCTGTCTAGATTGTAATGCTGTTGAAAATGCAGCAACACACATCATAGATTTGTTCAACTCTTAACAGTTCAAGTGGGGAAAGAAACAGCCTCTGCCAGCTCCGGGGCCCACTTTCATACTCATCATTGCTGTGGACCACATACCTCCAATGCCTGCCTCCCAGTGATATGCTGGAGGGAGGAGGCCCGCCCGGCTCTTCTCAGGGCAAGATAAAAACGCTGGAGTCCAGGATAGAGAGGGGAATGCTCAGATGTCACCCTCCTATGACAGGACATCCACAATGTGGCAGCCTGGATGACGGAGGAGGAAACTAGAGTATCTTCAGTGTAAGACATCCTCTGTACCACTAAGCTCAGAGAGGTGGTGCTGAATTTGGAACAGAGGGCCAAGGACGTGGAGGGCAGGTCCCGTAGAAACAACCTGCACCTGGTGGGGATACCAGAGGGGATGGAAGGGACCCACCTGGAGACATTCCTCGATTGGTTCAGGTCCTGAGTCCCCACACAGGACTTAGCCATCTGCTTCATAATTGAGAGGGCACACAGGGCTTTCACCCAGAGGCCTCCCCCGGAATCTCTTCCCCACCCCATGAAACTCTGACTACTCAACTATCTCAATAGGGATGCCATCCTGTGGGCTACCTGTATACCCAGCAATCGCTCACCCTCCAATCATGATCTTCCCGAACTATACGATAAGTTCCAACAGGAATGAAAAACACGGCGGTCAAGGCCAGGTTGAAAACAATGCACATCACATGTATGCTCTATATCTGGCCCTGCTCAAAGCCATTCACCAAGTAAAACCTACATATTCGATACAGCGGAGGAGGCATGGGCTTGGATTGAGAACGGCCACTGCGCGCCCACCCCAGAAACCTTGTGACGAAGGAAAAGGGTAGCATCGGTTCCCGACCGAGGGCCACGTGTAGAGGTGGACGACTCCTTGGCATCAGAGAGCCCATCGAAATCAGAGAAGGACAGTGAAATCCCCAGACCGAGTGACTACCCTACCCTCTTAGATATTGGGAAAGGACTCACGTTGATTACAGCTGAAGAAGTGGTGATAAGATGATGATTACCATACATATGTGGCAACAAGGTCACAAGACCAGACAGGATGTCGACGCCCCACATACCAATGGGCCACAAGAGACTACCTTGAGAGAAGGGCTCACCGCTCTACACCCAAGCTGAAACTGCCTCAAGGGATGTTTTCATAGGCTTGAAGTTTCTCTTTATCACATGTTTAGCATGTTGTGGGTGGTTGGGGAACACACTAGAGGGTCCCTGACAGGGTGCAATAGTTAACCCTGGCCGGGAGGAGAGAACAGGCCCCAGTTCTGTACAACAGGTACTTCATAGTTGGAAGTATGGGGCAGTGGGTGGAGGAGGGTAAACAGTTTGTTAGGCTTTTGTTATTATACTAAGAACACACACCACACTGCGTCAGACTCCGACATTGCACCCTACATGGACCATAATGTTCCACACCGCAGACAACAACCCCTATAGAGGAGCAACACCACTCCACTTCCTGACCTGAATTGTGAACAGCCTCCTTAATAAAATAAAATGTGGGGCTACCCTACGATGGTTCAAACAAATGGATGATGTACTACTCTTGCAGGAGATGCACCTTGAAGGGAACCACTTCGGATTAACCGTGGGCAATGAACTCCACTCCACTCCGCTAGCGGATATTGTGAAGATTTTCTAACTACGCCTTACATTAAAAACACGGAATTCATGCAAAAACTCCCACACGTAGCAGGGTTAGCTACTGCACCCACAACCCTTTGATAAAACAACTTTACCTTTACATGCTAAAAAAAAAAAGCATATAACAAATTCACAAAAGTGAGCTCTGAAAAATATCAGGCAATGAGAGAGGTGATGATTTTGGGGTCCCCCCTAACCTAGGGGGAGGACCAAGCAGATGCCTTGAACACAAAGAGCATATCATGCTGAACGATTCGGTGGTGGTCCCATCCTCCTAGGACCACCCCAAGCAAAGTTATGGCCAAAAATACAATGCCAACCAAAGGCCCAGCAAAGCATTATGGGGCAAAATTCTAGAGTGCAATCAATTCCCCCCTTTGGTAATTTTTAACATCACCACTAAAACCTATCCCTACAAAATTTATCAGAAAAAATGTTTCTTGTCCACTTGCATTTGTTATTTTAAACAATTGTGTTCTTTTCATCTTGTCTTTTAGACCTTTTGTACATGTTCTCTTTAAACTCTTCCAATTCGATCTCTCCCATCTCTCGTTCTCTTTCCTTATTTTTCTCATTTTCTCTTTTTGCTTTATTTTGTCTTTTTCTCCTTTTAACACACACATCTGCTAATCTCAATATCATTATTATCATTACTACTAAGGTCACTGGAATTAGTATTTTTCCAATTAGAGAACCACCTATTTCGGTGAACCATTTCCTTATTGAGGAAAAACCCTTACCAAGTTTCTCCCATGCACCTTTAACCTCCAGTGGGGCAATTTCTTTATGTAAATCAGTAATGTTCTTTATATACTTCTGTATATTCTGACTTTTGTCTGGAATGTAAATGCAACAATGTTGTACCTTCACCATTCCACAGACTCCACCCTCTTTTGCCAAAAGAATGTCAAGGGCAAGTCGATTTTGCATTACCATAGCTCTCATGGCAACCATTTCGGTATTTACTATCAAGAACCCTCCAGCAGTATTCGTTGATAAACGATCTACTACTGTAGACAATTTCCGAATCTTGTATGCATTTAAAGATATACCCACTGCTGGTATCAATGCTCCAAAAATGTCACCTATTATCTCTGAGAAGCTTTCCCTTCTCCTACGGGTTCATGGTTTACCTATCTCGTGAATTCCTTTCGTTCCTCTTTCCACGTGAAAAATCTTTGGAAAGACCAGGCCTAAATAACATGTTCCGTACCAATGGTCCGGCAACCTATAATAGGCTCGATTTCCGCAAATATAATAGATCCCTGGGAATACTGGATCTTTTCCTCCTTTGAATCCCCATCCCCCTAAAATTTTGTATGTATCTCGGCACTCACTAGAACCCACGAAATAGTTATCATACATAGTGTTATCTCTACCAATACACAATTTTCCCTGTTGGGGCCAATCTAAAACCATAGCTGCATTCGTTTCACCTTTGTTATAACTTCCTTCTTCAAACGCCCAAGGTGGGGGTTTTGTCTTTTCTCCTGTTGCCTTTCTTTGAAACTTAACCCTTCTGTCTTCTATCATGTCTAAGAAAACCTTTTCTTCCTTTCTTAACCTACAAGTAAGATTATGTCTAAATGCATATTCTAATGTTAATTCTTTCGTTTCTAAGAAAAATTCTCCAAAAACCTTTGCAAATGTCACCTTATTTAGTTCAGAGAGTACAGAAACTTTAGCAAAAATAGCATCTGTGTCAGAGTAGTAATACTCTAATCTTCCTGTTTTGTAAAATAAGCTAGCTAAAACACTACAGGTTATTCCATACGCCAAAGGAAGGTGATGATACGTCACACCTTCTGTTACAGACGCAGGTAACTGCATACATACATAACAATCTCTAACATCCATTGTCTCTACATATTCATATAAAAGCTTTGTGAAGACATTCTTGGAGAAATCAGTTATTGACTTATCCCTATGAAATCCAGTACTATCTATCAGTGTTGCAGTGTTCTTTATGTTAGATTTCTTGTCACTATTCGTGTCATTCATGATTGCAGATGTATTTTCTACAACTAATCTAAGTGGATTTATAATTGCTAAAATGAACCAAATAAGCATTAGTAAACCTGTACAATAGAAACACATCTTACACCATCTACGGAAAAACTCACATCTAGATCTTCTATTCTCAGTGTCTACCATGTTGAAATATTATCTAAATATATGTACAGAAAATGTGTTTCCACACCTCAAATGACTATTTGCCGTTTTACCCTTTCTTTAAGTGTTGACTGGAATCAACTGCTTTTGGCGCACTTTTCGGTCTTTCAGAAATTTTCTTTGACTTTATCAGTTTGTGTGTCTAGTCCGGTTTTCTTTTCTCCTCTTCAGGATGGGCGCAGTTCACTCTCACCCACTTGTTCACAGTCTTTGTCTGGGTTTTCGTGACTGCTATCCACTTCCTCAATGTCAGGCTGTGCTATGTATACCCATTCAGGTGACCTGTATTTCAGGTTAGGTCTTTTCACTCTTTTGGGTCTCTGCAATTGTCTTTCATTTGTTTTTCTTTGTCTTTTCTGACTTGTTATTTCATTTACTTGTTCTGCATTGTCTTTGTTCAAATTTATTATCTTATATCTCAGTCTTTTAATTTCGTTGGGCCAATTGTCTCCTTTTTGTGGCCTTTTCAGTTCACTTTCCTTTCCTCCTCGTTCCGCTCTCCAAGTTCTCTTTCTTGATCCTATTCTTTGCCTTATTTCTTCTTCACTTTCTTCAGATTCTGTCTCAGATCTCACTTCACTTTCTTTAACTTTGAACTTTATGATCTCTGTCTCTTTGTCTGAATTCGAATCTCCTTGGGTTTCTTCTGCTTGTAATTCTGAGTCTAATCCTCCTTGTGTTTCTTCCGCAATTTCCTCAATCTCTCTGTCTGAATCTGAATTTTCTTGAGTTATTTCTATAATTTCTGGAGGAATTTTCCCAAAGCTTGTACTTGGCTGTTCACCGTCACTGTCTAATGGTTCAGTTTCTCCTGTTTCAATATCAGTTCTTTGTTTTTCGGATTCTTCTGTTTGTCTTTCACTGGATTCAGGTTGGTCTGCTTCAGATGCCGAACTGGTATCTGATATTTCCAGATGTCGACTTACAGGTCGAGCTTCAGGATCTGGAACTCTGATTGTTTCAGTTTCTGCTTCAGATGCCGAACTGGTATCTGATATTTCCAGATGTCGACTTACAGGTCGAGCTTCAGGATCTGGAACTCTAATTGTATGGCTGGCATGAATCCAATTTTTCACACCTGCACACTTTACCGCAGTTGTTGTCACCAGAATCACTTGACGTGGCTTGTCCCAGCGTGGAACCAAGCAATTTCTTCTTCTGTGGACTTTTATGCGGATCCAGTCTCCTGGACTCAGATCATGAGCTGGTTTTCTCTCAAGAGTGGTCGCATCCGGCCCAACCTGATGAAACACAGAATGCACCACATCAGCCAATCCTTTGCAATAGTCCAGTATGAGATCATCAGTTATAGTCAGCAGTTTGTTGACAGGTACGTATGCTTGTCTCATTGCTCGTCCCATTATTATTTCATGAGGACTCAGACCTGTTTTTCTGTCAGGTATGCTTCTTATGGTCATCAACACCAGGGGTAAGGCATCGGGCCATTTGAGTCCTGTGGCTAGACACATTTTCCCTAACCTATTCTTTATTGTGCCATTTACTTGCTCTACCACTCCAGAAGCTTCTGGTCTGTAGGCACAATGCAGCTTTTGTTGAATGTCTAGTGCTTCACATATTAGTTGGATAATTTCATTCTGGAAATTCGTTCCTCTATCTGTTTCTATCGTTACTGGAAAGCCATATCTAGGAATGAATTCTCTCAGTAGGAGCTTAGCTACAGTAACTCCATCATTCCTTCTTGTCGGATAGGCCTCCACCCAACGAGAAAACAAACAGACGACCACCAGTACATACCTCAATCTGTTACTCGGGGGCATTTCAATAAAATCCAATTGCATTCTAGTAAAAGGACCACCTTCACGTCCTATTGTTCCCAAACTCACTACTGTCTTCCTTCCAGGATTTATCTGTTGGCATATAAGGCATCTTTGGCAAAGGCTTTCAGCTATAGCCCTAAACTTTGGGTTGTACCAGGTCTGTTTGAAAAGTCTGATCATGGCATCTCTACCTATGTGTGCTTGTCCATGATACATCCGTGCCATGTTACAGATCATGCTATCAGGCATAACTGGTCTTTCATCCCTGTAAACCCAAACTTCATCTTCCTCTCTCCTTCTGCAACCTGATTTTATCCAAACGTCTTTCTCCTCATCACTTGCCTCTTCCTGCAATTGTTTCACCTCTTCCCATGTTTCAACTGGGTTAGTAAACAGCAAGGGACATGAAACATTTTCTTTTTCCCTTCTCCGATTCATTGAGGTCATATTTCTGGCAAAATATTGAGCTAATTCATCAGCAAAATTGTTACCTACTGCAATGTAATCAGTTCCATTTTTGTGAGCAGTGCATTTTACCACCGCAATCTGTTTAGGCAGCTGTATCGCCTCAAGCAACTTCTTTACAAACTCACCATTCCTAATAGGAAACCCTGAGGAACTCAGGAATCCCCTCTGGGACCAGATCTGTCCGAAATCATGGACCACTCCGAAGCCATACTGGCTATCCGTGATCACAGTAATTCAGAAATTCCTTCCCAGTTTGCAAGCTCGAATCAGAGCAATCAGCTCAGCAACTTGTGCTGAACGTATTCCTCTCAAACAAAATGCTTCCATTATGGTTGCCACCGTACATACAGCATACGCAGCACTTAAAACTCCTTCATTTGTCCTCAGGCATGATCCGTCCACAAACATCACATAATCTGACTCTTTTAGAGGTTCATCTCTGATATCAGGGCGGGGCTTTGTGCAAAATTCAAGCACATCCAAACAGTTATGATCAACTTCATCTTTGACTTCTGCATTTACTGCATCTGGCAGTAAGGTGGAAGGATTCACACTCGTGCATCTTACAATGGTTACATTGTCTGCACCCAAGATCACTTTTTCATACCTAGTCAGCCGACTATGGGGGTCATTACGATGGCGGGCGGACAAAGTCCGCCCGCCACCGTAACGGAATGCGGGACCGTCCGCAAGGGGTGCGGCGGTCCCGCACCTGACATTAGGATGCCACCGCCACCATTGCGGTGGGACACCCTGTTTCCAGCATTGTGACGGGCGGTGCTCAAAGCACCGCCCGCCACAATGCTGTGAATGCATCGCCGTGCATTTGCATGCACAACGTGACAGGCACCGCGCGGTGCCTGCCACGTTGTGCATACAAATGCAGGGGGGTACCATAGGTACCCCCCATGTGCACCCCCACCCCCTCAACACCCTGGGGGCCCGCAACAGGCCCCCAAAAGCAAACACCGAATGCCTTTCCATGGCGGCAACGCGCCGCCATGGAAAGGCAAAAGACCGCCAGCATCATAATATGGATGGCGGTGTCTTGCAGACACCGCCACCATATTGTCGTTGTTTTCCGCCGGTCGACGAGTCAACCGGTGGAAAAGCGGCAGACGGTCTTTCCGTCCGCCGCGGACCCCCCAGCCATCATAATATGGCGGGGGGTCTTTGCTGTGTGGATGGCGGGCGGATCACCCCCGCCGGTGACTACCGCCGGCCCGGCGGGGGTGATTCGCCCGCCATCATAATAACCCCCTATGTGTTATGAATTGTGTTTTTGTTCTGGTCAGAAGGATTTCAACTGAATGTGAGACATATACTCTTAAAGGATATCCCATCACAATGCCTTCACTCTGTTCCAGACTCACACAAGTAGCAGCTACTGCTTTCAGACATCCAGGTAACCCTTTTGCTACCGGGTCTAAAACAGCTGAAAAATAAGCTATTGGTCGTTTCATTCTACCATGCCTCTGCACTAATACTGAAAGTGCACATCCGTCTCTCTCACTACAATACAGCTCAAATTCTTTCTCATAATCAGGCATTCCCAATGCTGGTGCCTCACACAAACTTGTTCTCAGTTCCTCGAAAGCCTTCATTTCCTCCTCATCCAGTGCAATCGGATCTTTGACATCCCTCTTTGTCAATTGCTGTAAAGGCTTTGCAATAAATGAAAATCCACTTATCCACTGTCGGCAATAACCAACCATTCCAAGGAACATTCTCACCTCTCTTTGTGTCATTGGGGCTCTCATTCCTTTAATAATCCTTATTCTTTCTGTTGTCACTTTTCTTATCCCTTTCTCAATCTTATGACCTAAGTACTGTACTTCCTGTTGACAGAATTGCAGTTTTGATGGGGACACCTTGTGTCCTCCTTCTGCCAAATGATTCAGTAAAGCAATTGTGTCCATAACACATGCTTCTCTGGTCTTTGATGCCACCAATAGGTCATCGATATATTGGACCATCACAGATTTTTCAGGCATTTTCAAATTTTCTAAGGATTTCTTTAAAATCTGATTAAAAATAGAAGGACTTTCAGTATACCCTTGAGGAATTCGACACCATGCCAAAATACGCTCTCCAAACCGAAACGCAAATAATGGCTGGCTGTCAGGGTGCAATGGAATAGAGAAAAATGCATGGCACAAATCAATAACTGTGTACCATTCTGCATCATGAGGGATTTGATACAGTATTACAGCAGGGTTTGGCACAATTGGGCAGCAAGGAATAACAATTTTGTTTACTTTTCTCAAATCCTGTACTATTCTATATGTTCCATTTGGCTTTTTCAATCCCATTATAGGAGAATTACATGGACTGCTCATTATTTCTCTCAAAATTCCTTGTTCAATCATCTTATTAAATACAGGTGTTATTCCTTCAATAATTTCTGGCGTCAGTTTGTACTGCGGGGTGTTTGGGTAATTCGTTCCTTCTTTTACAGTAATTTTTATGGGATCAACTTCTCTCATTAGTCCAATATCTTCACCTGTGAAATCCGATACATCAGACCTGACTGTTCCTTTCAATTCAGTAGGGATTTTCTCTGCATCGAACACAGGAAACATATCATACATTCCTGGTTCTAGTTCTGCCATTGTCATTTTATACAGAAAATCATCATCTGGTGTCTGGAAAGCAATACTATCTGGAGTACAGTAGATGGTACAATTTATTTTACAAAGCAGATCGCGTCCTAATAAATTTACAGGACTACAATCACACACCACAAAGCAGTGCATGTCTTTGAATGGACCAATTTCCACCTCTACTGGTTTTGTAAGAGGGGTTTTAATTTGCCTGTTTGAAACACCTACAACTTGGATGTATTCTCCTGAGAGAGGAAGATTTGGAATTTCCACTGATCTAACAGTAGAACGGGTAGCACCAGTGTCCACAAGGAATGTAACATTTACACCATTCACTTTTCCATCCACAAATGGACCTGACTGATCTACCTCTAGAGTTGCACCAAGCACGCACTCCTTTTCCTCTCCTAGGCACCGTCATAAGCTTTCATCCGATTCATCTCCATCTTGCTGTAACCAATATTGTGAAACAGCAGCTGCGCGCGGCAATTTTGTTACCTGCTCTCCTCCGTAGAATCCTGTCTCTGTACTGTATCTTTGAGGATTTACACTCTTTGGAAGAGGTGGTTGCGGCACCTGACACTGTTGAGTCTGCGGCTGTTGCGGCTGTTGGTAACTCACCTCATTCTGCACCTGTGGATTTAATGGTTGATTCTCGGTATTAACTCTCGGAGGTAATTTACACTTGTTTCTCCAGTGCCCTAATTTTCCGCAATTATGACATGGCCATTTCTTTTTAGCTTCTTCTATACTCATCTGACCTTTTCCCTTACCAATATTCGGTTTGAACTTGGTCTGTCCTGCGTCACTAGACTGATTATTCATCTGAGCTTCTTGCTTTTCTGCAACCTTTAATTGTGCCCACATTGCCTTTTCCTTGAGTTTACGCTGTCTGCACTCAATATCGTCACTGCAATATTTTGCATACCGTAGTACCTCATCTACTGTGCTAGTCTGCCAACATAACATATGCTGCTTAATCATTTCACTTATCTCAGGTCTCAAACCATACACAAATCGATACACAAAATGACTCATGTCTTTTTCACTCAAATTCTCGTATCCACTATACTGTTTAAAAGCCAAAAGCAACCTTTCATAATAAGCATGTACAGATTCTTTATTCTCCTGAGTTGTTCTATTAATCTTTACCCAGTCCGTTTCTTTTGATGGAATCTTATTTTTCAGGAATGTAATTTCCTGTTCATATTTTCTCATTACTTCTGAACTTGGGGCTCCTGTTTTTGCATCTCTAGGATATTCTTCCTTCGGCCAGTCAATTGTAATTTTACACTCTGTCCATAAATCTGCAGGAACAACAATCTCAAACAATCCATCCAGATCTTCCCGCAATACTTTTGAAACCTTTACAAACCTTTCTATCTGTCTATACCATTCTACAGGCTTTTCTCTCAATCTTGGAAAATCATTTGTGAATGACAATATATCTTGTCTGGACCATGGGACGTGTACATAACCTCCTCCTGGAATTTCTCTCATTGGACATTCTATTACCGTTGGTTCCTTTTCTTTTACTGGAAAAGCCAATGATGCTTTATCAGTTGTTCCCTCTTTTCTTCTTATCCACCAACTTCTCCACTTGTCTACATCTCCCCATTTCCTCATTAAAACAATTAGTTCTTTTATGTGTGTTAGTCGTCCTGAAGTGTTCAGATTTTCTATGTCCTTTTCACTAAAATCTACCCTGTACGGTTTCTGCAATTCTCTAATTTTTCCAAAATCGTTCGCTGTTTCTTCCAATTTTTCATGCAAGTTCCTAGCTCTCCAAGTGATGCTTTTACACATAAACATGAATTCATCATCTTGATAGGACTTCAATCGATCTGTACCAATAGTCCCTAGAATCAATTCCTCCATATCTATCTTTAATCTGACCACATCCAAAGGTTGTGGTTCGTCATCTTTTTTCTGCAAGCTCCTCACCCAATCATTTAATTCCTCTGCAGTCGGACCCACAGGGGTTTTTGTTAATTCTACCCTGTTTACACTTCTCTCCGGGGTTTCAGTTGCTGACTCGGCTCCTATAGGAATCTTATTTATCGGACTCTCATCAATTGTCAAATTTACAGGTGGACTTGACCTAAATGGACCAACAGAATCTTTTGTCTCTCTATTTTCTGGAATTGTCCCTTCTCTTACTTTTTGCATATTCAAATTTTATGGAATTATTAAGGAATGTTCGTCTATCTTTTGATTTTCAAATACTGGGATTACTGGCCCTATAGTTACTGGCACAGTCACAGCTTCCATACTCTTCGTCAGTTGTCTTATCTTTTCAGTCAACTCTCTTGTGGTTCTGGCTAGTTCGGTCGTATTACCATTATCATGTTTCACAGTCTGTGGTGTTTCTGGTCTATTAAATGGACTATTTATTTCAGAAATTTGTTCAGGGCTATGATTTATTACAGTTCTCATTGGCGGTGCATTTGGTGTCACCACCACAGAATCCTGTTGATATGGAGGGGGTCTTTTATTTAAAATGTCCTCCAGCAACTTATCCTCTGTGTCGCTAACTCCATACCCATATTTCTCTGGTACTGCATGCTTCTTTTTCTCCGTACACTTTTTCCCTGTAAATTCTTCAACTGTTCTGGTAGGAAACATACCATCCGTCATATTAGCATACCGCCATCTTCTCATCCTGTCTTCATGACTCACACCCCATACTCTCCCATGAATAAAATTATAATTCTTTGCACCTCTGTATCTTTCCCTTTCATACATCTCATCTTCCCATTCACCTAAGGCTTCAAGCTGTGTCGGTCTAGGTCTCGGTTCAAGTCTCATCATTTTTTCTCTCAAATTTCAAAGTACAGCTGTGCTAAACGAACCATTTTCCGGAAACGCCAATACTCCATCGTCTTTGGTATATTTCGCCCAATTTTCCAACCAAATGCAAGTATGATAGCCATATTTCACCATCATATAAGATGCTGGTGTTTTCAGCGGAGGAAGTACTTCTCCTTCCCTAGTCACAACCTTTTTGTCTTTCTTAAAAAGATTTTTAAGCTTCGCTAACCATGACGGTTTCTCTCTTTCACGTTCATTGTAATACGCCATATTTCACTGTTGCTTTGCCAAAGTTAATTCACGCAATTCTTCACCAATCGGTTCTTTCTACCGCTCGGCTATTCTGACCTATCCCAGCGCGTCTCACACCAACGCACCAATCAGAAAGCTCTACGTCACTCCCACACTAACCTATTCCAGCGCGTCTCACACTAACGCACCAATTAGGAAGCTCTTCGTTCTTCCACAACTGGCCAATACCAGCGCGGTTCTTGTTGACGTCAGCTCTACTCCTGCTTCTGCTGGCCCCTCCTTTACAAAAATTATCTGCACTTTTCTTAACTTTTCTTTTCAACTAAATCGATTAGTTACAACGTAAAACACATTACCTTTGCCTGTTTCTCTAAACAAAAGAGATAGTTTATTCCCACTTACAAGAATACTGTTTCATTCGATAAGAATAGCACTTCTCTCTACCTTACCTTTCTCTCAAGCAAGAGGTAAACCCGTTTCTCTGGGGATAAAACACATGTGGAGACTACACTGCTCCTGAGAATTAAGGCCAAACTTTCACAAGAAAACCTGTTGCTATTTCACTCAAATGCAATTCATACGTGAAATTTCCCTAACATAACACAGTCTTGTGTTATCACCAAATTTGAAATCAGACAATGCACAATTCCATGTGACTTCTTTTGCCACACGTGTCCACTTCCTACTTCCCGGAAGCTTCAAAATTCTGACTTACACATAACGTAATACAAACTCAACATAGAGCGTTAGACATGAACAAATCAATAATTAATAATCACCAAACTAATCTATAGAAACCATAACTCTGCTACCAAGAAATGTCGGTGGGGCCCATAACACTGCATACATACATTCATTCAATTTTCTGGACCAAACGCTAAGAAAAAATGAGTTGCTGGACAAACGGGATACCTTATTGAAATGACAGAATTATAACCTACACATTATATACATTAACTTCGGATCCTGTCGGTTCTAAACATCAAGGTATTCCGCTATTCGGTCGATGGACCAACTAGTAGAATCAGTTGATGGCGATTAAGTCCAGCTCAATCACAATTAAAACCTTTAACATTTATTAATCACAATTTTATTTAAAGAACCACAGATTCGTTTAGAGTTAGCATATCATTTTATCTGAATTCTTTAAGCAAATAAGTAAAGTTCATAATGAGGCAAATACATTTATTATATCAGTAAGCATTCAGGCAACAGATTAAAAATAAAGACGGAAAATACTCATTACCCTTGGCCATAGGGCGATGACAAGAATGGTTCACCAGGAAAGAAAGATGAACCACAGGTCACAGGATGGGACTCCCAAAACTGACTGACTGTCCCGCTAACCTCCTCGGACGCAATCTCCTCCCGGGCAAACTCCCGCAACGGTCTCGTTCCTTCCCCAGTCATAGTTCGAAGTCCAAAATGACAGAGTCTCTCGCAGCATCAGGATAGAAGAAGCGAATTGAACACACGCAATGTAAGAGCAGACTCTCTTATACCCTATTCTCTGACTTGCTACACCTAAAGTTGCAATCTTTAGGGGCAGAAATCACGCTAATTGGTCCATTGGAGGGGTGGTGATGGTCACCTCATCGCCTTCCTTGCTCGAACCAGTTTGGGAACAATAACGCATACATTGTCGTATGATCAACAATGTCCAACGGTAGTCCAATTTGTTAATCTATTTTGTAACAAACTCTGATGCTCACATATTAGTTCATCCCCTGTCGCTCGATTTTCTCATCCGTTCCCATGCATATATGCTGAACTCTTGGCACGATCCTCGTTGCAGGTCAGATTGGCCTTGACATCTCTCACTCCCGGCACAGGCCGCATACAAGTGACTGGAGCATTCACACTACTCATGCGCGGGGGCCATTTTATTCAGCGCACGCCATCTCGTCCTTTCCAGCGGCCATTTTCGAAGCACGGCCTAGCAGGCCCGAACGAAACTAATATAAGAACAAACAACGAAAAATTAAACATGGAAAATAAGCCTTTCTGTTTACCACCCGCCATTCTAAAGACCCGTGTTAGGTATTACTTAGCAGAAGCGACATTTAAAGCCATTTTACATACCATCTGCATTCTTTGCCACAGTGAAATTTTTACTACGCAACAAAAATCATGCAATTTACTCTATTTACTACTCAAATCACAATAGTTATGTTATTTTGCTTCACATTTGTAAATAAATTAGATTTTGCAATGCCAGCAAGTTGCCCAGGTGTAATGTTTAATAAAAAGGTGCATTTGTTGATTAGTTCATGCGTTTCAAACGGTTAGTATCATTAATCGTTATGGGGTCATTAACTTCCAAAGGGGTACAAAAAATCATTTGTTTCCCCTGCTCCATCATTAGACTAGAAGCAAGGGTCCCTATTTGGACAAAGGTACCTACCTCTGCCAACTAGAGACCCCCAGTTCTAACACCATCCGAAAGTGAGGCATTATGAAGCTGTGTAAGAAGGTCCATCGAGGATGATTCAAATGTGCCAAACACTGAGGAAGAGTAAGGGTCAAGAGGTGAGCTTGACTTACTGGAAGAGAGTAGGGATTTGAAAGTCAAGGGGTGTAGGGATTCAAATGAGCTCAGAGAGGAGGTCCTAGCATGGGGACCCTGTGCAAGTTATACTCTACTGTGAAGGGGGGAGTAACACAACTGTCTGTCAAGTTATCTTCTGATGTAGAGGAGAATGTTTCGGCCAAACTCTGACAACCGCCGCGTGGTGGAGTTTTTTCTCATGCGTGGCTCGCATTGGTAAGTTGGCGAGTGTGAGGGATAATTTACATCTCCTCGTGCGATTTTTGGGCACTAGGAGGGCACCAGGCGAGATTTTCTCAACCCAGGCAGTCGAAACTATTCGCAGTGAGAAAGGTGGGGCTCGAGTGGAAAATGTACTCGAGCAGCAGCAAAGGAGCAGTGCCCTTTAGTGCACCAACTGGTGCTGTTTCGTTGATTTTACAGCTCTGAATAAGCTCCCGATGCTCAAAATCAGCACGACATACTCATTTCAGCTCATTCACAGAACTTCGTGGAATCTTGCACAGTTTTTATGCAACTCTGTGGAATCCCACGGAGTGAAACTCCATGAGTTCCACCCATGCCTGTCTCATAGTCTCTTGAAACACAGTATCCCGAAGCATGTGTGTAGGTAGTCTCCACACTGGAATCAGGATCCAATGCCTACCCCAACTCACCGCAACCAGCAGGGGGCTGTGGTCTGATAGCATTTGGCCCAGACATTCGGCAGATCAGGCAAAGAGGAGCATTTCAGGTTTGTCCAGAAAGAGGTAAATTCTTGTATGAAGCTGATGGACCTCTGAAAAAAATTAGGGTATTCTCATGTAAGAGCGCCAGATGTCCTGTCAATCCACTAAGGAATGTACAGTCCTGATCGCTTGCGTGCCCAGGAGTGGAGGGGTGGACCTACCCATAAGATTGTCGTGTACACAATTAAATTCCTCCCAAAGGCTTGGGGCATGTAAATCATGAAGTATTGTTGGTGGGAGGGTCTCTGGGAAATGAGATTGGCCCGTCTTGGACGCATAGAGTGCCACAAGAGCAATTAGCGCACTGTCCAACTGTCCCTCAACTACCACATGCCACCCCTTTGGGTCCACCCTCTGGCGCACAATATGAAAGGGTACCGTAGGTGCCACCCAGATAAGCACCCCTCTGGCAATACACCAAGTAGGCGGTACCCACCACCTGACCCCTCTAGCGGCGCTGCAAACTCAGCAACTCCAATGATGTCATATGTGTTTCCTGTAGATATACAATGTGATGTGCCTGCGCATTAGGAATAAATACACCCGATGCCGCCACCTAGGTGTCCCCATCCCCGCACATTCCAGGATAGAAAATTGTAAACTGGGGAGAATCAGTAACTCTTGTTGACATCAATGAATCACCAGAGTGCTACCTCCACCTCAGCCTAACACTCCCTCAAACCACACACAGCTCTCTGCCCCATGTCTCTCCTGTAACCTGCCCGCATTCGTTCACAGACAAGAAAATAAAGTTCAACAAAAGAACAGTAGCCCCAACTCCTCTCTCCAAACATGCCCCTAAACAATAACAAATCATCAAAAGACACAAGTCCGCCAAGGTTCAGGGGGAAGAGGTTCCAGTTGTACGGAAAGTGTGTGTAACCCGGCCTGCCCGCCACATTGGAGCTATGTGAGACCCCCCGAAGTCTATAGGACATAGCCAATTGACACCCCAACAGTCACAGCAAAAAGATATAAGGCCTCCGCTCAGATTACTAGGTCAGCAGTCATCGAGGTAAGTGCTGGGCTATTCCATAGCTCAGGAGGAATGTCAACCAAGGAGCGCGTCTGCTCTCCTTACAGTTAGGACAAGGACAGAGTAGGAGAGCCCGTGGTGTGGCTATGGTGGGATTCCAGTTCAGCCATTGCCAAAGTCCACTCCCTCGTCATCTGTTTTCCCCTGGGTGAGCCATTGTGCCGCTGCCGGTGGGAGAGACGCTGTAGATGCCTTCCACCAGGGTTTGTCATGTTTCGCAACAGCGGTGACACTCGCTTTGATTCCAACCACTCCCAGGCTTTGGCCTGGGACGTGAAGGAATGGGAAGTATCAGAGTCTAACACCCGCAGCTTGGCTGGGAACAACAAGGAGCAACACAGGCCCATCTGGCTAAGCTAGCGCTTGACTGGCATGAAGGAGCCGCACTGGAATCGCACTTCTGCTTTGTAATCTAGGTATATATTCACTGGACTGTTTTCTACCAGCCAGGGGCCCCTTGTGCATGCAACCTGTAGTATGTGGTCCCAGTCGCGATAATTAAAGAGCTGTGTCACCACTGGTTGTGACGAGAAAATGGGTGGGTGGCCTGCCAGGAACACTTTTCATGCGTTTCACAGAAAAGAATGTGGATCTCTGCCCATCAAGTACAGTGTTAAGCATACAGTCCTCTAGAAAGAGGTCTATGTTGGAGCCCTCTTCCCCTTCCGGTTGACCCACTATGTGAGCATTATTGCACCTCGATCTGCCCTCAGGGTAATTGTGCCGGTTGCACAGCAAAGTCACCTCCACTTGAAAGGCCTTCATTTGAGATTGCATTTCCATCATTGAGGGGAGTAGGCCAACCAGTGCGGACTCATTGGATTCTACTCAATCTCTTAATTTAGCTTGATCGGCCCTAAGCAAACTCATCTCGACTGTCAATGCATCCAACTTAGGATCCAGCATAGCCTTAATACCTCTGATGGCCTCCAGGAGCTCATCAAACCTGTCTATGGTAGGAGGCCCTTTGGTCAGGTCAAAGGTGCCTCCAGATCTCGTGGTACAGCACCCTTCGGTGGCTGCGACGCTCCCTCAGTCTCCAGTCCCCCTTTCAGGCCAACACGGGGAGTCAATGAGGGCAAAAAGCCTTGATCGTGCCCCAGAGCTAGGCCCCTTGTAGTCTCTGCAGCAATAACATACACAGTACTCACATATGCTCCAAGCAAGAGGGTGACCCACGAGTGGACAGCAGTGCAGGACGGGGACTAACGCAGTTTCAGCTGCCACCAGCATACCAGGATGACTAGGGGGCCTCCAGTCCAGGCCGCTAATCACAATGCCTGGGAGAGCAGCCACCACTGAATCCGCATGTTGCCCAGCCAAGTGAGGTAGCAACTGTCCAATAGCACCAGAGGGGCAACACAGGCCAGACCCCAGGGGCCGCACCCCAAAAGGGGCCTGATGGTGCAAGATTAACTAGGTGGCCAAGGAGCAATAAGGAGAAGCCCCCAAAATGCTAGGCCCTGCTTCCGTGGGGGGGTTCTCCTGGGGCAGAGCAACAACAGATGTGCCTCTTCCGGGCTCGTGAGACACTAATCACCATTAACCAAGAGTTACATGGGGAGGGAGCAGCACAGGCCATGCAAATGCGAGCGTAGGTCCCAGGGCTCAAATAGGCTAGGCCCGCCACCTGGGCCGGAGTCGATAGGCTGTAGGTGGTCTGGGGCACTCACGATCCAAAGGGGGGGCCCTTGGGGCCAACAGCACCGCTCAGAAAATCCAGTTGTCCACATCTGTGCTTCTCCTGAGCAAACAGGGATGACCATTTTCCACCCAGCTGGAGTTGCTCACCATCACAAGTCATGCACCGGTCCACTGCTTCACACTAGGCCCCCAGTCTCACCCTGGTTGTGCCATCGCAGCTCATGTAGGGGGAGGAGAGGATGCACCTCCTCAGCTTCGTTGCCCAATCTCCTCAACCCCAGGAGGCTCATTGTCGGTCTATGAAGGGTGCCGACTTCGCCTCAAAGAGGCGCCCGATAGCTCAGGCCTGTCTCTGTAGGTTGCCAGCGGCAGCGATGTAACGGGCGTCGGTTGCCGATCACTCTGGCACAAAGGGAGGGTCCACCACTTGGGGCCTCCTGCACAGATGGTGTCACCCAATTGCAGGCACATTGGCTTTCTGCGGAGTCCACCACAATGGCCATCACTGGGCCAGGGAGCAGTCACCTCTGGCGGCGCCTGTAAGCCGCAAAAAAACACGTGGCCTCAGCTCCCAGATACAAGAGAGCACTGACGTGCCCACCAGTAAGCGCGCCGTTTGCTGTCATTGCCCGGCCTCCACTGCAGGTTCAGGTGTCAGAGAGACCCCCCAATTGTAACGAAGTGGGGTCTCCAATTTAACAGGATGCTGTTGGAAGGACGAGGCCTGTAGAGCTCCCTTACTTCGCATCCATCCCATCTGCCATCTTGGCCACGCCCCCGCAAACTAACTACTCATATGATAGTAAAATGCCAACCATTGTGTGTGCATACTTATTTGAGGAACAGGGACAGTGCTCCCTTTATCATCACCTGCAGACAATTGATTCTACAACAGATTTGTCTGGCTCTTAACACTCCCATCCAATGGAACATACCTCATTAGAGGAGGGGTGCGAGACACCTGCCACTTCTCCTTTTCTCCAAAAATGGTGCATTTCCTTTTGGGTCTAAGAGGACCTAGAAGGTGTGACCCCAATAATATTGGGGTGAACATGACTCTAGCACATATTGAAAAATAAAGGTTACAAAAAAGAACATGCATTCTAAAATGCATTGGAGAGGTGTCCTGAATACAAGTGGCTGTTAGCAGTGTGAAGAGGTAGGGTGCATTGCTGCAGAAATCTTATGACTCTTTCCTCCCCCCTTGCCAAGGCAGAATATGATGTAAAAGAGACAAAATACTGACTGTCAGCATGACTAGCATTCCAGCTACTGAGCTGTTGTCCTGTGGGCTGAAATCGGATTGGCACTGCCAACAAAACCAATGGCTAAACTTGTAATCTCATTATCGTCCATTATATATACTGTCCAATGGGCTGAACCAACGTTTGAATAAACTCCAGCAGAGCTATGTGGGACTAACACAAGCCCCTTTGATATTATTGTTTTATTTGTGTTTATTGCAAAACAATTGTACACAACTACAGCTGTCTGCAGGACAGACATAAAAAAGCTTGTGAGATTACATAAAGGACAAGTCGGGATTTTTAAGTAAGTTAAATGGAGAGTTTGAGCTGGCAGTTCAATAAGGAGTTAACTAACACATTTTTTAGCACGCTGTGGTTTAAGAGTCTCCGGGTTTTAAATCAAGATGACCTCCGTTCCTAACACAGTCAACCTTCTGTAACATTCTTGCTTCTCTGTTTTACCCAACTCAGGGGCATATTATCAAGCGGCAGCGATAATTATCGCTGGCCGCGCTTAGCGTGAGAATTTTCATCGCCGGCTATCGCTGGAAATTATCGCCATGCTAGCACTGTATTAACAACGCATAGCGCAATGGCGATAATTATTCCAGCGATAGCGGTGTTTTCCATGGAACATCGCTGGTTTTCCAGCGATGTTCCATGGAAAACGGCGATAACCTTGCTGATACGACCCTGTGGTCGTATCAGCATAATCCACCCCAATGTAAAGTATAGGTAAGTCAGCATTTTAGCAGACGTTAGTTATTGGCAAAAACCGCGGTTTTCGCCAAAAACTAACGTCTGCTAAAATGCGTGGGCCTCCTTGTAAATATCGCGATGTGCACATCAGCGATAATTTACAAGCAGTACTGCCCAGTGACGCCCACTTTGCATCTCATTAGAGATGCAAAGCGAGGCGTCGGAAACGGGTGCTAACATGCGCTAATGCATGTTAGCACCCACTTGTAGATAGGGCGATAGTTTTATCTCCGCTTTTTTGGCTTTTAAAGCCAAAAAAGCGGAGATAAGGCCCTTGTTGATATGCCCCTTTGTTTTCTCCTAGTCCAATGACATTAGACTACCATATACACAGACAAACTAGACACAAGAGGATTGAGAGTGGAATGGGGTTTGTGACCAATAAGAATTTAATCAAAGCGAGCACATTTAGTAACCACAACACAGTCAAAAGGCCAGAATAATATGTAATATATAAATAGACATGTTCTTATGTTTTTTCATACAAAAGTAACATCAATAAAAAAGTGAAGAGCCACATTGGATCAAAGAAAAGAGTGACCAGAAAAATGAAAAACAAGGGTGATTCTGCATTTTGTTGAATTTAACCTTTAGTTGAGTACGATCAATTAGCAAGGCACTGAGGGGCATATCAACAAGGGCCTTATCGCCGCTTTTTTGGCTTTAAAAGCCAAAAAAGCGGAGATAAAACTATCGCCCTATCTACAAGTGGGTGCTAACATGCATTAGCGCATGTTAGCACCCGTTTTCCCGACGCCTCGCTTTGCATCTCTAATGAGATGCAAAGTGGGCATCACTGGGCAGTACTGCTTGTAAATTATCGCTGATGTGCACATCGCGATATTTACAAGGAGGCCCACGCATTTTAGCAGACGTTAGTTTTTGGCGAAAACCGTGGTTTTCGCCAAAAACTAACGTCTGCTAAAATGCTGACTTACCTATACTTTACATTGGGGTGGATTATGCTGATACGACCACAGGGTCGTATCAGCAAGGTTATCGCCGTTTTCCATGGAACATCGCTGGAAAACCAGCGATGTTCCATGGAAAACACCGCTATCGCTGGAATAATTATCGCCATTGCGCTATGCGTTGTTAATACAGCGCTAGCATGGCGATAATTTCCAGCGATAGCCGGCGATGAAAATTCTCACGCTAAGCGCGGCCAGCGATAATTATCGCTGCCGCTTGATAATATGCCCCAAAATCCCTGTCTTTTTATCCAAAGAAGAGGTGAGTAGAGAAACAGAGGATAAGCTGTAGCTATCTGAGACAAGAGTCAACCTGTTGCATCTGTTTCAGTACAGAGAATATTCGTGTTGAGATGTAGCTTTTCTTTCATTTTGTATTGGTTAAAAGCTCCTCTCTCATCTAAGGGATGGCATTATTATGTTAAAATCTTGACCCAAAGGTAAATATGCATAGTTAAGTTGCTCAGCTAGTATGTGTCCTAACTGCTCCCAAAAAGTGTGAGTATGGGAGATCCTATTGCAGTCGTGGTGTGTGGTATTTAAATGGAATTTGAACATTGGAATGTTGGGAGCTTCATTGAAGACAATGGAGTGCTCCGGGCTTCTAAAGGCCAGTAGAAGCCCAGAGCTCCAACATTCCAATGTTTGTCATTCACAGCTCTTGCTGTGAACAAAAGCTTCATGGAGCCCGAGGGGATTTAAATCCCGAGGGGCTCACTGAGGCCTTTGTTTTATTTGTTAGAACATTATGCCCTCTAGTGGCAGAATGTTCTAATAGCCTTATAGCCCGCCATATCTGGGGTAGGCTATTAAAAGCCCGCTCCCTTGTTATAGGCCCTCGCCTTCGGCTTGGCCTTTAACGCTGGAGCAGGCCTTTAATGGCCAGTATAGCCCACTATGGCGGGCTATAAGAAAATCATATTCCGAACTCTAGAGGTAGTTATTCATTCTCAACCAGGCTTAGTTTTCTTCATTTGTGTGCACGAAGGATGATACTTTGGCATGCCCAACATCATGCAGAACAACAGTCAGAAGCCATATTTCGAACCAGGCCAAGCTGTGGCAGAGCTCACAGTTCCACCGTTGGCTGCCACCCTTTCTGCTTTGGCGTTGCTTCTTGTGTTTTTATGATTTTTACAAAATGTTATAGTTGATGATGTTACTGAACACTCGCCAATGTTAAAAAAAATAGCTAAAACCAAAAATAGTTTTTGTCTCAAAAATACATACTGCCATATTAATCACTGACAAGAACTACTTTGTGAGTAGAATCGCCCCTTGTGAAAGAGCAGAATGCCGTCCCTCACAGTTTATTTAGTCAATGGCTGCAGTGGACTGACCAACAGCGGCAGACTGTACGCTGCAGTGGCTTGAAGAAAAATGTGAGTGGCTTGAAGAAAAATGTGAATGGTCAGCAACTGACCACTGGGAGAAGAGGGCTGGCAGAATGCCCCTATAAGTAAGTATATTAAATTTATAATTTCAGTAAAATCAAATGGTCTCG
Source organism: Calotriton arnoldi (assembly GCA_963921515.1). Lineage (NCBI taxonomy): Eukaryota > Metazoa > Chordata > Amphibia > Caudata > Salamandridae > Calotriton > Calotriton arnoldi. Next base: position 748,059 of record CAWUFW010003238.1, read on the forward strand.
ACTGACGCCATACTGGCCACTGCCCCCCTTCCTCCCCTCCACGCCTACACGCTGCCTCGCAGATTCACTATTTGCCAGTGATCTCAGGTATATTGTTAACTCAGAGGGAAAAAATGTGTTTTCATCCGAGCATCATAAAAATATGCATTGGTTTCTGGGGTTGCGGGTTTTATTGCAGCTGCAATCTGCCTGGCATTGATCGCTTCCCAGAATTGCACTTTGGGGGGATTAGAATTCGTTGACTTCCAGTTCATTAACCAGATGTAAACATTTAATAAAGTCACTAAAAGCTATTTTATCAACACTGTGATTAATAAAGGAATTGGAAACTGAGCGAGAAATAATGTGGCGGGAATGCACACGATATCCTGTCATGCCTCCGCCTGCTGGCTGGAAGGCATGATGCCAGTGTCAGATACAGAGGGCGCCTGCGTCGCATCAAACCATAAGGACGTGTCAAGCCCATGACTGTCTGGCCTTTTTTAGTCTTAGGGATTATGTCACCTTCTAAGAGGGGTTTATGGCCATCTGGGCGTGCTGAGCTGGGAGAGTGGGGAGCATACATTACAAATTAGCGGTATAGTCAGTGGTTGTTTTGCTTTTCTTTATACGTTACCATCAACAATTAATGGCATTGGGCTTTGCGGATTTCTTCAATTTTGAGCCAATTTGTTCTCTTTCTTCTGTTGCAACGAAGAGACATCTTTGCAAGGCTAGCAATGATCCTTCGCAAACACAATTCAAACATATATATTGTATATATATGTACTCTCACTGAAAAAAACAAAGGTTAAGGTGACGTTATAGATATATCCATGTCAACATATCGTTTTGAGCTGGGGGAAAAAAAACACAGAAATTCACAAGTTATAGTTAGCAGAGTTAACTATAACTTGTGCCCCTGCCATGCACTGCTTATGACCTCACATACTACATCACTAATGATATGTTCTATGACATCATTTATGACATATATATATATAGCAAGGCAGCGTGAGACTGCTGAAACGCGTTGATGTATCGTCATCAATAAACTATCGAGTGACCAAATCCCCTTGGAGAGCTGGATGATTATTTTTTTATGGGGAGAATCCTATGTTAAATAAATATATATATATATATACATACATACATACATACATACATACATACATACATACATACATACATGCATACATACATATATTTATATTTAAACGCAATTTCTTGCGCCACTCAGACTAACGCCTTTTTTATACCCCTGTGATGCTGGAACCTCAGTCACCCCTACCTACATTCTGCGGATTGAGGGGAGCAATGATTTACATCGTGCTCCTGGCTTCTCTGACTTCTTATTCTTTTCATCTCCAGCTCTACACTTGCTTCTGGTTCTTGGGAGAGACCAGGCTATGCGAATGATCAAGAGGGTATTTTATAATAGCGCCGAGCCCAGAAGCGGCCATTTTAGGCCTGTGTCCACTATAAATCTGTGTGGTATCCGCATTACACTTTTTAGACATTTCACAAATTAAACATTTGATATACATTGGCACATCTAAGAACAGGCAGCATTGTAACACATTATGGCACTTTTGTGAATTCTGAGAGGCTCTCACCTTATGCGGAACACACTCCAAGTGAAGCACTTCTGCCCCTGATACCAAATTTTGGCCACTCAACTGCTATTACTTATTCCAGGTTGACTTGGATGGTATTTTACTAGGCCAGAAGTTATAGTGCTTTAGCTGAAATTGTGAACGCTTATGTCATTTTTGGCTCCGCTTGGATTGCACTTTACTATTCCAAATGCTTAAAGACTTTGTCAGAATAAGGACAGTTGAGTGGGCAGCAAAATCGGGTGTTGCTGGTGAATTCATGTGTTTCATTTGGAATGCTTTCCGCCTGTGTGGGAGTCTTTTTCTATTTTGATTTTTGCATGAAATGTGCTACTCTAATTCTCCGACCGCCAGGTCACGAATAGTTTTCGTCTGCAGTATTTCAATTTGTTTTGGGTACTGGCCGATTCAAATAAACAGATTTACGTCTGTGGTAGTTGAATTTGCTTTTGGAATTGGTAGGATCACATTCCTAGCTTTGCTATAGCAGTATTTGAAACTGTTGTAAAAAATGTTATTTATTAAAATACTGTTAGCACAAATGAAAAAATATATCTTGCAAGATGGTGCTAACATCCTGCACTTCACCAAATTCCACTGACAGATTCAAATATTGGCAAAATAAAGCTGTTTGTTTAATCTGGCAAATAATGAAGACGAAGGGTCCTCATTTCTAAGGAGGAAATGTATGTTATGAACAAAAAGAGCATGTCAAATTGTCATAAAGAGCAAATGCATGTTTTTTTTTTAATCCATTCCATCTGTCCTTTTAACTACCTATCAAGTGGCCAAAATCAATTGTGACACCGTCAGACAGTCCTGTTTTATTTTTCCATATGACTTTTTGTTAGCCCTATAAATATAGTTTTCAAAAACACTACAGATATTGTTGGCCAAAAAAAACAGGCCAGGCTGAAGGTGTCAGGCATTGAAAGGGGCACATTGGTATGTGTGTCCTACTTGCACATCACCGTGTTCTCCCTCTGTACAACATCCTGTGCCCCTGTTAAGCATCCACGTGTCCCTGAAGGATGTACACAACCCTCCTGCTGGTTGACTGTACCCAGGGCTTTAAGTCGGCCGGGTCCTGCCGGTGCGTTTTGAAAAGCGGGTTCTGAGACGGGTCCCTATCGGGCTCTCCTTTTTTACCCTCACCCTCAGGGTAACTGCAGCTGTACCACCCTTCACAGCCCGTGAGGTGACTTCAAAGACACTCGTTATAGTTCTTGAACAGTATCCTCATTTCAAAACTAAAGCATTTTCAAAGTTCTATACAACGAAGCCATAGTTTTTGCTTATTTATCTTAGGCAACTAACAACCAATGACAAAGCCAATTTTTCTGGCTTGTAGGTGTAATGTCACTATGCACAGATTTTTAGCGCACGTGTTTTAAGCCACGCTCTTAATTAATCGACCACGCCCCTTGGAGAGACCCCTCCCCCCCACTTTTTTCATTCCACTTAAAGCTCTGACTGTACCACGTCCACAGCCACTGCTCCCATGATGCACACCAACACCCTGGGGCAGATTTACAAGCCCCCTGCGCCACCAGTACGTCACTTTTCCTGAGGTACTGGTGGCGCATTTCACTGCTCCATATTTACAAGGAGAGGAAAATCCACCCTGTGACTTTTCCTCTCCTTGTAAATACGGCCCCTTCACACGCAGCACTTTGCGGTGAAGGGGCATGGGTGTTGCTGTGGGTGTTAGTAGTATAAGGAGATACCATTCATCCCCATTCATGCCCTTAAAAGTGACAGGTCCCCCTCCGGTCCCCCCGCCCCTCGCTGTGTCCTTAAAAGTGACAGGTCTCAAACCCCTCACTGTGTCCTTAAAAGTGACGTGTGCCCTTAAAAGTGACAGGCCTCAAACCTCTCTGTGTCCTTAAAAGTGACAGGCCTCAACCCCCTCGCTGTGTCCTTAAAAGTGAAGCGTGGCCTTAAAAGTGACAGGTCCCCCATCCCTTTGCAGTGTCCTTAAAAGTGACATGTGCGTGTGGGTATTTAAAACCGAGGGCTGCTGTGTTGGCAGTTGGCGTCTGAGCAGGCATACCTAAGCCCCCACCAGCCCCCGGGGATATCTGGTGTTGTCTAACACATGGGTTTACGGTGCAGAGTTTTTAAAAAGGGTCTTTTCTTTAGAAGCAGATGCTGCAGTTTGAAATGCATCCCTGTCGTAGCTGGGGTCAGAAAACTATCCATTAGGCTCCCAAGTGACAACGTGAAAACACAAGAACAAAAGGCCAGTTACCCTGCCAGAGCACCGTTGAGAACAGGCAGAACTAATCAGCCTGTCCTAAGCTTCCCACGCGTCTTAAATTGTATAGTACAGGGTTTCTTTATAAACATACGACCATCTTTCCCAGGAGCGCAACCCCCAACAGGTCCTAGGTTTAATTATCAGATGTCACAGGTCAAAGGGCCATCTAACAAAGTCGTGGGATGGTCAGAAAACGGTCCCAATATTGACCCTCACTACAATGCTCTATTACCAATAATGACACGTACTACAAGCTTCTAAACACTCCCCTCCGTAAAGGGTCCTCCTTCCAATTCTCATGCCCTACCAGGTATAAAAACCATACTTTAGAGCCCCGACACAAACAGCCATTCAAAAACCCATTAGGAGCGACCTTTGCTGCACAGACCCATCATCCCTGAAGTTTAAAGCCATCAATGGACCAGCCCAGCTTCTCCCAGATCGACGCAGCCTGCTACACATTAATGGCGGTAGGTAAATAAGGGGCTGTGTTACAGGGTTAAGAGTGTGTAGGGCTTAAGAGTGTATGGGCTTATTTAATATGATGATGCCTGTATATAAATGAACAGCGTTGCATTTTAAAAGGTGTTTAACGCAAGGCATGATGTTGCTGACGCTGTTTTAATTAATGCTTAAGGAGAATTGGTAGGGTGCTTAATGTGAACAAACCTGCCATTTTAAATACAGTGTAGAACGTTTTATACGTGTATTTAAGAGTGAATACCACTAAGGGTTTGGCGTATACACATTGAAACAGCCTTAACACTTTAACCTGGTATCGAAGCATTTTACATGAACTGTAGTTTTAACGACCTTCATTTATAGTATACGTTTCACAAATAAAATAAATAATACCACTTTGTACTCACCACCCAGGGGTTGAGGCTCTGTAGAGGCATGGGTCAAACGTGTGATTTCCCAGCTGCGCCATGGTGAGGCCGTCCACGGTGGTCCATGCGGTGCTCCGGGGTTGCTTATGCTGTTGTGCGCTCGATGTTGGGGGTAGGGATGGCGCCTGGGTGCGCAGGGTCTTGATGCCCCGCTTTTTAAAATTAAAGACCCCGGAGCCCGCTGTGCTCCATGCGGCGCTCCGGGTGTCTGTGAGGCGGTGGTGGGGGTCCGGCGTCTGTGGGCTCCTTGGCGGGCTTGATACCGTTTTTAAAATTAAAGACCCCGGAGCCCGCTGTGCTCCGTGCGTCGCTCCGGGTGTCTGTGAGGCTGTGGTGGGGGTCCGGCACCTGGGGGCTCCTTGTGGGGCGTTAGGCCCCGTTTTTAAAAATGAAAGACCCCGGAGCCCGCTGTGCTCCGTGCGGCGCTCCGGGTGTCTGTGAGGCTGTGGTGGGGGTCCGGCACCTGGGGGCTCCTTGTGGGGCGTTCGGCCCCGTTTTTAAAAATTAAAGACCCCGGAGCCCGCTGTGCTCCATGCGGCGCTCCGGGTGTCTGTGCGGCTGTGGTGGGGGTCCGGCACCTGTGGGCTCCATGTGGGGCGCTCGGCCCCGTTGTTTTAAAATTAAAGGCCCCGGAGCCCGCTGTGCGCCATGCGGTGCTCCGGCGTTGCTGCGGCCGTTGTGGCTGGGGCTCCGGTGTCCCTGGGGTCCAGTGAGGGGCGCGAGGCCCCTTTTTAAAAAATAAAGTCCCCGGAGCCCGCTGTGAGCCATGCGGGGCTCCGGGGGTGCTGGTGTTGTTGGGGGATGGGATGGGGTCGCAGATGGCGCCGTTGTGCGCGATGCCGCGTTTTTAAAAAATAAAGACCCCGGAGACCGCGGTGCTCTAGGCGGAGCTCCGGGGGTTTGTTGGTGCTGCTGGCGGGGGCAAGGATGGCGTCGGTAGGCGTTAGGCCGTTGTTTTAAAAATAAAGGCCCCGGAGTCCGCTTCCCAAGGGCGCTGCTCCGGGGCTCTGGGGTGGGAGGGGGATGTGGGTCCGTCGTGCTTGGGCGCCGTTTGGGCGCACAGCCCTGTTTATAAAATAAAGTCCCCGGAGCCCGCTGTGAGCCATGTGGGGCTCCGGGGTTTTGTGCGGAAGGGTGGGGGCCCTGAGGTCTAGGGCTCCGTGTGTGGTGCTCGCCCCATTTTTTAAATTAAAGACCCGGAGCCCGCTGAGCTCCACGCGGTGCTCCGGGTGGCTGGGGTTCCGATGGCGCATGGGTGCTCGGGCCGCGAGACCCTCGTTTAAAAAATAAAATAAAAATAAGGCCCCTGAGTCCTCGTACCGCCGGTGTTGCTCTGGGGAGGTTGGTGGCGCCGTTTCAGGGGCCCCCAGGGTGGTTACAAGGGTGGCAGTATCATGGCTGCCAGGAGCTTCCCTCCAGGTTTCACGAGGGAAGCTCCTCCCCTCTGTGATGACATCACGGATGGGGCGGGTCTTCCTTCGTGAAACCTGGAGGGGAGCTCCCGGTAGGTATTCCCCCCATGGGAAGTGCCTCCTAAGAGGGTGCACCAGGGCATTAAACAGCAGCACTGCCGTGGTGTCACCAGGGGCTTTAATGGGAAGCTTTTTTCAATATTATATACACGCCTTAGGTGCTGTTTATTTATCTTATGCAACTAGCAACCACTACCAAAGCCAGTAGTCCTGATGCTGATACTTATTGTATCATATATCTGGATACAAGGTTCGAAACATTTCATGCAAAAAAAAAAAATAACTAAATAAATAAACGTGTGTATATATATATATATATATATTTTTTTTTATCGCCCTGCGTGTATATAAGGTAAGTGCGGCACAAAGCCTCTGGGTATTAGCACTATGACCATTTGTTACTTACAGTTTATAAGTTAAAATCCTAATATAAAACCATCCTTGTTAAAGGGCTCCCAAGAGCAGCTTACACAATGCATTATATAAATATGTGTATAGGTGTTGTTTGTACATGCGTTGTGGCTTGTGGGGTTGGAATCAGGGTACGGTTCTTATTTAAAAAAAGTAAACGTGAGTGTATATGTGGTGTTTTTTCAATTTTCAATTTATTATTTGTATTTTCTAAGATGTATGAAACTGTAATATTATGTTTATGAAGTGTAGTTTTAAATCAACCGTTTCTATTTATCCAGACGCAGGACATGCCGGAATTAATCCTAACCGCCTCTGAAATGCTAGCCCTACAGACAGGTACATGTGTTTTGAGGTGTATAGGTCCGTGTAGTTTTGTTCACATATATCTTAGAAGTTAGGTGTTTCTAATGGTGTTCTCGTGTATGTGTAATTTTATAGGTCTGGATCCCGAACTACAACGGATTCTTGATGCTATAGAATGTCCCAAGGGTGGTCAAGACGCATCGCCATGTGTACAGGATAGCACCGTTCTTACAGGTAAATCAGAAAGGCGTTGCTTCTTTAAAAGGTCTAAACCATGGGTTGTCTAGATCCCAAAAGACGTAGTTGTGAACTACAGGAACGCGCCGTAGAGGGGGCTACTAAGGCCTGGTATATACTGTAAATCTGATTATTTTTCTTTACAGGGTCCATGGCGTCACACACGGAAGCAGTGATTGTGCAAGAGCCGGCGCAGCGACCAAAAGAAAAGCCTGTGAAAAGGAAATCTTCAACATCTAAAGAAGGCCCTGCGGCAAAGAAACGATCTGTGAAAAGACATCTAAAAGGTGTGTTTTATACAAAAAGGGTGTGAAAAAAGAACTCTCTGGGTTGTATTCTCTCAAACAAAGGGGTGCACCGCCATGTAGTACCAGATGTACTACTATGGGTATTGTAAGCATCTTATGTTCCTTATTGTTTCTAATATATATATATTTTTTTATGTTACATTCTAGGAACCGTTCAAAAGAGCCACGGCGAAGATACGCCTAAGTCTAAGAGGTCTACAAAACCGTTGAGGGATATAACAAAGACCGTTCTGAACACCGGGTCTGCGGCAAAAGGAGTGAGTAGGCGTGTACGCCAGAATAAGATCTACACATACTACACCCACATGCAACAGGGAACCGACGTGGCCGATGTGTATCTGAACCCTCTCAAAGCCTCAAAAGGAACTCTAAGCTCAAACAAGCCCAAACTTAAGAAGAAGCAAATGGTCGCAGAACCACAGACATGCCCTTTAAACCTCAAGAAGCCGTCTTTGGGCCTGGAACCCCAAGCAGCCCCTTTAGACCTCCGCATGAAACGGGTGGTCCCGGAGACCCTAGCGACACCTTTAGATCTAGCATTAACAAATGTTGCTAAGCAGGGGAACGATCCATCTACCCCGCGCTCTCTTTGGGCCTCCCGGCTGTGAAGCCTGTTGTGGAAGCTATGTTACAAACTCAAACCCCTAAAGTCAACAAGCTTTCAAGAAGTTATCTTAAGAATAAGCAAGGGGTACAGGCTTTACAAGTAGAAACATTGGCAGGATCCTTAAACAAACCGGCTACACCACAGGCCCCTTCCCATCCTATGACGCCCTCTATAGTTTCAAATAAATTAGCACCGTCTGTAGAGGAATGCCCCGTAGAACAGACCTCAAAACCTTCTAGAGGCGTTACTGAAGGGTTTAGGGGCCCCGGGTCTGGAAAAGGGCAGCCCCTAGGAGGAGCGTATAACACCAACAAAAGCTGTCTCAATACACTGGCAAGTATGGTAGACAAACTTGATAAACCCTCAGAAGCAGCGCCCGAGGGGTCTTCTAGCACATACAGGGGGTTTTGCAGACCCCTGTTACACATTCACCCATCCCCGGCCCCGACAATAACTTAGCCGTTACCACCCTCGATTATTTCGACAGTCATTTAAACTCCCCGGACCTTATGTCCCCTATTACCCCACAGGGAGCTTACGACCCACCCAGCCCCGCGTCCAGTGTAAGCTCCGCAACACCCCCGACAACATACAACACTGACAGTACAGGGTGGGACGACTGGTCAATTCATAGTACGGGGGTGACATTTAGTGAGGCGCCTTTCCCAAATGCCCCGGGGTGTTCGCACTGGGATCCTATTTCTATGATCCCCCAGGCCCTCAGTTACAGAATGGCGTTGGGGATGAAGGACCATTAGAGGCCCCTGTGGTGTTAAAGGCTGTTATACAGCCAAACACCGTATTCATACCTAACCCACCACAATACGATGCTGTAGACCCAAATCCGGTACTAGATGCGCATGTAAAGGATATACAAATGGCTGTCAGAAAGCTAAAGCGCCAGGCGAAAACCGCAAACTTAAAAATGGGGTTGGGGGGTAGCGGCGACAGGTCCATGGTGGCGGCACAGCAGAGGATACTGCAAAGAGTTGGCCTGTGTAAAAGGCTGATCCTCAATACGTGCCAGGAAGCTGGCTCAGACATAGGGCGTATACATGCGTGACTAGGGCAGCGCCATACCCTAAAGAAACCCCATGCCAACGGTTCTAATAAAAAGCACACACATCAAAATATAGCAGCAAGGTCCAAGCAGTACTGACAAAGTCCCTGCGCTTCTTACGCATACTCCAGCGTAAAAAGTACATGGAACCATGCAGTCAGAGTCATACCCCGATGCCATCCATCCCCCAATACGTTAGTGTAGGAGGGATGGGTCCTGGGGAGGGCAACTGAATGATGTTGGCGGTAGAGCGCCAACACTACGCCACCCGGAACACATAGAGGTGCTGAGGGGTGGGTATGTAGCAGAGGCCTCCATGAGTACAGCGCACATAGACACACCCCATACTGTTCAGATAGGTGGGGGCAGGTTACCTAGAAAAGCATGGTCACGTAAAAAACAAAAGTGGGCTAATAGAGCCAAGCAGCGCCGCCTTTTAATAAGTAAATTAAAAAAAGCCCGAATATGTGCTACACGTGTGCTTAAAAGGCCCCCAGAGACCCTACTAAACCAGAACCCCCAAAATGATACGGCAGTAAGCTCCCCAACAAGTCAAATCCCTCAAGATGAGGATTCAGAGGTCGTCTATTTAGAGAGCATTAGAAGCTACAGGCGTGATGTAGAGAGATTTAATGCCACCGAGCACTACGAGGAGTTTAGGTTTACCAACCTCCACCAGATAAGGTCCTCCGATCACGGTGTTTTAGCTATACACCAGGCTGTGCAAACGCTCATAGAAAGGTTGTTACGCGATGTGGGGCCTAATGATTTTTTCCAACTACGCTTCCAGGGGCAGGGTTTTGACAGTCCTTTGTTCACCAAACGGAGGTCCCGAGATGTGTTTGACGCCGTGGAATTTTTAGAAAACCTTTCGAGGCTTTTACAGAGCAAGGCTGAACTAGTAGCCTACGGTACTTTCCGTGTCATAGCCCTCATTGTAAGGGGTCGTGAGGGTGGTGTTTCAAGACCTTTAAAGAGTGTGCTATACAGTCAGATAATTGGTAAGAAACAGCGGTGGCTGCTCGACTTTAACAACGACACAACCAATATCTGTCTGGCGGCCAGCATCGTAGGATTGTTGATGGGGCGCAACACCACCGACGCGGCCATCCTGTCTAGAGCGGCTGAAGCCCACGCCGTTCTTGAAATACCACCACAACGCATGGTCGGCTTTGGTGACATAGGTCTTTTTGAGAACTATTTCTCTGTGACTGTGAAAGTTCTTTATCACAGCGGTTCTTGGAAGTACTTTACAACAGGGGACCGTGTGAGAAACAAGACCGTATATGTCCTTCACCACGAAAATCACTTTTACGGTATCTTGAACCTCAAAAGTTTTCTGGGTGTCAAGTACGTGTGCACACATTGTGACCACATATACAGCAGTAAGGACCGTCATCAGTGTGAAATGCATTGTAAGATGTGTCGGAGGGACGGCTGCGTCGTAGACGCTGCCCTGAAGGTGAGGTGTCGCACCTGTAAGATGTTTTGTCGCTCTCAAGACTGTTTGAGCAACCATAAGAAAACTGTTAAATGCATCCCTAAAATGGATTGCTTTGAGTGTGGTCGGTATGTGGCGACAGATCACAAATGCCAAGGTATGAAATGCCCCAGGTGTCAGACGTCTTTTGAGGCTGGTACCAACCATCAGTGCTACATGGTTAAAGGTAGACCCCAGACAAAAACCGAAGCATACATAGTGTTTGATATAGAGTGCACACAAGAGACGGGAGTACACCAACCTAACTATATTTACGCACACCATCTAACTTCCGACGCCAGCTGGGAGTTTGAAGGCAGAACGTGCGTTGGTGATTTCCTTAACACTTTCATTCAAACCAAATTCAAAGGGTATACCATGCTGGCCCACAACTCAAAAGCATACGACTCATTCTTTATTTTACAAAATATGATTCGTGAAAAGGTCCAAGTAGAACTCATCACTCAAGGGTCCAAGCTGATGTTGTTAACAGCAGTTCGGTTACAAATAAGGTTTATAGACACCCTGAATTTCCTGCCTATGAAATTGAGCAAGCTACCAAAAGCCTTTGGATTCCCCGGTTGTAAAGGTTATTTTCCACACTTTTTTAACACCTGGGCGAACCAGAATTATGTGGGTCCCATGCCACCTCCTGACAGCTACGGGGTTGAATATATGATGCCATCCGAGAAGGAGAGCTTTCTAGAATGGTACTCTGAAAACCGTGAAAAGGAGTTTCATTTTCAAACAGAGTTGAAAGCTTATTGTCAGGCTGATGTGATGATCCTACGACAAGCGTGCAACCTCTTCAGAGATGTTGTGGTGGAAATGACTAAGAAAGTCAGTATCCTGAAACCCAAGAAGTCTCAAATGACAAAGAAAGTCAGGATCATGAAACCCAAGAAGCCTCAAATGACAAAGAAAGTCAGGGTCTTGAAACCCAATACGCCTGAAATGCCGGAGGCTGTCGAATACATAGACCCTTTTCAAAACATCACATTGGCCTCCATGTGTATGTCCATCTACAAACACATGTTTTTAAGACCAAAAAGTATTGCACTAGTGCCTGTAGACCTCTATAATGGCAAACAGAAACGCTATTCAACCCCTCGATCCGGTGGCTCATGTACATTTCTGAGAAGGAAGACGTACATATTCAACACGCCTTACAGGGTGGTGAATACCGTGTGGGTCCCTACTACCTGGATGGGTACGCTGTAATTAAGGGGGTGCCGACGGCCTTTGAATACAATGGCTGCTTTTACCACGGCTGTCCCCAGTGTTACAAACCCCATGAGTTTAACAGACTGATGGGTGTCAAATTTGAACACTTACACAGACGTACACTGTTGAAGGCGCAGTATGTTGAAAAATGTGGCTTTGCTATGAGGGTTCTTTGGGAGCATGAGTGGCTAGAGATGTTAACAACCGACACAGCGCTCTGCTCTTTCCTTCAGAGTCATGATTTACCAGAACCTCTGGAACCCCGCGATGCCTTATTCGGGGGTCGTACAAATGCCATACAACTGTACAGGGCCGTGGGTGAGGGTGAGAAAATACACTACTATGATTTCACCAGTCTGTACCCATTTGTGAACAAAATGAAGGTATACCCATTAGGACACCCCACCATCATATATAGAGATTTTAAACACATATCCGAATACTTTGGGCTAGTCAAATGTGAAATCTATCCTCCACGACAGCTTTACTTTCCGGTGTTACCATACCGAGTCGATGGTAAACTGATGTTCCCCCTCTGTCGCACATGTGCGGTGCTTAAAGAGGTTGACGCTTGTAGACACACCGATGAACAAAGGATGCTCACAGGGACCTGGTGCAGCATCGAGGTAGAAGCGGCCTTAGAGAAAGGTTACAGGCTCGGTAGGATACACGAGGTATGGCATTTTCAGAGGACCACGACACGTCTCTTTGCCCCATACATTAATATGTTTCTCAGAGACAAGCAGGAGGCCTCAGGGTATCCCGAATGGTGTACTAGTCAGGATGCAAAGCAGAAATACATCGCTGACTACTACGCTCACGAAGGTATCCGTTTACGACCCCATTTGATAGAGGTCAACCCTGCCCGCCGACAGTTAGCCAAGCTCTGCCTCAACTCCTTATGGGGAAAATTCGCACAGCGTACAAACCTGTCAAATACGACCTTAATAACCGATCCTGATGAGCTGTTTAAGTACCTGTTTGCCCCATGTTACGAGGTGGCCAGCTGCGGGTTTATCGATGACGAGACCGCAGCTGTGTGTTGGAAATACACAAAAGCGTACCCCACAACGTGTAACAACATCAACATCTTCATAGCGTGCTTCACCACAGCCCATGCCCGTCTAGAACTTTACAAGGTTATGGACAAACTCCAGGACCGTTGCTTGTATCACGATACCGACTCAGTGATTTTTCTGAGTAAACCAGGGGATGAAGACCCTCCTCTTGGGGATTATCTGGGTAATTTGACCAGCGAACTAGATAAGGATGAGCATATCATAGAATACACGTCATCCGGGCCTAAAACATACTCCTACCGCACAAACAAGAACAAAGTGTGTATGAAGGTCAAAGGCATAACCTTAAATGTCAGCAACACCCTAAAAATCAATTTTGATAGTCTGAAGAATCTGGTGCACGAATACGCGGCCTCCGACAAATGTGAAAATGCTAAAACCATAGTTGTGAACCAGCCGTGTATAGTCAGGTCCAAAAAGAAGTGGGAAATTACAACCCAGCCCTTACATAAGACATTACGGGTTGTTTTTGATAAAAGGGTCCTGACTGCCGACTATAAAACACTGCCGTATGGTTATTAGCCTCATTAGAGATACAGACCCCACACCATGGACACCAGATTACAGCATCCATTCGCATGCGTGTTAGCAGGGCCCTCAAACTGTGGTAAGAGCTACTTTATAAAAAAGCTCTTAGAAAATGCTGCCTCTGTTTTATCCCAAACCCCTAACAACATTGTATGGCTTTATTCATGCTGGCAAGCTCTTTATACAGACATGGCCAGTCGTTTCCCCCATATCAGATTTATAGAAGGCATACCAGATAATCTCAACGATGATGAGTTACTGCCCCCGTCCCTTGTAAACCTGATAATTGTCGATGACCTTATGCGTGAAGGTGGGGATCATCCGGAGTTAGAGAGAGCTTTTACTCAATATTCGCATCATCGTAATCTAAGCATCTGCTACATTGTGCAGAACTTGTTTTACAAGGGCAAGAACAGCAGGTCTATAGCTCTCAACGCTTCATACCTTGTTTTATTTAAAAACCCCCGGGACAAACAACAAATATCAGTCATAGCTAAACAGATGTACCCAGGAAACACACACTTCTTCATGGAGGCCTTTAACGATGCTACAGCAAAACCCCACGGCTACCTGCTGGTCGACTTAAAAATGAAACTCTAGAAGACTATAGACTGAGGGCTGATATATTTGCCCCAGATCTACCAGTCGCTTACACCCCTAAGCCCAAGGCCCGTGCCTATAAAAAGCAGCGCTGATGACTTTTAGAGACATTTACAATCCGACCCCTTATAATACAAGGTGTTGACCATGTCGGCCCGCCTACGTCGCAATTTAGCTCTCCTGAAAATGCTTGTTACAGCCAGTCCCCAGCACCGAAAGGCCATCCTGTGCGCTGCTTCTGACGACTTAGTGTCTGCCATTTCTGAAATTGCCCTAAATACCCTAAAAGGCAACGTCCCTATATCAAAGAGTCAGTTACAGGTTCTGAAGAAGAAGAGGTCTCTTATCAAGAAGCTCAGTAATAAAAGGGCCTCACTCATTACCAAGAAGAAACTGGTGAAACAGTCTGGAGGTTTTATAGGCTCTTTGCTGGGCATCGCTATACCCATCATTACGAGCCTCCTCTCGGGACAGTAATGGATCATGCCACCAAGATGTATTTGGTTCCGAGGCAGCAAATGGACCAGCTGGGCTCTTCAAAGGACAACACTTGGGATATACGCCGAAATGAGACTCTGCGTCTGGATGCTGAAATTAAAGACATTTTGAACAGAACCGATCTAAACCCCTATGACAAGGCAAACCTTTACACCAGCACCCTTAAAAACTTTTTAAGTTACTACAACCAATGGAATACCGAGAAAAATAAGCTGACTCTATACACCCCGGACTCTGAACAACCAGCCGTGCCTCCAAATGGCCCTCAGCCCCTGCAACCATCACAGGCCCATGCAGCACCCTCAGATGACTTTGTTACCGATCTCTTAAAAAATATAAGTCAAAGACACAGGGGGGCCGCGCAAATGCTGATGAGTAAACTTGCAACTTCTAAAGACCTGACATCCTGGAATGAACGAGGCGAATTTCTCTACAAGGGACAGCCGGTTGCAGGGTCACACATGTACGATCTAGTCAAAGGTCTCACGCACCCCAAAATCATAACGCCTCAAAACGCACCGCGTGGTTGGGATGCGTTTCTACGAGCCGCTGCTGAACTCAACATCCCTTCCACGCTCGTGGGTAATAACGAGCACCGTCGTTTGCTTGAAAATTTGAAAGCCCCCGTACACCCATCACCAACAGGCTCTGACACACCCCTGCTATCCCCCTCCTGGAGTACCCCTACAACGATGGTTGTACCTCGAAAAAGGGCAATTTTCAAACCAAGTACCTGGCTTACACCCTGATGTTTCTTCAGACTTCTTTTTTTTATAACTTTACAACCTGCCTCTGTTGTCTTTTAAAATGTTTTAATTATGTTGTATGTGGTAGCATAGAAATACAGAGTCTGAATACCGTGTTTTTTTTAAAAATAATGTCTTTTATTTTAGGCGTTCATCATTAAACATACACATGTCCCACGGACTTACAAATAGATGTTTGTAATAAAACACTTTTTTATAACTTTACAACCTGCCTCTGTTGTCTTTTAAAAGGTTTTAATTATGTTGTATGTGGTAGCATAGAAATACAAAGTCTGAATACCGTATTTTTAAAAAATAATGGTCTTTTATTTTAGGCGCTCATCATTAAACATACACATGTCCCACGGACTTACAATTTTGACAAGCGACATATTCGGGTTTCACAGGTCTGACCGAGACCACTGTGTTTTCTTTTACATATTTCACAACTATATTGTCATTGTTAACAAGGTCACGCGAATATAGATTTAAGAAATTTCTAAACGACATACCCTCAGACATTTTACTGATAAAATAAATACAATGCTCCCCACATGTGATGGCTATGGAATCCTGGAGCCTCAGCTTGTTATACTCCAACTCGCGCCGCGGCTTTTTTCACAAACTTGAATATAGGGGTTGTATAGATACGATGTTCTGGGAATTCACCTGCACTGTCAAACAATATAACCTTGTCACTGTCTATAAACAGGCCCACCCAGTGTGTTCCGCTCTTATCATGAGGGTCTGTGTTAAAGACTAGAGTGCAGGGCCTTTCTAACCCTATTTCAGGTGGTAACCCGTCGCTGGGGAAAACACCTAAAAAGTATTTCCTAGCGTCTTTATGCCTGCTTAAGAACGAGCGTATCTGCACAGTGTCCATTTCACAAAATGTTTTAAAGATAGTCAAACAAAATCTGTCTTGCGTGGTTGATCTGAATGATGCTGTCGAATACAGAGAATACGACCATGTTCACATTCGTCGGTAGCGGATTACTGAATCGTATTTCAGCTTTTAGATTCCCGTTTTTGACAAGGTTGTAGTGATCGCCGTCTTCCATGTCGGGGGTCAGGTCGAATGCGAACAGCGTGTACCCGTCCCCATAGCCTTCTCTTGACACAGCTACACCACAGTCCCTTAGATGCTTCCCGGTTATTGAAACCAACCCCTGATATTCCCTGATGTAGTTGGAGGTTATAAAACTAGGGGTGTAGGGTTTTGCAGGAATCACAGTGCCCTCGTGGACCAACGCCGCGTAGTTGATGTTGTAGTGTCTAAAATTGAAGGGGTTTAAGGCGTAGGTGCCGCTAAAGGCTGTATTGTCCACAAAACCGATGATGATGAGTTTGGGTAGTTGCCCTAGAAATAAATTCTGCTGCTGGGTTAAACGGGTACCGGCTGGGATGCTGAACACCTTCAGAGCTACTCTTTCCACAGCGTACTTGGCGTTTGATATTTGCAAAGCGTCGGCGTGCGCTAATCTGACGCTCGGGGACACTTTCACTCTCTTTACAAACAGGCTCGCTGCCAGGATGTCCAGCTTGTACTGGTCCGCATCCCCGCTGATGAGACAGAATGAGTCCTTGTTGCGTGTGAGTTTGATCTTAAGGTCAATACCATTGATAAGCAGTTTATCTTGGAAGAAGAGATCTGAATGTATGCGGCCCAGGAGGTCAAAGTTGCGACTGCCTGCTGCAAACCTTGCTCTTTTTACAAAACCATGATTGGCACCGTCCAGAGCCGTGGTTTCAAACTGGCCGTATGTATCCTTGTAGAAGAGACCAGCTGAAAGCTGCGTGTCAAGGGCGTCGCTACTGTAATTTAGAATACTCTCGAGGTAGGCTCTGTAGGCGTACATGTTATCGTTCTGTGTGATGAGTCGATCGCCCAGGGTGATGTCCACCTGATTAAACATGGCCGCTAGGGGGTAAGCGATCGTTGCCACTCGAGCGTCTGCTGCTATGTCGGACCCATCCGCTTTTACGATTTTACACATAAGATGCAGCAGCGTGTTGTTGAGATCCAAATACATATCCGTGGACCCTGACACAAAAAACTCTATAGGGGCCAGCGGTGTCAAGGCGGCTAAAGGCGATACCTCCATGAAGAAGCTGTTTTCGATGCTTGTCTGCGTTGGTTTTAGAGTAAACAAGTCTAACTCGGATTTGGCGCACTCGCCAGATGCACAGTGTACGAAGGCCATGGTTTAGTTTACGAGGCTTTAAAAAATATTGACTTTAGAACCCTTTCTCTTCTTCGCAGCTCTCTTCCGTCTTGGAGTTCTTCTTTTCTGAGGGCGTTTTGAAGAACTCCTCCTTTTTTATAGGGGACCGGTGGACCTCTGCGTCTCGAAGGCCTGCGCTTCCTTTTAACACTCGCGCGCGGCTTGTACAACAGACCCGCTCCTTCTTGCGGCTGTTTGTTCATGCGCTCTGCAACCGCCGAAGTAACAGACCCAACAACATCATGGGCAATGTTCGTAGCAGCCGTCTTAACATGCGGTTTTACAATTTCATAGCCTCTTCTCAAGAACGGCATAGCTCTTCTAAACAGGCTCCTGAAGAAACCCCCTAAACCAGCCCCATACATAACCGGCGACCCTTGAAAGTACGGCGGACCTCCATATCC
This sequence comes from Calotriton arnoldi, assembly GCA_963921515.1. Taxonomy (NCBI): domain Eukaryota; kingdom Metazoa; phylum Chordata; class Amphibia; order Caudata; family Salamandridae; genus Calotriton; species Calotriton arnoldi. The sequence goes on from CAWUFW010003238.1 coordinate 765,989, forward strand.
GGCTTGGTTTCTGTAATAGTCCCTGTACATAGACGGGTCCCCGTATGTTTTCACGACCACCATGATGCCTGGTTAATAACCGCTGTCGTGTCTCGGTCTTAAATGAAGCTTAACAATAACTTTCCCGTATTTAAAGGCCACCGGCTCAGACTGATCATCGTAGATCATAATTGAAATAGTGTCAAAATGGTTTTTAGAAACTGCGACGTAGTCGGGCTTGTTAAATTGAATATTAACCATCGTATTATTTTCACCCTGTACATGGACCCATCTTAACAGCGGTGAATAAGTATCACCGATCCTCTGGGCCTCTACAATGTCGCTATACACATAGAGCGTATAGAACCCACCGTTAATATCGGGGCATGTGTGATCCTGCTCCATCGGACTTTTCGCATGCAGCACGGTGCCTAAAACCCTTCTTAATTTACCGGAGCAGTTAAACGTCGTGGTACGGCTTGGTGCTTTAAGAAATACCTTCCTTCTGACGTTATCTAATGACAGATGCGTATTCGGATATGCTTCGAGGTTGGCTATGGCTTTGTTGACAGCATCGACAACACTTATAACGGTTGGGTAGTAACCGTATGGAATGCTCTCGTGCATGCTCACTGGATCCTGCTCACGCTTTATGTAAAACTTTGCCTCGGCCTGTGTGAATGTATTCCATGTTCTAGGGTATTGAATTTCTGTTAGGGCCACCTCCCAATCCCCTTTCAGGTCCACAGGCTTAGCCAGTTTCACGGTGTAATTAGAAATCTGGTTGTCGGGGAACATGCCCTTAGAAGCGTTGGATGGTAAGGTGATATAAAAGGGGGCTGTCTCCATCTTATTAGAGGATTTTAGACGGTCCTTAGCTCACACACCCTTCAGGGAGCTGGCCAACACCCAACTGTTAAATTTCTCCGGCCATCCCCTCCATTTGACATATGCCTGGCTGCTAGCCCCCTACCTTTCCTTTTCAGAACCTTTTCAACCCTATACACCCTGTTCGGATCATCAGGTACCATTTGTAACTCTTCCTTGTAAAACACCCCCGATACAGCTTCCCCAGCGTAGTCCTTTAAGCTGTAAATATACAGCCCTTCTTTAAGCTCCACATTATCCACTATAAATATCTCGTCGCTAAAAGTCTGGCGGTAGCCCTTCGTGAAGACCCCTTTCAATTTTGAAATCCTCACATGCGTGCCTTTTTTAAAAACAGGTTTCTTCACCTTTGTAGCAAAATTATGCCCGTACACCGTTCGCCAAACATCTAAAGAATTACTAGGAGTCACCTCTGCGGGTGATGTTTTGATGGTCCGGTGATAACTGGCATTATACACATCTAAAAAAGCCTGTAGAACATCCACGTATCTGTAGGTGTTGTTGGCCGTAAAATACCGCCACATCTTAGACTTTAAAGTTCTGTTAAACCGTTCTACAACCGCTGCTTTCACCTCCGTGTGTGTTACAAAATGTTGAACACCGTGGCTGTTTAATAATTTCTGAAATGTCTTGTTTAAGAATTCTTTACCGGCGTCTGTTTGTAGTTTTTGAGGAACCCTGCCCTTCGCAAAGATGGCTTTAAAAGCGGCCGTGGCGCTGGCCCCTCTTTTATCGCTTAACAGTTCTGCGTAGGCGTACTTGGACAGTACGTCTATGACTGTTAATATATAACAAACGCCGTTGTTATGTTCTGCTATATCTTGAAGGCTGATTATGTCAGCTTGCCACTGATAATCTATTTGAGCATTAACGATTGTAGGACGTCTCTTAAAACGGCTTCTGGCCGGCTTGTGGAGCGAATACGCCTCCTCTCCTGATAGCCATGTCTTGACCAGGTCTCTGCTCACGGGCTCGTTTTCATCTGCAGCCCTTCTGTATAGGGCTTCGACACTTCCAAAGCTACCAACCCCTCTTGTATCATAATAAAGTTTTCTTAACATAGCCCCCGACATGATAGCATCCGGTACAATTAATGAAATGAAAGACGATTGTTTTGTGTAAGGGCGTTTTATTAAAAAACAGATAAACAATACTACAAAAACCTGAGCAAAAGATACTTTACATTTTCATAGGAAACGTGATAAGTACGTATTAACACATAACCACCTTGCGTTGTAACATTCCGCTTGTTTGTTCTAAATACACACTATCCTGTAACATTACATAAGAACTTATGTAAATAGTCTTCGGGGGCCAAAGCACCCCTGAGATTATTTCTTTTATACATGTTACACATACGCCTTTCTACGAGTCGTTGTAGCAGCTTTCTATCAAGAGTCGGGCACATCTCCTGCATTTCAGGTAGTTTTACGCTCGGGTCATAGGCGTATTGGATCTCATTGAGTGCAGCTGTTAAGATCCTCAACATATCGGGGTGTACAGGTTTATTTTCAGGGTTCAGGCCGTACACCACCTTTAGCAGCTTATACACCTTGTACGGGTTTAACAAGCCACAAATATAGCGTATTGTTCTTGCTCTGTATGATTCGCACAAACATTCGTGAGCCGCCTGCTCTGGATCGCTTATTTGGTGGCCTTGACAAAGACTGTAATAGTCACGTTTGACACAGTTTAGTACTACCGCCGCTGCGAAACCCTTAACTTCACGCCGTTCAAAGAAGGACAATCCGACATCTTCATCTTTTTCACACGCGGCGCTCTTAGAACCGCATACGCATTTGTCGCAGCCCTCGCTGTTTTGGCACGTTGAGCTTTCAGCCTGTTTTGAACACCACAGACAATTAAAGATTACATTGTTCGCTTTTGCAGGTCGCCAGGCTCCAGCCGTTCTTTTTGGGGCTTCTATCTAGGGTTCAAAAAAAAGATTGACAGCCCATTAGTTGAAGAAATAAAATACATCGTTATATAGATACAGGGGCATAACATTTTCATACTAACCTCCATATTTTCACAACCCTCTGCGGCAGCTCTGAAATCCTGAGAGTCGCTAATGTCCTGCGATGCCCCGTCATCTTCGACGCTTGTACCGGGCTGTTGCAACACGCCCTCCGCAGCAGCCGCATCCTCCTGAAGGTCCATGTCTTCGTAGACAGAGGTGTTAGGAGGTGCTACAGGCTCTTTACCATAGTGCTTTATGAAGTAGGTGCATCCTGCTGGTGTTACGTTCTAGGGACAAAAAAGAAAGATTGATATGCCAATAGCTGAAGAAATAAAATACCGCATTTTTTTTTTTTGTAACTACCGAGCATAACATTTTTATTTTTTACTAACCTCTGCATTTTCACCGGCCTCTGCTGCGGTTCTGAAATCTTGAGAGTCGCTAGTGTCCCGCGTTGCCCCAACATCTTCGGCGACTGTACCCGACGGTTGCAGCACAACATCATCAGCATCCGGGTCCTCCTGAAGGGCCTTGGTTTCATAGACGGTTGTGTTAGCTGGTGCTACAGCCTCTTCAGATTCCTCCATATCCACGAAACTGGGGCCGGCAAACAAGCTGCCGCTACCAGAGCCCTCACTCGTGCTGGGGGTGCCCTTAACCGGAGACAGCAGGCATACGCAATCCTTGATATTGAGGTTTTGCACCCCCGACACATGCTATTACTAAAACCAGTAAGGTCGCAGCCCCTATCCTTAGGTGTTTCTTGCTGAGCATTCTCGTCCATTACCAGCGTTGGTAAGCTGCGGTAATATCTACTGATAGGGGGTTGGAGCAAACCCACATAGGGCTCTTCACAAGAGGGTTGTATCTCTTCATTTTGCTATGGGAACCTTCTTGTCTTCCGGCGGCTGCTTGCTGTACAACGCTCTTAAGGATGCCTTATATGTATCCTAAACAGCTCCTAAAAGGGGGCGTACCATCTATACATCAACAAGGCCTTAGAGGCGTCATAGGGCTCTGGTTCGCTGGTGGCTCCCGAAACAGCCCCGCCCCTAGCACCGCCCCCTTGGACAAGCTGGCCACATGTCACTTTTAAGGACACAGAGAGGTTTGAGGCCTGTCACTTTTAAGGGCACGCGTCACTTTTAAGGACACAGTGAGGGGTTTGAGGCCTGTCACTTTTAAGGACACGCGTCACTTTTAAGGACACAGCGAGGGGCGGGGGGACCGGAGGGGGACCTGTCACTTTTAAGGGCATGAATGGGGATGAATGGTATCTCCTTATACTACTGGTGTTCCCACGCAACACTCATGGAACGTGACACATCTCCAGAATTACGAGAAATCGTAACTCTGGAGATGCGTCTGAAAGCTACGCCACCCTAGAGGTGGCGTAGCGAGGCGCAACGATGAGAAATGTTTTCATTTCTCCTCGTTTTTTCCTCTTTCAATTCCGTGCTGCATTCTACAGCACGCATTGAAAGAGGAAAATGCTTGTATTTATTGTTTTTGTGCAAGAAGGTACCCCTTCCTGCACAAAAACAATCTCCCCACGACGCAGGCATCCTTGCACCATGGTGCAAGGGTGCCTGCCCTGGCGCATGGCTGCAGTTTGTGCGCCAGCACAGGGGGAAGGACAGAGATGCGACATATTGTTGTAAATATGTTGCATCCCTGTGCTTCAAAACTAACGCAGCGCAGCGCAGCAAAATGACTTGCTGTACCGCGCTGCGTTAGTTCAACGTAAATCTGCCCCTCTGTGTCTCCATGAGCATGTCACACAGTGCGCCACTGAGGCACATCACCTTTTTTCCCTGAGGGGCGTCGCTACTGTCCCGGTGCACATTGCTTAAGGTTTAGCTGATGTACATGACCCCATGCCCCCGCCTCACATGTTGTTTAGTTCATGACAATCGCTCTGAGTGCATGGATGCTTGTATGTTCACTGACATTTTGCAAATGGGTTTCTATAGGTGTTCTGGTTCCATGAGCCCCATGCACGTGCACCCAAATGCCGTGTGACGCTGTGTGCATGGATTGATACAAAAGGTAAAGCTATTGGCTTTGTCAGTGCTTGTTTTGAGTTACTCCTGCTCCTTAGTCCTTTGGTCAGTATGGGTCACAATTCCAATCCTTGACTACATCATTAGCATGCCCTGAGCACTGGCGTAGCAAGGCAGTCTCCATCCATACGATCAAGCATTGGAGAGAGAGAGAGAAGTGGCCATAAATTCAGCTAACTCAGTGCCCTGGTGGTCTTTCCTGGATGCTATAATGAGGCTTCTGTAGTAACCCACACATCTGCTTTATAACATTCACTCCTGCAACCTGCTAACGGCTTGGCTCCTGGTGCTGAGGGGATGTGCTGTGCGACGCTGCAGGTCTGTTGGAAAAGTCTCACACTCCAAAGCAAGTGTGAAACCAGCGCGCGCTGAATAACAAGAATGAAGTCCTTCTCAGGGGGCTCTTTGCAGGTACGAGATGCCTTCACAGCCAGGCTTGGCTAAACATTAAAGCCAGTTTTACAAGTGAACACAGAAACACGTATAAACTCTCGTGGGCGTGCACGCGCTCATACACAAAAGCACGCGCGCGCGCACAAACCACGAGCTCTAGGGAAAATCGGTGCAGACGCTCAGGCACTATGACATCCTGCACAGGAAACACATGATTTGTCATTTATTTATTTATTTATGCGTTTTTATATAGCGCGGACTTTACCCGAAGGTGTCAGAGCGCTTCACAATAGGAACAGTAACGTTACATGAGGAGAAAATTACAAGTGGGCATGTTACAAAAGCAAACAAGATACAAGAAGAGGTAGCAAACGATACGTTACAAGAGGAAAAAGTGACAAGTGTGCATGTTACATAAGCATACAAGATACAAGTAGAGGTATAATACTGCAATAAGTGGCAGTCAGTCATGTAAGTTGTCTGTACGGTTATACCATACACATTTGTACATTTTTGCATTAAAGTTAGACATCATTTAAGACGTTCCCGAATTGAAATGATATTTACGCGTACGCGTTCATTTATAGGTCAGATGTAAATCAAGTTAGTAGTCTTGTACAGTTTTGTTACTGCAATCATGATGTGAGGTATTACCTCTAATTTCTGGGTTTACACGCACAATTTCGGAATAACTACCGGTAATCACGTTCATTTAGAGTACTCTACATGGATATGTGACTTAATTTCCTTCATCTTTATGCTGGTGATTTTTCAACCACGGCATTACTACATTACACTGAGCAAACGGAACCTGTTAAAAGTGTGTATTACAACTCTTTTCACACGAAATGAAGGCCAGACGCAGTGCTTAACTTACAACAAAAAAATAAGTGCCAGGACCCTTGTCAGGAGGCCACTGCAGCTTGTGAGAGCTGTCAATGTCAGCCAGGGCCGGCGCTAGGCATGGGCAGCGTGGCCTCGCTCTCAGCCCACCAGCACGGGGCCCGCACCAGTGCAGCACCACCAAACCTCTTGTGCCCCTGCCGATCCCATTGAAGAAAGGTTTCTGTTTGCAATTGGGCTTACAGGAGGGGGCCCCCTCCCTGGGCCTCTCAGGGATGGTGTGGGGAGGCCTAGGGGAGGGGGACACTTCATCTTGTGCCAGTTGCAAGGAGACGCATTTTGTCCTGCAATTAGGCCTCCTGCCTGGCTGCCCATTGAGAGACACTGTGGGACACCCATTGTCAGCACTTTACCTTCTGCAGAGTTTTAACTCTCAGCCCCCAAGCTATTCTCACACCTTCAGCCCGATATGAGCTGTGAAAGAGGTGCTTGTAGGTGGCAGAGAGGGGAGCTGCGGCCCAGGAGGAGTCTGACAAAGCAGCTTCCGGAGCCCTGAAGGTGTCACTTATGTAAATTAGAGGGGCCTTGCACATTCCCCTTCGCCCGGGGCCCCAAAAATCCTAGAACCGGCCCTGACAATAGCAACACAATTACTAACCATCACACTTCTACAAGTGTGATAATTCAGACTATTTCAGGCCCCCAAAGCTTTAAGAAAGGCGTTCGTTTTTTCTAATATGTATTGAAATATTAAACAACCGTTTTGCTCATCTCTAAATTAGAGAAACTGCACCACCATTTGGCAGACTGTCATAAGTGCCAGTGTTGATAATTGAGTGCTGGTGCCGAGCACCAGAAACCACTGACTCAAAATAAGCATTGGTCAGAACGGCTGTTCCTTATTGTTCGTACCATACTAAATAGCATTCAGAATGAACAAGTGTAGTATGCTGCCCTATCGTAGGGAACTGGTCAAGAGTGCTAGTTTCATTGTAGGTATAAATACAAAATAATTTGCCATATGTTCTGATTTGTATTGTTGCATGCAATTGGCACCAGAAAACTGAAAGATAACAAATTAAAAAAGAATCCCACAATGATGCATTTCAAGTTCTCAAAAATCTCCTCTGCTCATTCCTTAGCACAACTCAAACTACTAAACAAACTTAGACACAGTAAATAAATAAATAAAATACGAATCATTTGTTCATATTGATAATAAGATCAGATAAAGACAAAGAATATATGCCTGCTTATTTAATGATTGCTACTTTATGTATCCAGGATGGGACTGGGGCAGAAAATAGTGAATCAAATTACTTGAAAACTGCCCACTTTTGCAAATCGGGCAGTTTTGAACTTATAAAGAGATGCTGTATAGTTATTTTACAAGGTATTGGAGACTACAGGCATTTGTTATTGTTGCTGGCAATGTTTGTGGTAATGTCAGGGACATTATGTGTAGTGCTCATACTAATGTACTAGGTGTACTATTGAGTGATACTACTTTTAATATATATCATGTGAGTGGCTGTGTGACTCCTGGACACCGCTCCCCTTTCACCAATGGCATCGCAGGCTACATCGCTCCCCACGCCCTCGCCTCCACGGACTACATACTACTCGGAGACCTGAACTTCCACCTAGACAACCTCAGCGATCCCAACACCACCGCCCTCCTGGAGAACCTCACCAACATTGGACTGAAGCAACTTATCTCCACCCCCATACACACGGCAGGACACACTCTCGACCCCATCTTCGCCGGTGGAAACAACATTTGCTTCAGCCACACCACGGAACCGCTCTGGACAGACCACCACTGCATCCATTTCTCCTTCTCAAACCCCACCGCACACAAGCACACGCCACGCCACGCCTCCCACCCAGAAAGTGGAACCAAGTCTCCGAAAAACACCTTACCTCCGCCCTCAGCTGCACTCCTCCCCCTACTATGACAGACGCTAACACAGCATCAAGCAACCTCCACCATTGGATCGCCAACTGCGCCAACACCCTCGCCCCCCTCCAAAACTCCACCACATGACATAACACTAAAGCCACCTGGTTCACCACGGACCTCTGAGAATCTGAGCGCTCTTGCTGACGACTGGAGAAGACGTGGAGAAACAGCAAAACCCCGGAAGCACGCTCCGCCTACAAGGCCACCTCCACGGCACACCATCGACTCATCAAATCAACAAAGAGAAACTTCATCCAAGACAGAATCCTCTCCGACTCCCACAACTCCAAGGAATTCTTTGCCATCATACAAGAATTCACCAGACCCAACAGCGAAACTACCGATGTCCCGCCCTCCCAACACCTCTGCAACAAACTCAGCTCCTTCTTCCACCGCAAGATCAAGAGACTCTATGACAACTTCGACGACCAACACCACGGTACCCCCCCGAGCGACACCATCCAGCAGACTTTCCTCACCTGGAACCCCTCACCACACAAGACACTGCAAAGACTATGAAAAGCATCCACTCTGGAGCACCCACTGACCCCTGCTCGCCGCACATCTTCCACAGGGCTGCCACCACCATTGCACCCGAACTACCCCAAACTATCAACTGCTCCCTCAAGACCGCCGCATTCCCCGATGACTGGAAGTGCACCAAAGTTAAACCCCTCCTCAAGAAGCCCTCCGCAGACCCGACAGATCTCAAGAACTTCAGGCCCATCTCACTACTCCCTTTCGCTGCCAAAGTCATTGAGAAAGTCGTCAACACCCAGCTAGCTCACTCCATAGAAACCAACAACATCCTAGACAGCTCTCAATCCGGATTCCGCAGCAACCACAGCACTGAGAACGCCCTCATAGCCGCCACCAGCGACATCCACGCCCTCCTCGACCAAGGCCATACATCAGCCCTCATCTTCCTGGACCTTTCAGCAGCCTTCGACACCGTCTCCCACCAAACACTAGCCACCAGACTCTACGATGCCGGCATTCAGGGAACAGCCTTAGACTGGATTTGATCTTTCCTCTCAGGCAGAACACAAAGAATAAGACTCCTGCCCTTCCTCTCCCAACCTACAGAGATCAGATGCGGAGTAACCCAAGGACCCTCCCTCAGCCCCACGCTCTTCAACGTCTACATGGCCCCCCTCGCAACCATGGTCAGAAAACACGGACTCAACATAGTCTCATATGCCGACGACACCCAACTCATTCTCTCCCTCACCAAGGAACCAGACATCACCAGGCTCAGTTTCCAAGAAGGGATTAAAGACGTCGCAATCTGGATGAGGAGCAGCTGCCTGAAGCTCAACTCTAAAAAACAGAATTCAACTTTCATTGCCTCGCTTGCTGGACGGCCGCGTTGGGGAGCTCCCATCATGCTCCGGGGCTGAGATGGCTGAGGCACTCGATGGCGTCTGAGTAAGAGCATTGCAGTTTTCGGCTCCCGATCTGCGCCTCTGAGATTATAGACTGGGATGGCATGAATCGCCAGTCCCGTCCAAACAGCTGAGCGGAACTGTTGGCTCCCTAGGTTTTCAGCAAAAGTGTTCTGTCGAGCTGTTTGCCTGCTGCGGGGGAGCAACCTGCTGCATGGCTCACATCGGTAGAAAACAGCTGAAATGATCGGGCCGGCCCGGCATTGAAATCTCCTGAGGACTCACTCTGCTCGGTGTTTGTTTCTCCCACGCCAGGTAGCGGTGAGTGAGCAACATTGAAAGGGCTGATTATTTCCTCTTTCTTTCACAAATACCGCACTTTAAAGTGTAAGGATTTTTTGGTGAACTACCCCCAGCTCTTCAAAAAGACTCAAAATATTGGAGGGAAGCTCTTTTTTTTTCTTTGGGCTGGGAGTAAGTCGCATAGAGGCTGCGGAAGCGGCCCATGTAGCAATGGGTGCAGTTTGTGGCCAATGAGAAATTACTCCCAATGAAAGCTCTATAGGTGAGATACGGATAATGAAACGTATTTCCAGGGATTCTACCAGCAAGCTGCGTTTTGTTAAAACTTTGGCTAAAACAACTCGCAAGCAGCGTAAGGATCAAAGAAAACATGGCAACTATTACACCACCCTCCCTAATTACTGATCCCCTTATGTTTATGGGCTCTGAGCTGACTGTAAGTGAGAGTTTAAGTACACCACAAGGAAACATTGACGATAAGGGCGCAACATCCCCCTTGTCAGCATCTAAGCTGTTCAACTCAATTTTGGACTCTGCGGCTCAGGCAGCGGACGCAAGTATGTCAGCAGAGGTAACAGCGAAGAGAGTCAAAGAGAGAGTACAGGGAGGGCTGAAGTCACAGACCTATATCCTCTTTTTGCGGTAACCGGCCTGAAAGAGCCTCATAAGGATAATATTTCCCACACGGCTGTCCAGGAGCTGAGTGTAGGCAGTGATAAGTCCACGCCACAGGTGGTTGATGGTACAGCAAATTCAATCTTGACTAGCTGTGCTTCCTTTCTATCAGCTCTCAAGACAGGAGACTTTCAGTAAGTTACAATAAATAAGATATGCCCAGAGTCCGTGACGGCGGTTTCACAGGTGGTTGTAGACTCCCAAACTGTGAGTGTTGGAGATAAGTATCTTTCCACTACCGAGCTACTGCTACACCAAATCCTGAATGAACTTAAAGTTATCAAGGTCTCCAAGGCCGAAACAAGCAGAAAAACAGAGCTACAATTAAATTCAATTAATCAGAACATGTTAAACTTAACCACAAGACTCTCCGAAGTTGAACAGCGGGTTTCGGATATAGAAGATGCAAAACCTGGACAGGACTCCACTATTTCGAAACTCCAAGCTGAGTTGGAAGATCTGCAAGTAAAAATTGATGACGCAGAAAATCGGTCACGCCGCTCTAACCTAAGGTTCACTGGTATTCCAGAGGGACGTGAAAATGGCCAATCTATGGTCGGCTTCATCTCCGAACTTATAAGAAAGCACGCCTATCCAGAAGCAGGGAACCGAGAACTAGATTTAACCATCACAAGGGCTCACCGTGTACCAACCATTCAGCTTTCAGGGGCTAAATAGCCACAGACAGTAATTGTGAACTTTGCTGACTATAGGATCAAGGAGCAGATTCTTACAAATGCTATTAAAAATAAGACTTTTCAGTTCCCAGGAGACTTTAGTTTTAGGGTTTTTTCTGATATGTCAGCTTAATCAGCTCGTCGCAGAAAAGAGTTTAAGAGTCTGATTAATAATTTCCTTCAGGCTGGGGCTCTCACGGGCACTATACAGCAGTCAAAACTTAAAGTTCTTTTTAAGGGTCGCTTTAAGATCTTTCATTCGGTAGATCAAAAACGGGATTTTCTGCAGTCAGTTTCCCAGTCGCAACAGAGAGGGGATTGCGGGCAGCTGTAAAACTGTGTATGTTTTTGTTTCAAATTTATCTTCTTTTTGATGCCTCGAGATGCCCCAGTTGTTCTCCAGGTGCAATGTCAAGGCGCCACCTTAGGGGGATAACAGGGAGGGGGATTGGTCCATGGAGAGGGGTGGGTGGGGTAAGAAGGAGCTTAAGGGAGGTTGGGCTCTGGGGGTTTGAGGGAGGGGAGTTGGAGGGGCACTTGGGTGTGTGGTTGGGTGGAAGATAAAAATGGAAAAAAACAGCAGCTAACGAGAAGTAGGAATAATGTTACATATTAGGTTGAAAATTATTTCATGCAATGTGAATGGGCTAAATAATAGATTGAAGACTCAGGGATTATTAGCCTGGTTCAGATCACTACAGGCGGATATAATAATGCTGCAGGAGACACACTTAAAGGACCAGGGTCTACAACCTCGGCTCCCCTCACAGATTCAGTATGCATTTTTGCCTCATCACAGGCATCAATCAGGGAGGTGGTTATATTGATAATGCGGTCAACCCAGGCAGAAGTGTTGAAAGTTGTTCGCGATTCATTTGCTAGGTGGATTTTTGTTAAAATTCAAATCAAAAGAGACATTTATAATTTGATAAGCTACTATGGTGCCATTGAAGATTCACCGGAAGCCTTGCAGGAATTATATTCACTTTTGCAAATGGAGACGGGCTTTATTATAATGGGGGGGGGGGATTTTAATTTAATTCAAAATTTAGCTTTAGATACAGCATGTCAAAATAGGCTGCAAAACAAAATCAAATCTATAAAAGCTCTGCAACAGTTAATTGAGGATTTTGCCCTTAAATATCCTGGCGGACACTGAATGGAATCTCTCAAGAATACACATACTACTCGAAACTCTATGGCACTGCATCCTGCATAGATTATTTTTTGACATCTTATAGTTTGGCTGGCGAGGGGGCAAGCATAGTTAATCATGCATTGACTAGTTTACTTATACCATCAATCTCCTCTCGCACACTAAGTGTTAGGTGGAGCTTTAATAAGGCACTTCTATTGGAAGAATGCTGGGTTGAACAGATGAAACAGAATCTAGAGGAATTTTTAAAATACAACATAGAGTCGGCAGCCTACTTTACGGTATGGGAGGCATTGAAAGCATTTTCTAGGGGGCTGGCTATTGCTTTTTCTGCTACAACTAGACAGAGAGAGAGGGCGCAATTGGACAGTCTGAGCAAGGTGGCAGACAAGGCCATTGGGGCATATAATAGCTCTCGAGCCCGAAGCTTATTGAAAGCAATGGAAGAAGCCAAATAGAACCTGCGGGAGTTCTTTTTTTCGAAGGAAACCTTGAATAATGCTTCATATTTACAGCAAAGATATGAAGAAAGTGAATTTGTGAGCAGGTTTCTGGCTTGGTCCGCGAAAGTCAGGGATAACTCTAATCATCATTTTTTTTAAAAAGGACTCTATGCAGAATATTAAAACTCTCCCTTCAGAAGTTGCTCAGATTTTTTATCAGCACTATTTTAAGATTTATACTGGTGGGATTGGGAGTCCACCAGAAATAATAGAACAATGGCTCGCGGGCATAGAAGTTCCAACTCTTTCAGAAGCCCTGGCGGACTCAATTGTTTCGGCCATTACGTTAGCAGATGTGCTACAAACAATTAAATCCCTACCTAATGGTAAGGCTTGTGGTAAGGACAGCCTGCCGGCCGAATTCTATGAAACTTTCTCTCAACAAACATCAGCATTTTTAGTTTGCCAATTTAACCAAATTCTGCAAGGATGTAGTGTCACTAATTCATTTTCAGAATGTATTGTTGTTAGCTTTTTAAACAAGCATTGGCATAGCCAATAGGTCTCGCCTTTGGGACCTTATAAGTATTTAGTTATGCAGCATAATATCCTTGGTGCAACAACAACAACTGTTGCATGGCTAAACACTTATACGATCCCAAAGGCGAGACCTATTAGCTATGCCAATGCTGTTTTTCAGAAGCTAAACCCCCACTGTACACTCATCACACATATGGCTATTCATTCTATGCCCAGAGGGAACATAAACTTCTGTAACCCAAGGAGAGTCTGGATTGTATGGGGGCAACTGGGACAATTCAAGTTAGACAGCATAGAGTATGTGCACCAAATTCCACGACCGATTCCGGTCCAAGAGAGTTTGTGTGGAAAGTATCTCAATAAATATTGAAATGAGAGAGACAGAAAGACAGAAATTGGGAGTAAGAGAATTAGTGAGCGGGAGAGAAAGACAGAGGGAGCGATAGAGAATGAATGACAAAGAAACTGAAACAAAAATATAGAGATGGAATTTCGGAATTAGGAGAGAATATGAGGGGAGGAGGGAGAGAAAGGAAAACGGCGGGGTAAAGAGAGAAAGATGGAGGGGAGGAACAGCGAGATGAAATAATGTAAGAGACAGAGGTGGGTAAATATTGAAGAGATAATGCTGTGAGAGAGAAAGAGACCAAGAGAATGCAAGAAAGTGAACCAAACCGATAGTGGAGAAGACAGAGATAAAAATGGGGAGTTGGATAGAGAGGAAGGGATGGTGAGGTGGGAGAGGTAGAAGGGGAGAGATCAAACGAGGGAAGTAAGAGAGAAAAGTACGTCAGAGGAATGTAGAGCTTGGAGGGAGGTGTCAGCTAGAGAGGAATAAGGAGATATGGAAGTAGTAGGAGAAGGAGAGATCAGTGGGGAGGGATATAGAAATAGGAAACCTGGAGGTGGGTGGAAGAAAAAGAGAGTGAAAGAAAGAGAAGGGAAGGAGAAACAGGTAACGAGTGGAGGAGGAGGGAGTAGAAGAGGGAGTGGGGACTTAGGGAGGAAGAAATACATGGAGAAGGACTGAGAGATGAGAGAGTGCAAGATAATGAATAATATAGAGACGGGAAAGAGATAGTGGAGGCGAAAGAATGAAAGAAGGAGTTTTCTCAGGTGGAGTTAGGGTCGAAAGAAAGACCAAAAGAAGGAGAAGGAGAGTGTAAAATACAGAGGGAGGTGTGGGCTGAGTGAGAGAGAGGAACGCTTATAGAGATGTGCAGACAGTTGGCAGAGGGAAAGGGAGAAGTGGAGAGCATCGGGGAGAGGCCAATGGAACTAGAGAGAGGGAATGTTGAGCAAAGGAGTAAGTGAAAGGTCTAGAGAAAATAGAGAGAGTAATAAAAGAAGAGGAAGAAAAAAGGTTAAACAGGGAGAGACTAAAGGAGAGTGGAAGACTAAGAGGGACGGGCACAGAAACAAATTGGAGTGGATAGGACGGGGTAGAGAGAGAGAGAGGGGGTAAAGAAAGAGTCAGTGAGATGGAGTGAAACAGAGAGAGATGGAGAAAGAGTAAGGGAGAATGTGTTAGCAAAAAGAAGGGAAAGGCGTAAAAAGGGTGAGATAGAAGGTGGAGGAATGAGAAACCAAAGAGAGAGGGAATGGGGAGAAAGACATGTAGAGTGACGCAAAAGAGAAAGCAAAAAAACAGAGAACGTGTATAAGTAAAAGGGGAGAGGTTTCATCATAATTTAACTAAGAATAAAAATAAACTGATAGCAGCATGCGACTCCAAGTGCAGAAGCGTTCCTTGTACAGAGATCTAACGTGAATAATTGTTTTACTCAGTTGCTGAAGTGGAATTAGTGAGCACATGCACAGGGCGAGCAGACAGACAAGGCGGCAGTCAGTATGAACTAGAAACAAAGTGCTCAGTAAATTATTAGGAGGGAAGGAGCGAGGGGTTAGCAGGGAAAGGAAGACACAGGGAGGGGTGGGATGAGAGAGCATGAGTCTGTGTGTGAGGACAGTAAAAAATTATGATATGAGAGGAGCACTTATTTCTTTCTGAGAGGGAGAGAGCCTGCTTTGCAGAAACTTCACTGCAAACTTTTCATCAAAACACGCCTTTAGCTGGAGTGGAAGGAAAATCAGAAACCTGTGCTTGTTTGTGGGGCGAGGAGGTACACCAAAAAGCGAGGCACTTTTAAGCCAGAGGCTCACCACAGGCTGCTGCCAGGATGCTGTGCGTGCTTCTGCTGAGAGGATTGCTGCTGGGGCTCTGCTGGATTGCGACGAGGGCTTCCCCCACCCAGGGGACTGAGGGGCAGGGCTCGGTCACCGACTGCCCATCCTGCGCCCTGGGCAGGCTGGAGAAGGCGGCTCCCTCCTCGCAGGCGGACATGGTGGAGGCTGTCCGAGAAGATGGGCTGAAGTAAATTGATGAACCTGGCTGTGGGTCACGTCCATTGCAGTGTAGGACTTAGAAACCTCCAAATTATAACAGGCACCGGGAACCATTCACAGATACTACACAAGCAAACACCGTAAGTTCTCTAAAACTCACATACAAGAAAGTGCATTCATGCAGCAAGTGACAGCAAAAGGTTGAGGTACACGTGCTGTTTTCTCACTTGGGACACACTGCCTGCACCCGATTCTGAGGCAATGTGTATCTTTTTTTTTAAAACAAACAAACATTTCAGCATATTTCCTCACTGTGCTGAGAAGTAATCCGGAGTTCGCTGCGCTTCCAAAGCAATCTAGGGAAGCTGGGAAAAGGGGGAGATGTGTGTGTGTGTTTGGTGGGGGGGTTGAGGGGGAGTCAGTCGTTCTAATCAGAGAAAACTCAGAAAAACAGGACTACTGGGGACAAAAACGAACTACCCTTTAATGCATTTTCAGAATCAAAGAAAAACAGGCGCTGAAAGACAAGCGCGACATCCCATGGGAGGAGGGCGGAAAACAAGCCTGTAGACGCTGAGGCTACCGGGAACCATTCACAGATACTAGACAAGCGAACACCGTAAGTTCTCTAAAACTCACATACAAGAAAGTGCATTTGTGCAGCAAGTGACAGCAAAAGGTTGAGGTACACATGCTGTTTTCTCACTTGGGACACACTGCCTGCACCCGATTCTGAGGCAATGTGTATCTTTTTTAAAAAACAAACAAACATTTCAGCATATTTCCTCACTGTGCTGGGAAATAATCCGGAGTTCGCTGCGCTTCCGAAGCAATCTAGGGAAGCTGGGAAAAGGGGGAGATGTGTGTGTGTGGGGGGGGTCAGTCGTTCTAATCAGAGAAAACTCCGAAAAACAGGACTACTGGGGACAAAAAACGAACTACCCTTTGCGCGCAAGAGAGAAGCAATTAACAAATAAACAAAAGCAAAAGGGGACAAGACACGCACAGCGGTTCCCTTGCGGGAGCGAGCAGCGGCGCCATCTGTTTCAAAAGCACGAGCAAGATAATTAAAAACAGATGGCGCTGCTGCTCGCTCCCGCAAGGGAAACGCCAAACGTGCACGAGTGCCAATAGAGAACAGTGCGCGCTGCGTAGGCGAGACCTAAAAATATAGTGTGTCCGTCTCACGCCACGAGTAAAGCATCCAGTCCCCGCGTGCACATCTTCTGTCCGTCCGCGTGCACATCTGGAATCCGTATCGATTCCAAAAGGCCCTCGCATGGCGAGAGCAGCGCATGCGCGCTGCTAACGCCAGGCGAGACCTAAAAAGGGAAAGCCAGAACTGGATCCTAACTCATATCGCCCCATCAGTCTTCTCGAAACAGATTTTAAACTATTTACCAAAATTATGGCCAAAAGGGTCGCAGCCGTAGTGCAAACTATTGTTCATCAGGATCAGAATGGCTTCCTCCCAGGGAGACTGATAGCTTCAAATACGAATTTTTTATTGCAAGGTATAGAGTATTTTTCAACAGAGAAAAGCAAAGCTACCTCTTTTATGTTAAATGCTGAGAAAGCATTTGATTTGGTGGAGTGGGAACTACTTTTTGCAATACTTACTAAATTTGCTTTCCCAGGTAGTTTTGTCTTAATGCTACGAACATTATACTCGGGGCTGAGGCATCCATAATGATTAATAATATTTCAGCAGGAGACATTAGCATAAGCCGTGGCATATGTCAGGGTTGTCCGATGTCGCCCATATTGTTCGCATTATTTAGCGAACCATTGGCATGTGCTATTCGTTCAGATCCATTGTTCGAACCACCCATGAGGGAGGCGCCTAAACATAAGTTATATGCGGACGATATGGTTTTATATTTAAAAGCTAATAAGGATTATGTACTACGTGTCTTCGATAAGATTTTCGAGTTTACTGCCATGGGGGATATAAAATAAACCAAGCAAAATCTGAAGCTCTAATTTTTAATAGCTCCCCAAAAATATTACCATTTGCTATGCAATCGTAATTTTCAGCTGCACGCCTGATTAGTTATCTTGGGATTAAGGTAACAGCAAATTATAATGACCTATATGCGTTAAATTATATCCCTTTATTAATTAACGTTTGTTCACTGTTAAATCATTGAACAAGCTTCCGTTCACAATTATTGGCCGTGTATCACTTATAAAAATGAATTTATGAGGGGCGTGGCCAAGATGGCTATCTGATCGGTCGCAGGGCTCGAAGGCTCCCCGCTCCTGGCCCCCTAACCAGCCAAAACCCCGCTTTAGATCCCCTTTTGAGCCCCGCAGCCGGCGGAACGGAGAGTGGGGGTGAAGCGGCGATCCGGGGGGTGACAGTGGTGGCAGCGCGCTCCTGGACGACACCCTACGCGGTCCTCCCGAGGCAGACGACGGTGGTGAAAATGGCGCCCAAGCCGGGAGCCAAGTAGAGCGGCAACTCGGGCGAGAGCGACAAAGCCATCTCGCCGCAGGGGCAGCAGCGGAATAGGATATTGCCCCGTTCAGCACCGGGTGAGTGCCCGCAGCGTGTGCACCAGAGCGGAGGCGGCAAGGAGCGGCGCCGCAGGAGGCCGGCGGTTCCCCACTGGGCGGAAGAGTGCAATCGAGGGCGCGGATCGCGGGCCTACCCGAGCGCGATTCCGGCGCCCTCGCAAAGAAGTGGTGCATACCGGCCCTGCCCAAGCGGCAGAGGCGGAGAGGCAGCCGGGTCGAGAGGCGCCCGCCACCACCGCAGAGGAGGCCTCTGGTGAGCCTTGGCCGGTCGAGCAACGGACGTTGGAGGTTGGCGCCAACACGGGACGCGAGAGGGGCGCCCAGCGGTGACGGCGCGACAGGCCTACGAGCTCCCCTGCTGAACATCGCAACACCCCAGGAGTGAGTAGTACAGGCACAACACGGGTGCACTCACTGGTAGGGGGGCTCTAATGTCAGTGGAGTGGCGACGGACGACCCCCCCGAAAGCAGCGCTAGGGCGACTATAGCGCCGGCGGAGGAGCCACACCACCGAGAAGGCTGAGCAAGGCGAAGGGGTCCCACTACGCTGCAGGATCGACAGAGCAGAGTAGGGGCAGCAGGCCTGGTGAAACAACTCGCCCACAACAGGGAGCACCTGGGGCCTAGAGCGCAGGGCCCGCGGCAACGAGGACGAAGAGAGGGCCTGCCACGCTGGATGGTGATGGAGCCTGGAGGCCACGGCCGCAGACATTGAACTATACAGTGGCGTGGGAGGGCCCAGCGCAGCATAGCGGAGGGAGACACGGAGGGCGAAGGGGCGGTTACGCAGCAAGGTCCTAGCCTGGCTGCAGTGTAGAGCCCGTCACAGACGACTAGAGGAGGAGTACAGGGGGAGGCCCGTGGCTGTATATCTACCTGAGGCCCGAGGAGCGAAGGGACACGGTGAAGAGAGGCTGCGCAAACCGGTGGGCACCGGAGAGCACTTGCGCTTGGAACGAAAGATCGGCGACGGAGGGGCAGCGGGGTCCAGAAGAGGCTAATCCTTGCAGGCTAAGCGAAGACCCCATCTGACTCGAACTTCCAAGCAGCAGTGCTCACCCAGTGCCACACGAGTGTCCAAGTTGGTGTCCTAGGATGTCCACTGCGAGGAAGAAAGGGGAGCGATCCCTAAAGGAGATGCTTGCCAAAGGCTCCCTCTCAGGGAAGAAAGGGGGTAGAACGTCGCCGGCCTCTAAACCACAGGCGAAACCAGAAAAAGGAGAGGTGCCAATCACATGCGCATTCCTTGAATCGCTCTTCAATACCCTCCGGGAGGACTTTCAAACGCTCAAACATGAAGTGGCGGGAGAGGTGAAAGAGATCCGCCGCGATGTTGATGAGATTGGGGAGCGAGTAGCTGCTATTGAAGACCGTGAACAAACCAGAGGCGAGGAGATAGAGCAATTACAACAGGAGGTGATTCGCCTAAAAGACATCAGCTGGACTTGCAGACCCACGCGGAGGACCTCGAAAACAGGTCGAGGCGGAATAACATTCGCGTCAGGGGGGTTCCACCGCAAGAAGAGGGGGC
Organism: Calotriton arnoldi; assembly: GCA_963921515.1. NCBI lineage: Eukaryota > Metazoa > Chordata > Amphibia > Caudata > Salamandridae > Calotriton > Calotriton arnoldi. Next base: position 785,654 of record CAWUFW010003238.1, read on the forward strand.
CGATGTCGCCAGATACCTACAGGGAATGTTTAGAGAAATTCTGGGAGAGGCCCCTGACTTTGAAATTCGTGTAGACCGAGCGCACTGAGTGGGCCTGGCGAGACGAGCGCCAGCCCCTCCACCGGACATACTTGCCTTCTTACCGGATTTCCCCCTCAAAGAACGCATACTACGCGAGGCTAGGCTTAAGCAACCCCTCAAATATCAGGGTCACTCCATCGCCCTATATCAGGATCTGGCCGCCATCACTCTACAGAAGAGGAAAGCCTTCAGGGAGGTGACAACCTATTTGAGGGGAAAGGGGGTGGCCTACTCCTGGGGACACCCTTTCCGCTTGATCTTTAAGTGGAATGGCAAATTACATCAACTTCTATCTCTCCAAGAAACTTGTGCGCTCCTTGGACTAGAGCATCAGAGCCCAGACGCGTCACCCAGCCGCTCACGGAAGTCCTCTGAGGGAGGATGGCAGAGAATACACCGCAGACGATCGCCTACACTAGCTTCGCGGCCTGATCCTGAAACCATGTCGCAAGAAAGACTGGCAGCCCTGGAAGCGGTGTCGAAAAATACCACATCGCCGGACCGACTATGATCTTCATAATGGGTAGAACGGCACCGAACTTTATCTGGCTGGGAGGGGGAGGGGCTGGGGGGCCCGGGTCACTTGGGCCACACGTATACCCCGACTTTTTCGATCCCACATGCCCGCGTCGTTGGATGATGGGCAATGGACTATGGTAAAACTTGGGGATTGTTCAGTTGGGGTTAGGGGGGCACGGGAGGGATCCGGGAGGTTGGGGCGTTGGGGAGGACTCAAGGGCGGGGGAGGGGGGTTGGGAGAGACTGACACGGACTGGGTGCGTATCTCAGGAGCAAAGGGAGCACTGCTTCAGGCTGGTTGACAGGGTGTTGTTGGGGTTGGGGAGGAGGGGGAAGAGGGGGGGAAGGGGAACCGGTGTGCTGCGTGGGGAGGGAACTAGACGAAGGCCAGGGTCACTAACGAACAGAGCCATGGTCCGTGGGTACGGCTACTTGGCTGCAGAGGACAGGGGCCTACTGCGATCACAGACAATACTAGTGACCATCTCATGTCGCGATCCACTCTTCAATTGATCACCCTTAACGTGAAGGGGCTAAATAACCCCATTAAGAGGCGAGCTATCTTGTCCTACTTAGAGAACTCGGGGGCAGAGGTGTGCCTCTTACAGGAGACCTATCTCCTTCCCAAAGATTGGCACAGAATGAGGTCCCGCGCCTTTCCACAACAATTTTATTCCTCTACAACTGACAAGAGGGCGGGGGTAGCTATATTGTTTGCCAGAATGTTTCAGGGTACAGTGGGTGATAAAGTGGCAGAGGTCAAGGGCCGTCTACTGGCTTACAGGCTATGGGTGGGGGGGGCTCCTCTGGTGGTGGGGTCCCTTTATGCCCCCAACTCAGGACAAGAAAACTTCCTTAAGGGTGCCCTGTCCGATGTTCTTAGTTCCCAAGACAGGAGGATAGTAGTGGGAGGTGACCTCAATCTAGTCATGGATGCTGAGAAAGATAGATCAGGCCAACGTTATGGCCAAACGGGAGCCCTATCCAGAAATGGGAGAGAATGGCTGGAAAGCAGGGGTCTGGTGGACGTTTGGCGGGAGGCTCATCCTCACAGCACGCAATTCTCATTCTATTCCAATGCGCACCATACATTTGCCAGGCTTGACCACTTTATAGGATGTACCGAATTAAACGCATTAGTACACACAGTAGACATTGCCCCGGTTGCGCTCTCGGACCACGACGCAGTGACATTGATGCTCAACATGCTCACGACTCATAGACCAATAGGGAGGTGGCGACTTCGGGAGACTTTGCTCAAACGGACGGGCGTCACCCAGCAGCTTCACACATGCATTATTGACTTCCTGGCGACGAACGACATTCCGGACACGCCTCTAGCGGCAATATGGGAGGCGCTCAAGGCGGTAGTAAGGGGCGAACTGATAGCTATCTCCGCCGCGGAAACTCGAGAACAGAGAGACAAGAGAGAGCTGCTTACGGCACGAGTGGTGGAATTAGAAAGGGTGCACAGTCGAACCTGCACTCCTAGGGTATGGTGCCAATTGAAAGCAGCCAGAGCGCAACTAGCAAGCCTGGACTTAGACAGGGCTGAATACGCGGCTCTTCGGCTCAAACACTCATATTATATAGGGGGAGATAAAACGGGGCGTCTCCTGACGAGTAAACTTAGAGCCCGCACCCAGCGCTCCAAAATGTTGGCACTTCAAACTGCCGAGGGGGAGAAGGTGGAACAAGACGAACAGATAGCCAAAACCTTCCGGGAATTTTATGCGTTTCTTTATGGTAAAGACCTGCAAGTGGGGGCGGATGGTGGGGCCTGCCTCCAACACGCCGCTACGACGGCGCTGAATGCAGCAGGGGCGGAAGCTTTAGATACACCTATTAAGATTGAAGAAGTGATAGGGGCAATTTCTCGTCTCAAACCTCTGAAATCACCGGGGCCGGATGGCTTTTCGGCAGGGTTCTATAAAACGTTCTGTCCACTCCTTGCCCCGATTTTAACCCGCCTCTTTAACTCCTTCCAGGGCCCTGGATCTATTCCCCCAGAGATGCTAGCCGCTGACATTGTTGTCCTTCCCAAACCGGGGAAGGACGCAACTCAATGTGGCTCCTACCGTCCGATCTCCCTACTCAACCTGGACTTGAAGCTGTTTACAAGGGTCCTAGCAGCCAGACTGGGCCCACGTGTGCCGGGTATCATCGAACCGGACCAATCCGGCTTTATACATAGTCGACAGAGCAGTGATGATACTAAACGCATCCTGCACCTAATCGACGAAGGCCACCGCACCAAGATGGATGCCCTGCTGCTGTCGGTCGACGCCGAAAAGGCGTTCGACAGAGTCGACTGGGGTTTCCTGGACAAGACTCTGGCACACTTTGGCATTGGAGATTGGTTCAGGGCCTGGGTAGCGAGCTGTTACGACAAGCCCTGAGCTACGATAAGAGTCAATGGGACAAGCTCACGGCCCTTCGACATCCAACGGGGCACGCAACAGGGATGTCCGCTGTCGCCTCTCCTTTTCGCGCTCTACGTGGAGCCTCTAGCACAGAGGATCCGAGACAACCCTGATATCCTTGGCATCCCATTCGGAGGGGAGAGGCACACAATCAGTCTATACGCGGATGATATCTTAGCGACTCTGGAGGCACCTGAGCGCTCCGTGCCAGCCTTCCTTAGGGAGCTGGATTCCTTTGGCAGGGTCTCTGGGTTTAAAATAAATATGGGGAAATCCATGATCTTGCATCTGGGACTAAATGAAAACCTGCATTGGGGAGAGCAGAGGGCGTACGGAAAACTCCAATCCCAAGCCACAATCCTGTACCTGGGGATAGTCTTGGCCCCCTCTATCGAGCAGACAGTTGCGAATAATTACACCAAACTTCTCTCACAAACCCAGAAAGATCTCCGTCAATGGCAGAAGCACTCTTTGTTGCTCCTTGGCCGTATCGCTGCCGTCAAAATGTCCATACTACCGAATGTGCTATACCTTTTCCAGACTTTACCGGCCTGGCCCCCACCGGGGACCCTCCACAAGTTGCAAGAGGCGGTGAAACACTTCATCTGGGCCGGGGCGCGTCCCCGGATGCGCAGGGATATTTCTCACAGGCCTCCAGATGAAGGGGGCTGGGTATCCCAAACTTCTTGGAATATTTTAGGGTGACACAACTTAGGTACTTGGTAGAATGGAGCAGACCTGAGTCTGAAAAGAGATGGCTGTTTCAAGACCGGGCGCTGGCAAAGTTATCCCTATGGAAGGTACCCTTTTTCAAGCGATCTGATAGACCTCCGAATCTTGAGGGCTCTCCCCTTACACGCACAGTAATGAGGGTCTGGGACGCTGTAGCGGTTAAGCGCGGATTCACTTCCTTCCCCTCGCCGTTAACACCCCTATTTGATAATCCAGAGTTTCCACCAGGGTTAGAAGAGCGTGCGTTCTCGCAGTGGCGGGTCTCGGACTGCAAGTCGGCGGGACATCTCTTTGATTTAGAGGGGTTCCTCACATTCTCAGATGTGACACGAGCCTACGACATCAAAGAGCCGAACCGATTCCAATACTTCCAACTCCGTCATTGGCTCCTCCACCCCGACGTGCGTCCGTTGGTCGGCAGAAAACTGACGACTTATGAGAAATGGCTTCTAACCAAATACTCGGACAAAAAGATGATCTCTGAACTCTACCATATGCTTCGTCCACCAGCGTCCTCCGTGCTCTCAGCCGGGCAAAAGCGATGGGTGCGGGAACTAGGGAGAGATCTGTCGGAGAAGGACTGGCGCGACATCTTCTTCAGGGCGAACCACACGCACGGCCCGAAATACAGCCAGTAGAGAATCAGCGGTCAAGGTGGCAGCCTACTGGTACTTGACGCCTGCCAGACTGCATAAAGGAAATCCGGACCGTAGCCCGACTTGTTGGCGGGGTTGTGACGAGGAGGGTACACTGACTCACTTGCTCTGGGACTGTAAGAAATTGACGGGATACTGGACTGCTGTCCTAGATGACATCGACAAACAATTTGAGACGGAAGTACCTTGCTTCCCTGCCTATACGCTGCTAGGGCTCCCCAACTCTCTCACATTTCCACTGAAATCACTCAAGGGGAAACAGATGGGCCTAGCGATGGGAGCAGCTGTCCAACACATTCTTTCCCTATGGGGCACACAGACCCGACCGACGCATACAGGATGGCTACACAAATTATGGTACATCATTGGTATGGAGAGAATCCAAGCCACTCTAACGCACTCAGCAGACTCATTTGGTACTACCTGGCGTCCTTTATTGTCCCTGTTAGCAATGGAATTCAATGAAGTAACTTGTCCAAAATACCTCCGCCTTCTTTGGCTCACCGAAGCTCAGCCGGCAGTAGCGGCCAACTAATAGGTTGTATGAAATGGACCTTCTACGCAGTGACCTAACAAGGTATAGATACAGCACACCGGTTCAGGGGTCGGGGGGATGGGGAAGGGGGAAGGGGTTGTTGGGGGGTTTTATTCTTCTAGGCTTTATATGCTGTTTGTCTGGGTCTGACCCAAACCCTACTTTGCCAGTTCTGGCCTCTGATAGCACCACAGGATTACAAGGGGGCCCTCATGGGTATAATGTGGCCGGGCTGGAGGGGGGGAGGGGGGAGACCGAGTGGACGAAGTGCGGGAATGCCCGCTGTATGTAATGTGCCTTTTCATTTGCCTGAAAATCAATAAAACAGAGTTAACCATAAAAATGAATTTATTACCGTTACTTTTGTTCATTTTCTCAAACGTCCAGATTAAGTTAACAAAGGCCTTTTTTGGTGCCCTAGAAGACGAATTTCAGTCTTTTATTTGGCAGTCAAAACGACCTGAGGCCAAGTTGTTAATACATTCTCTGCCTCAGGAGGAGGGTGGTTTAGCTCTCCCCTCTTTAAGAACATACTATCAGGCTATGCTTATAGGTTGGCTGACTTTATCTTAAAAAAATACAGCCATAACGGATAATTATTATCTACATATTATGTTAAAAATAGCAAAAATCAACCTGGCCTCTTTTTTTCTAATCTCAAGGCTTCTGAAACTTACACGCTATAAGACGCCTCAAATAGTCGTAGATTGTACCAACTATATTTAGCGAGAATATCAGATCCCATACTATCATCCTCTGATGAAACTGGAGGACTGTGCTGGCTTAGGCTTGGGGCGCTTCATACTATCACGTTGGGTGAAGATTGGATTTCGAACATTAGGCAACTTTTTTGTTAATAATGACTTTATCACCTGGCAAAAACTCACCGCGAACATAAATCAATAAGTTCTACCCTTTTTTTTTTAGCTATGTTCAAATCAAACATATTTGTTCATCGAATTTGGTCGTACCGAATTCTATGACACAGAAAATAGGGCAAGCTTTTTTTATTGCACGGCTTAGAGGAATTGGTAATTGGTACAGACTGCTACATCAACGCTCAGGATTCGAAGTAATAACAAAGCACATTAAAAACGTAGGAAATATTGCAGGTTGTAGCATTACAAGACCAGATTGGGTTTATTATAACTGTCTCAGTAAAAAAGCTATTCGAGCCGCCAATTTTAAACATATGAGCTTTTACTGCAAATGGATGCTTTATTACACCCCTGTAAAAATTAATAAAATGTATCATACTGCCGAGTCCATTTGTTTCATGTGTAGATCTCAGCCTGGCGATTGGCTCCATATGATATTTATCTGCCCTAATTTAAATGTGTTTTGGACAGCGATTTTTACTGAATTAAGTAATTGGGTAGGCAGAGCAATATTACCAAACCTGATGGGAGTTCTTTTTGGCTTTCCGCTGGCTGCCTACAATTTGACCACTGAATTGAAGCAGCTTTGTTTTACAGCAGCCTTGATGGCCAAATCATTAGTATTAGCGAATTGGAAGTCTTCCAAAATACCCACTTTTAATCAGTGGCGTAATAAGATGGATAAAGTGTATCGGCACGAGCTTCTCTATGCAAAGAGAATCGGGGCTATAGACGTTTTAACATAATCTGGCTAAGTCGGCAGACGGCATTGGGCCTGCAGTAAATAGTTAGCAATTAAGCCTTACTGTAGATAGTATTTTAGCACTCGAAAAGGTTAACTTGTATTATCAGAATGATGTGGTCTAGTGGGACTATTTATGAATACTATTTTAGGATTGCTTGTCATCGCCAATGTTGTAGTATGAAGTTTAGTAGTGTTTTATTAACTATTTAGATGGATTATTAATATGAATTATTGTGAGAAGGTGATTAATTTATGATGTCTAGGCTTGAATTGCTTGAGCTGAAAATATGAATTGTGTAATGTAATATATGTGGTGAAGATGAATCTACTGATGCTGTTAAATTTTTCTGCAAAAAAAAAAAAAAAAGAAAACAGAAGTCCTCATCCTCAGCTCCTCCCCCTCCGCATGGGACAACACCTGGTGGCACCCCACCCTTGAAAATCCACCCACCCCAATGGACCACGCTCACAACCTCGGCATCATACTCGACTCTTCACTCACCATGAACCGTCAGATCAATGCCGGGTCGCCACTTGCTTCAACACCCTCCGCATACTGCACAAGACCTTCAAATGATCCCCCCGACACCAGGAAGACCGTCACCCATGCACTCATCACCAGTAGACTGGACTACGGAAAAGCCCTCCATGCCAGAATCAACAAAAAGCTCCTCCGCAAACTCCAGACCGTTAAGAACACCCCAGCCAGACGTATCCTCGACATCCTGAGACATGACCACATCATCCAATACCTCCGAGACCTCCACTGGCTCCCTGTCGAAAAAAGGATAACCTTCAAACTGCTCACACACGCCTACAAAGCCCTCCATAACACCGGACCCCAATACCTCAACAAACAAATCTTCTTCCATGCTCCCAAGAGAAACCTCCGCTCTGCCGGCCTAGCCCTAGCTACGGTCCCCTGCATCCACAGGGCCAGAACGGGGGGGCAGATCCTTCTCCTACCTTGCGGCCAAGACCTGGAACGAACTCCCTCTCCGCAACAGACAAAGCCCGACACTGCACCAATTCAGAAAAGACATCAAGACCTGGCTCTTCGAATGACCTAGAGAGCTGCTCGTACCCCTCCCCCCAGTGCCTTGAGACCCTCACGGGTGAGTAGCCTGCTTCAAAACCATGATTGATTGATTGACTGTATGTATCCTTGAGCTTATGGGTGCATGAGCGGTTGTATGGATGTATAAGTGGTTGTGTAAGTGGCTGTGTGGGTGAGTGAGATGCTGTGTGAGTTTCTGTATTGGTGAGTGAGTGGGTGTGTCAGTGGATGTATGGGTGGGTGAGTGACAGTGTAAGTGGCTTTATCAGTGGGTGTGTAGTGACTGTATGGGTGAGTGAGTGGGTGTCTGAATGGCTGTATGAGTAAGTGACTGGGTGTGTAAGTGGCTGTATGGGTGAGTGAGTGGCTGTTTGAGTAGGTGTTTCATTAAGTGACTTTGTGTGTGAGTGACTGTATTGGACAGTGAGTGTCTATGTGAATGGCTGTATGGGTGAGTACAGGAATGTGTGAATGAGCATGTAAGTGGCTGTGTGAGTGAGTATATGAGGGCTTTCATGGTTAGTGAGTGGCTGTGTTGAGAGGTTGATTGGGTGAGTGAGTAGGTGTGCGACTTTGTAGGTAAATTAGTGGGTGTGTGAGTGGCTGTATGGGTGAGTGTGTGGTTATGTGGCTGACTATGGGTGAGTAACTGGTTGTATGAGTGCCTGTGTGGGTGAGTGAATGGTTGTGTGAATAGGTGTATGAGTGAGTGAGTGAGTGGGTGTGTGTGTGGCTCTATGGAGGAGTGAGTGGGTATGTGAGTACTGGTATAGGTCTGTGAATGAGTATGTCAGTGGTTGTACAGGTGTGTGAGTGGGCGTACAAGAGGTTGTATGGGGGTGTGAGTAGGTGTGTGAGTGGTTGTGTGGATGATGTCATCAGTGATGTCGTTTGAGATGTCATCAGTGATGTCACTGGCCATATCATGAGTGATGTAATATGTGAGGTCATAAGCAGTGCATTGCGGGGGCATAAGTTATAGTTAGCTCAGGTAACTATAACTGTCGAATTTCACTGGTTTTGTACGAGTGAAATCTGACCCTAACTAGCGTCAAATTTGTGATGAGTCACGAATGCACGTGCCAACAGGTATGTAGTGATTGGCTGGTCGCAACCTGAGCAGAGAGTTGCAACTGCCTTTTTCCCTCATCTTTTTTTTTGTGCATGATATTTGCGAATTCATCCTGAGCATCAGCACAGCCCCCGTGTAACTTCGCAATGAATTCACAAATATTGCAAAAAAAATACATTCAGTGTCTTTTTCAGATGCATTGATGCATTCATTGATAAACATACTCAGAGACTCATGCATCCACTCACATACCCACTGAGACACTCACAGTCCCACTCAGAGACCCACACACTCACTCACAGATGCACTCACAGAATCACACACCCACTCACAGTCCCACTGTGAGACCCACCCACTCACAGACCAACTCAGACACATGCACCTACTCATAGTCCCACTCAGAGACCCATGCAGCTACTCACAGACCCACTCAGAGAGTCAAACACACTCACAGGTCCACTCAGAGACTCATGCACCCACTGACAGACCCCCTTCGGAAAGTCATGCACTCACTCAGATACTAATACACCTACTCACAGACCCACTTAGAGAATCACACACACAATTACAGACCCACTCAGACACTCATAGACCCACTAGCATTCCTGCTCAGAGAGCTACGCACTTACTCACAGACCTGCTTGCACACACTCATGCACCCACTCAGAGACTCACTCAGAGGCTCAAGCACCCATTCAGAGACCCACTCAGACACTCATGCACCCACTCACAGACCCATTCATAGACTGATACACACACTCATAGTCCCACTCAACATTCCATTCACCCACTCACAGACCCACTGAGAGACTCATGACCCTCTCATAGAACCAGAGACTCATGCACCCACTCACACACCCACTCAGAGACTCTTGCCCACTCACAGACCCACTCAGAGACTCATGTGCCCACTGATAGACTCACTCAGAAACTATTGCACCCACTCACAGACCCACTTTCAAAGGTTACAGGTTACAGCTAGGAAACACAATTAAAAAAAAACCTTTGAAAATCACTAGAAAAACCAAAGGTTACAGGAATGTTATACTTAGGAAATAGAACATTAAAAAAACCTTAGAAATTCCCTGAAAAAACAAAGGTTAGATGGACGGCATAGTTAGGAAATAAAATTAAAACAAACCTTAGAAATTCACAAAAAAAATCAAAGGTTACAGGAACGTTATAGTTAGGCTCACATTTCACTCATACAAAACCAGAGAAATTTAGCAGTTATAGTTACCTGAGCTAAATATAACTTACGCCCCCACAATGCTCTGCTTATGACCTCACATATTATATCACGAGACAGCTTACATATGTGTTCGTTCATAATGCACTCCAGTGTGGTGTCCACTGATGATGGTGTAAATTTCACAAACCAACAAAGCGTTGGCAAATCTTCTGCCAGACTGTTTGTGGATACAGACTTTCTCATGGAGAAGCCTCCATCACCCTAGTGGACTGGTACACATTTTGCTGACTTTCCCCGCTGCCTTACCAGAGTCGTAAAAATTGTTGCAATTACAAACAGAAGATGATGCACCATGCATGGTCTGAAGTGGGCCTTAAATCATCACTGATAGCACGAAGTTCACTCTTTAGATCAACTCGAGAAAATCGATGACAAATTATGAGTTCCTCTGAAGGAGTTATCAAGAGAAATGGCAAGCACCTGAGGAAAATGTCATTTATCTTGTATCTTCTCATAAAATGGTGTGCTGTAAATCTCTTTAAATTAATGATAAGAAGGGAAGCTCTCAAGCCATAGCAAAACAGAGGAACTGTCTAACAATCAAACTAGAACATTTTGTGGATTTAAAATTGAACATCCTTTTTGGGGGAATAACATGCTGGTATCAGGTTTACTATACCGATTTCTGAATGTTCTTTTCTGGTATTCCACCTGAAGACTTTGGCTGCTTGAAGCAGGCAATATCTCCAGCTGGAATACAACTCACAGTGTTCCCACAAAACTTCTGATTCTGCTGGCCTTATAACTGCGGTGGCCAAAAGAATCAGAATTACCACAACACTCGTAAGGGGGGCCTAAGTGGCGATGCGAACTTTGGTAAGTCATAGGTTTTGTCCGTTCAGTTATCGCGAAGTACTGAACGCTTGAGAACTAATCGTTGCACTTAAGTGACTGTGATATTTACTTCCCATATTTGCTTTTAGATCTATGAAGTGGAAGCTGCAGGGCGTCCCTTGCACTCTGTCAGCCTAATGGCCTTTAGTAACGCAAAAAACTCTGTAGGCGTAATGATTAGCTCAATCGATCATATAATATAGTCCTATTATTGATTCTGTTTTCCACTTTAAAATTGATTAACTCTGAGAGGATAGGAGACAAAGGGCAAGAGGGGAGGGAGGTTTTTTGATGAGGCGTCAGTGGCTTTGAGTGTTGAGTGGAACGCATACACAATTTCATCTCATGCTAGGTGGAAAGAGGTTTGCTGAACCTTAAGAAGTATCATAAAGCATAGATGAGTTTAAACTTCTTTGAAGGCGGAGAGAACCAGAACATGGAAACTCATAGTAAAAGAAGGCCAAAGCACACAGATCTGAACTTGGAAGAGGCACTGAGGACCTTTCTGCAATGAAGATGACATCACTGAGTAAGATCTAGTAGACGACAAGAAAGATCTTATTTTGTTACACAAAATGACAATCGACTATTTCATCATTTTCTCCTGTGCAATAGGAGTAATCCTCTCCATTGGTTTGTGTGCCAATGTGTTGGTCTTCTCTCTCTTTGCCAAGAACAATTCTTTTCAGAACAAGCTGGACATGCTCCTCATGAGCATGTCACTAGCGGACCTTCTCACCCTTCTGATGATGCCGTTCATTCTCGCTTCTGCAGCCCAGTACACATGGCTATTAGGAGATATGTTCTGCAAGATCTTCCAGTTCCTCCTTGCCTTTTCCCTTGCGGCCAGCATTTATTCCCTGTGTGCTGTATCCATTGCCAGGGCTCTCATCGTTTTAAGGCCCTTCCACGTTCCTGACAGGTCGACAATTGTTCTAATGCTGATTGTAGTCTGGATGGTCAGCTTCTTCAGCAGCCTTCCTTTAAGAATCCATGCTACAATTGAGACCAAGTTTGTAACAAATAGGACCTACTGTCTACCTACCTTGTTTCAGGAGAACAACAGGATTGTACTGACTCAATTCATCCTCTATTATTTGGTCCCTATGCTGATAATTATCTTCAATTACGTTTGCCTGGTACTTGCCCTGCACAAAAGCCCTATGATGTCCCTGGTGAGCTCGAGGAACACAAGGAGAGCGTCAGTGATGATTTTCTGTGCCGCCGCCACCTTCTCAGCTTGTTGGCTGCCCTTGTACATCCTGGAGCTGTGCGTCTACCTGAGGTTCTACCACCACAGCTGCGCCTGGGATACCTTCTACTTTGTTTGCAACATTCTCCAGTACCTGCATCCATGCGTCAACCCCGTGCTGTATGTGTTTGTATCCAAGCGCTACCGGAATGGTCCAATTCAGAGTATCCTGTGCTGCAGAAAAACTAAAGTACATCCGCAGGTTAACAGCATATCTGACTGTCCCAAAAACTATTCCTGTAGGGTATCACAAACTTTAAAGGTTAAGGGAGAAGAGGAGATTATGAAGGTTAACAAATAAATGCAAGGGAGGGAGTAAGCAGGATAGCATTTCACTGACAGGGGGGGTTGTATGTGTAGATAGATGGATGGATAGATAGATAGATAGATAGATAGATAGATAGATAGATAGATAGATAGATAGATAGATAGATAGATAGATAGATAGATAGATAGATAGATAGATGTTAAAACAACTAAGTGTTGAACCACTTATAAATCAAATTGATCATTAAAATTGTACTATTCAAAATAAATGAATGTAACTGCCTGCTAGCTGGATGAGTTGGTTTTTAAACCATGCTTTAAAGAGTTGGATGCTGTCAGTAATAATGATATGGCCAAGTCATGTTATCATGTCGGATCACTCACTTCACGAATGTGCTGCAAGGGAAGGTGGTCATAACTAAGCAGCACTAAACTGAAGATTTCTTCAAGGACAGGAGAGATACATGATTGATAGCAGCACTGGACAGTCCCACTTTCTCTTCAGCCAGGAAGCAGCAAGCCTTTCCTTCAAGCAATTAGATATGGAAACTCTGTTTTATGCCAATTAAATATCTGTTCTTTCCGTGACTACGCCATTAGGGGGTCAGATAGCAGCAACTGCGACCCCTGCCTTCCCCTTTGGTATCCATGGTTCTGCCTTAGCTTCCTGGTACCAGGAGTCATGAAGACAGGTGCAATGGCAGAAAGTAAACAGAGTAAACTGTGTAAACTGGTCTCCTCAGCAGCATTAGGAAACTATTTCAGGTCTATGCTGGGATTAACAGGTCACCCCTGCCATATCATCTTAGGTCAACGTGTATGATGTCACTTCCTCTACCACTGGTATTTTGGTGAATCGACATGCATGCTTGGACAATGACTGTGGACCATATCTGATAAGATTTACCGCTGGTCTCTTGACATTATGCTTAGGACATCCCATGGAGGCTAGCAGGTTACATCTATTGGACAATCGTTTTGTCCACAAATTAAATTAACTGGTAATGGCCTCATGTGGGAGGGTCAGTGACCCTTATACGTGGTAGTGAATGAGTCATGCGTAGGAGGTGGCTGGCGGTGGTAGGTGCTTAAGGGGGTGGGTGGGTGCTTAAGGGTGTGTGTAGGGGGTGAAATTGAATGGTAAACACCTCATTCGTGTTACTGGGCTTCGGTTGCTGTGTGTTCATCACTCATTTTCAAACAGTACTTGGGTCTATGGAACAAGCAAGATCCATGCAGACCTGTGTGCACTATAAAGTGCTACTGTGTTGCTTCCATGATGAGGTGTTATGCAGCTCTGCCTTTTATTGGGTGTTAAAAATCTGCTTTACTTTTCCTATCCTGGCTTGTCCCTTCACATATTGAATTCATATTTTTTAAACAGCTTCCCAATTCAGAATTATTGCACACGTCCATTTTTTGGGTTCCCACACAACACATTTTTGGGATGTAAGACTCTTTTTTTGTTATTTGCATTACTGGTGGTGATTGCTCACACCATAAAAGGATAGATTAAAAAAAACAGGTATTATTATGATTTTAACTGCATCAATACTGCAATAATACTTGTTTTTGCCTAATAAGATTGCTTTTCAAAAGACATTAAATCATTGTCGATAATTTGTTATACATATTTAGTGTGTTTTTTTATTTTAAAACCTTAAAAACTTGCCACTTGCTTGGCTGCGTCCTCAAGCAATGCATTTGGTTAACTTGCAAAATTAGGACATTAAAGATTGGTGTACTGCAGCGGCCAGGCACATATGATCCGATGATGTTCTGAGCATGGGGACAACATATCCAAATGTAGAGAACTGACTTCTAATTGAAACAGACTAAGCAAATTCATACAAATTGATCAGCGTGGTATGGGCAGAAAAAGCCTGAGAATCAGTGGTCGAAGTGAACGAGACTTTGGCCTTACCTTGAAAAATATATCTAGAGTACATTAAAGTGGGTGGGACCGAGTGGTTGAGCAATATTGTTCTGGATGAGCAGCAGCCCCTCTCTCTACCTTTAAAATACTCATCTACTGATGATCATTGTGCTTGTTTTCTGGATTTTAAGGGCTAGATATATGAAGCCATTTTCTGTTTGCAAAGGTCAGATTCGCAGAATTGGGCCATTTGCAATAGCAAAAAGGCTCTTTGGTATGTATGAAACCCAAGTTGTTATTCAGTAACACGTTGCTGAATCACAATTTGGGTTTGTGACTACATACCAAACAAGTATTTGAAAGTGGTGCGTTTAGGGCATCTCTTCCAAATACCGATTTTGATTTGAATTGGGATGTACTAATGTTTTACCGAATAATGAAAGGAAGTGATAAGACCTTCATAAATGGGAAGGGGTTCAAAAGGGACATCTTCTCCTTTGTGAAAGTTGGCAATGGGCAATGAACAACTGTCTACTTAAAAAAAAATATTAGTTAAACTTCTCTGTTTTTTTAAAATGCATTCCATTGTCCTTTAGGGAAACAGGCTACATTTAAAAAAAAGAAATTGCTTTATTTAAAAGCAATCACATACATGGTGGTCTGCTGGCCCCAGCAGGCCACCGTCCATGTGATGGTAGGAAACCAGAGTGTGTTGCAAATTGCAACCTGCCTCAGTCATATTCATGAGATAGGTAAAATTGCGACACACTACGATTCTTCTTTTTTGCATACTGACCTATGAATGAATTCTGTAAAAGTCGGTGCACAATTTACATGCAACCACTTTTACTGACTCCATTCTTAGTATATCTAGCCATTAGTGCTCTACAAACTTCGAGTTTTATATGGAAAATAGCTCAGAGACTTGACTGTGTGCTACAGAGATTTAGGTATAAAGGGCAAGTCACACGTCCAAATCCCAGCGGGACAGACACTATCCGATCTCAGCCGTAACATACGCATAGCCTTCATCAACCTCTCGTTGCCAGAGGTGGTGTTACTTAAGGAACACATAGAGAAAAGGTAAGATTCAACTCTTTACTGCAGCCCAGAAGCACCTAACTCCTTCCAGCTCTCAGGTTCCCTTGAACTCTTAAAGCATTTTAAACCACAACAATCTAAAGAATATAATGAAATCCTACAAAAAGAACATCCCATGTATCCCTAAGAGTGAGAATGGGCGCCAACTCCAAACAAGCTCAGCCACTCGGTTTTCTTCAACCCTCCCTTAGTGCATCGTTACACCAAAGTGAATGTTAATAGGTAATACCATTCACAAGCTCCCAGCACAAGCAGGGCCTTCTCGCCCTGGCACAGCCACATAGTTTCTGTCCCTCACTACCTCCTCCTGTGTCTTTAGGCAGAATAACCCCCCCCCTCCCCAACTTCACTGCCCCACCCCTGCACACGCTAGCTCTTCCCCAGTGCCTGGATTCTATTTCCACACAAAAGCACTTGAACAGCATTTCTCCACCAATAACCCCTTCAAAGCAAAGGTAATCTGCCACTAGACTCACAGTGGGAAAAGTAAAGAAGTCTTTGCCCATGGAAATGTTGCTCGAACATGAATTTACCTTGAAAAAACAAAAGACAAAAGGTGTTTGAAAAAACAGGAACAGTTGGTTTAATTAAACACTTCGGCGGGAGCACAGTTACAGAAGCGGATCTGAGGAATGTCTCAAAGTACAATCAATCTGAGTAAGGTTTTATACACATTTTGGGTATCATAAAAATACTTCCGGCGAACATTGGTAAAAGATGCAGGCCTTGTCCGTGGAGTCATAAATAAGGCCCCTGATAACAAATGCAGGTGGGCCTCGACCTTGCGTGAACACAATAGGTGCCAGTGAGTAATGTGTCAAGTTGTCCGGCATGAGGGGTGCGTGATCACTGTGTGTGCTGTTTCCTGATTGGAAACTTTGTGTGGCATCTGACTTTATGATTTTTGGGGAATGCGCGCACCCCTCCGGCCATGTGTGCTTTATTGGGGGCCAACCTCCCTGGACCATTGTGGTTTCACTGCACTTATTTGGGGGATGGACCTGAGTTTCCTGTTGGCTTGTTTGTCTGCCTGCTATGTGCCACCCCACCTGTGATGTGTCAATCAGTAACCTCAGGCCTATATCGCAGAGCCTGCCTGACCACGTATTTCTGAGTCGGAGTTGATGGAGAGTTTATGACAGGTGAGTTTGCTAATAGTGATGAGATTTCGCTCGTATCTGCGAGTGTATCATTATGAACAGTGTCTTCAATTTTATCAATATTAACAGAGAACAATTTTAAAACAAAATGAAAGAGAGAAGCAGGTCCTCTTTAAAAAAAAAGAGCAGCGTTGACTGCTCCCACTTCGGCTTACTAAAAGTGGTCTTTCTAAAAGAAAATGATGTTTGATTATAGATATGCTCGTATTTGCAAATATTGTCATTGTGTGAGAGGGGAGGCCTAGGAGGGCAGTGCCTGGTATGAGATTGAAGCTGTGAGATGCTCGCACCAGGGAGGGACATTGAAGGGAGCAGGACCTGGTGAAAGATCAAGAGCTTAATGCCCAGCCTCGCCATTCTCAACCCTCCCCATCAGTAAAGAAAAAGTTTCTGACTGCTATGTCTCAGGCTGGCAGCAAATTCTGTCAATGATTTCACAAGTATAGAATCACCACCGCACATGAGCTGGGAATCTCCTCTGTGTAGGGATTAACCACTTGCCTTCTTCGCACCATGGCCGTGTGAAGTGTGCTGACATTGTGTGAGACATTGTTACAACATTGTGAGGTGGTAGGTCTTTCATTAGACTTGGCATTATCACAGGTGGATTGATGAACATTATTTAAACCGGTAATATAAATCCATACTATTGCAAATTGCTAAATTATTCCTATAGCAAATTTCCAATTTTCTTGCAATTCAAAGGAATTCAAGAAAGTATCCAGGAAGATGCAACCGTTGAAGTTTCCCAGGAGTAGTTTTATGTGGTAACATGTATGCATTTGGAAGTGTAAGTAGTGGACTTTGCTGAATGGGAAAAGACACTGTTGACGTGCTTTTTCTTCACCTTTTATCTCAATGGAGAAAACATTTTATTCCCTGGAGAAATCCCTTTGCCTAAACCGAGGGACGCTGAAGTTATGCCATTTTTCAGCTTATGTTATTTGTCCCTAATACTCATGGATTTAACACATTTGCCTCATAAACCCACATCAGCTGCATACTTTTCAGATGCCAACAAAAAATATTGTTTCTACTTCAAATGAATCAAAAGGTACTAAAAAAGCTCTACACACAGTTCCCCACAGTGACAAAACGTTTTGTAAAGGCCAACTTACTTAAATAAGTTGCTAATTAATGTGTTCAGGTGTTAAACTCTTATTAATGAGATGAAACATTTTCTCATACAATATTAGTATGTGTTAGAACGGAAGAAATGTGAAATAATTCAGAACATGCAGCATTATTTGCCTTTTCTTGCCACGTAATTTATTCAGCCCTGGTAACTAATTAGTTTTTTCATTGCCACATAATTGCAGTGGCCCTTCCTGCACCCCAACAGTTATGTGGATGTCCCCTCCGTTTCCACAGCTATAAAATAATATTCCTGCCTTTACCAGTAGAAATTCTCTGACAGTTTTCAGGGTGGGGTAACTACCAGCAAAACGTTTGTAAATATTTACAAAAACTCACACAACACATCGTTTAAGATTTTTTCCACATAAAATTAGAACTTTCAAGTATGATTCACTAGATAAATGGGTTAATTTTACACCCATTGCTAACTACATTTTGGTGTACATTTAAGTTTAGAAATGCCGTCGTTTCTCAGATGCTGCGAGAGTTGCAGCTTTCCAGGCATAGTTACAAGTGTAGGGAGTTATACAAGCATTGTTAAATGTAAATATTTGCATTTATGCAAGGCTAAATATTTACCAAATGCTATTTTCAATATGTTTTCCCCCCAGGGAAAATGTTTTTCCTTCTTTTCCCTTTCACTACAAACCACACATTTGAGTGTGTACCCTCCCTGGACAGGGAATTGAATGGGCTCTTGAAAGAGTTAGATCTCAGAATTCTTCAGATGGTAATCTGCCTTTGACAAAGTTCGTGAGTATCCACAAAATCATGTGTTCATTCACCAAATGTTTTAAGGAAATCTTGCCCTGGCAAGTCCACTCTTCATCCCTGGGAGCATATGTACTGCTACGTAATATCAAGCCACACCATAATAATATATATGAGTAAATAGATTAACAAAAGCAAATTCACATTATGGCCCTCATTTATGAGGTTTTGACGTAGGGCAGCGTCGCAAGGAATCTTGCTGCGCTGCCCTATGTCAAAACAAAAGGGCAGGAATGCACCGTATCTATGTGACATGGCGCATTCCTGTCCTTTTCCCCAGCACCGGCGTACAATGAGCTGCCGTGCGCCAACGCAGGCACCCTTGCACCATGGTGCAAGGGTGCCTGAGTTTCAGGGCTGATGGAGTTTGTGCAGGAAAGGAAACCTTCCTGCACAAAATCAATCAATATAGGCGATTTCCTTTTTCTACGTGTGCACACATAGAAAAAGGAAAGCACAAGGAGAAATAAAAACATTTCTCCTCGTTGCGCCATCCTAAAGGTTCTGTCGCATTCCCAGGTTTACGATTTCTCGTAAATCTGGGAATGTGTCAGGTTCCATGGGTGTTGCGTGGGAACACCCACAGCAACACATATGGAACGCCCTTTCACGCAGTTTTCTGCGTGAAAGGGGCATACCTTTATAAGGCAATGAAAAGCCACGTAAAGTGACTTTACGGGGGCCTTATATATATGCCTTGTTACATTGCGCAACCGGAACGTCAAAAAAGTGACGTTCCGGCGGCGCAAAAGTGCCGGTAGGTATGTGAATTGCAAAAGTGAGCTTGCACTGGTAAATCAAGCCAGTTGTTTATGTAATTTAAACTTAGGTATGCAAATAGCTTAGGGAATCAGGCCCCAGAGATGAGACTGTACGTGTGGCTGAATCCAAAATTCATATTTTGCTAAATGCAAAGATGAATTGCAATTGTATATGCAGCTGTTAAAGCATCTAAGTAGTAAGTATACGAAAGGGTTTCTGAATTAGGTCCTTTGTGTCGAGGAGGGCAGAAAGGGTGGATGTGGGCGGAGTGCAGGGAGCAGACAATATCACTTGAGCCTACATAAACTTTTAATGAACTGTCTGCAGCACGACAATGAACTTCTCCCACTGAAGTTCACGCTGTTGTTGGACGCCAGCCCTAACTAAGAAGGAAAACAATGGTTGTATTCCGAGAAGAGTTCCGGAAGTACTCCGCAGTGTTTGCATGTGTTCATCCTCTCACAGCAGGGAAAAGACCCACACAAAGACGCACTAATTTCAAATCACTTAGCTAGTCATATTAATGCCAGCATGCAATCCCCTGATCTCTGCGATTATCTCTGTATTGTGTGAAGCATGTCCAAGTGGTGAGGCAGACAAGAGAACGGGAGTGCATCATCCCAGGCCCTCCATGTTCGCCGCGCATCAGCGCTGCCTGCAATCAGTTCCTTCCGGGGCGCGCGAAAGCAGAAAACATGAGAGATTTTTGAATGACAAAGTAGGATTATACAAGTTTAGAACAGCTGCTGTGAATAGAGCTCTTGTCCATTTGAAAATTCTTAACAAGAAAAAACAATTATCTCTTCACACCGGCGGCCCTCAACATTTTAACAGGTGCAGCACTGAGCCTGGGATTGCAGAGTGCCTGGTGCTCGTCCATTCAAACGTGTTGGAAGAGATTGTGGTGTCGGGCCCTAGGCCCACATGACGATAATGACTGACACAGACACCATGTTGTGTGGTACAGTAACTGGGCTCGAGCACGTGCACCCGGGCTCTTTTATTGTCGGGGCCACGTCACGCGTGACACCCGTGATGGATGGGTGGAAGTGCCAGTGTGCCCAGCCCTCGAGGGAGTGGCTGGGGAACTCACATCCTGCCAAACACTAGAGCGTGTCCTGCAGGACACTACATTCCTCCCCAACTTTAATAAAGAACAACAACAAACATCAACCTGTGGGGACAATCAAACAGTCAACTGAACACCACAGGGTCCATCAGCCTTACGAGTCAGGTGGCAAGAAGACGTCAGACATGGGCTGGTGATTCCGCCTGCTGCAGGGCCAGCTCGGCGAGCACTCATAGTTTAACCTGAGGGGTTCAGGACACGACCGCTGGCTTGGAGACGTCCGCTGCACACCGTCAGTTCACTGATGATGACACGTCTTGCAGTTCTGCATGGCTCCACCTTGCTGACGTCGGGGATGGTCTGTGGTGAGTTCTAACAGTTCATACAATGGGATGCGTCATGAGCATGGATGGAGTCCATGGTGAGAGTTCACGGAGGTGTTGCCTGATCAATTGTCTATGTTGAACCGCTTGGCTGTAACCGATAACCTGTCGGTGGGGCAATGTCTCTTCTCACGCTCCCGCTTGGGGAGGCCCATTGTCGGGGTTGCTGCGGGACTGCAGGAGGGCTGCACTGGGGCCGCTTGTGTGCTGACTGGAGGCAGCTGCAGGACCACCGAGGAGCCGTTACTTAGTCGCACGCACAACCCTCGAGGGTGGATAAGTCTAGGTCAAGACTTGCTCTCGCTGCCACAGTTCAGGTGTAGGCCAGGTTCACAGGTAGCCTCTGGTTTCTTTTGTTGGCTGGTGTGGCAACAGTGTAGGACTCCAGTCCATCCGTACTCTGGGAGTGGTGCTGTTTGACGCATGTGTTGATGGCTGGCGTGATGGCGGTTGCCAGCCATGTGGTGGGTCAGAATGACAGGTGGTGGTGACTTGCTGGGAGAGTTGGATGTCAGGAGGGACTTAGCAGCCATGTGTCTCCGCCTTGCTGAGGTTGATCTTCGGTGGCGGCTTGACACGTAGAGTGTGCGCGTCCTCTCTTGCCTGGCTTGGGGCCCCTGCCGCCTGCATCTTGAGGCGGTGTGAGGAAAGACACTCGGTGCTGATCTTCACCCCTGGCATCTGCGGTCAGGAGCAGGGATGCCGTTTGACTTAGACTGCATCCCTTGCACTTGCTGCGGCTTATGTTCGGTTCTCCCGTGAGGCTGTATCCAGGGACGTCGGTCCGCCTTGGTGGCTGTCTGGCATGTCAGGGTGTGCTCTTGGCTTGCTGTGCGAATCCTCGGTCTTCTCCCCTTGTTGGTCTGTTCAGCACACCAGTGTTCATCCGGTTTTCGGGGTGACAGGGCTGTCACTCTTCTTCCCTCGAGGACGTTGCGCTTGGACCTCGAGGCGGCGCCGTCGTGGCGCCTGCTTCTTCTTTCCTTCCGGTGTGCTTGTCCGGACTGGTCACTTTGTGTGACGTGCTCCTTGCTTGCTGTGCGACGTGACGTCCGGTCACGTGCCGCTGGTTGTTGGAGCAGCTGTTGCTGTGGCGGCCTGCCACGTGGAGTGTGCGACTCCTCTCTTGCCTCTCTTGGGTCACCGCCGACTCCGTCTTGAGGCAGTGCAAGGGAGGACACTCTGTTGTCTTTGGCCCACTGCGGGGCTTCGCTGGTGCAGTAGAGATGTAGTTGCTCTCTGTGCTGCGTTCAGCAGTGCTTCTTTGTGGAGATGTCTCTATCTCCCGGGCGCCTGCCCGTGCTGTCAGATTCGCTGGCGCGGCCTTCTGCGCATCTCTGACGTAGTGCGCTCCGTCTTCTTCTTGGGCGTTCTCTTCTGGCACTTGGTGTGCCTGAGTTGTAGCTTGCGGTTGTGCCTGTATGCCAGTAGGAGCGAGTGATGCAATCTCCTCTCCAGCGGTGGCGTTGGGCAGCCACTTGTGGTGCGCGCTCTGCACCAGGCTTTCTTGTGCTGTTGGTGGGGACAGCGACCTCGAGACGTTGCTGTCTGGCTGGTAGTCCACTGTTGCTGGTGGGGGTTGTCTTTGGTGTTGCTGCTTGTGTTTAGTCGGCGCTTGCCTGGGCTGGAGAAGCTTAGGGCTTCCCGGGGACCCTTGGTGACATGCAACAGTCTTTCTCCTTTGAAAGTCTAGGCAGTCCATGGGGGTGGCGCGCAACGCACCCCGTCTTCGTGTGCGTCGTGTGGGGCTTGCTGCTTTACTGGGCTTTGCTGTTCTTTGCTTCTTGACACTTTCTTGTGCTCGGGCGGCCCTGGGCCCCTGGTAGCTCTTTGCTAGGTGTGGGTTTGGAATTCCTCCCCTTCAAACAGTTGGCAGCACCCTTCGGCTGATTTCTGTAGTGGGGCTGGGAACAGTGCTCAGTCGCTGCAGCTTGACTTGACTGGTGGTTGTGGTCTCCCCCACCAGGGGCGTGTGGTGTGCTCTTCTCACTTGCGGTAGCGTAAGACAGCCACTGGGGAGTTGCACGTTCAGCGCGCGCCTCTCTTGCGTCTTCATGGAGCTTGGCTGCTTTCGGTCTCGCTTGCTTTTGCTGGACCTTGTTTGGCCACTTGACGCTTCTCTTGGCTGAGGTATCTTTGAGCTTCTTGGTGCTCTGTCAGCATGGTCTCAGTTCTTCCCCTTCAACCACCTAGGAAGTCCACTTGCGCGTGCTGCACTCTCTTCTATTGGTCTTTTGGCTTCGGCTACTTGGAATGCAGTCTTAGGAGTGCTGTGAGGCCTTTTGTCCCTCTACTGGCTGCATCTCTGGCACATGGTGGCTGCATGTGTCGGCAGGTCTCCGAGGATGGTTTGCTACTCCCTCTTGATGTGCAGAGAGCGGCTGATGTGTCCTGAGGCTAGACACTTCTGTGATGGGGCAGCACTGTCCTCCACACTGCAATGTCTCGTCCTACTACCTGGGGCGGAACCACGGCAGGTATCTCTTTCCCCACCTTGATACTCATCAGGGCCTTGCAGTGCTCCTGTGGGTGATGTGCAGGCAGGTGCAGGGGTGATGCTCCCAGATGGAAGCAGCCGGGTGTGCTTGGCAGTGTGGGAGGCGAGACTCCTATTCTATAGTGTGTGGCTGCCTTCTTTTGGGTGGAGACTTGAGCTGGGAGCCTCCTGCCTGGGCCTCTCTTGTCCCTGCTGATTTGGAATGTGCCTTTCCAGGTCTTTGCGTGTTGGGCCTGCTTAATGCAATTGTAGCAGAGTGTGGTGCATCAAATAACCACTAGGTGGCAGCGCCATGTTTAAATTCCCAGGCCCCGGCAGTCTTTTCCTGGAAACTGCGGGCCTCTTCTGTCTGGAATGTGCCGGTACCGGGCCGGGTGCTGCTTTGGAGCAGGTACGTCCTCTGCCAGCCGTGGTGTGCAGCGCTGGTGCCAGCAAGCAGGGCAGTCTCATCCTGGAGCTAGTCTCGCAGGCTGTTTGTTGTGCCTCTCGGTTCAGGGCGTGGCGCTGCGGACTGATGCCGGGTGGCGCTGCGGTCAACGGCTCTGTACTGCACAGCGCCGCCTTCCTTGGTGCCTCTGGAAGTGTCCTGTAGAGCGCACGCAGGATGGGCAGAGCAACGGTGGCCAGTGCGGCAGCATGAGCCCTTGGAGGCTCCTCTCTCTCTCAGGTGGGGGCTCAACTGCCTGGGGGTGCCGCTGCAACTTTAAGCATGCAAGTCGGCCAGTGCGCAGGCGGAGGCTCATTTGTCGAATTTATTGCCCTGCTCAGGGGGTGGCCGAACTACAGGGCAGCATGTGAGTCTGTGTTACTATTCCGGCCGGCGCCTCTGCACGCAAAGCGCTCAGTGGTGCAGCAGCTTCCTACCGCTGCAGGTGTGTCACTTTTCGTGGGGCTGCAGGACCATTTTGTGGGGTGCATTACTCACGCAGCTTTCACCGGGGCTTCCGCGCCTTATGTCAGGACGGATGGTGGCATGCTCACACAGAGTATCGCCCCACGCTGAAGGCCTCCGTCGACGGCGCCGCTAAATCTCCTTTTTCCGGCACGCAGTAGCGGCGGTGCAGCATGTGAGCTCCGCTTCTGGCAGTGCGAGTCGGCAGTGAGCAGGCAACTCGAGACCGGTGCTGAGGCGACGCCTGTCCCCTTTTTTACAGCGCTCAGCTCCTGTCACACCGGCAGCAGGTGTTGGGGTGCCTCATGCTCCGGCTACCCCCTCCTCCCACGACAAACAGCAGAGTGGTCGCCAGCGAGCAAGCAGGCTCAGACCCGCTCGTCGCCAATGTGGTGTCGGGCCCTAGGCCCACATGACGATAATGACTGACACAGACACCATGTTGTGTAGTACAGTAACTGGGCTCGAGCACGTGCACCCGGGCTCTTTTATTGTCGGGGCCACGTCACGCGTGACACCCGTGATGGATGGGTGGAAGTGCCAGTGTGCCCAGCCCTCGAGGGAGTGGCTGGGGAACTCACATCCTGCCAAACACTAGAACGTGTCCTGCAGGACACTACAGAGATATGGCCAGGTATTGCCGAGTCCCCTACTATCATGCTGACCCTAACCTCCCTTCCAGAAACCCGGGGGCATTTCCGGTCTCCCTCCCTCCCCCGAGGCACAGAGGATAAAACAACATTCAACACAGATGTTGGATTAGGGGTCGAATAACCCCGGCCGTATTTTATTAAAAGTCAAAATTTATACTTTTTAAGAAACATTAGTCAACTTTAATATGCAGAAAAATCCACACATTCTGTACTTGATAAATTTTCATATACAACGTATTTACACATCTTTATGGCTAACTTTAACACGTCTCTAATACATAGCCATACCTAACCTAAAACTGGAATATGTACAATTTTTATTTTTCTGCGTATCCCAGATGAGCCTACGTGCAAGGTCATGACTGGTCACAACATCTTGTTATGTCCCCCTTCTTACCGGAGTTACCTTGCGCAGGAGGCCCGGTTGCCCATGAGATTCCTTCCCTCGGGCACCCCCTACGCCCTCGCATACTACATCTTAGGGACTGCTGTTATGCCAAACTTGGCGCCCATGCCCCTGTGCGGGGATTGGCCGAAAGGGCCTGCCGGAAGCAGAACTCCCTACCCCCACACCCTTCAGCCTACCGGCCGTAAACGCCCCCTGGAGTGTGATGAGAGACCACTTTACCCCTCCCCCCCCAGGCATCCCCCTTAATAAAGGGATGCCTACTAAGAGATGGAAAAATTGACCGACCAATCATGACCTTATCGCAGACCAAGGATAATACAACATAAAATACGACAAGCAAAACGACGCCCTGTAAATAAAAACATACCAAAATGACAATACTTGACACCATATTGCAATACCTGAAAAGAAAAAAATACCAACAAAATTCGAAATCCTGAAAGACAAACCGTTATGCAAAGCCTAAAATGACCTTTTACCAAATTGCTGCCTCAGGGGATGGTGGGTGGGGAAAAACAAGAACAAAAGAGTTTAAGTTTGATGACCTCCGTCACATAGACAGAGGGGTGCAGTTCTCCCGAGGGAGGCTGCGAGGAAAAGATCGAGCCGCTGCTCCGCGCTCCTTTTAAAGGAGCCTCGGAGCCAAAACCGGCTTGAACAGGTCCCGGCAGGATCCAGGGACCTGCTCTGCCCATGTTGCCCCGGAAGTCCTTCTAGTGCTTCCGGGGCATGCTACAAGTGACCAATCACCGCTCGCGGGAAGCGGGAGCGGCCGCGTCATCGGCCCGCAAATCCCACCCCCCGCAGGAGAAGCGTCCCGGTGACCGGCACAACCGCCATATTTGCGGCGTGCCCGAGTTCCCGGTGGCGCCTCTGGATTTTCACTTGTTTGCCTGATTAGATCATAGTTAGTTATGCTGTAGTGAGGCTGCTCCAATGACCTATAAGGTGATGTCTACTTCTCAATATATGGAACACAACAGATCAACACACACAGCAGGAGCCAACTGACAGCAGCAGGACTTTCAGGATGTTGACTTTGAGTATCACCCAAGCAAGAGTTTTATCAAAACTCACATATATGCTCACTCATACACCTATACATTCATCTCAATGACTTAAGCACCCACTCCAAAGATCTGTCTGCAACCTATATGTCACTCATGCCTTAACCGTTCATGTTCTGTGAGTGATGAAAGCTTGTTCAACTCTGCCAAGCTGGGTCTGTGCTGAGGAAATGGACGATTGCACTTATTGCCTTCTGTGAGAGGATAAGGTTGGTTTGCTACTTCCATACAGTCCTAGTTCTGTGAGGAAGTAGAGCCTGAACTGCTGTTACCTAATTTGAACCTGTGTTGGGATGGGAAAAGCTTGTGCCGATGCTACCCTTGCTCTACCTGTCCTCTGAAGTTGGGAAGCTTGCACTGTTTCTGACAAATCTGTACCAAATCCATGAATAGGGGTATTTCCAATGCTGTTGCCCTATCTTATAAAATGCAAAGAGAATTTTAAATGTACTTGTGTAACATGCCCAGGTAAGTCAAAATTTATTGTTGGACCCAGGACAAAAACTAGTTGCAGGACTGTTATATCTTTTCAATTTCGGTGATGAGCTTGTGAGCTCTTGCTTAGATTCTAAGGTGAAATGTGAAGTGCTGGTGTTCCGGGGTTCAGGGGTTTGAGACACTGGAAGGAGATGGCCTGCAGGACGTTGGTTGCCAATTTCCTTTCCTACAACGTCTTCCTTATAATTAAACTCTTATCTATGTCCGTGTGCTTGCCTAGTTATCACACTGTCAATGAGTGAGGCACGGCTTGGCTGCTGATTCAAAAGCTGTTCAGCAGGGGTGAGCGTGATCGATCTACGAGAGCAGCGAGTCATGCAAGAGTTGCTTAGGGCACATTGCATTTGACCCTCACCTGGGATTGTTTCTGAGGAGAACACAGTATGCAGTGTGAATGATTCGGAAAGTGTGTTGAAAGCACACAATTGTGTTTTTGAGGGAAAACGTGGGAGATTAGAAAGGTCGAGCATTAAATCAAACCCAAGGAAGATCGTGTGCCTGTGCAACACAAATTAAGATATGTTCCTTTAAGTATCAGATAAAGCTTAGAGAAGCTTCTTACTCAACTGTGTCATAATGGTATAATAAAACAAGGGGATTCTTGGATATGACATTTACCTATTGTGGTTGCACAGAAAAGAAATGGTGAACTGAGGATGTGCATTGATCTCAGGTGTCTGATTATTTTGGTTGGATGGGCATCCTTTGCCAAAAATTGAAGAAATTATTGTCACTATAGCGGGGCCTAGATTATTTTCAAAACTTGATATGAGGTCAGCATACCACCAAGTTGTGCTTACCAAGGGCTAAAGAAATCTTACAGCTTTTGTTACTCCTTGTTGGACTTGGCCCTTTCTACAGGGCCTACCCCAGATGTTTTGCCTTCACTCCTCCATTTTTGCTGAATCCATTTTTGTTGGTCTCACGACTCCGTTCACTTTACCACAGCTAATCAGTGCTAAAGTGCTTGTGCTCTCTGCTTAAAACATGGTAACATTGGCTTATATCCAATCGGCATATTTAATTTACTTATAACTCCCTAGTAAAGTGGCACTGCATGTGCCCAGCACCTGTAAATTAAATGTTCTTAGTGGGCCTGCAGCATTGATTGTGCCACCCACTTAAGCAGCACTTTAAACATGTCTCAGGCCTGCCATTGTAGAACCTGTGTGTGTAGTTTTAAACTGCCATTTCAATCTGGCAAAATAAACCTTTTGATAGGCCCAAACCGTCCTTTTTGACACATATAAGTCACCCCAAGGGTAGGCCCTGGACAGCCCAGAGGGAAGGGTGCAATGTATTTACAAAGTAGGACATGTAGTTTTACTTTTTACATGTCCCAGTAGTGAAAAACACTTAAATGTATTTTCCACTACTGCACTGCCTACAGCTGCCAAAGGATAACATTGAAGTTGTCTCATTACATTTACAAGTATAATTTCCAAATGAGAAGAGAAAACCAGTTTATGTTTGGTATCTCTGGAATCATAATTTAAAATCCTAACTTACGGTGAAGTAAAATTTTAAATTTAAATCCTGAAACTGCCACTTTTCGAAAGTTGGCAGTTCTTGCCTTAGCCATTTGGGGCCTGCAGCCTGTATCTAGTCACATGACTGGGTGTAGCTGACAGTTGGGATTTGTGTATTCCTCCTAGACAGCCACATACAATGGGAAGGTTAGGTGTGACTGGATGGGCCATTACTGACAGGATGGGTAGGAGGTGTTGGGCCCAGCCCACTTACACTTGAATAGGCTGTGCCCTATCCCCACTCAAAAGCACAACTGTGTATAAAAGAAGGACCTCAGACATCAACTCTTCAGTACACTTCTGGACCTGTGGATACTCTGTCAGGAAGAAGGACTGCTGTGCTTATACAAGGGCTGCCACTCCACTGAACTGCTGCTGTAAAGGAACTGCTACCCTGCTATGCTGACCTGCTGTCTTCTTGCCTGGGGAAGAAGAACTGGGCCTGCAACTACATCTTGAACCCCGGACCCCAAAGTGACTCAAAGGGTTAGTCTGCTGGCCTCCTAATCTGAGCCACAGGGACACAAATTATCCCCAAACTAGCTCCTGTATCCAAATTCAGTGAGTTCATGACCCCCGAGTGGTGCCTCTTGGGTCCTGGACCCTCGGTGTGGCTCACAGGCTCTTCAATCAAGCTTTTGGGCTTTTTGCAACCACAAACGGGCTGGTTTGCACCAAGACCTCGGTGCTCACACTGGAAATCAGTGTGAGCCACCGCATGCCCATCTCTTCACAACAAATAAGCACCAGTGTACAGAATACAGTGCAGCAGTCTGAAGTAGAAAAAAGAACTTGATTTAAGAAAAAAAAGATAAGGACTGCACTGCATGGAGAAGTCTTATTGGAACATCTGAGAGCAGGAACAATACCATTAGGACAACAAGTAAAAAACATTCATGTGATCTTTGTTAAGTACCCTGAATACACACATGGCTTTAGTCACATAGGTACCAAATGTTCCTGAGACTGGATGTTTTCTATCCATAAAAACAGCAGAGAGATTAAATAAAAAGAACTGGAACTGATAAAGGAACTTGAGGAAGCCTTACTAAACAACATATGGCTGAGTCCAAATTGGGGTGGCATAGTGAGCAAAAGAACGATGGATTTAACCCAGATCTCTTGGCTGGGGGTGAATGTTTGATTCATTCAGCATTCCGTCCATCATTTGTTGCTGCAGCACTTTTTGCCGTAAGTGGGATGGGTATGCCCAGACCTGAGTCCCTTGCTCACTTTGCCACTGGATTCAAGCTAGCCTGGCTGATGAGGGGTGTTACCCCGAATCCGATCCCAGAATGCTTGTTTCCTGTGCAGGGAGGACCCGGCTTGGCAGTTCGGGTTGGACTGTTCCCATGAGGAGCAGGGTCAAGACTGATTTGCATATGGCTGGGTCCAAACTGGAGTGGCATAGTGAGCAAAAGAAGAATGGATTCAACCCAGAACTCTTGACTGGGTGTGAATGTTTTATTCATTCAGCATTCCGTCCATCATTTGTTGCCGCAGTACTTGCTAAACAACACAGCCATAGAGGATGCACGAACACTTCTAAATAAAATCGCGAAGGAGATAGCTGTATTTAAAAAGAATACTGAAGATTTGAAAAAGTCAAAATTACAGTGTGACATCACCAACTTTCCATTGGTAACGGTGTATCCATACCTTGACATAGATTTTTATAAGCAGCCGGCTAGTACACGAGCACTGACTCAGTTCCAAGGGCGCAATAGGAGGAAATTCATCTCCTTCTCTGACACCTCGTCATACTTGGACTGCTCAGAACCTTCAGCGAGTTCCTCTTCAATCAAACAGGACCTCCATTTTTTTTAGCCAGAGGCCAGGCAAGAAACAGAGGAAAGAGATGGTTCAATTAGAACCAATACCAGGAATAGATAATAACCAGATGACAGACATACAGATGGGAACATCAGAATTCATTCCAATTTACAACCATTCACGGTGGAATCTGGATCAACATGAAACAGGGCTACTTAACAAAGGGCTGTCCTTTGTCCGTCCTACAAGACCAGATTATATGCAAATAAGATTGGAAGTACTCCAGTTCTTTCGCGAAATGCGTTTAAAAGCAGATTAAAAGAACCGTTGACGGGGCGTGGCCTGCAGCCGAGGAAAATGGCCGCATACTGAGCGAGCTGCGGTAGCAGATAGTGTAAAACCACCCCAAATCCGTCATAATCCGGCCATAGGGTAATGCAGACAGCGGAGCTGACCGGCGGTGAGCAGCTCGCAGGTGCAATCGCGGCAGCAGCGAGGACGAGGGAGGCTTCCAGGCCGGTGGGGCGAAACTCGGGACTCAGCGCCCGTGCGGGAGAAAATGGCGCCGATGGAGTACGAGCGCTCGGCCTAGAGCAGAAGGTCCCGAGACGCGCGCAGGAGCCGGACTTGAGGGCGAGAGGTGCTCGGACTGTAGCGGAGCCCGGGAGTGGTGCGCACACAGCGGCTGAGAGGCGGCCTGAGGAGACCGGCGGTCGACGCGGAGGTGGGTGCGGAGGTGCCCTGGGAGCGTCGCTTGGCCAGCCTGGGGCCCGGTGGTGAGCTTGCAGTGCAGGCACATAGAAGCTACGAGCGGACCCGCTGTCGCGGTGGAGGGCCGCGTTGGGCGTGCTTCACAGACAGTGCGGAGCTCCGGAGGCCGGGGAAGCGGCGCAGAGAGCCTGGGATCAGGGGACTTGGCCGCATTGGCGGGGCCCGCGAGAGCGAGCAGGGCCTGCTGAGCGTTGCTGCCTCCCACCGGAGGGCCGCGATTGGATAAATCCGGGGTCTGTGGCCCGCATACTCTGAGGCTACTCCATTGTGGTGGGAGGCCTGGACCAGTACTGAGTGGCCTGAGAGGTGCTGGGGGTGAGAACTCGTCTGCCTGCCCCTGGCTCCCCGCCGCAGCCGGAGTGAGGGATCGGAAGCCTACTGCGTGGCCGGTGGCAGTAGGGCCTGCTGAGCCGGTCGGCGTGTGACCCGAGCAAGGGTGAGCGGTGGTGTCCCCACGGCTGGGGTGGCGGAAGACCGGGGGTGGACTGGACGGTTCCTCCGGCCTGCGGTTGGACGACTGCGACAGAGGCAGGGGGCCCGACGTGTGAGCCCTCCCACCACGGCCTCGTCTACGGCCATGGGTCGGCATAAGCTGCCCCTTCCGAACCAAGCCAACCAGATCGACAAGTACACGGTGGCCATGGGGAAGGGAGAGGGCCTCCGCGATGGGGGACAACAGGGTGACGACGCGGACGGAGGATCAGACCCGTCACTCAGAGACATTATGCAGGCCATCAAAGACATGCGTGGCACAATGGAGCCCAAACTTGACTCGGTCACTGAGGAGGTTAACCTCCTCCGGGCTGACTTTCGGAACATGTCGGGCAGGGTGGCCGAGACGGAGAGTGGCATTGGGAATCTGCAGGCCAGAACAAAGAAGCTTGAAGAGCAGGTCGCCACGCTGGTGAAGGCCCAGGGTGACGTCGTAGCCCGCCTGGAGGATCAGGAAGGCCGGGCGCGACGCAACAACGTCCGCATCGTAGGGGTGCCGGAGGGATTGGAAGGGCCTTCCATGGATTGTTTTGTTGAGGAACTGATACTGCAACACCTTAAGCCCAAGCGTCTCTCAAAATTTTCTCTGTTGAAAGGGCCCATCGCGCAATGGGGGAGGCCCAAGCCTGGGGCCCCTCCGCGCACCATCATTGCCCGGTTCCTGAACTACCGGTACCGGGATGCCATCCTGCAGGCCTCACGTACCACCGGTGACCTACGACTGGAGAACGCAACGATCCATTTTTTCCCGGACTTCACTTTACAGGTCCAGCGCCAGCGCAGGTCCTTTGAGGGCGTCAAGCGAGCCCTTAGGGACCAGGGTGTGCGGTACATGATGCTTTTCCCAGCACGGCTCAAGATCCTGGATGGAGAAAAGGTGTACTTTTCGATTCTCCGGCGGAGGCGAGCGACTGGATAGAGGGATGGCGGACCGTGGGCCGCCAGGGTGGAGCACGAAGTCGGACCTCCAACGACACCTCTCGTGAGGCCGGGAAGGATATAGCACCAGCCCGAGGGAGTCAGGAGCGTGAACGCCCGCCACCGGAGGACTGATGGGGACATAGGCCGCATTGAGGGCTACACATGGGGAAGGCAGGCAAAGGCGCGCGCCTCTTGTGCCCTGGTGAGTTGGGGGCCACTAGTCATGCTGCACAAACATTTTGAACATCTCCGAGACTGTAAGTGACCGCGCTGGCTGACGTGGACTGCTCGTCCAAAGGGTTCTTGGCGTTGGCCCGCTGGGGTTTGGGGGAGGGGGGGAGGGTGTGTGCTAATTTTTTGCTTAAGGGGTGGAAATCCGACAGTCAGTTGTGCCAGTTTCTGCGAGTTGTGGGCTTACGTTCCCTCAGGTAGTTGAAATGGGATTATTTGGGCGACAGGCACTCTGCAAGTTTTTAAGGTGGGGGTTGGGGGCCCACTTAGCAGGGAGGCAGGGAGGGGGCAGACTGGGGGGTTGGATGGGGTTGATGGGAAGTTTAAGTTTAGCTCATGTCAATATATTTATTTCAATGCTGTTGTATTGTGGGGGCACTACGCAGTGGCAGGGTGGAAATCCGTCGAGGATGTGGATTCACAGTGGGGATGGGGGATCAGGCTAAGATAAAAATATGGACATGGAATGTCAATGGGATGGGCAACAAGATCAAGAGAACTCTAGTACTACAGCACCTGAAACGCCATTCTCCAGATGTGGTGCTCTTGCAGGAAACCCACCTCCGGGGTAATAATTGCAGGGCCTTAGATAGGTTCGGGTACAAGATGGTAGCCCACTCCGGATTCACGTCCGGCTCGAGGGGGTGGGAATATTGGTCCGTAGGAGTCTGCCAGTAACTGTATTAAATTCCTGGACGGAGGACGCTGGGTGCTTCGCGGCAGTGGCGGTGAGATGGGAAGGGCGTACGGTGCTCCTGTGCTCATGTTATATCCCACCCGGCCTGCATACTACACTCTACAAGAAACTGGGGACACATTTGGCGAACCTCCCCAACGGCACTCTGGTCCTGGGGGTGACACTAACGCGGTAATGAACGTCGAACTAGACCGGTCAGGCGACAGACGGGCCAGCGGAGGGGAGACGGGCCTGCGGGGCTTCACGGATGCAATGGGTCTCTGCGATATATGGCGAACACGGTTCCCAGCCCGTAGACTCTACACCTTTTATTCGGCCAGACATGGCTCCTTCTCGAGGTTGGACTATATTTTCACGCGGGGGATCAGTTGGGTGATTTTGTAGACCCGTGTATTATGGCGCGAGGCATATCGGACCACTCTCCGGTGGGTGTTCTCCTTCGGGGACGGTGGTGGACAGGGCCGCATTCCCGCGAATAGATCCGTGGCGGTTAAAAGATACTTCGATTACTGATAAGCTTCGGGAGGGCTCCGAGAATTATTTCTCCGACAATCAGGGGTCGGTTACCTCCCAGCTAACGTTGTGGGAGGCTTATAAGGCGGTCCTGAGGGGACAGGCCCAGGCTTTGATCGGTGCCCAGAAGAAAGAGGAATCGCTGCAGATTCAACAGTTGGAGCGCGAAATCGAGTCTCTGGAGCGAGAGGCCAGTGCGTCGCCCTCGCCGGAGCGCAATCATGCTTTGGCCATGAAGCACAGGGAACTTCGCTCGTTAGCGGAGGGTGAGGCACGTGCCTACTCCCTTGCCACGCAGCAGCGGATATATGATGCAGGGGACAAGAGTATGAAGCTTCTTGCGTGGCTGGAGCATCGTGACAGGGAGCGTTCCTGGGTTACGGAGGTGCGGGATGGTTCGGGGGCCCTGGCTTCCACGAGTGCGGCCATTGCGGAGGCTTTTGCGTCCTACTATGAAGGAGTATATACCCCAGTGTGCACTAGAACCGAGAGAGACTGTGAGGAATTCCTGCGAGACTTTGCGTTGCCTATGCTCTCCCAGGAACAAACTGAGTGTCTGGATGCAGACCTCACAAGAGCGGAGCTGGGAGGCTCCAGGCCGGCAAGGCGCAGGGACCCAACGGACTCCCGGTCGAAATCTTTAAGAAACAGGCGAGTGTGGTACTGGAGCCCATGCGACGCATGTTCCTTGAGGCACGGGAGGTGGGCGTGCTTCCGCCCGACCAGAGAGAGGCCATGATTGTGGTTATTCATAAGGCCGGGAAACCGGCGGACTGCTGCTCGTCCTATCGGCCTATCTCCCTCCTGAACGTGGAGGCGAAGGTATTGGCCAAGGCCTTAGCGACAAGACTGCTATCCGTACTGCCCGACCTCGTGCATGTAGACCAGTCGGGTTTTATGCCCCACAGGAGCACTCGGCACAACCTGCGGAGGCTCTATGGTATTCTGCACATGACTAAGGACGTGGGACATGCGCAGACGGCATTGATGGCGCTGGACGCCTCAATGGCCTTCGATAGCATCGAATGGCCATACCTATTTATGGTACTGAATAGACTGGGTTTGGGCCCCGTGTTCGGTAGCTGGGTGAGACTCCTATACACGCAGCCGATGGCAAGGGTGAGGGTCAATGGGGTGACGTCCCGGGCTTTCGCCCTGTATAGGGGCACTAGGCAGGGCTGCCCCCTGTCACCGCTCCTGTTTGCCCTCGCCCTGGAGCCGCTCGCTCATTGGATCAGAAGAGATAGGGCCTTTTGGGGCCTGGCACTCACGGATGAATGGGAGGAGCGTATTTCTTTATACGCTGACGATATTGTCCTGTATATGGCCAGACCCTACCATTCCATGGCGCGGGCTCTCCACCTTTTCGCCCTTTTCGGTAGCTACTCTGGCTACTCGATTAATTGGACCAAGTCGGTGGTTTATCCTCTGTCGGGTCCACCTCCTCGCATCCCGCGGGACTGCCCAGCATCGCTGGAGACCGCTGGATTCCGGTACTTGGGAGTGTACGTCACCAGAGACACAGGGGAGTTCTTCGCCCGAAATCTGGAGCCTCAACTGATGAGGCTGGGGGTGGACATTGGACATTGGAGGTCCCTGCCCTTGTCCTTGATGGGGCGCGTGGCGCTCTTTAAAATGCTGGCGCTGCCAAGACTTCTATATATCCTCCAAAACACACCGTACCTGGTCCCGACGGCGACATTTAAGCGGATCTCCCGGGAGTTGCGGACGTTACTTTGGGACGGCGGCAACCCGAGGATTGCATTGCAGAAGCTTACGAGGGGGGTGTACGACGGGGGGCTGGCCCTCCCGGACGTTCAATTCTACTACTGGGCAGCTCAGTTGCAGGTGGTCAACGACTGGGTCTACGCGCTGACCTCGGAGCCGGCTTACAGAATGGATAGGCACGCGATGATTGGAGGAACCTGTGAGCCATATCTCTACTCCCGCGGGCGGGGTCGGGCTCTGCCCGCGCACACCGGGGTGGTACTCCACTGTTGGAGGGAGGCCAACAAATTCTTGGGCTTGACGAACACCCTAACGGGACGGACCCCGCTTTGGACGGGTGATCGGCTAAAGGAGGTGGCGGGACTATCAGGCTATAGGGGGTGGAAACTGATCGGCATTGAGTATCTTGGTGATGTGTGGAAGGGGGGGGCCCCGGTCCTCTTTGCGGCTCTGAAAAAAGAATATCAACTTAATGATTCCCAACACTACCATTACCTGCGCCTTATACATGCATTGCGGGCCCACATCCGTGCTGGCACTTCCATCCCGGAGTGCTCCCCTATGGAGGACAGGCTCCTTCTCGGCCCCATTCTAACGAAACCCACGTCAACGATTTACCGAAAACTTATTAATAATATGCCGGACCTCCTGGGTCCCCTGCGGGCGAGATGGGAGGGAGACATTGGAACACTAGATGACGACGACTGGCAGGACGCCCTGCAGAGCCCTCGCGAGGTCGCGATCCGGCCGCGATTCCGCCTTGTGCAGTTAAAAATACTTCACAGGGTCTATTATCCCCGCACCCACCTGTTCTCCTGGGGTAGGACTCTATCGCCCTTGTGTGTGAGGGGCTGTCAAGGGAGGGCTCATTCTATCACATTCTATGGGATTGCCCACTCATAATTCCGTTTTGGACCAGGGTGACGCAAACGATGGAGGGGTAGTGAGGTCCCCGGTCCCACTGGAGCCCAAGTGGCTCTTGCTCATGATCAAAGGAGCCACGGACTGGACACGCCATAACGAGATTTGGTTGGGGCTGGCAGCAGGGGTGGCTAAACGCAATATTGCCAGGTGCTGGGGTGCACAGGCGCCCCTCGTGGGATCAGTGGCTCTGTGACTTGGATTGGTGCCAGAGGGCGGAGGAAACGGTCTATAGGTCCCGGGGATGTGTGAACAAATGGAGGAAGGTGTGGGGTCCCTGGCAGAGGTTTCGAGCTGTACAAGATGGGTTGGGATAGAAGATTGTTGCAATTACTCATCTGCATTTCCATGCATGCAAAATATATGACGAACTGCACTTGAACATGAGCAATGTTAATAAAAAGAATTTAAAAAAAAAAAAAAAAAAAAAAGAACCGTTGACATTCTATCAACCAACTTTGCATATGCCAATACATATTCAAACATTTGAGGAAGACCGCCTTGAGGGACATTGATAACATGGAAAGGGAAAAAAAGAGCACCAGGCACAATCTGTCTAAAGAAAAATATGAAGCCCTTGTAAGATTGAAAGCTGATGAGGACATCATAATCAAGCCAGCGGATACAGGCGGCGCCATAGTCATCATGGACCGGATCAAATACGAACATAAAATTACAAGGCAATTGCAAAACGAAGAACACTATAAAATTATCCAGGAAGACCCTAGCCCTATGATTATGTGTAAATGAACAGAGCTTTTATGGGAGGAACACAGGAAGGCTGAATTTCTAAGAAAGAGGAGAAATACCTACAAAACAAGAACGCTCAAAAACCTGTAATGTATACCCTCCATAAAATTCGTAAGGATCCATAGAATCCACGAGGGAGGCCCATCATTTCAGGGGTCAATTCAATCCTCGAACGCCCCACCAAGTTCATAGATGTCTTCCCCAAGCCTCTAATAATTAAAATACTGAGTTATTTATGGGATACCATGGATGCAATTAATTCCTTTCAAGGCAGGGAATTCACAAAAACAACAGACACCTTCATTACCTTAGACATCACAAGCCTGTAAACTAATGTCCCACAAGAAGGTGCTTTAGAAGCAATGGAATACTTCCTAAATAAAAGACAACAACCACATGAAGTACAAATGGAGTACATATGGAGTACATTTTAGAATTAGCTAAAGCCTGCCTTAAATTCAACGTTTTTAAGTTCAAAAAGCAGTTCTTTCTACAAATAAAGGGGACAGCGTTGGGATGTCCCTTTGCCCCAGAGATAGCCATAATATTTATGGCCATGTATGAGGACAAATGGATCTACAACAACAATCCCTTCTTGGAGCGTATCTATGTATGGAAAAGATATATAGACAATATATTAATGATCTGGAAAGGTCCAGAGGAAAAGATCATTGAGTTCACTAACTGGTAGACTACAAGGAGCCGAGACATCCAATTTTCCATGCTAACCAATAAAAAGGAAATACACTTCCTTGATATAGCTCTCAGGTGTGACAATAATCACATTTTCACTTCACTATACCCAAAGGAGATTGGCAGGAATACTTTCGTGCACTATTTAAGCTTCCATCAAAGAAATTTGAAAGACAATTTACCCTACAGCCAGTTCCTCTGGATACGGAGAAACTGCTTGAAAAAGGGAAGATTATTTCATGAATGCCAGCAACCTTCTATCAAAATTGTTACAGTGAGGCTACCCAAGAAAATTAGTGATTTGGGCCTTGAAGAGGGCCAGGTATACTCCGCTGGAAAATCTACTTAAATCTGGGAATAAACCCTCAAGTGATATGATGGTATGCGTGACAACATTCTCCGGGGCTGCAAATCTGGTGAAGGACTCCATCAAGGAAAATTGTCAATTGCCTAGAAGAGTTCAAAGAACTGACCATGTTTGCACTAAAATGGAATAAGAACATCCAAGATAAACTCGTCAAATCAAACACAACTTTGAGGGTTAAGACCACTACTTTAAGCACTATGCTGAGTTTACCACCGGTGAAGGGACACCGCAAATGTGGTAACTTCTCCGCCTGTGAAGGTACGATTGAAAGTGCTGAATTCATATACAGAAAAACAAGGACTCAACACAAGAAATTTACAAATTGTAATTCTAAGAATGTTGTATATTGTGTTATCTGTCAGTGCGAAAAGGCCTACATTGGAAAGACGAATCAAGAAATACGTAAACGCATTGTTCAACATGAATCGCGAATCTGGTGCAAAATTTTGAATGCACCCTTGGTTCAACACTGGATGGAGATGAATCATTCTCTATCAGACCTTAAATGGACTGTATCAAGACATGTGAGAGCCAAAAACGCACACCAAATTCTACTAAGATTAGAAGAATGAAGGATTCTTCATCTACGTACTATAGAGAATGGCTTAAATGAATTGTCAGAAATTGGAAACTTTTTTGCACATTGAAGACCTCTGAACAAACTGTATGGGAAGATAAACTATATAGCAGAACAGGCAATAATATTCCCAATAGGATTGGTATTCTCTAATCTAGCACTCACAACAGTAGAAGCATAAGTATTGGGACAAATTGCCCACCACATCTATTTGCATGAAGCATCAAAAATTTCAGACTGATCCTATACATATTAAAAACTGTTCTTGAGTTAGTTACTAATTCAGGGGGACACAGCTGGTAAGATTGGATCCATTATTCCTCATGTAATAACAATAGGATGACTATCCCTTAGCAAAGCCAATAGAAACAAATATCTGGACTTCCCACCCCAAAATACAATTAATGGGCAGCCGTTACGTTTTGAGCAAAGTAAAGGTTACCAGAAAGATACAATGAGAGGTGCTATTTTTAGCATTGAATTATTCTATGAACAATGACATTCCATATAAGGCGAGGGGGCTACATGTTTATACAGATGACTATATTTCCCATGATTCATGGGAGTCACTTCTGGAATAGCATGGATTTACTGCAGGCGAGAGAGACAGGCAAGCACACTGAATGAACCAAATGGAGGCACACAAACGAAAGGCAGGTGGGTCCCCGGACATTAGGCGTTGGCATAATGACCTCTTAGGACAAAAATGTTAATCTGTAACAGTAGCTCATGCCACGACCTGCGAGCACAATACTGACCCCACACACGCCCTTCTTTTTACAGAAGCCACGGGAGCAGCCATAACCCAAACCCCTGAGCTCATCAATAACAGGGATTATCCTGTGCCTGCCCAGGATAAAATAAAATAAATATTGATCGCCCAACGGATACGGATATGTGCATGCACTTTAAAACCATCAATATAAGCAGGGAGTTGGACACACTAATGTGGTTCCATGAAAAGGACGATTAAGTAACACACATTTATTCTGCCTGCAGCACGGGGTGTTGATTCACCTCTTCCATCTAGAAAATCTTCACTTAAGAGGACACAAACCCTAAGTAGGAGGATAACCCCCAATTGTATGTCAGACGCTCCTTGTTCTGGCATTCAAAATTGACTGTACTAAAAACAACTAAAAATAAGCAGATGCTTAACAGAGTTTACCCTCCACTTTGTTCCCTCTATTCTTCTATGTTCATATTAGAATTTTCACAGAGGGCAATACCATCTGCTGGATCCTATCATCTAAGAAGTAATATCACTGATAAAGTAAGATACGGTATGTTCACGAGGCAGGTTGCCCATGGGCTATTGAATACAATTATATATAAACCTTGCTAGAGTAATATTTTTGCTCTCCCACCCCCTTTTGTATGTTTTACATATAGTGTCCCCAACAAAATAAAGCCTCGAGGAAGACCTTCAATAAAGTTCATGGACCACCCAGTAGGTCAAAAAGTGTCGGTGTAGATAAGCATTTGCGGGCACTTGGTATCTATAAAGAGGATAAGAAAATTACAAATGGATCTGATTGCGAGGATTTTTGATCCTCCCACCCTATGAACAC
Source organism: Calotriton arnoldi (assembly GCA_963921515.1). Lineage (NCBI taxonomy): Eukaryota > Metazoa > Chordata > Amphibia > Caudata > Salamandridae > Calotriton > Calotriton arnoldi. The sequence goes on from CAWUFW010003238.1 coordinate 825,766, forward strand.
GCAAAGTACTTTTGCGCCCCAACCCTATAGGGCTACTTTGATATTTGAAGGACCACACTGTGGAGTAGAATAACAAAGATCCCACTTGAAAGTAATATAGTAGTGTGATAATAAATTCCACTGCATATGGTACATTAGTAATTTGTTGTCTTTTCCGTCATTAATTGAGAATTGTGAATGTTGGACACTTAGGCATGTTTTTTCTCTTGTTTTTTCCTTGTTTTTGTCAAACAAAAGAATATTTGTATTTATATATGTATAGAATGGTTATGTCATTTATATGTGAGTGTATTCATGTGGTCTCAGTTACTCTTTACTTTTATGTCATTTATGTGCTTTTTCGTTCTGTGTTCAATAATACAAGACTGGGGACAGAGAAGTCCACAAAGAAAAATATTGTTTTCTGTTCTTGAGTGTATAGTTGTATTTATGGGCAGCATTCAATGTGCTCGCCTGGATGTGGGTATTGTATTATTGTTTTGTGGGCATTTATGTGTTATGTCAACTTATGTGTTACAAAAGTGAGAGGTTAAATAAGATTTCTAATATATGATGGTATTGATAGGCGTGAAATAAACACGCAGCCATAGAAAATATTGATGAATCTATGGTGTAAGGGGTCCCCTGTGTATAGTTATAGTTTGATTGATCCTGCCCCTTAGTACCTCAATAGGATCGCTCCCCTTTATGTTACACACATCTCTTCACAACGCAGCATTGACAGCTCGTGGGGGACCGTCAACACGAAGCACCAGTCTGCAACACGCAGCCTGCTCTTTGTGCTATGCCATTACCCTTTCACGACGCTGTACTTGCTCCACGCACCCACCCCCCAACGCAAACAGGACTCTTAGCCCAAAACTTGAGATGGTAAACCTTCAGCGGGACTAATCTGGGACTGTATTCAACCCATGCTCTATCATGGTCTGCCTAAACTTTTGACTTTGACCCGGTCCAGGGTGACCAGATAGACGCGGTTGGCACTTTGTGCTTTTAGGTGCAATTTTACACTATATTCTTGAAAAATTCATAACTCCGGTTTTACTGGTTGGATTTTTGTCACTTGGGTCTTGTTTTATTTATTACATTCAGCTCTATTGTTCTGACTTGGTATGGGATCTTTTTGTGTGGTGTTTTCACTGTTTTATTGCCTGTGTCTGAAGTGTTGCACAAATACTTTACACATTGCCTCTAAATTAAGCCTGACTGCTCTGTGCCAAGCTGTTGGGGGAGGAGCACAGGTTAATTTGGGGTTTGCTTGTGCCTTGCCATGACAGGGATTGTGGTTGTTACTTGACCAGAGCTCACACCCCAGTCAACCAGTAACCCAATTTCTCACACTTTATGTGGAGTATTTCAATTTTGCACAATGCCTTTTGGCCTGACGTCTGCTGCAGCAATCTTTCAATAAGTAATGGGAGAAGTTTTGAGAGGTTTGGAGGGTGTCTTGGTTTTCCATGATGACATTTTAGTTTTCAGTAAAGATTATAATGAACACATGTTGAGATTGAATGCTGTAGTGGGTGCATTGAGTGAGAAAGGTTTCAGGTTGAGGAGACAAGTGCGAGTTCTGTGTGCAAGAAGAGGAATATCTTGGACATGGTATTCCTGGGAAGGGTATTGGTCCACGTCCAGGTTTGATCAAGGCTATTGAAGTGAGTACCCCAGAGAATAGGGAACACCTTCCAGCCATTTTGGGTATGCGTGACTACTATACAAAATGTATTCAAAGTTTTTCTACCAAATTTGAGCTTCTGCATGCCTTATAGAAGAAGGTTGCTAAATTTGTAAGGGGTCATTCTCAGGAAGATGCTTTTCAGGAGGCAAAGAAAGAATTGTCCAATGCTCCACTTCACTCCTTTGTTATAGGCTAATGCCAAGATGCCTCAAAGCATAAGAGCGCTTTACAAAACTCTAAATCAAATCAAATCAAATTTCAATCCTTATCAACCGAGAAAGCCTTTGATGATCACAGTGGATGTGTTGGTTTGGGGGCTGTGTTCTCTCAAGGTAAAGGTGAATTTTAGCATGTTGTTGTGTTCGCCTCACATATTTTGAAGCCTCAGAAAAGGCTTTATTCATTGATGGAATGTGAAATGCTCACTTGCACTGGGCGGTTAAACGTTAAGGCTTATGTTTTTGGGAACAACATTTTTGCTGCAAATTGATTAAAAGCCGTTGGTACCCATCATCAGTAGTTCTAATGTTCATTCAACAAAAGATACTGCAAGATTGGTTAGATTAAGTGTGAAGTATCATTTTGAACTTGAATACATACCTGAGGGAAAGAACGGGAAGGCAGATTGTCTTTCTAGGCTTCCTTGTTCCATTGACGAGGCAGATGAAATCCTGGAGAGTCAACAGGATAAAGATTGTTTGGTTAATAGAGTGGTCTGGAGTGAATGTAAGTGTGTGAGTGAACAGGATAGAGGCATACACTGGAACCTGATATGATATTAGGGAAGATCATGGAGTACATGAAGGATGGGTGGCCTAAAGAAAAGAATCTTTCTATGTAGTTGCAGGCAAGGTCCAGAAACAGCTGTCTGTGGAATCTGGGCTACTGTTTAGATTTGACAAATTGGTTCATCTTATTGCTTTCAGACCCCCATCAAACACATGAGGGTCATTTGGGTATGACTCTTAATAAGAAAAGCCTCAGGGAAATCTATTGGTAACCTAGTATGGAAAGAGATGCTGAGGATGTGGTTATAAGATGTTCTGCTTGTTCTCAGAATGATAAGAATTTGAAGTGTTCCACACCACCAATAAGTGAGGCAAGTTGGCCAGGAAAGGTTTGAGACGAAGTCAGTATTTGAGTTTTTGGGACCATTTTCTATCTTTCCGAATGTACAATGATTTGTTATTGTGCTAGTTGATCAATTGTCAAAGTGGCTGGAAGTGTAATGTGTGAATGAGACTAGTACAAAAGTGATTATTTCTTTTCTTACAGATGTTTATACTAATGAGGGTTTTCCCTCTGAAATGGTTTCTGATAAAGCGTGCAGTTTGTGTCACCTGAGATGAAGGCATTTCTGCGAGGTGCAGACATAAAGCAGTAAAGATGCAGTTTATATCAATCCCCAAGGCAAGGTCAGGTGGAAAGAACAAATAGATTGGTCTCGAAGTGCATCAGGGATGCAGTGATTGAGGGTGTGGATGCTGCTGATGTTGTTCAAGCAAAGTTATGGTCATATCGCAGTACACCACATAGTGTGGCTGGTGTTTCTCCATTTGTAACATTGAGGGGGAAAACAGTGTATGATTTACTTAAACCATCTTGGTAAAGTAAGTTGTCCAAAAACGCTGACAGAATGAATTGAGCTATGGAGAAGATTCGGTCCAACATGTAAGAGCAGGAGTGAAGGAAGGTTTGATATAGTCAAAGGGCGTAGGTTGCAAATCTTTGTAAATGGAGATTGCAGTTGTGTCACACTACCTGTGTCCAAAGTGATGAAAGGGAGGATAAAGTTTGGTGTTTCTTTTCAAGCAGAAGTAGTAAGGATGGCTGTGCTATAAAGTTGACTAATGGTCAATGGTGGAATGTTGCGCAGGAGGTCAAGTTACAGGAAGTTACCAAGAGTTATTAAAGCATTGGTTTTCCCAGGCATGATAAGGAAGTTGAGCATGATGTGTTCATGGGCAAAACGTTTCACAATAACGGCCTCGTCATGGCTGGTGCACAAAGGCTATGTACTAAACACTCATGTAGAACTCCAAAGAAATTTGAGGATTTTGTTTTGGAGTAGAGGTTCATGCACTTTCTGATATGTAAAATGTTATTTCTGATATTTATTTTGTTTTTCTTGGATATTCAAGATGTTTTTTCTGATATATACTTTTTTTAATCTTTATATTTTATTCTTATTTTTTTTTGTATGCTTGCCGCAATTAGGAACCAGTTTTTGTTTCTTAGTTTTTTGGGTTTATTGTTTGATTTTAATGTTAGAAGAAGGGACGTGTGGTATAACTATGCCATTGTAGTTTCAGTGATGAGCTCGTGAGCCCATGCTTGGGTTCTAGGATGGAATGTGCAGTCCTGGTCTTGGGAGGTTCGAGACACGGGGCGAGAGAAACAAAGTCACGGCTCAGAAGACATTGGTTGCCTCCCTTATTTCCTGAGACTGCTTCCTTACAATTAAACTTGAGTTTTGGACTCTTAGCTGCCTCGTTATTTCATGAACCTTGACCCAGTGACCCTGGTTTTAGTCACAGGTTCACTGCTTGACCAAACTCTGTGGCCCTGGGCAATTACTTTATTCACTCTGCCTCCTTTTCTGTGATCATCACATTTGAGAACAATTAGAAATAATTAACTTCATGATGTGCCCTGTACATAAGCCTCTCCCTTGTATGGTTTAATAGACCATAATGTTGCTACATTGATAACAGCAATGAAGGTCTTATGTAGGTGGCACTAGACAACTGACTTGCGTCGTGGGTCACTAATGAAATTGTCATCAGGGCAGAAGGGGAAAAGAATGTGATACCTATCCAGGATCGGAATTACACATTGTCTAAACATAAAATCTAGGGGTCTATTTACAAGCCCCTCGCGTTGATGGTATGTCACATTTTCCCATATTAAAAGTGACGCACCGGTGGCGAAAGGGGCTTGTAAATAAGCCCACTAGTTTCAATCCTGGCTTATAAACTTGACCAATCAGTGTGATCCTAGATGATCACTTTTCTTCCTTGTGACTCCTTTTCCATGATCATCACATGAGAGAGCTCCTTCAAATGATTCAGTTCACTGTACAACAATCTTCTTTGTGTATGGCTAAACCCCATACCTGCTGAGGCTTTTTAAACCCCAGTGCTTAGCCCTTTTTTTGGGCTTTTTGGGGTACTTTGCGCTTAGGCCTCTATAACATTTTTTCCATATAAGGTATCCATGCCAAATTTGCATAGTTGTTTTCCAACATCCTGTGGATTCTAAAGGTACCCAAGATTTGTGGATTCACCTAAAGAAAATCAAGAAAATAGGAACAATATGGCTAAAATTTGAGTTTTGTGGGAAAAATTGGAAAAAAGTGATACGCAAAATGCATCTGTTTTTTTCATTAAAATTGCTGTGCTAAAGCCATCATCTTCCCAGCTTTCCCAGCTTTCAGGAAAATGCAGAGCTGAATCAAAAAACTATTTTCTTATCACAGTTTTGGCATTTTTCAAAGAGGTTTTCTAATTTTTGTGCTTTTAACTTATTTCTAGTTTATGATGGAAACCAGTGTGAAACCCTGGGGTGATCCAGGAAAGCTGTAGATTAATAAAATGTAGACAACATTATGAAATTGACAAGGGATCATATGTGTAGATCCCTCAAGGTTTTCCCAAATAAACTAACTGTTGAAATAAAAAAAAATGAAAATTAATAAGAAAAACAACAATTTGTGACAACGTTTTCATTTCTAACTTCTAGTCACAATGGTCAATTTACAAAAGCAATACACCATCATGTTCCCTAGACTCTTCTGGTTGCGGGGATATATAGGGTTTGTAGATTTTCTAAGAACCAGAGGTACTCAGAGCCAACAACTGAGCTGCACCTTACAATGGTTTTTCTTTGTGTACCTAGTATAGAGTAATTCCAATGGTAAAATAAAAAGAGTGAAAAATGGGTATCAGTGAATCTTATGTGTTTCTGAACTGGACACCAGATATGGAGGTAAGGAGAAGTGGTTATTTGTACATTTCTGAATTGTGGGTTCCCATACTAGCATGTGATTCAGAGGACATTTTTCAAAATGTCTTCTTTCTTACACCCTGGCTTATGTTTGGAAGGCAGAAATGTAGTAAAATCCAATAAATAAAGACAAATGTTCTACTATTCTGTGTTCCCGCATGTCATTCGATAGAAATGGTACCTCACTTGTGGGGGTACGCTTAATGCGCCTGACAGAAAATGAGTTGAAACGTAACATGGACACATCACATTTTTTTACTGAAAGCTGACCCTTTTTTGCAATGTCAGTAGCTGTGGAATTTGGGCCCTTGCTCAGCCAGCACCTAGGGAAACATAGCAAACCTGTACATTTTTCAAAATCAAACACCTGCAGAAATCAGGGTGGGGTGACTTGCACAGCTCTCACCAGCTTTTCTCACCCAGAATCCCTTGCAAACTTTGACCATAAAAACACATTTTCCTCACAGTTCTGTGACGGAAAGTACTGGAATCTGTGGGGAGCCACAAACATCTTATTACCCAGTGTTCCTACAAGACTCTCAATGAAAATGGCACATCCCATGTGTGGGTAGGCCTAGTGTCTGTGATAGGAAACATCCCAAAACAAAACAAGGACACACCACATTTTTCCACACTGAAAACTGCTCTTTATTTTGCATTGTCATTAGCTGTCGATTTTGAGCCGTAGCGCAGCTGCCACCTAAACATGTACATATTTCATAACAAGACATCTTGGGAATTTCACGGTGGAGTGACTTGCATGGCTGTCACTAGGTTTCCTTACCCATAAGCCTTTGCAAACCTCGAACTTTGGCTAAAAGACACATTTTCCTCACATTTCTGTGAGGAAAACTTCTGGAAACTGTGGGAACCATGAACTTCCTACTACCTAGCATTGCCCCAAGTCTCCCGATAAAAATGGTACCTCACTTTTATGGGTAGACATAGGCCCGCAACAGGAAACTGCCCAAAACTCAACATGGACACCACATTTTTCACTGAAAGCTGGCCCTATTTTTGCAATGTCAATAGCTGTGGTTTTTGGACCCTGGCTTAGATGGCAACTAGGGAAACCTAGCAAACCTGTACATTTTTTAAAACTAGACACCTAGGGAAATCCAGAGTGGGGTGACTTGCATGGCCCTCTCCAGGTTTTAATACCCAGAAGCCCCTTCGAACCTCAAACTTTGGCAAAAAACACACATTCCACTCACATATCTGTGCATAAAAGTTCTGGGATCTGTGGAGATAAATACATTTCATACTACCCAGAGTTCCCACATGTCTCCCGATAACCACGGTACCCCATTTGTATGGGTGAGTCAAGAGACAAACACTACAGAGAGAGATAAGCGATAGGGGTAGCTGTGGTATTTGTAGCCGTGCTGATCCACCGCACAAGGAAACCTACCTGCCACAAACATTTATGAAAACTAGACAGCCAGAGGATTCCGCGGTGGTGTGACTTGCATGAATCCCAAGAGGATTTCTTACCCACAATAATAATAATAATAATACTCGGTCTTGTAGTGCGCAGCTAATCACCAGTGAGGGTCTCTAGGCACTGTCCATAGGACCAGGGAGATTAAGTGATTTACACAGAATCACAGGATGTCGAGCAGACACCGAGACTCGAACTTGGGTTCCCAGCTCTGAATTCGGCAGCTCTGGTCATTACGCCACACCCCAATTCCCTGCAAACCTCAAACTTCAGCTAAAATCCCACATTTTCTTTACATTTCTATGATGGAATCATCTTGGAGGAATCGTCAAAATGCATAGCACCCAGCAGTTCCCCACTTGTCCTGATAAAAATGATGCCCCACTTGTGCAGCTGGGCCTAGTCCCCATGACAGGAACGGATCAAACCAAGGTCAAAGGGAGTTCCACTGTGGGTCTCACATTGGCATTGATTTAATCCATTCCTGTCACGGTCACTAGACCCAGACACATAAGTGGGGTAGCATTTTTTTGGGACAAGTGGAGAAACACTGGTTGGTAGGAATTTTCTGGATCCCTGTGGACTGCGAAAGATTATGCAATTCAAGGAAAATTTGTGATTTTAGGCAAAGTTTGAGGTTTTCAGGACATTGTGAGTAAGACAACATCATGGAGTCCATACAAAGCACACCGCTCTGGATTCCTCAGGTGTCTAGTTTTCAGAAATGTGTGGGTTTGGTAAGTTTGCCTAGGTTGCAGCCGAGCCTGGGCCCGGGCCCCGTTAACGCAGCTACCCTCATTGTCAAATCAGGTTAGTTTTTTTATAGGAAATGTTGATGTCTCCACATCACGTTTTGGGACTTTTCCTGTTGTGGTCACTTGGGCCACACATACAAGAAGGGTAGTGTTTTTATTGGAGCAAGTGTGGGTATGCCGGGCAGTAGGAATTTTGTGGATCCCTGTTTATTCTGTAAGTTTACGCCTCAGAAATGCAAGGAAAATGTGTGAAAAGTAGGCAGAGTTTGTGGTATACAGAGTATTGTGGGTAATAAATCGTCATGGGATCCATGCAAGGCATACCACCCCGGACTCTCTGAGATATCTAGTTTTCCTAAATGTCTGGGTCTAGTAGTTTTCCCCAGGTGGTGGCCTACCCAAGCGCAAAAAAGTGCAGCCATTCACCATTGCAAGTGGGACGATATTGGGATTTAGCCCCACTCTTCTGGCCCATATGTAAAAATAACACCCAAAAGAATCAAATGCCCTCTCTCATGCCATTGGGATGGGATGTTTTAGTCCGCAGGGGAGCAGAAAGACTGTTGAGGCTTTAGGCGTCAGGGTCGGGTTTGATGTCAGGATGGGCCAGACCCACCCCATTATTTGATTAAAAAATAGTCCTGCCATCCAGTGGCTTTATGCCTTCCAGAGGCATATTGAGAGCAAACTCCCTCTCTGCCCTCTGGGGAGGCTAAACGATGACCCTTTTGGGGTCTGGAGTAAGGACTAATGTCACTAATGTCAGAGTGTGATGCCTGCACTCCTTACTTTGGCCCAATGCAAAATTACTGATGTCTAGTGGGTTTTCTACCCTGGGGGGGGGGGGAGGACTGATTTGGAGTAGCCTTCCCAATTGGAACAAGCCTCCTTTTAACCCCAGGGGTAGAAACCCGGGTATGTGGCTCGATGCCAGGGTAGCCCACCCATCCTTTTTTTGGCACCTTTTAGAAATACCTAGTGTCTACTGGGTTTTCTGCCCTTCCCTAGGGCAAATTAGGGGCAAACCCCCTGTCTGCCCCTGGAGGGCAGACAGGGGGTTCTGGTATGTCCCTGGAGGGCAGACAGGGGGTTCTGGTATGTCCCTATGTCCCTTTGTGTAGGGGTATTGCCAATGCCAGAGTGCAATGCCCGCATCCCTTTCTTATGCCCCGAATACAAAATCCCTGTTGTGCAGTGGGCTTTCTAGCCTCAGGGGTAGAGTTGCGGCAATCTTCACAATTTGGACAAGCCTCCTATCTGTCCCAAGGGAACCAGAAAGAAGCTTTTGCCCCTACTGGGGAGGGTGAATTGCTCTATGCCAGGGTAGCCCTCCATCCTTTTGTTTGTTTATCCACCATTTTGAAATCCCTGGTGTCTAAAGGGCTTTCTACCCTTCCAGGAGCAAATTAGGGGTAAACCCCCTGTCTGACCCAGGGAGGGTAGAAAGACTTGTTTGTCCCTTCTGGGGTAGGGGTATTGTTAATACCAGAGTGCAATCACTACACCCCTTTCTTAAGCCCAAAATGCTAAATCCCTGGTGCCTAGTGGGCTTCCCACCCTCCAGTGGACCCCTACTGGGCTGGGGATATGGTTCGATGCCAGGGTTGGCTGCCCCATTCTTATGTTTATTTTGGCACAATTTTGAAATCCCTGGTGTCTTGTGGGCTCGATGCCCTAACAGGACCTTGAGCTGAGCCAGAGCCAGGCTTCAGGCTCGAGCCTGGCTCGAACTTTCAGTGGCTCACCCATCTCTAACTACAACCTTGGTCCTGCGCACTCCTTCTGTTCTGATCAGAGCGCTTCCTAAGGCACCTCTTGCATGCTTTGTTTGGTCTACCTGGTGATTTTATTCTCTCTCTCTCTCTAGATTCCAATCACTCCCCCCCCCCTTCCTAACTATTCTTCATTAATTTGGTTGTTACAACTTCAGTCTATCTGTGCATGGCCAATTTTTCATTTAATAGCACCTCTAGTACTAGTTGCTTCCTTCTTGCCCCTTGCCCACGGGACATCTTATGTTATTGTACACTTTACTCTATTTCTAGCTCTTTTTTGTAGGAAATTGAGTTACTGGTTGAGTGGGTGAAACCCTACTCAAGCAGAAACCACAATCTCTGTCAGGGTGAAACACAAGCAAACCCCCAAATTAACCTGTGCTTAACCCTCTAGTTGCTTGGCACAAAGCAGTCAGGCTTCACTTGGAGGCAATGTGTAAAGCATTTATGCAGCACTTCAAACAGAAATATAGTGAAAACACAACACAAGAAAAATCCTGCACCAATAGAGTAAAATGTAATATTTTATTTGACACCAAAATTACAAAAATCTAATAATTAGAACCAGAGATATGCAATTTCAAAGATTTAAGTGAAGATGCAGAGTCCCATGTTGAGGATGCTTCGCACAGCAGAGACGATGCAAAGCCCAAGTGTGGAGATGCATTGCGGAGCGGCATTTCCAGGAAGCTGCGAGGCTGCGATGAGAGAGCTTGCGTCGTCATCGAGGATGCCCTCAACGAAGGGGTTGCACTGCAAAGTCCTGCGTTCAAGATGTGTTGCGTACCGGCTGTTTCCAGAGCAGTTGCGGGGCTTGTGATGCAGAGTACTGTGTCATCATCAAGGATGCCATTGACCGAGGGTCACAGCCAGGAGAAATGATGAAGAAGTCACTAAAAATATATGGTTTTTCAAGAAGTACTATGGTCCACCCCTGGAGTAAAGAAGCAAAGTATAGGGGATTGGTAGTGTGGTAATGTACGTTGTTGTATATCTTTCATGTTTATTTATTTCAGAACACTGGAGAAGAATGAAAAATATAATGGGAGATAAGATTCCAGGAGGAGTGGGAAGAGGTTAAGGTCCGTGTGTATCATGGATGATTTTTTTTTTTTAACTTTATTTTCATTTTATATACAAACATTCATCCCATTGACCATTACATTAAGTGCAGCAGCAGCTGGAAGAGGCAAGTAACAGCATGACATTGACAGCGTAATTACGATCATCCTGCATTGTAGACTGAGGAGGCATTACCCTTTACATTGGTTCTTCTACATTGCATTTTGACAACCAGTGATTACATTACACTTGCTCAGCGGCAACCTGGCCAAACCCTAATACATTATGTGGCGAAAACTATCAGCGTTATGTCCCAGTCTTTTTGTGCCCTTGCTAAGTCAGGCAATCCCCACTCTATCCTGTTCTACCTCTGTTTCTTCCATCGTGGCATGGCGAGCAAGATATGCCTTGAATGGGTCCCAAATGTCTCTTGGTTTACAACGTGTGGGCATAAGAGCACTAACGTTTTCTGACTGTGTGTTGCAATAGGACAAATCGGCGCACCATTCCTTTATTGTAGGTGTGGGCCCCCTCATCCACCGCAAAGCTACCCTTCGCTTTGCTATCAGGATGCCCAGAGCAAGTAGTTGCACGTGCTTTTGGGGAACCCCTTAACATAGCCTAACAGAGCCTCCAAAGGAGTCAACTTCAGCCTCACCCCTGCAATATCTTATAACGCAGCATGTACCGCCTCCCAAAATCTCTGAATTTCAGGGCAGTCCCACATGAGATGTGTGAAGTTTGCGGTCGCTGCCCCGCACCTTACACATCTGTCATCTTCTCTAAGTCCGCACTTGTATAAGCGAGCTGGAGAATAGTACACCCTTTGCAGAAATTTTAAATGTATCAAACAATGTCCACCATTTTGTGATATAGACTTCGTACCTGCGCAGCAATATGTCCACTGTTCGTCTGTGATGTTTCACTCTAATTCTGCGCGTCATTCTTGCAATGCTTTCATATTTAGGGGACCGATGCCTGCATTGGAAAGGGTGTACAGTATCGAGATCATGTGTTGCGGGGATTGAACTCGTAATAAATTCCAAGCCTATAGAAGTGCCTTCCCAGTGTGTTTTGAGTTACTGCCACTTATTACAGTATTATGCCTTTAGTTGTATTTTGTACCCCATGTATCATATATTTTGTACCCCATGTACCCCTGCTGTATTCACGCCCTCTCTACTACCTCAAGGAAGTTCTTCCACTATAGGAAATTCTGTACTCCAAGCCTATAGAAGTGCCTTCCCAGTGTGTTATGAGTGACTGCCACTTATTGCAGTATTATACCTCTATTTGTATTTTGTACCCCATGTTTCATGCACACCTGTCACTTTGTCCTCTTGGAACTTATTCCTCTTTTGTATTTGGTTTGTTTGTTTTTGCACAATTGTCACTTTTCCTCATGCAATGTAACGCTTGCCTTTGTATTATGCTCATTTGTATCCTCCTCCTTATGTAATGTTGCTGTTCCTGTTGTGAAGCGCTCTGACACCCTCGGGTAAAGTCCGCGCTATATAAAAACGCATAAATAAATAAATATGTTAAGGGAGTGTATTCTCGAGGTTCCAGCATTTCCTCCCCCAATGTTGCACGCAGCGCATGCCTAGCGCGGAAAAAGTGGAATTTTGCAATCATGGGGGCAGCTAATGAGTCTGTTTGCAGCATATCCCATTGCTTAGCCACTCCCTCCTGAAAGCAATCGCCAACCGTGGCAATACCCAGTGAATGCATAGCTAAGATAAATTCTCGATCCTGCAGCACTGGCAACCATCCGCACAGTTCTATTGGCCATTTAGGGGAGTAAAGTAGAGTCACTCCCTGCCTGCTAGCGGCCCGGCAGAGCAGGCTCCTTGTGCTCCCAACTGGATCTATGGTATGATAACGCCTACGTGGTGTCCCGAGAAGACACTGTGGCAGAGTCAAGGAGTCCACCGCTTCCCTTTCAATGTACAATTGTGGGCTGTCCTGGGCTCCATGTAGCCAGTAAAATGCATGCATGCATATGTTGTGCAGTGCAATATACAGTTCAAAATCTGGAGCGCTCAGCCCTCCTTCCGAGTAGGCTCTGGTCAATGTTTCCCATTGCACCCACAATTGTTTCCCAGCCCAAGCGAGTCGAATCAAGAGAGAACGTAGTGTACGAAAGAATGATTTCCGCAATAAGATAGGTATATTGACAAATAAGAACATGAACCTTGGGAGTACTATCATCTTCATGAGCGAGACTCGCCCCAATAATGACAACGGCAGCCGAATCCATTTTTCAATGGACCCCGAGAGCTTCTGTATCGACCTGCTGTAATTTTCGCAAACCACCACTTCAGGGTCAGCGTGTATCTGCACACCCAGTTATCTAGTTGGCTCCGATGTCCACTCAACAGAGTAAATGCTCTCCACTGGGAGAGTATTGGGGGTCAGGGGGAACGCAATGGATTTACTCCAATTGATATGTAAGCCTGAGTGTTGTCCAAATCGCTCCACCTCCTGCAGGATTGGTGATAAATTCAGCGCCGGCTCATTGACATATAAAAGTGTATCATCTGCATATTCCATAATTATCAAATTATACTGTGGGAATCGTATTCCACGATGCCAATGATATTCGCGCAGTGCACACGCAAGAGGCTCCACCGTCAGCACATACAACAAGGGGGACAGAGGGCACCCCTGTCTTGTACCCCTTGTGATGGGTATTGGTTCTGAGAGCAGCCCATTCACACGTACGCACGCTGTGGGCTTCTCATACAGGACATCCACTAATTTAATGAATATCTCACCCACCCCGACCCGTTTCAACACTGCCCTCAAGAAGCGCCACTCGACTGAATCGAAGGCCTTCTCTGCGTCGAGAAAAATTGCTGCAGCGCGCATCTCTGGGTCGATACCGGCGATCGTGCCAAAAAGGGTCCGCAGGTTACTTGTTAATGAGCGGGTGGGCATGAAGCCAGATTGCTCAGGGGCTACCACCAGGGGGCGAGCCGATTCGCTAGGATTTTAGCAAATAATTTGGTGTCCGTGTTCAGCAACGAAAGTGGCCTGTAGGAGGAGCATTGCTGTGGGGGTTTATCCTTCTTTAGTAGGGTAATCAAAGTGGCCTCTCTCATGCTGGGGGGCATTATGCCATCTATCTCCATTTCCTCGAATAAATTTACCAGATGAGGGAGCAGTTGATCCTGATAGGCTTTATAAAATGCTACAGTTAGCCCATCCGACCCAGGGGCCTTGTGATTTGACATGGTTTTCAAAGCTGCAGTTATCTCAGTGGGGCGTAAGGGCGCCATCAAGTGTTCTCTATGAGAGTTTCACAGCCACTTCATGGCCATATAAGATAGATATTCTTCATCCGAATCATCTGACTCGGATGGGTGCGAAGTATAAAGCTCTGTATAGTAGGTGCGGAATCTATCCGCTATCTGCGCCGCTCTGTTTAGTATCGTGCCGTTATCCTCGCACAGCTCCAGCACCTCATTGGAACCCCCGACCGGACGGGTCAAAGCAGCCAGTGTAGCGCTTGGCCTCTCGTGGTGGCGTATTTCCCCAGATGTACCACCTCAGCTTGACCCTCCTCGTTGTATTTGTCTATCTTAGACCTGATCTGTGCAAGCACATCGGGGGGTCTGTAACAGCCCGCCGCTCCGAGTCTGACAAATCTGTCTCAAACCTTTGTAATCTTCCTCAGATGGAGCAAAGCCCCCCTGCATGTTTCTATATGACCACGCCTCTGATATAGATTTTGAAAGTTTCCCATATGGTGGCCATCTTAGGGACACTGCCAAGGTTAGTAGAAAAAAACAGATTTATCTTCTGTGAGACTTCCACCTTAAATACCTCGTCCAGCAAGGAGTACTGGGGAAAATGCGAAGTTCAGACCCTAGGCTGAAGGTCATCTATTTTTAGCTGTAGTTTAACTGGGGAGTGATCAGAGTATGTACGAGGCAGGTGTTCGCAATTTGTTATAAAGGGTATTAAGCCACGGGAAGCCAGCAAGTAGTCTATGCGCGTATGTATGTCGTGTACCGATGAGTAGTGTGTATACTCCCTTCCCGCTGGTGCATGGTGACGACAATCATCTACCAGATCATCAGCTTCAGCAATTGCTGCAAAAGCCCTGGCTGCCGACGAGGGAGAGCGCAGAGGGCCTTTTGAGCGATCTAGCGCTGGGGATTTCACACAATTAAATCACCCCCCCATAAGGTAGGCATCTTCAAATATGTGGTGAGCTTACTATGCATGGATCGATAAAAATGGGAATTATCATAGTTCGGACCATACACTCCCACTATGCGCACATCTAGGTTTCCTTTGCGGCAGTGCACTATAACATACCTCCGATCCGTGTCCCTATCCACCACTTGTATTTTAATATTGGCCCCCTGTCGAACCCATATCAGGACCCCACGTGCGTGTGTGGTAAAGCCGGCTGCTACGCAGGTGCCCTGCATTCTCCTCTGTCTTAAAAGCACCGTGTTAGGTGCCAAATGGGTTTCCTGCAGCACTGCCACATCTATTATGATGTCTGAGCAAATATAGAACCACCTTGCGGATCTTTCGCTGGTCGTTTAGCCCCCTAATGTTCCAGGTTAAGAGGCTTATTATGTGGTCCCCCTGTACGGTTGTTTGGTCATGCCCCCCACTCATATTTGAAACATAAAATGCCTTTTACAATGATCGTGTGACTGCCTAGACAGAAACATACAATAACATCTGTGCTGCTGCTACAATTCAGTGCGAGCTCTTTAATCCCCCTCCCATGTCACATCCCCCAATATTTGACATGGCGACATAAACCCCCTCTCTAAATCTCTGACACCCCGCCCCCCCAAATGACTGTGTGTAATACACTTGAGGGCGGTGAGTGCCCAACCAACTGTGGTGAACTCGAACATTGCTACAACAATTATTTTAAGTAGCATGTCTATCCATGGTTTACAACTATTTTGCAAAAAGCCTAGCATTATATTCGGACTACTGGACTGCAAGACACCAGCATCATATTATGTATAGAACGGCTTCCCCCACCCGCTTGCCCCAACTTTAACGTCTAGGCAGTATTAAACCAAAAACAGCAATAATTGTCAACCTCTTAGAGCTCAGAATCTGCCCTCTATGCAGTCTATTAAGATAAGGTAATCATTTGCTAAATATGTTGGGTCCTGTCGACTTTGTCATTGCTATTTGAACGCAGTACCCGCAGCTGTGAATGTATCAGTCATTTTGATCAAGAGGGCTCGTAGGGTTGTTGTCCTCGGGTACGCCGACTAGTGCCTGTTTGTTAACCTGCGCTTTGTTGTAGCCCTTAAGCGCCTGTTGAGCATTGCCGGGATCCGTGTACACTTGCACTTTACCATTTAGTGTAACCTTCAAGCGGGCCGGGTAGAGCATGGAATACTCAATGTTAAGCTCTCTGAGCTTGCGTTTGACAGGGACAAACCGCCTGCGTGCCTCCTGAACCTGAGGGGTGAAGCCTGGGTACAAAGACAGCACGGAGCCCTCATGGTTAAGTGTCCGAAGTTCTCATGCTCTCCATAATGAAGCATCCCTGTCTCGGTAATTCAGTATGCGGGCTATGATAGGGCACGGGGGGCCCCGGGAGGGGGCCTAGGCGCCAGTGAGCGATGAGCCTGTTCAACTACAAAGATTGAGGAAAAGGCATCACAACCAAGGAGTGTGACCAGAAGATTCTCCACATACAGCTCCATGTTGCCCGTCGGGGTGGATTCCGGCAGACCCACAATTCGTAGGTTGTTGCGCCTTGAGCGCACCTCCATGTCCTCAGCTTTAGCCTGTAGAGCCTCCACAAGTTTTCCCATATGCTTTTGAGAGCCCGAGGCTTCTGATTTCTGAGACTCTCCTCTCCACCATGTCAATTCTCTCAGCGTGTTTGTCCAACCACTCCGACATGCGGTCTATGCGATGAGAGAGAGTTTGTTTTTCTGTCTATCGTGGATAGGCTCTGTTGCATGGCCTCTAGTATATGGCGCAAGTCTCCTCCAGGCTCAATCCCTGTTTCCCGGGGTCAGTGTCGGCGCCATCCTCTCTTATTCTAGATGATTTGCGCTGGTTAAATTAAATTGTAATTTAGATTGAGTTTTGTCTGGCTTCCCCATTGTACTGTGGTATTGCGCAGCCCACGGGTTAATAGGTTCCTGCGTCACGTGCAGTGGAAAATCTCCGTCTCGTGCAGCCCCAGTGGTAGTTCCTGGCCAAGAGCCTCCAGAGATGGCACTGCCACCCCCAGAAGCCCTGCAGTTTTTAAATTATTGTCGGTAGTGAAGCACTCTAACTGGCAGCCTCCAGCGGTGTCACATGCCCTCCATTAGTGCCGAGCTAGCTCCGCTCCACCAGGCTGCAGTTACCGCTCCACCTCACATAAACTGTATGCAGCCCAATTACTCCAAAAGCATCGGTAGTGTCAGTTCCACAGCTCAGCGTGGCGTCTCACTTTGCTTCCAGCCTACAGAGAGGCACTGCAACTCGATACAGGAGGCAGCAATCGGGTGAGCTCAGCCCACGCTCGTCCCTCAACACAGGGCGAAACTGCGGGGTGTCTTTATGTGCAGACGACACCAGGATGGCACCGCATCTAGTGCCTTCCCCTCTGATGAATCCGCGAGGAGCGCAGCGTGTAGAAAGCGCAGCCCAGCCACGGGGGAACAGCGCTGCTCCGTAAATGATTGAGGCCCAGGAGCGACAAAGCCACGGACCCCCCCTCACTCACCGCGTTTTTCTGTCCGAGCGCGGACCAGGGCTCCCCGGGCTCAGTGGTGTTTATCTCCTCAGTCGGTCTTTGGCGGTGCAGCCGTTCCGTGGGAGCTAGCAATGCAGGGCGGGGCACCTCACCGGCAACCGCAGATCTGTAACCCTCGCTCTCCGCTTCAACACCAGCGGGGTACGCTACAGGCGATGCAGGTCGCTGGGGACGTCGAACAGGTCCCACCTCCATCACAGGGCCGAGTCTGCAATCAGCTCCATGCGTGCACCGATCCTGGATCTGCAGGTACCGCTACACTGCCAGTGCCCAGCGCTGTCCGTTACACCCTTTTGCCACCGTCTGTGGTCATGGATTTCACAAATATTGAAAGGATTGCAGCGATGTCGTCGGGAGCGCTGTTACATTGTGGCCATCTTGAGGCCAGGAAAGCTCCGCCCCTGTGTCATGGATGATTTATCTGTGTGCCGTGCCAGAGGCAGTAATGAATATATTCTTGAGCACATGAAAGTATCTTTGAAGACCAATCTTACAAATTTGGCAACAAGGAGAAAAAACAACAGATGGATAAGCAGCCCCAGATCTGGTGACGAGGAGAACAGAATGAACAAGTCCATTACTGCATGTGAGTAGTTTTGGGATAAAGCGGTCACGAAGCAATATCGCAAGCGACACCACCCGATGCTTACAAGCAGATTACACTTCAGAGCGGGTGAGCGGGTACAATTTCAACATAATAGACAAATGTAAATCAAAGTAACTGCTGCGGTTACCTGCAGGGGAAGGAGGAACCAAATATATTCACAGCTTGGAAGAGACCTTTGACGAAAGTTGTCTACAAGGTCCACCTGCCTCCTTACCCTCATGGAGCTCTAAATAGAACTCTACTAGAGAAATAAGAACCTAGGGACCAAATGGGTCGATATGTATGGCATGTCTGAGTATGATGAACGGAAGTTTCAGAAATGAATGCACGCAATTAGGATACTAACGGGATCCTTGTGAGGTCCTAATGAAAGCCAACTAACCTTGGTGAGGCACTGGTGTGATGGCTGAAACATGATGACCAAGGGATACAGAGGTTATTAATTTCCTTAGTGCATCCCCACCTGTTTTCAACTCTGTCAGTGTACCCTTAGCCCTCAAGACACCCTAGACTATTTTATATCTCGGATCACACCCAATAACCAAAGAGCTCTCTTGGCTAGCAAGGTTGAGCCCGTCGAAATACACTAGTTATCTGGGAGAGGTCTCTATGATGAAGCATGCCCCTTGGAATTCCAGTGGGTGAGAGTCCTTTTAATATCATAGGATTATCCCCTTGGGCTGGTATTGAGAGAAAGACTAAGCATGGTAGGGGATCCCTCCTGTTGCTTTTGTATGGTTAGATGTTCAAGAAGGTGAGCGAACCCTGAATCACTACTCACCCTCTCCTTTTTGGAATATAGACACTGATACCTATGCTACCTTATCCAATTTTGTATAACTCATGGAAGAAATCTCATAATCCATAACTCAATATTTGATTTGGTAGCAGGCTTTACCCAATGTGATCAGCCTATATGTCTCTTCTTTGTCATCATCCAAAGAGAACAAATGATGCTGTTTGCCGTAAGAAGGCCACAGATGATGCCTGAAACCCTCAGCAGCCTTTTTCCTTTTTCGCACACCATCAAGGAGAGTGCCTGTTAGAAATTGGGTTTCTGGTGGGCAAAGGTATACACCCTGTCTAAGCAGGTACAACCACTCTAGTCAGGGTAAGCTAGATACACACTAAAAGATAACCTGTGCTCACCCTCTGGTAACTTGGCACAGAGCAGTCAGGCTTATCCAAAGAGGCAATGTGTAAAGTATTTGTGCAACACACACACACACAGTAACACAATGAATACACCACAAAAAATCTCCACACATGTTTAGAACAATAGACAATAATTGTATAAATAAATCAAGACCAAAATGCCAAAATCAATGTATAGAAGTTAAGTTATGATTTTTTAAAGATTAAAAAGAGGTATAGCGCTTAGAAGCAATAAGCACCCTATGGGGGATATCTGGTTGTGCTGGAACAGGGAAAGTCAAGAGTTTGAGCCGACCGCGATGGAGCACAGGCCAGTTACAGGACCCAAGCAGGCCCTGGTGAACAAAGTACTATTTACTGGTCGCAACAGCAAGATGCAGGGTGCAATCGAGTGATGTGTTGATGTCGATCCTGCAGGGGTGGTGATGAGTGTGTACAATACATGAAACGTCCAGCCGAGATGCGTTGGTTCTGAAGTGTGATGCGCTGGGTTTCTCCACACAGTCTAAGGATGTGTCGATCTCTCCACACTGCCATAGTGGTGATGCACAGTTCCGATGCATCGGGCTCTGAAGGCCATGCGTTGGTTCCGAGAGCCATGCGTCAATTCTACTCCTGCAACTGGGTCGATGCACCGGTTCTGCTGCAAGCATACTGGAGATGCATCAATTTTCGTGATGCAAGTATCTGGGTCCCTTCCAGTCAACCAGAAAAAGGAGCAGTGGTAGAGACTTTGATATCCCTGAGGCTCAGACAACAGGAGACAAGCCAACAAGCCCTTGGAGACAACTTCAGTGCAAGGCAGTGTCCAGATTTCCCCAGCAGAGTCAGAGAGCAGCAGGCAGCAGGGCAGCACAAGAGAAATCAGACGTTCCAGGTCAGCAGTCCAGCACAGTGTCAGTCCTTGATGTAACACAGCAGTTCTTCTGACAGAGTCCAGTTGTAGGTCCAGAAGTGTCTGATTTGGTGGGGTCAGAGACTCAGGACTTATACCCAAATGTGCCTTTGAAGTGGGAAGTGACTTCAAAGAAGGGTCTTTGAAGTTAACACACAGGTCCCTTCTTCCCAGCCCTGGCTCCAGACTATCAGTAGGGGGTAATCAGCCCTTTGGGTGAGAAACAGGACACTGCTTATTCTGTTGTGTCAGCTCCCCCCCCCTCCCTTCCTGCTCCAGTAGAGCCATCAGAGTGCAGATGAGTATGCAGACACACCTAACCTTCTTGTGTTTGTCGCTGTCTAGAGGGAGTGCACAGAGTGTAGCTGTCACTAACCTCCGACGTGTTTGGAGACAGGCTGCAGGGACACAGAGCAGTAGAAGCTGAGAAATGTCCACTTTCTAAAAGTGACTTTTCTAAAATATTAATGTTAAATCCAACTTTACCAGTAAAGAGGATGTATCATTACCTTTCCAAGGATATACAACATGATGCAGCTATTCTTTTCCAATCAGGAATTACAGCTTTAAAGTGTTTGAAAGAATTCCCAATGTTAACCTATGAGAGGAGTAGGCCTCACAGTAGTGAAAAACGAATTTGAGAGTTGGCAAAACTTAACAATACATGCCCTACCTTGTACTTACACAGCACCCTGCCAAATGGGCTCCTAGAGCCTATCTTAGGGTTGACATGTGTAATAAAAGGGGTGTTTAAGGCTTTGCAAGTAGTTTTAAATGCCAAGTCGAAATGGCAATAAACGGCACACACAGGCCCTGTAATGGCAGCCTTGAAACAGGTTTGACAGGCTACTTATGTCGGTGGCCAATCATTGCTGCAGGCCCGCTAGTAGAATTTAGGGGCATATTAGCAAGGGCCTTATCGCCGCTTTAGCGGCACTTTTTGCCGCTAAAGCGGCGATTTTGTTATCGCCCTATCAGCAAGCTGTCGCTAACAGGCGTTAGCGACAGCTTTCTGGCGATAGCGGCCCGTTTTCCCATCGCCTTGCATGCCAGCAATAAATATCGCTAATGACATGCAAGGTAGGCGTTCCCAACTAAAAGCGACTGAAAACAGTCACTAACACAACTTCTCCCTATTAGCAACGCAGGCGAAGCGATAAAAAAAATTTGCGCTATGCGCGAATATCGCTAGAATTTAACACCTGCTAAAAACATGACTTACCTGTTTGTAGAATAGGAGGTGGATTGTCAGCCTAAGTCCACCATGGCGTTAAGTGCGTGAATATCGCTGGATTTCCAGCGATATTCACGCATTGCCAGCTATCAGCTGGATATTTTATCGCATTGGAGATAAACCTTGCTAACAGCATGTTATCTCCGCGATAATATCCAGCGATAGGCGACGTTAAGAAAATACGCGCTAAGCGCAGTTAGCGATAATTTTCGCCTGTTGTTGCTAATATGCCCCTTAGTTTACAGGCCCTGGGTATATGGTATACCACTTCACACGGGACTTATAAGTAAACTAAATATGCAAATTGTTTATACACCAATGTTACCATGTTTAAGGGAGAAGCACATGCACTTTAGCACTGGTCAGCAGTGGTAAAGTGCTCAGAGTCCTAAGGCCAACAAAAAGAATCAGCAAAAACAGGAGGTAGCACGCAAAACGTTTGGGGAAGACCACCCTTAGTATGACATATCAGTCAAAGAGCATGAGTAAAGTATCTTGATGCAAAACGGCCCTTAAAAATATGAAAGAAAACGTTGATGTTGCCTTTGTAATAAAGGTTTGTGCATTCAGGATACTTGCCAGTACTTTCAACCTGACTTGTAAAAAGGACCTTGGCCACCAGACCTGTGATCACTAGTGCTGTTGCTATCCCTTGCAACTTCCTGGATTTTACTTTCTGGAACATCTGGTGGTAGAGAGAGCCTGATTTCACAGATGGTGGTGTGTAATACGGATGGAATTTTAGCTACATATGAACAACACTTAATCAGATTTTACCTTGGTGAATGAATCCCTATCTGTCTTCCTAAACATTTGTGGCCAAAACTGTAAAATGCCTTCTCCTGCGTCCCAAAATACCCCCTGTCTACCCCAAATGACTTCTGTGGTGCACAAATGTGTTACAGTGTACTGGAACTGACATGCAACATCACCCTGGGTTGCTTAGAGCTTATCCACAAAGTCAATGTTTTGCCTGATATTTTGGTCATATGTCAACCAACATTTGAATGTTCACAAACATGGCTTACAATTTATAATGGCATATGCAGTGTGTAAAACATGCATCAGTATAAATATGACTGAGAAATATCATCCATGTTGCCACACGTCCTTAATTTCTGAAAATTATAAACTGCAAAAGCACACACATCATAACACATGGGAAATGTATTTCTGAAATAATTATATGCACAGAAGAAACTTCATCAGCAGAAAAGCAAGCAATGAGTCTAAGGGGCTATCACTGCCGCCATATAAATAAAATAACCTGAGCATTAACCTAGTTTATGATAAAGGTGGAAGGAATTATAGAAACAAGGAAAAGAAATCGGGAGGTGAGTGTGCAATCAATATTGAAAGCAGGAGGAGCAGTCACTGGTGAAATGGTTAGGGATGTCAGTCAATGGACGGAGCTCCTACCTGTCCGATGCAGGAATCAGGAACACATTTTAACAGCTATTAATAGGATCTTCTAGCACCCAACAAATCTAAGGGGCATATTAGCAAGAACGGCGTTAAAATTATCGCCGCTTTAGCGGCAGGAAACTGCCGCTAAAGCGGCGATAATGGGCTTGTTAATATGCCCCTGAGAATTCCAATAGAAGCCCAGGATCACAGCAGAACATGGGCTTCTATTGGTATTCTCAAGGGCATATTATCAAGCCCATTATCGCCGCTTTAGCGGCAGTTTCCTGCCGCTAAAGCGGCGATTATTTTAACGCCGTTCTTGCTAATATGCCCCTAAATCCCTTCTAATTAAATTGGCCCACTACCACTAATCCTGAACTGAGAGAGCAGAGTTGTCTTTCCAACATGAGGTGATGGTTGTTTCCCTGAAACATTATATTGATCAACAAGCAACTTTTGTGGCCAAGACAGTGGGATACCCAACCCTCCAGACATATAAATAACCACTTATTGGAGTTGCTGCTATAAATCCTAAACTTCAGTTCAATAATAACCCACACAGAGGTCCAGAAACAGTTAACAATCAGGCACCCATGGAACGTATGTTGAAATTTCCAAATAGCTTCTTTGCAATGACCACACAAACATACCTGCAGTCCAAAATTCCTATCTTGCCTTGAATTTATGCTTGTCTTTGACCCTGTACAGCGCTCCGCTGCCTTTTGGGTAGGTTTACACTAAAGAAATACCACATATATCCATACATATATCCATATAAAGAAGACGAGATTAACTTGGCAGCTTGAAGCAATGAAGCGATCCTACAGGTTTTATGAATTAGAAAGAAGTTGGATTGGACAACTGCAGCAGTAATATGGCTGGAAACATTCATCTTCCTTCTGACGTCAGACGCGGAAGTCCTGTCCAGGGGCGTAGGAAGGCAGCGCCTTTTAGACTCAGTGCAAAGACACTCTGGGAGCCGATATTCCTTAATCAGCTTGTAGGCCATGGGTGCTTCCTATACAGTGCTAGAAAGGTGCCCATATATCTGGTAAATGTTTGGGAGGGCCATGTCCAGCTTTGTCAGGCCTAAGGAGATTTCCATTGATTTCTCTAACTCCAGTTGGCAGAGAAAGTTCCCACCAGGTAAGCCAAGACTGTCACAAAGAGTGGGAAGGAGAAAAAAGTGCAACAAGCATTGGCATAGCCAACAGGTCTCGCCTTTTGGACAATATAAGTGTGTAGCCATGCAGCACATTATACTGAGTGCTGTGGCGCCAGTGATTGAAAAGCTATACTGCATTGCTAAATTACATTCTTAAAGTAAATGTTTTGTGCAGATTTGGGTGGGAAATAAGCAGCTGTGGGTTTCTACAAGAGCACTGAAAAATCGCTGTTTTGCATTAATTGTGGATATAAATGAAGGAAAAATGGGAGTTTTAAAAATCTCCAGAAGTGCAGTTATTTCAAAGAAATGTGACTGAGATGTGTGGGTGTGGCCCTGGCAAGACAGCTGAGTGAGCTGAACATTTGCTCTGGATATCTACCGTGACTTTTGTCTAGGTCATGAGTTCAGGGTGCAGGTAATGCGCCATCAGCCTTTCATCTTTTCGGATCGATAATTGAAAGCGCATATAGCACCCCAGCTATTGTTGCAGCGCACTACAGGACAGTGAACTAATGGACCTAATATGAAATAATGAACGTACCTGCTACCCGAGTGGCTCCAAGACAAAAGTATAAAAGGCCTCAACCTAACATTTAATTCCTTAGCTATTCGTTAGGTGAGAAATCAGGAAAAATATGGCATAGCAAACTGCACTAGCAGTGCAATGGTACTGTCGATTAAATGTTTGCATGCAACAGTTACGTGAAAAACACAAATCATAACTGTTTTCTGTTTTGTGACCAATAAAACACGGTTGACAAACGTTCTCTCTTACACTCACTCCATGCATGTCCCATCAGAGCAATGAAAAGAATGATGTAGTAGTAATGAAGCATGTGTGCGTTCAATGGCTGGAACTAGTAATAGCCATGTAGCTTAGTGTTATCAGAAATGACCAGGCAAAAGCCCGATTGCATTCCTGAGGCAATAATTATTTCGCTCTCCAACCTACGTTTTCTGCACTGATAAGTTGGCTTTGTCTTTTGTCCGTAAATTACTCTATTGACCATGTGTTCTTTCCGTTTGGTGGCGTTTTTATAGTGCAACAGGCTTTTTGATGCAGCAGAATACCTGTATGTCATTATTGTTCTGTTGCAGGGTTAATTGATGATACGATTACAGAGCCCATCATGCTACCACTGTTACCACTGGTCTTTGGTCAAGCTACACTTGCACATGCTCTCGTGGTGACTAGCAAAGGCAGCCAGCAGAGTCAGAGATGAGCGTTAACCGCCAAAGGAGGGCGATTCTCAACATCCGATTGCACCGTATAGACTCCCAAACAGCCATTTATTTGGATCAAGAACACATTGCTGTATACAAGCAGATGTACTTCAAAACTCAAAGAACCACCTCCTGGTTGCCTGCATTTAAGGGGGGGGGGGGGCAGTATGGCAAAGTCTTAAGGGGTCCCTGAACTGGACAAGGTCACCAAAGGACGTTTGTACACCGGTGCCTTGTAATTAGCAATATATTTAATAAAATAAAAATCACTGAACAGCATCTGGGACCATCTTTTGCATGAGGTGATTACTAGCAAGAGGCAAACTTCTCTTTAAATAGACCTTGCAAAGAGTTTGAATTGGCGTGGATTTTTATTATGTAGATTTGGTAACGCTTCCCAATCTGCAAAAGTTAATTATTTTGCTTCAAACCTTCATCTGTGGGCCGCTTTAACCCTGGTGATCTCCAGACAATCAGAGATGGGGGAGGGGCCGTTAGCATAGAAAGGGCCTCTGGGGCTCAGTATCTGGTTACAGTATTTCACTGCTGCCCCCCATTAGGAGCCGAGCATCAGCACCTTGGAGTATTTTCCCCTTCCAGATATGCTGCTGCCTACCCCGTCCCCTTCCCATCCCCACAGTGAGGCCCCACAGTAAACAGAGCCTTGTGCAGAACATCTGTAAAGCCTTCGGAAATGGTTTAAAGTGGGCCCTGACATGGGGGTTTGCAAGCTACGAGGGCAAAAAAATGTATTACCAACAAACAGTTAGACAGGAATACCTCAGCAAGCCCTACTTACTTCCAGTTGGATAAACCAAGCTGCAGGACATGGAGGCAGGTACCCGTTACTGCAGATCATTCGTAGCCCTGTCCCTAAGTTCCCAGGATGATGTCAGTGTTTAACCAGGAAAAAAACAGGGTGTGGGATAAAATGAGAGAAAGCGGAGAAATTTAAAGAAGCAGACACGTCTGCAGAGATGCCAAGATTAACTATTAATTTAGTTTGCTGGAGTTCTCCTGTGAGCGGGACGGGGCAAGCAGCGATGCGAGGGGAGTTGGGATGGGCAAGAGCGACGTGGGAGATGGTTATGCAGTCGGCCAAGCACCAACCGAGTTAGTTCGAATCTGCCTCACAACCAGATGTACCCCACTGCCTCGACACAGAGCAGTCAGTCATATCAGCAATGGCATCAGTTTCTTATCTCATTGCACACGCCTCTCTCGCCTTTCTCCCCTCACTAGCAGCAGGACAACGAGGCGTGTTCCTTTAAGTACACAACAATCGTAGCCCTGCCCTAAAGATCCCAGGATGATGTCTGTTTTTACCCAGACAAAACAAGCGCGCGCGCCTTGCACGGCAGCAGGGGGAGGGTGGAGAGGAGGGAGCCTGCGCGATTCACTTGCGGGAGCGAGCGGCGCCAGGAGCGATAATTGCTACCATATGGCGCCGCTCGCTCCCGCAAGTGAATCGCCAAACGTGCACGCGTTGCCATTGAAGGCAATGGAACGGTGCACGTTTTAGGCTGAAAAGCCGAATCAATGGCAAAAGGTATTTTTGCCTATGCAGCGCATGCGCGCTGCGTAGGCGAGACCTAAAAAGGAAGGAGATCGCTCACCCCCTCTACAAGATTAAGCCATCGTGGAAGTCCTGGAGCAGTAGACGGGTCCAGCAAGGATTTCAAACCTTGTCCTATTAGAAAAGAGCTGTGGCTTTGAAGTCTGGTTCACTGAGACCTCCTCCATCCTTCACTTAAGTTTAAATCAGGAAATGCAGAGCTTTGTCCCCATCCAAGCGGAACTAGTAAGATCCTAGTCTACAGTTTTGAAGAGATAAACTGGAAACTAGACTAGAGAGAAGCTGGAATGCAAAAGATATCAGGCGCTAGAAACACTTTGATGATTACAACCTCCGTACATTACAATCTCCTGCCTCCTGCAAAAGCCTGGACTTCAGAGAAATTGTGTCATTTACATATATGCAAAATGTAAGAGTCAATATACTTTAACAATTCAACCTGGCAAATAACGATAATCATACTCCCCATGGATATATCCGAAAACAAATCATCTGTGCACTTTATATGTTTTGTTTCAATAATAATACAAAGATTTACTTGATACCAAACAAGCTGAATGACCTCACCTCGTAAAATAATATTTCATGTCAATCAGTACGACGTAAAGAAAATAAAATCCTCAATAGGTGAGCAAAAAACTATAAACCTGCCAATCCCAAAAGACACGTGAACAACTGCAATTACACTTTCGTATGTGCCAGGATCAGTCAACAAAGTTGCCCGAGCTTCAGAAATGTCCTTCACTTTACAGAATGGAGAGCTAAGAAGGCTGCATTAACATAATCTGCTTGGATCTAGACATGCAACCATTCCATACAGTCTATATACTCCCTCCTTGAGTCACAAACTCACTCATTCACCCATTCACTCCCAGCTCTATGCTCCAGCTGTGTACTTCGTGAACTGATGATGTGATTCTTTGCCCTGGGATCTATTAGATATTTACTCCTTAACAAATCCATGTACAAATGCCAGGTTAGCAGTGCCAGTGATGTACTATGAGCCCACTTCCTGCCACCCCACCATTTACTACCTGTTGTTCCTGAACTCTTATTATGGGGAAACTATCGCAACTTTATAAAGTGCTGTCTTGCGGCCCGACCATGTTATGAAACTATTATCACGAAATACATGTAAACATACATTTATTTTGTTTAAATCTGCTGCCACGGTGGACTCTTTACATAACGCGCTCGAATAGGTCGTAACATAAATTAAGGAGGCAGGTGCTCGAGTCCCACACTCTAGTTATTCGCATTCAGGGCGAAAGCTTGTGAGGGTGGTTTTCTTTCTCAAATCTCTGCAAGAAATGCACGGTTTGTCGCCTCAGTTTTTTGGCTCTTGAATTTCAACCAGTAAAAAATCTACAAATGCAGGTAAGTGAATAACTTTTAGGCATGAAGGTCCCAATCTTGTCGCCAACAATTTTTTATTCCTGTTTCCTGTCAAGGTCCACGATTGTGCTACAGTACGGAAAAGAAAGCAAAAGTGGCCTCTGCTCACCGCACATCAGGGCCCTTTGTATCTTGCTTCACACAAACAATCCACCCACCTTGGGGGTTTGTGTCTGTGATCAGACAGCATTCAAAGAAGCATTCCTTTTTCACTGAAAGTGCTCCAACCCCGGTCGCTTTTAGAACTTGTGGCAAAAATGCCCTGGAAAAGAATCAGAGATTAGTTTAGAGGGCTTTATTAAAATTATACCCTAAATCTAAGTCCAACTTTCATATACGGATCTGTAAGTTCAGAGTTAAAATCACATTGACTAATGTTTGATGGATGTGAGCAGCACACAATTCTCTTATTGGAATATATTTGATTTGCTGTTGCAGAGAAGTAATGCTCCTGTGTTAGACCTTCAGAGACAATCTGGCTGTTCGCTGTAGTGATTCGTTCAGTGCAGTACAGTCTGCCCTTGAAACATTTTCCAGAGCTGGTTTTACCCATCATTTCAACAGTTTACAGAATGAATGGACGGGAATTTCCACTTCGACGTATAGATAACTTATGTTTCATACATTTCCATACTAGGAATTACTTCAATGAGACGTCACACTCATGCCTGCAAGATGTTCCTATTGGAAGCAAAAAGTGCTGCTAAGAATACTTCTTCTCACAATAGCAGGCATTCACTGCTATGAAGCCGGCCCTGTGGCCTTGCATCAGCACAGTGAACTAATTCTTATTTGTACAACAAAGTCATTAACGTAGCTCAGAAGGTTTACGCTCCTGTGGCCGCATTGTGTGTGTAACCTTAATGTAACACACAGGTTTGAACTGGAGCAGGATGAAGTGGAAACTTGAACGCAGGGATGTAGCTTAGTCAGTAAGATATGGGGGTGGGGTTGAGCATCAGATTTCCCAACAATCACGCTGGCACATAAAGTTAAAATATACATTATAGACATTCAAGCAGGGCGCAGGAGAGGGGCTTAAGCGGCAGCGGAAAGGAAAAGGAAGGCATATTGGCAGGGGAACTAAAGAGAAATCACATTATTTTGTGAAATAT
The DNA here is from genome assembly GCA_963921515.1 of Calotriton arnoldi. NCBI lineage: Eukaryota > Metazoa > Chordata > Amphibia > Caudata > Salamandridae > Calotriton > Calotriton arnoldi. Next base: position 855,006 of record CAWUFW010003238.1, read on the forward strand.
CCAACACAGAGAGAGGGAGAGAGTGTGTGTGCGTTTTTGTCTGTGTGTGTAAAAATTCCTGGTGAAATCAGACAGAGACCTCACCATACCCGACTGAAAGCAGCTGCACCCAAATATTTATCACAAACAGTTGCGGCCGGCATGGCTCTCGAGTGGGGTTGCGGGGGAGGGGGTTGTGGAGGGGGTTTCGCGGGAGGGAGCATAAATAAAAAAATAACTTACCTTTAGGCAGGGTCCTGCGTCTCTGCTCCTGCTCTCCTGTCTACGACTCCATGAACAGGAAGCAGGCAGCCAGGCTCCCTCCCCTAAGCCAATCACAACGCTGGAATGCAGTGTTGTGATTGGTCTGAGCGCAGTGACATGGCACTGAGCCAGGGGCTTTAGGGGTGGGCATGTTCTCCATGCAGGCTGTAATGCAACCTGCATGGAGGAGGGGAAAGTGCGCATGACTGGTTTGGGCGGCCCGAGAGGGCCGATCACACAGTCATTACGCACTTAGGAGTGGGCAAACCACTCCTCCCATGCCCTGCTCCGAGAGAAGAGTAACCCGCCCGCCCGCCCACAAAGGAAACATAAAATGGTAATAACTAAAAGTTATTACCATTTTATCTTTTTGCTTCTGGCACTGCGAGAAAGTGGTGGGTAATGCTCCTCCACCATAGCGGAGGAGCCGCCACTGATCACAACATACATTTATTGGGGGGGAGTGTAACACCACAAACACCCCCCGAAGCTAAGCCCCTGTGAGAAATAAAAGAATACAAATCCCCCATGCGTACACGATAGGATAAAAACAATATGACTGGAAACATGTAAAATTTGAAATTCACCCTTTTCTTATAGAATGAAAAGAGAATACAAAATAGGCTACAAAGAAACAATATTCCATGGACTCAGTCCTCAAAGCAGCCAGGTTTGCGCACGCACTGCGGTATGGAGTTTGTGCATCTCCTTGGGGAGATCCAAGCTGACAAATCCGCTGTTCTGTAGGTCATGCGTTAAAATCTCTGCAAGGCGGATCCAGCATTCAATCCTTCTGAGGTGGGTACATTGAGTGCCCTTAACTGAGTAATGATGTTGGCAGGATGTCTCAGTGAGGTGAGCACTGCCTACTGACAAATGCAGTGCTGCGAAGGTCAAAAGTGTGAATCCTAGCAAGGCAGGGTGCATGACTGATGCTAACTGTTGTTCATTAGTTCCCATCCCTAATGTGGGTAGAGAGAGAGAGGGACGCGCATGCTGATGTCAGCACGATTCCCTCCCTCTAACTACATGAATGCTGTGAGTGCATTACAGGGCCCATAAAGGCCCATACTCTGTAATGTTTTTAGGTCTGGCCTAGAGGCAGCATTATTGTCTCACCAGCCTCATGTTTTCCCGAAAAAGTCATAATAAAAATACATACTTCTGTTTATAAATGAAGGGGCTTTCAGTCAGCTATCTTTGTTCAATGGTATTCAACTGTCATTCACATTTTGCTTTCGCCCACCACAGTATAAAGCGGGGGCTACTGGTCAGCCTACTTTGGCAATTTCCTTTTTCACTCCGAGTGAGAGTATTTTGCTTGCGCACCATAGAAAGTAGTCCACTTCAGTGCATGGGCTGGTGAACGAAGGTCTGCTTTTATTTTAGTTTTCTTTCATGTGTTTTAACATTATGCAAGGGTTAATTTATTGCTTATTATTTATTTATTTATTTTTGGGAAACACAGGCACATCACCTTTAGATGGCGGCATTCTTACTTTTGTTTATTTTTAAACTTGTAATGCCTATTATATATGCTTAAACAAATAAAAGATTTTTAAAAAAGCTGACTTGCCTAGGCCAAACCTACTGGCTTTGGAAAGGCTTGTTTTTAATACTACCACCCCTGTTAAATGTAAGATAATGTCAGAATGTGTAGTGATGTTCATGCAAGGCTTAGACACTGGTAAAAGGGCCTATGCAGATCAGACCAGGATCGGATGTGATATTATCTATCGTATATATTTCACGGAGCCAGTCCTAACCCTATCCGGATCCGCTGTACAGGAAGCATCTGGGCCTGCCTCCCGTTGTGAAACATGGTTGTGCACAGAAAATGCCATCACTGCACCCACTGACCAGAACTCTTCAGTCTTGCAAAGCCCCTTAAAAGTGAAGCCATGCTAAAGATGGCACCAGCATAGGTACACATTAATTATTCAATGACCCATTCTCAGACACGCACTGACATCACATACACGTTTTAAGGTTAGATTTCTTTTATTGATTTTCAAGACCAAAAAATCAACAACGAGCCAGTATGCACTTGGTCATCGGAATACAATCCGGCATTAAAGTTACTACGTTTGGCAAACATACATCAACAACAAAGAGAAACCCCCCTCCCGCCTCCCCCCTCCTCCTCCCATGAACCAAGGGGACATCCATGAACTGTAGGTGTCCATGTCGTGTAGGACTGAGCCCTGTGAGGAAAAGTCACTAAGGGGCAGAGATATTTGGGTCTGGTTGCTTAGGTGGGTCCGCAAGTCGCAGAAGCCTTAGGTATTTGGGGCAGGTGAGTTCCGTGAACTCAGACGTCAGTAGAGTGAGAAAGGGCTCCCATAGGGCATGAAAGGAGGCCCCCGGGTGTGTCAAAGAACGTGAGATCTTCCCCATCTCCAATATTCCCCACATTCAATGGAGCCACCCTAGTCGAGTTGGAACTGTTGTAGTGCCCCAGTGGGAAAGTATGTTTTGTACCGCCGCCCCTAGAGCAAGTGCCATTTGTTTGCCCCTCCGGGATTTAAGCGGGAAGGTGATGGCGTTCGGGAGGCCCAGGAGGATATACACTGGAAGGCGGGGGATCTGAGTGTCGAAGTGGGAGTCAACATCGTCCAAAAGCTGCTGCCAATATTCCCCTAGGGAAGGACAGTCCCACAATAGATGTGTGAGAGTACCCAATGAGCCACAAGCTCTCCAACAATGTGGGCTACGCGAGGGGTTGCCTCTATGTAATCGGACGGGGGTCAGATACCAGTAGGTAGCCACTTTGGTGGCCGTCTCAGAGGAGGCCACATTACGGGCTGTGCGTCGGGCCCTATAATAAATATCACTCCACTTTTTCTGCGTCATTGACCGGCCCAGTTCCCCCTCCCAGCGTAGCTGACCCTGGGTTTTCCCAGTGATAGGAGTGTGTTTGGTGAACCTGTATAAGTCCGAGGTCAAGTGAGAGTCATTGTGTCGTGTGAGCAGCCACTTCTCAAATGGGGTAAGATGACTCTCAGCACCCTTCCGTACTTCACTGTGGAGAACCCAATGCCGAACCTGCATGTATCGATAACGCTCTGTTTCGGGTATGTCCTGATCCCTGCGAAGGTCGATAAAGGATCGAGGCCCTTCCAGGTCGAAAAGGTGTCCTATGGAACGGCATGCTTCCTTAGTCCAATGTCGAAACCCCACCGAATTCAGCCCCGGTGTAAAATCAGAGTTATGAACTATGGGTGTGATCGGGGACGGGAAGGTCGTGAGCCCCCTAGAGACGGCGACCTTGTCCCACGCCAAGAGGGTAGGATGGGTCACCTTGGAAAGGTACAGATTCCGAGGTCTTGCTGTTCTTGCGAGGAAGGGGACCCCCCACAGAGGTCGACCGGCGAGAGACCGATCCATGAAAAGCCAAGGCTTCTCAGACTCCGGGCGGGACCACTCCACCAACGCTCTCAGCTGGTCCGCCCGCCAGTAAGCCTGTAGGTCGGGAACTCCCAGTCCCCCCTCAATGGGGTCTCTGTAAGTAAGCCCGCTGCCAAGCCGGGCCCTTTGGTCCCGCCAGATAAAGCGTTCTATATCCCTCTGCATGGAGAGTATAACTCCGGTCGTAGGCACTAGTGGGAGTGTGTGAAATACATAAAGTATTTTGGGTAGTATCACCATTTTCACGGCTGCTATGCGGCCCAGTCAGGACAGCGAGTGCGGCTTCCAATTCCGAAGGCTCCTCCCTCCCATCCTGCCCAGGCGACCCATCAGGTTGTTAATGGCCCATCAGTCACACTTAAGCTCCCTTTGTGTGTGGCGGTCTGGAGGGAATGCATAAATCCCAGCTGTCACCCACCGTAGACGTGTAGTAAGAGATAGGCAGAAGGCACAGAACGATTAAAGGAAGAAACTGCCAGCTTTCCAAAAGTACAAACCACCACTCAAATTTCCAATACTGACTCTGTTACTGAATACCTTTGTTTTTATTCATGATCACTATACTTAATACTTTTTTTCATACATCAGTCATAGCAAAAAATGACTTATGTGTTACACATTGAAGTACACAGAAAATAAAATATGAACATATCATGAATATGTATTACAAAACATATCTCCCACCCCACAAATGACAAAATCAGTTGCAGACAAAAACAATACAAACCATCAGATACATTCTCACAAACAAATGAGACAGTTTTGAATTTAAATGCCTGAGAAGAAATAATCTTTATCACCATCTACCACATGAATGTGAATTCCTCCTTACTGGGCTTCCCAAACCCACATTGCAGAGCTAATTGGGAACCAAGAAGTGACTCTGTTGCTATTCAATACCATCTACCATAGCTCCCAACACTCCTTAGTATTGTATTTTACACTCATTGGCTGAAGATGTGTCAATGCGTTTTGAACCCTTATTATTTCTAGGTTCTCATTAGGACTCAGAACTGACGTCAACTGAAGAAAGAAAATAATACAAACAACAACACAGTCACAATACCATCTGATAAAAAAAAGTTTCAGTGAATAAAAAAGGTTCACTCCAATTACAGACCACCACAAATTACCTCTCAGGTTCAAAACGCATTGACACATCTTCAGCCAATGAGTGTACAATACTAGGGACTGTTGGGACCTATGGTAGATGATATTGTGGTCTTCCTTCCTGCACAAAAACAATCAACTCTACAACGCAGACACCCTTGCACCATGACGCAAGGGTGCCTGCATTGGCGCATGGCAGCCCATTGTGCACCAGCGCAGGGCTAAAGGACAGGAATGCGCCGTATCTTGTAGATACGGAGCATTCCTGCCCTTTTCTTTTGAAGCGCAGCAGGATGGCTTGCTGCACTGCTGTGCGTCAAAATATTGTAATTGAGGCCCTTAAAGTACTGCAGGTAGCATACTGATGTGGAATGGGTGATGGGCCAGGGCCAAATCAGATCTCTGCGCTTGGCCCTGCATGCAAGTCACTCTACCATCCCCGATCCAGTCTTAGAGGTGAGTGGGCCACTGAAGGCTTGGACTAGATGCATGGCTCTGGCTCAGCTCAAGGTCTTCTTGAACACTCGAGCCCAATATGAGCTGAGCTTTCATGTGGCTTCTACCTTCCATCTATGTTGTAGCCTCATGCACCAAGAGTTACTGTAGAAGCAGTGACATTTGATGTAAAACAGGCAAGGTAAAGAGATATCCATCTAGTAGTTGAATTGCACAATACTAAAACAGAACTTATGCGATCAATCCTGCCTTTGATGCTTGAATAAATTGTGCCATCCTAGACAAATAGCCTTCATTACTACACATGAGAGCATCTTCAAATGAGTGAATTTAGGAAGTGTGCTGTACAAAAACACCCTGTATTTAATTTAACAGACTATAATGTTGCTCCATCTATAGTAATAATCTAGGCCATATATCGGATACACATGGCAAACCATTTGGCTCTGATTTCACTAGTGTATACAAAAAAGTGATGGATGGAATGCTTGAAATGATCTGGCTTGGTGGTTCGGCTCAACTGTTCCCATTGGAGCAGGGTCAATGACTGATTTGCATATGGCTAAGTCTAAACCAAGGTGGCATGGAGCAAGACCTCTGACCTCCTGGTCAGGGACCTGCTCTCTCCCCCAGCAGCTCTGCTGTTGTGCCGCTGCCGTTGACCCTGCTCTCCTTGTGCTGGTAATGTGTAGGAGGCCGGTGTTCGAGGCCTGACCTGTGTTTTAGCTGCCTCTTGTTCAAACTGTGTCTTTTGTTGTGCCCGTAAATTGCTTAATTGTGCCTGTAATTTCTCCTTCTGCCCTTTTTCTCTGTTGTACTATTGTTCAAACTGTGTCTTTTGTTGTGCCCGTAAATTGCTTAATTGTGCCTGTAATTTCTCCTTCTGCCTTTTTACTCTGTTGTACTCTTGTTCAAACTGTGTCTTCTGTTGTGCCCGTAAATTGCTTAATTGTGCCTGTAATTTGTCCTTCTGCCTTTTTATTCTGTTGTACTCTTGTTCAAACTGTGTCTTTTGTTGTGCCCGTAAATTGCTTAATTGTGCCTGTAATTTGTCCTTCTGCCTTTTTATTCTGTTGTACTCTTGTACAAACTGTGTCTTTTGCTGTGCCCGTAAATTGCTTAATTGTGCCTGTAATTTGTCCTTCTGCCTTTTTTTATTCTCTTGTGCCCGTTCTTTGCCGCCCTTCCCGCCGCTGCTGCCCTCGCAGCCCCCCCCCCTTGTCGGTTCCCACTCCCTCCTCCCAGCTGCCATTCCCTCCCCCTTCCCTATTTAATGGCGGCTGCTGTGCCCACCGTACACCACCCACGGGCAGTTCTCCTGCCGTCACTGCCACCAGACCTTCACCACCCTCCGCACCCCCACGGTCACCGCCCCCCCCGTCGGACGACAACACTACCGAAGCCCTTAAGTGCATCCTCCTCAACGTGCGCTCCCTGCACAAGCATGTCATAGAGATCTGGGACCTTCTCGACACCCTTTCGCCAGACATCACCTTCTTCACAGAAACCTGGACCAACGCCTCCTCCGCCGCTGACATTACCACCGCCATCCCTGACGGATACAAGATCCAGAGGAAGGACTGCCCCAACTGCCCAGGGGGAGGACTCACCATCGCACACAAGAGCTCCCTCCTCCACCACGAGCGACCCCTCCTCCACCATAGAACACCTTCACTTCCAGATCCAGACCAGCCCTAGAGCCATGCTGCACGGTTCCCTCGCATACAGACCCCCAGGACCTCGCGCCTCGTTTGCCACGACCATCGCCGACCTCATCGCACCCCACGCCATCGCCTCCATGGACTACATGCTCATCGGAGACCTGAACTTCCACCTCGACAACCCCAGCGACCCCAACTCCACCACCCTCCTGGACAACCTCGCCAACATCGGACTGAAGCAGCTCGTCACCGCCCCCACACACAAGGCAGGACAGACCCTCAACCCCATTTTCGCAGGGAGGAACAACATCCGCTTCAGCCACACCAAGCAACCACCTTGGACAAACCACCACTGCGTGCACTTCCTCGTCAACAAACCTACACCGCCCAAACCTGCACCCCGCCCTCCACGAAGAAACTGGAGCAAGGTCACCGAGGAGCAACTCAATTCCACCCTCAAACGCGATGCCCCCACCACCTCAACCGACACCAACCTCGCAGCCAAAGAACTCCACAGATGGATCATCAACAACGCCGACAAGCTCGCACCGCTACGCAACCCTGACAAACAGCGCCCCAGGAAGGCCGCTTGGTTCACCGCCGACCTCCAAGAATCCAGACGCACCTGCAGACGTCTCGAGAAGAACTGGAGAAACAGCAAAACTCCAGAAGATCGCATCGCCTACAAGAACGCCATGACGGAACACCACCAGCGCAACAGATCCACCAAAAGGACCTTCATCCAGAAAAAGATCCTCGCCAACTCCAGCAACTCCAAGCAAGTTTTCAGCGTCATCCAGGAATTCACCAAACCCCCCAGCGAATCCACGGACAACACCCCCTCCCAGGACCACTGCAACAACCTCGGCTCCTACTTCCATCTGAAATCAAGGACCTCTACAACAACTTCAACGACAATACACCTAACTCCGAAACCACTCCCTCCTCCAGCAACGCCGGCCAGCCCACCATCTCCTACTGGACCCCAATCACCACCGAAGACACCACATCGACCATGAAAGGCATCTACTCAGGAGCCCCCATGGACCCCTGCCCTCACACATCTTCCACAGAGCTGCCGCCGCCATCGCTCCGGAACTGTGACGCACCATCAACACCACCTTCGAATCCGGCATCTTTCCCGATGATTGGAAACGTGCAGAGGTCAGACCGCTACTCAAGAAGCCCTCAGCAGATTCCATGGACCTCAAGAACTACCGGCCCATCTCCCTCCTGCCAAAGTCACAGAGAAGACCGTCAACGCCCAACTAACAAAATTCATCGAAGAAAACTCCATCCTCGACCCCTACCAATCCGGATTCCGCAGCAACCACAGCACCGAGACCGCTCTACTCGTCGCCACAGACGACACCCGCACACTCCTCGACCAAGGACACACCGCAGCCCTGATCCTACTCGACCTCTCTGCAAGGTTCGACACTGTCTCCCACTGCACACTCACCGCCAGATTCCACAATGCTGGCATACAGGGCACCGCCCTCGACTGGCTCCGTTCCTTCCTCACCGGCAGAACCCAAAGAATCAGACTGCCGCCCTTCCTATCCCAACCCATGGAAATCAACTGCGGAGTACCCCAAGGATCGTCGCTCAGCCGTAAGCTCTTCAACATCTACATGGCCCCCCTCGCCACCATCGTCAGACAGCACGGACTCAGCATAGTATCCTACGCCAACGACACCCAGCTCATCCTCTCCCTCACCAAGGACCCCATCACCACCAGACTCAACTTCCAGGAAGGAATGAAGAACGTTGCATCCTGGACGAGCAGCAGCTGCCTGAAGCTCAACTCGGAGAAGACAGAGGTCCTCATCCTCGGACCCTCCTCCTCTGCATGAGACAACACCTGGTGGCCCACCGCCCTTGGCAGCCTCCCACCCCCACGGACCACGCCCGAAACCTCGGCATCGTACTCAATGCTTCCCTCTCCATGGCCCAACAGGTCAACGCCGTCGCCTCCACCTGCTTTAACACCCTCCGCATCCTCTGCAAGACCTTCAAATGGATCCCCCCCTGAATCAAGGAAAACTGTCACCTACGCACTCATAACCAGCAGACTGGACAACGGAAACGCCCTCTACGCTGGTATCAACAAATCTCTGCTCCGCAAACTCCAGACCATACAGAACACCGCAGCCAGACTCGTCCTCGGCATCCCTTGACACGAACACATCACCCAACACCTGCGTAACCTCCACTGGTTCCCCGTTGAGAAGCGAGTAACCTTCAAGATACTTTCCCACGCCTACAAATGCCTCCACAACACCGGACCTCAATATCTCAATGGCAGACTCTCCTTCCACGCACCCAAGAGGAACCTCCGATCCGCCGACCTTGCCCTCGCCGAACCCCCGCGCATCCGCAGAGCAAGAACAGGTGCAGATCCTTCTCCCACATCAAGGCCAAGAACTGGAACAAGCTACAGATCGACATCAGACGCGCCCCCACCCTGCACATCTTCAGGAAGACCCTCAAGACTTGGCTCTTCGACTGACCGGAGCTGCTCCTCCCCTCCCCCAGCGCCTTGAGACCCTCACGGGTGAGTAGGGTGCTTGAAATTCCCTGATTGATTTATTGATGGTGTGCAAAACAATAATGGACTGTGATGCAGTCCAGAGTAATTACCAGTGGCTGAGATAAATTCAAGCATTCCATCCATCACTTTTTCGTACACTTCAGTGTAATTCCACTAATGGCATTCTCATCTGGATGGGGGAAGCAGCCAATATTTCTAAGTTCATGTTTTCAAACTATTAATATTAAGAACTGTAGTGATGTTATCTGAAGTGCTAAGATGAAAAACATCCACGTTACAAAAATATACTTTTTTTAAATTTTGAAGCAACTTTATCATATTTTTATATGATGTATGTTGAATCTGCAGTACTAACGTGAAACATTTCCACGTTACAAAAATACACTTTTTGAAAATTTTGAAGGAACTTTATCATATTTTTATATGACATTTGTTGCGTGCTGTATTTGTACTGCAAATATTTTCAAGGCTGTGCTCATGTTGGGTTCCTAGAGCCAAGCCAGACCCTTTGCTCAGAAATCTCTGTTAATATAGTGGCTCACCCATCGCTACACAGTGATTTGATGTCACTGTTGCTGGAGACGGTCGATCTGACTTTCAATGTCAGGCCAAGAGCTGACTAAAAAATGATTAAGGGGTGTACCACCTCATACGCCCCCGAAACTATATCTCACGCTTGAAACGGTGTTCCAGCTTTGCTAATGCCCTGTCTGTAATCCTTATAGCAGTGGTGAATTGGAAAAACTTTACTCCGGGAACCCATAATTTGAGGGTCAAGGTGTGGCAATGAACAGGGGGTATATTCAAGAGGGGTGAAGTCGAGGAAAGAAGCTGACAGTCAACTTATACATTTATGTTTTTTTAAATCTGCCACAAAAATTGGAAACAAGGAGAATTGTGACACTAAATCTGTTCTGACTTAATTGGTTAAGACTGCATTTTAAAATGTCTTATGGGGTAAAGGCAAAGACAACAGGTTTTTATTTTATATAAATAGGTAAGCAGGTTACTGATTTTAGCAGAGATCCTTTTTTTACTTGTGTTTCATAAATTGCAACCCTTTCAATAGAGTGATCTATGAAGGACATGTGACTCATACAACTAGTAATCCTCACTTTCTTATGTAACACATCCTGTACATTGATTTACACACTTGTATGATTTATTATCAATCTAAAATGTGTGCGTTTAATGTAAAGCACTACTTTGATGAGTAGCGCTATAAAAGAATTACATGAAAAATACTCATACAGACCAATACAACTGACATTCTAACAATGCATGCATATGCACTCCAATTGAACAAAGTCAAAACCTTTTGTTTCCAGACAGAGCATGATGTATCCTCCATCCTGTTGAGGCAGACCTAAAGTTCCATTGAGATGCTCTGTGTGACACAGAGCATGTTGTCTCCTGTCTCCTGGTATAAAACAAAGGCAATGGAGAGCAAGAAAGCCAAGGCAAGAGAGAGGCACTGAGGTGAGATGTCACAATACAGTAAGAGTACCAAAGCAGGTAGATGCACAGGGGTTCAGTTGGTGAAAGACACGGAGAGTAGGGAGATGGTAGGAAACAGTTGAAAGTCTATATCAGATGCAGACCTTCTGGAGCAAACCTCCAGGCTCCTGTCCAAGTAATCTATTGGAATACGCTGAGCCCCACCCTAATCACAGCTGAGTCCTACACCATTTCTACCCTGTCGATCTGTCTCTGCCTCCCTCTAAACTCATACACACCCATGGCCCTGGCATACAAGCACACATCACACTTGTCTTGTTCTAGATTTCAACCTCTACCTCCATAAATATGACAAACTGATCACCAGTCCAGCAAAATGCCTTTCATACTTCAAAATTAACTGCACTGCCTTGGTCAGTTAAAAAAAATGCAAAGAAAAATGATTAATACAAACGCCCTCACACACTGACTACGACAACCTTACAAGTTCGAACACAGATTATACTCACTCAAGCACACCGCCCAAAAATTGAGAAATCAACACTGCCTTTAAAAGACATGCATGTACAACACATTTACATTTTATTGCAAGTGGCACTGGACCTTCCACAGTAATACCACGCCATACAATCCAAACAAATGGTCAAGAACAGGTGGCCATGGTCGTTGCCGTTATCACTAGTGGGCTGCCCTACTGGTCTACTCAGACTGCTGCACAGAGAAGTCCCCTCAATTGCCCTAACCACCATCTTCATATTTCTGATAATCTCCGCCAGCCATTAACTTGCCCAACTGTACAACTGTATAATGGCTCAGCTATGCAGCCACACCAAAAAGTCAGGAAAGCAATCATGTCACCCACTGACCCAACTTCTTTCTAATCATTTTGATAAAAGCAAGAGCTTTTATCAAATATATGGCAAATACATGCAACTTAATCTAAGACAACTTTTTGAATTTGATGGCAATTACAGGTACTTAGCTCCATTTGTGAAAAGCTTGCTTTGGGCAAATTTGCAGGCTTTATGATCCCAAAAATCCCAAACTGCAATGTACAATTCCTTGTGAATCAAAATGCAAAGACAGAGCTAAAGAAATGTCTTCTGCTCTTTGCAATTTTCATGGATATTTAGCAACAATTATGTATAGACAAAGCTCTCCCCTCTAGCAAGCGGAAGTGGTATTCCCCATTCACTATAGGCGACATTCAGGTTAAGCCCTACTAGTAGTCTGAGCTTCAAGAGTCACACTTGGACTCTTTATTAAAGTCAAAAGTGTTTTGCAGCGTGAAGCGCTATATTGCAAATAGGTTCCCTGGGGTCATCTGGTCCGTAAATCAGTCTTACGTGCACCAGCAGGATCTGAACAACCAGGATCTCCGAGCTCGCCCCCTTCATGGACGCTAAAGCTGCAGCGGCTGTCTCTGGTAAATTCTTCACACTCAGCCCAGGAGGGGCAGTGGTCGTGTGTCCTCGAGTTCCTCACACACAGCCCTGCGGTGGCAATGGCCGGTGGGTCCTTGATGCTCCTCTAATGCTGGTAAGTTTATTGGGATGCTCCAGGTGGGGTGGGCTGTGACATTCCTGATACTCTACCTCAGTCGGGGCTTGGGCCTGCTCAGATCACTACGGCGGCCTCCTCCTCACAAGGAATGTCTCGACCAGGCCCCTCTCCTTGCATGTTCCTGGTGCCCCCCTGTCATATGGGATTACTATTTTCAGTTTGTACAAGAGCTACAGCCTGATCGGTATGGCAGAAATCTTCACAGTGGCTCCCCCTGCCATACAGGATTGCTGACTTTACTCCGCACACTGGCTATGGCCTGATCAGCATCGCAGAAATCTTCCCAGCGGCACCCACCTGGCATTTGGGGTCACCAACTTCAAACCTGCACAAGGACAATGACCCGATCAGTGCAGCAAAGTTCACTGCTCACTTCACAGCAGCCTTCTCTGGTATATGAATGTCGCTGACATTTCCTCACTCACGGGCAATTACTCAATCAGTGCAGCAGCCATCTCATCAGACCTCACTAGAGGAATCCAATCACCAGGATCCCCACTGGACCTTGCTCTCCCCAGCCCTCCTCTTGCACAGTTTTTCCTCCTTGTACAGTCCAGCTGGCTTCTTGACAGTTGACAATCTTGGGGGCCTCGAGTTCTCCTTCTTATAGTTCATTTCCAGACTCCAAAATTGATTTAGAGTCTGAGTCTTTGAAGTTTATATAAGGGGTCTGCTTCCTGTTGGCATTCCCACTCCTCTCTTCCTCCAGAAAGCAGTCTGTCACAGCAGGAGCAACTCCAAATCTGACAGCCTCACAACAGTCCAAGTGTGAGTGACTGGAGGTTCACACCTGGATGTTAGCCACAGTGATATGTGTATCAAAAGGTTATCCCAGGTCCTCAGACCCCCTCTTTATGATTCTCTTATCAGCCCATTCTCCTTCCTGAGATGTGCCAGGCACCTTCCCAGTGACCTCTCTCTGAATCAAGGAGCACCCTATGAAGTGCACTTTAGAGCCTATCTCTCTCTTCCTCCAGGGTGTCCCACCCAGCTCACAGCAATGCAGCATTCCACAATTCTGTCTAGGGGGATTCCTCTACCTCCTCGCGTTCCTCCAGTTAGCTCTGGATCTCCCAAAATCGAACCCAGAATATTCCATGTATTGTACCATTCACAGGCACACATACACCCAGCACGTGCATATAACACACACGGACTGCACAGCACTGCATCTTCCATGTATTGTACCACTCACAGGCACCAATAACCCAGCACATGCATAGAACATACACCCACTGCACAGCACTACACCATCCCTGTATTGTACCATTCACAGGTTGAGTTGCACACACAGCAGCTGAACTTTAACTAAATAAGCCTGTAGGCCTCACTTCAGTGACAAAGGAAAAAGCACCAGATCACTCCTATCGATCACTACATGCCATCACCATGCTCATGCTGCCTATAACACCTGGCTAAGGTAGTAAGCTTACATCACTATGAGGGTAGCGCTTTGGGTGCCCCTCCCAGTCCAAAATAGCCACAATCTGTGAGACAGGCCTATGTCATGGCGTGCGCGCATGATCCGTGTTCGCCCAGGTCAACAAAAATAAGCATCAGGGATCCAGACATCATTACAAGCGGGGCACTCAGGAGAGGGGTGAACATTCATCACCATGCGAGGAATCACAGTTTCTTACAAGATGTCTTTGTGCCTGAGAGCCATCAGCAGAAAAAGGGTTACCACAGTAGGGTTGTTTCTTCCATCCTATCTCTAAGTTGTGAAAAACGTTCTTTGAAGTGGAGATTCTTTGCAGGATCTCGCACACAATCTACACTTCCCTTCTACAAAACAAATGTCTGTGTGAGAATCATGTAAAGCTACATGCACAAATTGAAGCGAAACTGTATTAAGAAAACATTGGGATTAGTGGCCAACATTTCTAAATTTAGAGACCAATGGTGTACGCACAGTTTTGTTTCTGGCCTCTGACCTCATCACTAGATTAGAACTAGTATACAGTACCAGTAATCAGAAAAGAGCTTCTAACTGCCTGTGGTGAGGACAGGTGTGTGTGCTCATTCTACTAGACCACTGAGCAACTTTTCGTTTATCATCTACCATTGCATCCTGCTCACCCAGGTATCCTCTCTGATCCAATGTCTGTGGCATTCCTAGATGACCAGCCATCCTGCATTCCTCTGCAGTGGTTACTTGGCCCCATCAGTGCTTATCACTGAAACCTACAACTTTGCCAACGACAAATAGGCACACAGTACACAGTCCACCTCAACCTACAGGACATAACAGTGATGGAATCCAATTGGTGGTGTACATAAAACATGCCCAGCATTGGAGGCACCATAATCATCTCTGCTCAAAGACCAAGAACATGCTCATAGGCTCTGTGGATACACAAAAACGCATCGGTTTGATTGGCAACACACATTTGTTGAGGCTTTTATTTAGACAATAAAAGGTCATTAGGCAGGTATCGGACTATCTGAATCTCTCATAGACTTAAATCAAGGCTATTAACAAACCCTGCACAGAACAAGATTTTAAAGTTAATAACCTTGTGGGTTTATTAACCAAAATGTATAATTATTGGAAACAAAAGTTGTTAGTTAACAAATCAAGTGAATTAGTAAGCCACTGACATAAGGTCTGTCTCCATATAAAAGCTGAAACCATCACAGCTCACTGTTCTGCATCTAAACGTAAAATGAACAAAAAGTGTAATGAACTAAAAGTTGGCTGGTCCCCCAAAAGCATGCCTTGTATAATGTTTCAGGAACAGAAAGTGCACAAGTTTCATTTAATGACATTACGTAGGAGGTTTGGATTAGAAACATTTCATTCATGACAGCCTATAAATCTATTAGTTTGCAAGGTTCCACAAGAAACTCCAACTTCCTACTGCATCTTATTGGTTAAAGCTGTACATAAAGTCTGTCTCCATACAAAATCCCAAAAATATATGCTCACTGTTCTATAGATAAAAGTAAAAGCAACATAAAATGTTAAGAACAAAAAATTGGCCGTTCTCCAAAAAGTACATATTTTATAATGTTTTAGGAACAGAAGGCACACACCTTTCATGGAATGACCAGGGGGATTGGATTAGAGATGTTTCATTCAGCCAAAAAATCTGTTAGTTTGCAAAGTCCCCCAGAAACCTCTACTTCTTACTACATCTTATTGGCTGAAGCTATACATATTTAATTAAGGAAATTAAATCATAAGTTATGAAACACAGGAATACCACAAGTCGTTCAACTATGAGCATCAGTCAGCTCAGTGGCCATGACATTGTTACAGTAAGATGTCCTTCCCCCTTCCCTTCAGAGAGGAGAACAGATTCTACATTTTATACACAGAGACAATGTCTGACGTTGTATTTTCCTTGAATTTCTGGAAGAAAGAAAGACGCATGCATATAGAAAGCTCCTCCTTCTAAAACAAACATGCACTTGTCAACAGCATTCATGAATGGCTGTCAAAGCAGTTTGGTGCGGCCTGGTTATGCTAACTGAAGCATGCCTAAATTAATAAAAAATGTTTGCACATAAACACTCGCTAATTTGTTAGAACCAAATCTCAGTTCAAACAGAATATAATCAATTTTGGGTTAATGTATGACTTTGAACTCTTCTTTACCATCAAGAAAATACATTCACCATTCAATCCGTTTGTTCACCTCTGCTTGCTAACAAAGGGTGAAGATGGGCCGCCTCACACTCCTTCCATATCACATCATATCTTCCTGATCCTTACAGTGGGAACACCCAAAATGGGCTATTGTTGTACCATGTAAACAGGGCTTGACAACTCTAATTCATGATCTACGTGTGCACACTTTTATCGTGTATACAAGTGACTGAAGTAATGAGTTGCTGATCTATGCGTTTGAGCAAGCAGGGTACACACTAAAAGGATACACATGTAACCTGGGAGACTGGGGGTGAGGGGATACCTGTGAAAAATATTTTAACATTTTCCAACTACATTGGTTAATAGACGTTTACAAGGCAATTATCTAGAAGTGTGTTGTGATAAAAGAAGCTTGACTCCTATTCAGTGAATGATGCCAGAACCACATTATAGTGGTTCAAAAAAGATTCAAGGTCACGTCTATGTGTAGTTTATAATTCCAACGTCTTCTAATCCCACAATCAAATACATCACCTATGGCCAGCATTGTTCAACCGTCTCTCCATCCATAAAACAAATGTATTCAGAGGTATCTCAGTACATGTCCAAGTCTCATTCCTTGGAAACTCTTCCGAAAGCAGCCTTTCTCAGATTTTACAGCACACTGAAGACACACCTCTTCTGTACTGTTCATGGTCTAATGTACTGAAGTAACTGCTATAATGCAGCAGTTCTTAACATGGGGTCCGCTGATCCCTGGGGGTCACTAATACCTAGGCAAACACAAGGAGAGGATGGACGGAGCGCTGAAACTTTCAGACACTCACCCCTAGTCACAGATCTGGGTTGAATCCATCATCGTTCTTTAGCTCACTTCGCCACCCCAGTTCAGATCCAGCTATATGCAAATCAATCCTTTTTATTTTAATTGAGTTTTATAATGTCTTATACAGTGTACAGTTGAGGAGAAAGAACATCATTTGGTACAACTATATGCAAATACAACCAAAAACAGCACGTGACTGTACATTAAGCTTACGTGGGATCAATGATAAACATACTGACATCATTACATATAGCGTGTGGCACATGTATTCACAGTGACTCATTGTCAGGGGGATCCGGCTGGGCAACAGAACACAAGTATACCAACAAGGGCTCCCAGATGTCAATTTGCCTGGAGGACGATTGCAGCTCCTCTGCATACAACACTAGATTTTCTCTGCAAAGTACCAAGTCTCTAAGCCAAGTCTCAGCGCACTATCCCACACCATCGCCACCCGTCACTTGGCGATAAGCAGTGCCACTCTCGTCAGCCTGCCCGTGACACCCTTTAGGAAGGGGACAAGACCCAGTAAGCATATCTGTGGGGAACACTGCAACATAATCCCAATCATTTTAGACAATGTGGTAATCACAGCAGCCCAATATTCCGACACCCGCCCACAGGTCCAAGCTAGGTGCCAGAAGTCTGCCCCCAAGGCCCCACATCGTTTACAAGCATCCGTGTCCCGGAGCCCATATTTATAAAGTCTATGCGGAGTATAGTAAACCTGATGAAGATATTTAAAATGTATGATACGCAAGTTTCCATTAGAGGTGAGGGCGCCAGTGAGTTGGCAGCAGAGTTCCCAGTCTTTCTGCATGAGTTGTGGGACAAGATATTCATTCCACCTGCCTAGGCTCCTATCACATGGGGGGGTCCTTAGCAGCGCGGTAGAGTTTAGTGACCAGCTTATGTCGGGTGGGGGCCAGGAGCAGTGTGCGCAGTGCCAGTGTCTCCGGTGGCTCCGCTGGAAATGTGGGGTAGTGAGTCTGCAACGCCTTTTTCAGTCTATGTGTATAAAAAACGAAGAGTGGTGTCTTATTCTGAACATAGTCCATGTCGGTAGCAGACAGAAAAGTACCACTAGGATATAGGTCTTGTAGCTTGTCAGTGCCTACCTGCGCCAGTGTACGCAAAGCTCCCCTTTCGTGTGCTACTGATATGTTCGAGTAATAAGCCAGCGGTAACAGCGGGGAGTATAATGGCAGTTTTCCCGCCTCGCGACCCAGCGCCTGCCAGGCAGCAATTGTCGAAATAATAGTGTTAAATGTGTTTCGGGGGTAGGCCTATGGTCATGCGTTAATATAGAACTCAAAGGGATGGGATGCGCGTCCCAGTGCTCCACAGCCACGTGCGGTACGAAATCATTGGAGGCGAACCAGTAGTGTGCGTACTGCGCATGTGCGCAGAGGTAGTAGAGATAAAAATCGGGTGCATTGAACCCCCCGCTCCTGTAATCCAGTGTGAGAGTCTTCCAGCTCACCCGTGCCTGTCTACCACCCCAGACAAGGTGAAGCAGCAGTGTGCGTAGAGTTTTAAAAAAAAATTGCGTGAGTTGGAGCGGTATGTTACTGAAAAGATATAAGAATTTAGGTAACACTACCATTTTGATCAGTGCAATGCGGTCTGCAAGAGAAAGCGGGAGCTTTACCCATCTATCCACTTGTTGTTCCAGCATCGCAGTGGCAGCCCCGTAATTCGCACGGATAACGACCTCTGGGTTCCGGTGAACCCACACCCCCAAATATTTAACTGAGTCCGCAGCCCACACGAGGGGAAAGTCAAGTTCATGTGGGAAGGTACACTCTGTCAGCGGCATCACTACAGATTTGGACCAGTTAATGTGGAGGCCAGAAAATCAAGCAAAGCGGATGTACTCACGCAGAACTGGCGCTAGATAAGTGCGGGGCTCACGTATAAAACGCAGCATATCATCTGCGTAAAGAGAGATGATGACCCGCCGATGGAAGAAGTTGAGAGCCGCATGTTTGTGGGATTGTCTAATAAGGCAAGCTAGTAGTTCCAGCGTCAGGGCAAATAGCATTGGTGAAAGTGGGCACCCCTGTCGGGTGCCCCTAGCGATTTGTATTGGGTCAGAAGTATAGCCCTCTACCCGGACACGCGTCGTGGGACCTGCATAGAGTAAACGCACCCAATTAACAAAGAGAGGGGAAAAACCCATCCGCTGCAATACACAAAAAAGATAACCCCATTCTACGGAATCAAACGCCTTTGCGGCGTCAAGCATGACCGCCGCCGCAGGCAGTTCAGGATTGAGAGTGTGAAGCATGGCAAACAGTGTCCGCAAATTGTGGGAGGTAGAGCGCTCTGGAATAAAACCAGACTGATCTGCCAGGACCAATTTTTGCATGAGTGGCTGGAGACGAGTGGCCAGAATCTTCGCCAGGATTTTTACATCTGTGTTAATAAGCGAAAGCGGTCTGTATGATTCGCAATTAGTGGGGGATTTATCCTTTTTAAGCAGTGTAATGATAAGTGCCTCCCGGAGAGATGGCGGTAGTATACCCAGATCATACGCTTCAGCATACATTTCTAATAAATAAGGGGTGAGTTCCTCTGCATAAGCTTTATAAAATTCGCAGGGAAACCCGTCCGGGCCTGGTGCTTTCTTATTGGGTAGGGATGTTATCGCCATGCGAATATCTTCCGCGGTGATCGGTTGATTGAGATATTCTCTCTGACCATCTGACAGCCATGCGATGGCTATCTGCGAGAGATAGCCATCAAGGTCGGCAACGTCAGTCTCACATTGTGAGGTGTACAGTTTCGCATAGAATTGCCGGAATTGGTCTGTAATGTCTGGAACATTATAATGGTCTTGGCCCGCGTCATCCGTGATCTTAGTAATGACCTCCCTCTCTATGCGATGTTTGATCTTAGTGGCTAAGTGATGTCCCGGCCTACCACCCTCCCCATAGGCACGCGCTACATGTCGTTTAGAAATATACCTCATCTCTTCCTCCGCCAATTTCGCATGTTCAAGTACGGCATCCTTAATGGAAGCTAGGGTCGCCGCATCGGGCGCTGCCTCGTAATCCTGCTCCAATTTTTTCAGAGTTGCCTTCACCTTAGCCAACTGTCCTCGCAGGTCTTTTAAAATACCAGCTGACGTGCCTATGCAGGTGCCCCGAATAGTGGCTTTAAATCCCTCCCAAAGTATCCCAGCACTATCCACGGACCCCTTGTTGTGTGCAAAATATTGTGTGATGGCCTCACGTATCGTCTCCATATAGATAGGGTCCAACAGCGCTTCAGGCCGAAAGCGCCATGTGAAGGACCTGGGGACAGTTTGCGGGATAGAAAGGGTGAGGCGAACAGGACAGTGATCTGATAGTGTACGCGGTAACCCCTCCACATCCGTTACCCAGCCTGCCACCCCCTCACTCAATAGCCAGTAGTCAAGGCGAGACCAGCTGCCATGCACCGTGGAGATATGTGTGCCCTCTAGAGTCTCAGGATGTCTATGGCGCCAAATATCCAGCAGTTCCAGGTCAGCCATTCCATCATTGATTGCACGAGCCGCCCCAGGAGAGTGACCCTCCCTGCCGCTGGATTTATCCTTGGTTGGATCCAAGTGAGTATTTAGGTCCCCGCCCCAGAGAACTACAGCGTCCGGGAACCCACGGATAACAGCAAAGATACGCTCATAAAGTGAAGGGTCATCTATGTTGGGACCATAGGTATTGACAATAGTAACCATTTTGCCCATCAGCTTCCCATGTACAACGGCATAGCGCCCGGCAGTGTCAGCATAAGTCTGGATTGCAGTGAAAGGGAGGCCTTTTTTGACAAGGGTGAGAACCCCACGGCTATAAGAGGAATAAGAAGAAGCAAGCCGGTAACCAGCCCAATAACTCCCCACTAGCCTATCAGTAGCGTGTGTTAGGTGCGTTTCTTGTATAAGGGCAATGCCAATCCCATGGCGATCCAAGTGCGCTATTACCTGACGGATCTTTTTTGGTGTGTTAAGCCCCCTTACATTCCATGTTAAACAAGAGACGGACATCACGTTGCCATGTATAATTGCAGCAAGCTATTCCTGATCCAGATATTGTCCAACGCCACAAAACAGCCCGACCCCACCTTGTGAGTGTGTGACGGTACATTTGTTTTATAGTGCACACATGCATCCGCTAAAAAATTTGGAAAAGAGTCAGTCACATTAACAACCCCTACAACACCCACCCACCCACCAGCACCCCCCAGCACCCCCCACCCACTTCAGCAACCCCAACATGCCAAAGCCTTCCCAAACCCTCAGGAACAATTCCCACGTGCAATGCCGAGGAGTAACCAGTTGTGGGAATACCCATATGGGGGCGCCTGAGCACAGTATCCCTCCCGGTGAGAAAAGGAGGTGGCCAAGCCATTGTGATAACACTCTGGCCATTCGTTAATGCTGCATCACAAAAAGCAGCACCGGGCTTCCCAGGAGGCATCAGCGCAGAGCAAACATAGCAAAAACATTATTGTCATCATTATATCAATACATGTCAAATGTCAACAGCACTGGCGGCAGAGTTCAGTGCGACAATGTGGGTGACGGACGTCATCCCAGCCGTGTGAGTAACACAAGAATGTAAACCAGAGTTATCACATGCCGTCTATGGGCATTACCGCTCATCTGTCATTTCGCTAGTGCCCCCGCCATCACTCTCCGCTACAGATTTTGGGGATCGACTGTGTCTTGTAATGTTCTTGGCAAAGTCCATTGCCGATTTCGGGCAGGTGAATATCTTGTGCTTTCCTTTGTCTTCTATACGCAATCACGCAGGGTACAGCATGGCGTATGGTATTTTTGCTGCAAGGAGGAGCTTCTTCACGGGCTGATACTCTCTCCGAGCCTCCTGAACTGCTACCGTGAAGTCGGGGTAGAAGGCAAGGTTGTTCCCCCGATGTGTGATGGAGCCCTTCTCACGAGCCAGCCGGAGCACAGTGTCACGATCTCTATAATTCAAAAGGCGGGCAATGATGGGGCGCGGCGGCGCACCCGGAGGTGGGCGAGCAGCCAGAGATCGATGAGCCCGTTCCACGATCAGGACCTGGGACAGCTGCTCCACCCCGAATATCTCACGGAGAAGATTTTCCACATACGGTTCCAGGCGGCCCGTGTTCGTGGATTCTGGTAGGCCCGTAATGCGCACGTTGTTGCGACGTGATCTGGCTTCCAAGTCTTCATTATGGGCCTGTATGACTCCCAGCACCTTATCCATGGATGTCGTTTTTGCAGTAACTTGTTGCAGACCATCCTCCGCATCCGAGATACGCGTCTCCGCCTCCCCAAGGCGCTGCGCATGTTTGTCCAGTTTCGCGGACATATGATCCATGCGTAAATTCAGATGGTCAATCTTCCCATCTATGGATTGGAGACTGGCCTGGACTGCAAGGAGGGTTTTGTCAATATTGGTAAGTTGGTCAGCGGGAGCGTCCACCTCGGAATCGGAGGCTGCATGTTGAGAGGCCCGGCTGGTCTTACGCGGTTCAAACGTGAGGCGCGGCTGACCGCGCTCAGATTTACCCATACCGGTGTCTCAGTCCGTGATGGTCGAAGCCAAGCCCGGACCGGAAAATAAAAAAGAAGGGAATTGAGTCCCTCTCCTTCAGACAGCGCGACACAGGGACAGGAATAGGCGGCAAGAGGAAGGAGACACAGAGCGGCCTGCAGCACCCAGATTGTAGCAGGGGTCCTGCGATGCACCACCAATAGCACCAGCCCAGCACTCACTCAGGATAAGTCAGACAGCAGGCCTCAGATCAAAGTTAGGTCAGCAGGAGAGGTGTAGGCAGTACACGTGTCCGGTATATTGGCACAGCCGCACAGGGGGGTGAGCGATGCAGCACAGGCGTCCAGCAGGATTGAGGCAGTGATACCAGTTTAATCAACCCCAGCCAGTTAGTGGGTCGCAGGTAGAGGCAAGGCAGGGCTGCAATGTCTCTGACTACTGAATAAGTGAAAATGAGGGCCTGCAGTCTCGCACGATACCGCCACCACAGGGAGGAGGGGAAGCAGCAAATCAGTCCCACACTTCGCAGCACTCCACCACAGGGGCGGCCTGTTCCAACGGCGTCACCCGGCCGAACCGCCACAGGGGTCACAGCGCCTCAATGTTCAGGAGCTCCAGAGGCAGCCCTGCATGCAACTGCGTCGCCGTCGTGTGGCCAGCGGACAGGAATATGCGGCGAGAGGAAGGAGACACAGAGCGGCCTGCAGCACCCATATTGTAGCAGGGGACCCGCGATGCACCACCAATAGCACCAGCCCAGCACTCACTCAGGATAAGTCAGACAGCAGGCCTCAGATCAAAGTTAGGCCAGCAGGAGAGGTGTAGACACTACACGTGTCCGGTATACTGGCACAGCCGCAAAGGGGGGTGAGCGATGCAGCACAGGCGTCCAGGAGGATTGAGGCAGTGATACCAGGTTAATCAACCCCAGCCAGTTAGTGGGTCGCAGGTAGAGGCAAGGCAGGGCAGCAATGTCTCTGACGACTGAATAAGTGAATGTGAGGGCCTGCAGTCCCGCACGATACCGCCACCACAGGGAGGAGGGGAAGCAGCAAATCAGTCCCACACTTCGCAGCACTCCACCACAGGGGCGGACTGTTCCAACGGCGTCACCCGGCCGAACCGCCACAGGGGTTACAGCGCCTCAATGATCAGGAGCTCCAGAGGCAGCCCGGCATGCAACTACGTCGCCGTCGTGTGGCCAGCGGGTCACCGCAAACCCCCACTCGAGAGTGGTGGCGCCATTTCATACAGTGCGAGACACCCTCCAGCCGCGCCGGGCCAGCAGCAGATGGTGGCTACTCCACACATCAACGGTCACAGCGAGTCCCAGCGGGAAAGGTAGGTCCACGGTACTGACACCCGGGGGCCACAACCCACCTCCCAGCACTAGACCGCAGGCAGTCCTACAGAGGCCCGGGCATCCACAGCGATCTGAGGGGGGCAGCCCCAACTCCCGCACACCCACACCGGCAGATCGCGGGGCAGGGATCCAAGGGCGGCCCGCTCCCTCAGCGCTAAACTCACGCAGAAAGGAGCCCACCAGCCCCCAGCCCCCACCACGCAGTCCCCCGGGAACAGGTCAAGCGGCGCAGCGTCCCCCGCATCGATCACAGGCCACAGCCGGCGCTCCTGCAGCCTACCTCAGATTCACGCTGTGAAGCTAGTCCCGGCCCGCCATGTTGCCGCCATGGGCCCAGAGCGTCACTCGACCTCAAGCTGCACCAACGCCTCCGCGGTCCGCAGTTGTTGGCAGAAGCGTTCCGCACGCCTTCGCAGCAAAGCGCCTGCTAGTATAGCATCGATCAGAGCCAGATGGTAGAGGATATTAAGCCGATTATGGGCTCGGCCGGCGGAGCTGCTCTACGGAGCGGCCATCTTGCCGTGCGCCCTCTAGCGCCCCCCGCTATATGCAAATCAATCTTGACCCTGTGCCTCATGGCAACAGTCCAGCCCGAATTGCCAAGGCAGGTCTTCCTTGGACCGGAAACAAGCATCCTGGGACCGGTTTCAGGATAACACCCCTCAACAGTCAGGCTAGCTTGAATCCAGTGGCAAAGTGAGCAAGGGACCCACGTCTGGACATACCCTACCAACTTAGGCCTAACACCCTCCCTAACACCTAATCCTAACACCTACTCATAGGATCTGCATCTGATTGGAAAATTAAATAGTCCAGCAGATTAATAAAGTTGGTGTACATAAAAAGAAAAATGTAAAATTTGCTCTGTAAATTTGAATGAATTTGAAATTGGTGGCTAAAAATTAAGTTGGTATCTTTAGCTAAGGTCATGGGAGAAGTACAAAAACAGCAAAAAGAATCTAGTATGGATGATTGGTGGCCTTGATGGAAGCACATCTAAGCACCGATGAAAATAGAGCATTCATTAAGAGCAAAAAAGTGAGCATGACATGCTTGTGTCTAGCATATTGCTTTGTATATATAAAATAAAACCAAATGTGGAATGAAGTAGTTGGGTGGTGCCTGAGTAAAAAATTGTCTCTGTGGAGTGGATAAAGCAAATACGAGGCCCTGTCTTACAGGAATCCCATAAGGGGCTGAATACTGGTATGAGGGATATTTTGAAATTGTTGATTATCTTACACACTAACTACGTAGATGCCAAAATACCTCTAAGGGCCTAATTGTAAATGGCCTCTTGGGAATTCCAAGTGTGTTAATAATGCTCGTCTGGGGTATTTCATCCACAGACTTTGCCTAGTAATAGGTGAGGTCTCGGGCCAAAATACTTACAAGAAAGACCAACTCCCACATAGTATTCCCCAAACATGTAATAAAGCATTATTGCCCAAACCCGACTGAGGATTACCCTCCTTGCAGTTATGGGCCAGAGCACCAGGCGAGGGTACATAACAAGGGAGAGGGTAATTAACAATAGTTATTGCCATGTAGGTAGAGCATTAAGGCTATTTTCATACCACTGAAACTAAGGAGCTCAGCGGGAGCTGGAGCTGCCTCTTACCTATAAGGCCATCATTATGAATGGCCCGAAGATTCCAATGGCAGGTAACAAGAGTTACCAATCCCATTAGAATGGTATTGGTAATTGTCTTTCACCCGCTACAGCAAATAGCACGGGGCAATTCGCCAACCCACTTTAGCGACTGGGTGACTTTATTGCGAGACGCTAGCATTGTGCTATTTCACAAGATGCACATCCACAAACACAGTAGTTCCCTTCAGCGCCTGGGACAGTTGTGGCTTATTGAAAGCCACAATAAGCAATTTTTGAATGTCTGGTGTTAGCCAGTACCTTTAGACATTACAATATTTATGTAGAAAATGCGCTTACTTTTTTGGGCTTTCACCCAGCCCTCGTTATCCATTGGTCTGTTGTATCATTCACATATTTCTTCCACTCATTACAGCATATAGCATGGAGCAATGAGTTAGCCCATTTCAGCCGTTAGCTAACTTCACTGTAAGTGATAGCATTCTGCTTTTTCACTACAAGCACATCCTCACGCAAAGTAGTTCCCTTTAATGCCAGAGACTGTCTTCCTTTTGTACCACTCTCTCACTTGCGAAGCATTTTATTGCCTTCTCACTTTCTTCTCAAATTACACACACATCATTCTTAGTGCATTAACATTTTTATGAGTCTGCATTCTAACTAGCACACAGCATTTAAGGAAGAGAGTTTTAGATAGTTAACATGGATCAGAATCAGGGAATTCAATTGTCTGTCGTGGAGTTCTATCCGATGATGACTCATCTTCCAGGAATTCTGAAGTATATGGCCATTCAACACAACAAGGAAGTCAAGAGGCGCAGCTGAGAGACATTAGCAGTGTAGCCCAATCTGAAGTGCAGGTTGGGAAGAAAGCCCACTTGGCAGCCTCCTAACAGATTTCAGCCACAGATTGTTCCATTTACTGGAGATGCTCAATGTAAAGTCAATGCTGCAATTTTTTTGTTGACCACGTCCATCATTTTGTGGAAGATGTGTTCCTTGAGGAAATGATGCACCGAATAAATTTGAATGCTGAACAGTTCCTGAGGAAACATGGGGAAAATCTGGGGCCTCATTCCAAGGCACACCAGTGGACTCCTACTTTACTTAGGAAGTTGAAAATATTTTGGGGCCCTGCACTGCTCATGAGAACATTGTACAAACCAAGGGTACAGCCAAGTTTCCCATCTGTCATGCCAAGAAATTGCTTTTTGATTCACCAGAGTATGCTGCATTTCAGTGATACCTCTGCAGGATTGCCACAAAAACATCCAAACCCGAACAAGGTATCCAAACGTTGGCTTGCCGTAAAACATTGGTCTGTTTCCAGTGATTTATACTCCAGGTAAGTATATGGTTGTTGATTAGTCGCTGATCCTGTACAAAGGAAGGTTGCTGTTCAGGCAGTAAATACCAAGCACAAGAAATCATTACAGTGGTGACGCTCTGCATAGCACAACATTTACATTAATTTGCACCACATGCATTTATATATATAAAGTGTCATTTTCACGTTAAAGTTGATCATAGTTGATGTAGCACTCAATTTAAATGATTCACACTAACATGAAATGCTCCTTTGGATTTTGAGCTCTTTTTCTCTTTCTCTTGTTTCAGGAACCAAAGCTGTAACTGGCAACTTTTAATTAAGTGTATCTTCTTGTTTAAAGTTACAATGTGAATGTTTATCTGTGGATGTTCCTCAGCGACAAACATAATGCGTTCTCCCCAGGCACTGAAGGCAGTGTGAAAGGATTACATCATCTTGCTACTGATAGTCAGCTGAAGGTCGTGCAGCAAAGAATCTATTGAGTGCCAGTGGTACATAAGACGTTGAGTTCTGTTATCACAACATGTTCAATACTGATTGGTTTCCTCCCTTAATTGTGCATTGCTGAGTAAGTCAGAAGTAGATGCTCTTCCCACTTTACTTACAGGAGATGCTTCTCTACTCCTGCTCAAAGAGTTAGTCTCCTGAGCAAATCCATTCTCACTTATCAGACTGAATCTTCATTTAAAGGCTTTACTAGCCTATACTTCCTGTCCCTGTTTCACAAAATATTCCAGATTTTCCTCTAGTTTAGCATATTAGGGAATTTCCCTTCATTGGAAGCTGAGTTTGCTCGATTTGATTTACCACAACTTTAAGCAATTTGACTTTGTATTTGCTATTTTGAATTGATTTGAATTATATTAATTTATTCAATCAATCAATAAAACTTTATTCGATTTGAAAACAAATCATAAAAGCATATATAAAACACAACGTACATAAAATGTCACTCCCAGATACAATTCAGTACTTTAGATTAGGCATTGGGAGGATGTCACATAAATACTACAGCCCTATTAAAACAGACATTTCATGCCAGTGACCCACGAACCCTTCCTCTCTTCTTTAATCGCCCCTGGTTTTCCTTAATTTAACAGCGACTCTCAGGAAATTAGCCACACAGAATAGGGTATGTACATCGGAGGAAAGCTTTAAAAACAACAAGGCTACTCGCGCTTGCCTAAAGCCAGCTCGATTTAATAAATCCTTTAAAAACTTTTTCCTAGGAAAAGCATAGTATGGGCAGAGAAGGACTAGGTGGAGGGTATCCTGTGGAGACCTGTTGTCGCAGCCACAGGGCCCTCTCTCTTCAATATTTTTAACAAACCTGCCGGTACCGCTAGTAAATGATGGAGAAGATCTAGTCTAAAACGGGTAATTAAAAATCTATCGTGTGGACTCTTCATTAAAGTTAAATAAGGTTCAATTCCCAGGGTTGTCTTGACTAGTGT
This sequence comes from Calotriton arnoldi, assembly GCA_963921515.1. Lineage (NCBI taxonomy): Eukaryota > Metazoa > Chordata > Amphibia > Caudata > Salamandridae > Calotriton > Calotriton arnoldi. The sequence goes on from CAWUFW010003238.1 coordinate 883,164, forward strand.
ATGGGCTCTCACTGTAGGTTTAGCAAGTTCAATGGCCTCACGATGTGCCATGGTGAACCTTAAATGCAGGGCTTTAATCTCAACCCTGTCCTTTGTTCTTATTGACTCTGGAGTATTAAACAGGTCTGCCCGGCCTAACTTGATAAAAGACTCTTTTACGTATTTTATCCAGGGAATTCTCATTGAGTAGTCCAAGGATAAACTATCCTGAAGTACTGTCCTTGTAAAGCCTGCCTCAATGTTCGTCCAACATTTGAGCCAACCTAAAAGGGGCTTGACTGCTATCTGGTCTGATATATATTTGACCCCCAATTCTTCATGGACAGAAAATACTGGAATACTTTGAGGGACCTTCAATAAACCCCTCAAGTAATTATTTTCTTCTCTTTGTAAGTCGTTAGTCATAATAAAACCCCAGACCTCGCTTCCATATAACACCTTGGCACAACAGACTGAATTATAGATCTTAAGAATCATATCCGGAGTCCAGCTTCCTAACCTTTGAGCAAAGTTTGTGATAGAGCCTGTAGACTTTTTCAGGGCCACACACTTCTCCTTTAATAAATACTTAAAATTCAAATGACCATCTAGAGGCATTCCCAAGTATGCAAATGCTGGCACTTTACCCAGGACATGTGAACCTATAACGTATTTGTATGAGTTTTTTGCCTTTTCCCCGTCTCCAAAACGTATGATTTGGTTAGGTTGGGAGACATATCCAAATTTTCCATAAACTCTACAAAACCGTCAATTAAAAGCTGTAGACCATGTGGGGTACGGGCAAGGAGCACCGCATCGTCTGCGTAAAGCAGAACCGGGACCGCTTTTCCCCCTATTCTGGGTGAATCTGCCCTGATTTCACATAATGCGGCATCTAGGCCATTAATATATAAAGTGAACAGAAAAGGGGCTAGTATACAGCCTTGTCTTACCCCACTCGAACAATTAAAATACTCCGTCACCTTCCCCTCCTGCGTATATCGTACTGCTGCTGAGGTATTACTATGGAGCACTTGCAGGATATTTATTAATCCCGGGTCTGCCCCGAGCTCACCCAATATAGCCCACAGCTTGCTGCGATTCACGCGGTCAAACGCCGCTGTGAGGTCCATAAATATAGTGCCCCCTCCTTGGCTAGTGTATACTTGGCAGTAATAAGATATAAGTTAAGGCATTGATCTACCGTAGATTTGCCCGGGCGAAATCCATATTGTACGTCTGTGATAATTTGTTTATCCTCCGCCCATTCCATCAGCCTGTTTAAAATAGCCCGACCCAACACCTTCGCTGAAACGTCTATCAAAGAGATGGGTCTATAACAATGTGGGCTATCCCTATCCCCTTTCTTAAATATGGGCACAATTATTGCGGATGACCACGACACTGGCATAGGTGAGCTTATAGCGGCATTTAAGACCCTGGTTAAAAGGGGCGCCCAGATATCTGGGTTACTAAGAAAAAGATCTGAGGGGATCCCATCTGGCCCCGGTGCTTTATTCCTCGTTAGGTTCACAATACCTGCATTTACTTCATCCACCGAGAAGGTGATTGGGTTAAGGCTTGGTACTACTTGTACTGACTGCGATTCACTCTGACTAAAGTGGAAATTATACAGTCCCTGAAAATGCTGCTTCCATGTTTCTGGAAGAATATTATTACACAGCCCTGGCTTATCCGGGTCTGCGAAGCAGGGTTTGTTAATTACTCCCCAGAATCGGACGGAGTCCTTCAGCTCCGCCGCCTCCATGAGCTCCTCCCAAGCCTCGCGTTGTAATTGACCCTTTCGCCCTTTGACTGCTAATTTATAGCTTGCACGACATTCCGCCACACACTTCCTATCCCTTGGCATTTGTTCAGAGCCACTTTGATTAATTTATTCATTCATGCTTTAACTACTGAGTTTTGGTAATATTAAATGATTTGAGTTCATAACATTGTTAATCTCCTAATAAACCTTCATGGCTTGCACATATATTATTACTCTTTGTCATCAATGTGGGGCCTAATGTGCTTCACTGTATTTTTAATTTCTTAATGTCACACCTCAGTCCAGGACTGAAGGTCCATCCGCTCGAGTGCAGTTTGTACTTGAGCTAGTACCAAAGATCTGCACACTGCAAACCCCATCTGTGCTGCAACAACGGTAACAAGCTATACATGTGAGCTCCACTGGTTATGTATACAGCCTGAGAGGGTATGCTGAGAAGGACTTCAATGTAAGGTTTCCCTTCTACGTTAGGAATTTGAGCATGAATACATACCATCCATGTCCCATTACTTGACAACCCATGCAACTTTTCAAATTGTTTTACCTCATTTGGAAAATCTTTCAAACAGTTCACAAAAGAAGTACCATATTCCAAAATTACTTTAGTTCCAAAAGTAAGTTTGAGTAACAGTGTTTTTACTGACTCCAGTAAATAAGTACACATTGGTCATACTTGTAGCCTGCTTGCCACCTTCATCCTATGTCAAAATGTGGCAGGTGCTGCATCCGCTGTTTTACACATGTATTAGTCAATGCACAGCACATCAATCAATCAATCAGGGAATTGTGAAGCGCGCTACTCACCTGTGAGGGTCTCAAGGCGCTGGGTTAGCCGAAGAGTCAGGTCTTGAGGCTCTTCCTGAAGGTGTGCAGAGTGGGGGTGCATCTAATGTTGATAGGGAGCTCATTCCAGGACTTTGCCGCGATGTAGGAGAAGGCTCTTCCACCCGTTCTGGCTCTGCGGATGCATGGGGTTTCGGCAAGGGTGAGGTCAGCGGATCGGAGGTTTCTCTAGGGTACATGGAAGGAGATTCTTTCATGGACATAATCGGGTCCGGTATTGTGAAGGCATTTGTAGGCGTGGGTGAGTATCTTGAAGGCTACTCTCTTCTCGACGGGGAGCCAGTGGAGGTCTCGCAGGTGTTGGGTGATGTGTTCATGTCGAGGGATGCCAAGGACGAGTCTGGCTGAGGTGTTCTGTATGGTCTGGAGCTTGCGGAGCAGGGGTTTGTTGATTCCGGCATAGAGGGCGTTTTCATAGTCCAGTCTGCTGGTTATGAGTGCGTGGGTGACGGTCTTTCTGGATTCGGGGGGATCCATTTGAAGGTCTTGCGAAGGATGCGGAGGGTGATGAAGCAGGTGGAGGCGACGGCGTTGATCTGTCGGGTCATGGTGAGGGAGGAGTCGAGTATGATGCTAAGGTTCAGGGTGTGGTCCATGGGGGTGGGGGTGCTGCCGAGGATGGTGGGCCACCAGGTGTTGTCCCATGCAGAGGGGGAGGGTCCGAGGACAAGGACTCCTGTCTTTTCCGAGTTGAACTTCAGGCAGCTCTTGCTCATCCAGGATGCAACATCCTTCATTCCTTCCTGGAAGCTGAGTCTGGTGGCGTGGGGGTCCTTGGTGAGGGAGAGGATGAGCTGGGTGTCAGCGGCGTAGGATACTATTCTGAGTCTGTGCTGTCTGATTATGGCAGCGAGGGGGGCCATGTAGATGTTGAAGAGTGTGGGGCTGAGCGACGATCCCTGGGGCACTCCGCAGTTGATCTCTGTGGGTTCGGTGAGGAAGGGCGTGAGTCGGATTCTTTCGGTTCTGCTGGTGAGGAAGGAGCGTAGCCAGTCGAGGGTGGCTCCCTGTATGCCGGCATCGTGGAGTCTGTCGGTGAGAGTGCGGTGGGAGACGGTGTCGAAGGCTGCAGAGAGGTCAAGCAGGATCAGGGCTGTGGTGTGGCCTTGGTCGAGGAGGGTGTGGATGTCATCTGTGGTGGCGAGTAGGGCGGTCTCTGTGCTGTGGTTGCTACGGAATCTGGATTGGAAGGGGTCGAGGATGGAGTTCTCTTCAATGAAGTTCGTTAGTTGGGCGTTGACGATCTTCTCAGTGACTTTGGCCGTGAAAGGGAGGAGATAGATGGGTCTGTAGTTCTTGAGGTCCGTCGGATCTGCTGAGGGCTTCTTGAGGAGGGGCTTGACTTCTGCGTGTTTCCAGTCGTCGGGCAATGTGCCTGCTTCGAAGGTGGAGTTGATGGTGCGTCGTAGCTCAGGTGCAAGGCGGCGGCTCTGTGGAAGATGTGCGGAGGGCAGGGGTCCATGGGGGCTCCAGAGTGAATGCCTTTCATGGTCGATGCGGTGTCTTCGGTGGTGACTTGGGTCCAGGAGGAGATGGTAGGCTGGCTGTCGTTGATGGGGGGAGGAATGGGTTTGGGTGTCCGGATCTTATTTTCAGGTGGAAGTAGGAGCCAAGTTTGTTGCAGAGGTCCTAGGAGGGTGTGCCATCCGTGGCTTCGCTGGGGGGCTTGGTGAATTCCTGAATGATACTGAAGAGTTCCTTGGAGTTGCTGGCGTTGGCGTGGATTTTGTGTTGGATGAAGGTAATTTTTGGTGGATCTGATGAGTTGGTGGTATTCCGTTATGGCGTTCTTGTAGGTGCTGTTTCTCCATAGCTTCTCGAGACATCTGCAGGTGTGTCTTGATTCTTGGAGGTCGGCGGTGAACCAGGTGGCCTTCCTGGGACGCTGACTGTCGGGGTTGCAGAGGGGGGCGCACTTGTCTGCGCAGTTGGTGATCCATCTGTGAAGTTCTTTTGCTGCGGAGTTGGCGTCGATCGAGGTGGTGTGGGGGATCGTGGATGAGGGTAGAGTTGAGGTGCTCCTCGGTGACCTTGCTCCAGTTCCTTCGTGGAGGGCGTGGTGTAGGTTTGCGGGCAGTGGTTTTGTCAAAAGAGAAGTGTACGCAGTGGTGGTCCGTCCAGGGGGTTGCGTGATGGGGCTGAAGTGGATGTTATTGCCTCCTGTGAAGATGGGGTCGAGGGTGTGTCCTGCCTTGTGGGTGGGGGTGGTGATGAGCTGTTTCAGTCCGTGGTTGGCAAATTATCCAGGAGGGTGGCGGAGTTGGGGTCGCTGAGGTACATGGCTATGGACCGGATATTCACTGCGGTTTGGCAGAGTATTCTGTCCAACAAACCTTAAGGTCCTTAGTCTTTCTGAAAGCTCCTACAGGGAATGTAGGATAGTCAGCCCCAGGAATTTATTCGCAGTTTTCACTTGTAACTATCTTCACATTGTCCAATGTACGAGTCAACAAGGCATCCCCAGACACCCCACAACTTACTATCAAGTAGTGGAAGGAGTTGGAGGTAGCGCAGTGAGTGTTCTAAAGGCAGGAAGTCAGTAAGTCTTGTCATGAAAGGCGAGACTTCCTGAACTTCAGCCGGCCGCTATGGGGAGTTGTTAGTAAACATTATTAGTATGGACTGAGAAAGAGACATGGAAAGATAGTAAAGCTTAGCCGAGTTGCATTGTTTTTAAACCTTTGTAATGGTAGAAAGCAGCTGGTCAAGGAATGAGTGATCCATAAATTTCTAAACCCACCACTACTCACACTACACACACACACACCTATCGAACCACACATACAAGTCCACCTGCAAATTCTACATGGTTGTGGCACTTGAACGCTTACACAAATGACAGACACCACAAAAGGAATTTAGATGGGAGGATTCAATGATGAAGCATGCCAGGGCCAGGGCCCCACAAGTGGTTTTCCATTTTTATCAATAGAGGGCTGGGTGGTAGAAATTGTGTGGATCCACCCACATTCTTAATTTTTCCCTCAGAGAAATATGAAGAAAATTCACGATGTTCACCAAAGTGAACTGCAGGGCATGCTGTGTAAAAAAAGATAGTGGGATCCACGTAAGTCATATCATCCTGGACTGCCCTGGGTGTCTAGTTTTTATAAGTGTATAGGTTTGATAGGTTTCCCTGTGTGGTGGCTGAGCCCAAATATCACAGCTACCAACATCAGGAAAATGGGTCAATTTTCAAGGTTAAACCTTGTTGTCTCTATGTTGTGCTTTTGAGCCCGACCCAGTGCGGGTGATAGGCCCATCCCCAGAGGTGAGGTACCAGTTTTAATGAGAGAAGGGTAGGAATGCTGGGTGGTAGGAATTTTGTGGCTCCCCACAGATTCCAGCATTTTTTGTCACAGAAATATTAAGAAAAGGCACAATTTTTACCAAAGGTTGACAGATGCAAGGCATTCTGAGTAAGAACAATTAGTTGGAACCATGCAAGTCACACCACCCTGGATTCCCTGGGTGTCTAGTTTTCAGTAATATTAGAGTTCAGTAGATTTCCATGGGTGACGACCAAACCAGGCCCCATATACTGCAGCTACCCACAATGCTAAAATGAGTCTATTTTCAAGGCATAATCTTGATTTGTCAATGTTGTGTTTTAAGGTTTTTCTAACACAAGTGATTGGCCCAGCTATACAAATGGAGTACCATTTTCACTGTGAGAAGTGTGGGCATACTGCATGTTAGGAATTTTGTGGCTCCTCCTAAATTTTGGACTCTTCCCTTATAGAAACGTGTGGAAAATGCATGTTTTGTGCCTTTATTTGATGCTAACAGGGCATTGTCGGATAGAACAGGTACTTGGATCTGTTGCATAAACTAAGACTCTGGTTTGTTTTGACACTCACGAGTGACACAAGAGAACTTAGTTCAATGCACCAATGCTTGACCTCGCATAAACGCACCCAATACATAGTTGAGTGGCGTCAATGCTTTTGGGCTGCTAAAAATCACTAAACTGGGATCCAGGGATGCCGTGGTGATTGGAATCAAACTTATTTACTTGTTTACAATATCACACTCACAAACTGCCCTAAGAAAAAGATACTTTAACAAAAAAGTATTTATTACAACAGTTTCAACCTGCCGCTTAGTACATCTAAAATAACCACACAGAATATAATTGAAACAGCAAAAATGTATGTTGTGAACAACGAGAATAAAATTAGCATTTCTACCCTACTTAAAATGTCATCTGACAACCTAACACCCTAAAACCTACTTTTATGTACTCCACTAGGAGAGCATGGAGTAGCATAACTTGCATTCAGAGTTTCTTAGGCCGAAGAAACGCACTGCATACCTGTTTACAGCAAAGAGCTGTAATTGTCAAAGGTCGGGGAGGCAGTGTTCTCTGCATAAGGTTAACACACTTCGTATCAGCTCTCCTCCCGGACTCAGCTTGGTATCAACTTTCAGTAGAAAGTGCAATGCGGCTGCAACTCTAGCAGTCAAGATCGTCTCTGGCAGTATCTTGAGCGATATTCTGGGGTGAAGGACCTCCCCACACAAGTGTTTGATTGTAGAACCTTTTATAATATATTTTTTATGAGATTGGAATTTCTGTCATAACCATAGAAATGTCTGACATTACTTATGGGCATCAAGATGCTAGTCTAAGATGCATTCGTATAAACAAATAAGATAAAAACACGTCAATTCAGACTACACTGTTCTGTTCTTATTCTTGTCTGACATTGAACTAGAGATAGCATGGCAGTTGTCCCAGACTATTATCACATAAGGGGTTTTATCGATGTCATTTTCTGAGCATCAGGTATTTAATCTGTGACATTTTCTAAGTGAATTGGCACTTTCACAGGTTCTTGAAAAGATAAGGACAGACAACATCTGCGTCAAAGGCAGACATGTCAATGATTCTGCAAAAATAGAGAAAAATGGAGTCTCTGCCTGCTCTTGATGGAGTTGGGCCTTATGGACTTTACTTCATCCCAGGCTGGTACATCTGAATTGTAATGTCATATGTGCAGAGATATGTATTGGGATTGTTAGAAATGGGGGTCTCTAGTTGGCAAGCGTTTGCACCTTTGTCAAAGTAAGGACCCGTCCTTCTAGTCAGGATAAGGGAGTTCTACTCCTAAAATAAGCCCTGCTTACCCCTTTGGTAGCTTTGCATGAGCCGTCAGGCTTATCGCAGAGGCAGTGTGTAAAGCATTTGCGCATAACCAACAGTAATACAGTGAAAACACTACAAAAGGACACCACACCAGTTTTAGAAAAATATGCAGGGGCAGATTTACAAGCCCCTTGCGCCACCGGTGCGCCACTTTTTGTGACGCATTGGTGGGGGGTTTTTTACGCAAAATTTACAAGGTGACGCATCTATGAAGATGAGTCACGTAAACGGAGATGCGACGGAATGGAACTGCGTGAGAATCTGCTGTGTCACCTAAGTGTTTAAATATGCCAGGTAGGCGTTCCGACATAAAATCCAATGCATTTCCGATGCAGGTATATTTACAACAATTCCCCGCATTGACGCATCTATTGGTTGCGTCGCGCAACTTTGAAATTGCGCTCGCAAGCTTACGCCTCATAAACCCACGCGCAGGAAATGACGCAAGTAGCATATAAATAGAGTAGAAGTCCAGCAGAGCAGTTTTGCAGCAAATCAGACAACATGGACCTCCTAATCCTGCAGCTGGGAGTTGGGAGAAGAAGATGACAACCACCCCCAGACCAAATACCACAACCTCACACTCCACCATCACCACAAAGGCAGCGTAGGAGAAAGGAGTGCATCTACCATCAAAGGACCACCCTCATTGGACTCCGTGATGAACAAGTCATCAAAATGTATCGCCTCAAGAAAGCGTCCATTGTGACCCTGCTGCGTCAGATCTGACCACGGCTACAGACACCAAATGACAGGGTCTGCAACATTCCACTGCAGACAAAGCTACTGGCGGTGTTACACATGTTGGCCTCCGGATCATTCAAGCAACAGCAGCACGAGTGGCAGGGGTCTCACAGGCATCTTTCTCCGCCTTCCTCCCTTCTGTCTTAGATGCCATCATACAGCTCACACCACAGCACATCCATTTCCCCAACACACAACAGCAGCAGATGGACATTAAACAAGGCTTCTATGCCATCGCTGGCTTCCCACATGTACTTGGTGCAATGGACTGCACGCATGTCCAACTGGTACCACCTGCAGCAACTTCACACCTATACCGCAACAGGAAGCACACGCACTCCATAAATGTCCAGGCCATTGTGGACCATCGGGGACTATTCATCAATGTACTGGCCAAATATCCTGGGAGTGTGCATGATTCATGTATCTACAGGAACAGAATCATCAATTAACAATATGGCAATGGGCTCCTTGTAGGTAAGCATCAATCAATTAACACATAACAATACTCTGCAAGAATAGCTGGACCTCTGGCACATTACGTGCCCTTGTGTCAGAATGATGCAATAAGTGAATGTGATAATGCCAACCCACATATACACTATAATCACATAACATACAGTCAAGAGCTACATACATAGCAGCATAACAGAAAGTGCTAAGGGATACAAGATAGAAATGCAAGCGAATATCCTACAAAAAGTTGTGAAGTCTAATAAGTCACACTGTCGACATATGCACACATCTCATCCAACTCAATTTACCTGTTAAAATGTGTAATGCATTGTAAGGCATGCATGGAAATAGTTATCCAGCCAAATGGAATGTGTCCGTGCATTAAGGTGTCCCTTTGTGTTCAAATATATTATACACAGGAAGCAGGTATTAGTGCACCATGGGACAAGGGTACCTGTGCAGGGCCATGTCATCCGAATGTGTGACAACGCATGAGCAAACACATTGAACCCAAAAGATTTCCGAATATGTTGCATCACTATGCCTTGCAACTGACTCACTTCTGCACAGACAAATCATTTGCCACACTCCCATATTGAAATTTGCTAGATGTGCCATGCGCAATCTGGGAAAGTGTGCATCAACACACAATAATTACACAGGTATCACTTACACATTGCAACACCACACACCTTCCACTCAACAAATCATGCACTGCAAAGCACCGTCCTCTGTCATGCACATCAATTGATAGACAGCAAGTCAGGTGACACATGTCACAAACAATGGGAAACTCAATGTTAAAAACAACATCTAACCATCACAAACAGGAATCACAATTAAAATGTTAGCAAACATGACATATAACACATTTATCTTACTTTCCACTTACAGCTGATCAAGGATATGGCCTACAGAAGTGGTTGATGACAGCATTTGGCAATCCCCAGACTGATCCACAAAAGGCATACAACCATGCACACTGCCGAACAAGAAACATCATAGAAAGAACCTTTGGAATGCTCAAGTCCAGGTTTCGCCGCCTGGATTTATCAGGTGGAAGCTACTCTATTCACCAGAAATGGTGTGCAAAATGATCATGTCATGTGCAATACTACATAACATTTGTGTCAAAACAAATGTGCCCTGGGATGAAGAGGAACAGCCCCCTGAACAAATGGATGATGGTGATGATGAATCTGAAGATGAAGGACGAGCCATACTCAACACTGCTGCAGGGATAAGACATCGCACTCACATTGTCACTAAATTCTTCAAATGATGTTGCTATTCAACATTTGCACCAATATGCACTAATGTCACAATAAAAAAAATAAACTTCTGAGATTCACCTTTGTGTCCATTTTGTATATAGGTCATATGATACAAATACATAATATGTAAATTGCTCACATGACATGTAACATCTCATAGCAAAACCAAAACATCTCATGTCATGAATCATCAAAATGATCTGTGTATGTAACACGTGTGTACACATGGATTTGGGTCACACATAGACCAAAATGAGAATGCAGGTGTTGCATCCATTTGTGTGTGCACCCTATTGCTACAGATAGGACATGTACATTCATCATGCTATCAACATCTACATATGTGACACACAGATTGTCATATGTGCGCAGCCACATGCAACTGGCAAACAACATCAGTCTTCACTAGCATGTCCACCTTCTTCAAGCAGTGACTGTCTGAATTGTTCAGGAGAGGCATTGACATTAATATTGTAGATGTCATCACACATCATGCCTATAGGCAATGTCATTACATCCACAACAGTGCATAGTATGCAACAATGTGATGTGTCACATCACAAACATGAACATCTCCCATGTGAAGTGTCAATACTGTGCACAACTGTCCCTGGGAATGACAAATAAACACTGCATGCTTATGCAAGGACATTTGCTGAGTGAAGCTGGGTCATGAATGATGCACAGACGCGCAACATATTCGCAAACACATTTTCTTCTCTGTGTTGTACTCTATGCATGTGCACAAGCTCATGGCATTCATCAGCAGAAGCACACCTGCACCATGGTGCAAGGATGGCTGTGTGGTGTGGATGACATGCATAGATGCAGAAAGTGGCACCTCTCATCACTTATAAAAACACATTTAGGAAGATAATTGCTTAAGAAGTGTGATGTGTGAATCATCACATATTGGGAAAGTGAAAATGTATGTGTACCAAAAGAATCTCACCCCATTGTGGCTTGAGACATCAACGCAGGTGTTGTGTACCAATTGAATGCAGAGATGCATGTATTCATGCGCATAAATGTTGCAATGCAATAGTTGACGTGTGTGTTGTATGCAAAATCCACAACACCCATGTCCACCCCCAACATGACAAATTTTACGTGAGAGGTGGGATTTGACACAAGCAGATGTGAAGACATACAGGGTGCCTGCCTGTAACATGGTTAGAATTATCCTGCAGGTAGATCTGATGATGCATGATGCAACGTTATCCACCTGCAGTGCAAGTTGACTGTAAAAGTACCACAAATAAAACAATTTCCCAAAATACCATGGGGCTTATTTACAAGCCACTTGCGCCGCCGGCGCGTCACTGTTAACAAGGGAAAAAGTGACGCACCGGCGGCGCAAGGGGCTTGTAAATAAGCCTCTATGTACACATATCCCATGATGTACGTGAAGGTCTGTAACATAAATTAACACAACTCATAAAAAACAAGCATTGGCATAGCCAATAGGTCTCGCTTTTGGGACCTTATAAGTATTTAGTTATGCAGCAAAATATCCTTGTTGCAACAACAGCAACTGTTGCATGGCTAAACACTTATAAGGTCCCAAAGCGAGACCTATTGGCTATGCCAATGCTTGTTTGAATTCTCACCATTTAAGGTACTGGGTTTTTCTGGAATGGTTTGGTAAGTCGATAGAACTCACTGTCTGATATAAATATAACAACTGATTGCTATGTGTTAGGTTTAACTTTATATTCTTGAAAACAACGTAGATGCATTTTATTGTGTGTTGTTTGCGAATTGCTCTATATATTCAAATATGGACCCTCTTCCGTGATGGCGCCACCTGTGAGACTGAATCTAGTCAGCTTGTATTCCAGAAAAGCATCTTGCATAGTATCAGATTGATTTATCATGTGATGTGTGTATATTGCAAATTGATTATGTTGAACTTAGTGTACTACTTTCGTTTTGAAAGGAAACCAAGCAAAAAAACTAATGTTAGAAGTAAACACTGTCCAGTGGCTGGGTGGCATACTGTATGACTGAAAATTTTGCCTCAACTCCTGGCCCCGCCTCCAAATGGTGTGATCCAGTGCACATCACCTTTGTGTCAGTGTTTCTCATTATCCTTCCCTGACACATTTGGGAGAATCTACGAGTAATTCAGTTTGGGGTGTGAACTATATTAAACTAGCTCCTTACTCGACTGTGGTTTAAAGAGACCATTACGTTTCATCAATGTATGTATGCTTGTCTTGGACGTCTGGGGCGAGTATTCACTCTGGACGGTTTGTAAGTTCATATTTAGAAATGATTGATTAAACAGTTAACTCAGTGCAGAAACATAGTTTACATTGAAATCCATACACATTTTAAAGAAAGAGAATGTTATGTTTAACTAATAAAACCTATTCTTTAAGCAAGTAGACACACGTTCTTTGTTGGGAGACATTTTTTTAAATGGTCAGTCATTTATTCATTAATATCTTCCTTGTTGGATGAAGAGGCAGTTAGCTGTTCATTTTTTTTCAGTTCTGCCGCCTTGCTTTTAGTGTGTGTATGTCAGTACATTTGTGAGGAAGGGGCAGTGTGCCCATGACACCCCATCATTACACTGCCTTGCTGGCACACTATGAGATATATCTGTGTGCAGGGGCGTAGCCAGGCCTTAGGCTGCCCGTGGCAGCCCCTGCGTTTGCCGCCCTCGGCAAAATGATAGAAGAGTGGGGGAGGAGGGGGTGGTAGCGGCCGCAGCCGATTCTTACGGCCGCAGGTAACTCGTGCCGCCTGGGGCGGTCCGCACCCCCTAGCTACGCCACTGTCTGTGTGTAAAAGCTCATGTCACATCCTTTCGCATATTTGACATGTCAGTGACATTTCCCCTGGTGTGCACCGAGGGCCTGGAGGGTGCTCACAAAAGCATCTCATTTGCATATGAGCAAGGGAGAGCCTCCTTTCAGCCGAGAGACTGCTAATTGCACGAGGGGTTAATGCTTTGCCTCTGCTGCGCTGCAGCTTTAATATTTAGCATTAGACTATCACACTCATTTAGTAGGAGGATCTCTCTGTCTGAACCACGCCTTGGCAGTAAACAGATATCTGATCTCAGAGGAACCAAGAAAAATCACAAGGCAGCGCCGGTATTGCAGAGAACAGCCAGTGAGTGCAAAGTGCCCCCAAGCTGCCAGGCAAAGGCGGCACAGAGTGGGAGCGGAGGGCACATGCCTGGAGACTGCATGGATGTCTGCAGAAAAGGAGTGACCTGCCTGGAGGGGGCTGCTCTCACGCGCAACGTGCAGTTTCAGAGCCCGCACTTCTGGTTTCGGTTGCGAGGGGCAGGAGGGGGTGAACGATGCACTTTGGGCGATTAGTGCCACTAAGGAGGACAATGCCAACTTGTGTCAGAGGGCACTGCTCATTGTCACGGACCTCTGCCGGAAGAAGGCGCCCGTACTGGACCTGGAAAGTTGCAGGGAGTTCCTCCTGCCTCCGGAGCAGACCCTAAGTATTACAGAGCAAGGTAGAGTAGCACCTGTCCTGTTTGCAGCATGCCTCGCGCTAGCTGAGCTGTGGGATCCCGGGAGGCACGTGCGCAATGTAAACAGCCGTCCAGCGCCCTCTTAATAAAAGCGTGCTTGCTGATGCAGTTATGTCACTTGAGCTTTTCACCCACCCTCCCTCCACTGCCCTATCCTGACAGGCCGTCTTTAATTTCAGGTATTCTACCCAGTTTCATTTTAACCTGTACCGAGATAATTCTGGCTAGTGTGCTCGAAGCAGCAGGTCGGTTACACTTGGCAGTTCTGTGGCACAAGTCGACTGTAGACATGTAGAGGTATCCCTATGGGGCAAATTCGTTTAGCGCTGTATCAAATGTGGTTAACATAGACAGCAGCGAGCGGTACGGGGGGCAGCTTACCACGACGTGGGACAGAAAACCCGGGGTCCTTTACAACGTACGCCGATACCATCAATTAAAATAAAATTGTACCCGCTGTGGCTAGAGAAGGAAGGCATGTGTTTGTTTACGTATGAGAATGTTCCCCGTGAAAGAGTGGGTGAATGATGGGTTGCCAGGCACCCTTCCAGCAGCATGTTCGGTGCAGCAGCGCGTGCGAGCTGTAATCGTGAGTCGGCAGCATTATGGATCGGACACTAGGGGGACACGGTGGCCTGCACGATTCCCTTGCGGGAGCGAGCAGCAAGGCGCGATAATTGATAACATATGGCGCCAGCTGCTCGCTCCCGCAAGTGAATCGCCAAACGTGCACGCGTTGCCATTGAAGGCAATGGAACGCGTGCACGTTTTTGGCTGAAAAGCCGAATCCATCGCAAAAGGTCTTTTTGCCTATGCAGCGCATGCGCGCTGCGTAGGCGAGACCTAAAAACAGGCATCATGTTGAAAATAAACACATACATTTGCATTAAGTGACGCATCACTTGCACACTACCACACCTCTTCATCCCTAAATCAGGGTTGAGTCACTCAGACACACATAACGTGTCGCATATGAACGGAAAATGTCGCAAAATCAAAAGCGGGTAGCATCCCAAAATCAGGGTTGTCACTCAGACACACATAACGTGTCGCATATGAACGAAACATTTCGCAAAATCGAAAGCGGGTAGCATCCCTAAATCAGGGTTGAGTCACTCAGACACACAAAACGTGTTGCATGTGAACGAAAAATGTCACAAAATCAAAAGCGGGTAGCATCTCTAAATCAGGGTTGAGTCACTCAGACACACAAAACGTGTCGCATATGAACGAAAAATGTCGCAAAATCGAAAGCGTGTTGCATCTCCAAATCGTGGTTGAGTCACTCAGACACACAAAACGTGTCGCATATGAACGAAAAATGACGCAAAATCAAAAGTGTGTTGCATCTCCAAATCGGAGTTTAGTCATTCAGACACACAAAATGTGTCGCATATGAACGAAAAATGTCGCAAAATCAAAAGCGGGTAGCATCCTTAATTCAGGGTTGAGTCACTCCGACACACAAAACGTGTCGCATATGAACGAAAAATGTAGCAAAATCAAAAACGGGTAGCATCTGTATTAATCTAGACGCAAAATTAAAAACGTGACGCTTTGCATGTACAAATGCCTGTTACCGCATGAGGCCTAACACACCAAAGCTGAAACACACGCAACACAGAGAAACGTCACGCATGCATATGTGAACTGAAATGGCAATTGAGTCGAAAACACGACGCATCGTCTGAAATATAACGCAAAATGTAAAAACGTGTCGCATGCATGCAGGAAATGATGTAATGACTCAGCCTTGCTGAAAACCAGGAAGTACACAGTTACTTTCACTTTCTCTTACTGTTCCTAGGAGTGTACTGGGTGGAGGAGGCTGTTGGTGATTGCTGTGATAGTTTTTGGACGTTGTACTGTGTTTTGTCTGTTTTTTGTGCACTTTAAACATTTGTTTGTCTGTCTTTTGTCATTTTAAAGTATTTTTGTCGTCTAATTTGTTGTTTCTTGTTGTGTGAGTGTTCGTTTGAGTAGATAGGTGTAGGTTAGTCATACGGGTGGGTTTTAATTTGTTTCTAACAATAAGTTTAATTTATGTTTTCCTGTAATTTTCATTTTTTTTTTAAAACATAATATTTTGACATGTCTGGCAGGTCCAAAAACCTGTCCCACAAACAGTTTGGGGGCCTTGTTTGGCTCATTTTCCATTTCCTGCCCCGTATGATCAGCACAGGGGGCAGGATTAGCAAGGGCTACTCACCAACTGAACATCGGCAGAGGTGGGCCAGGGTCCAGCACCACATGGCGCGCATATTTGATGTCCAAAGGACAGTACATCAACTTAAACATCGCTGGCAGGATCTCGTCAGCAGAGAGGGAGACTTGCTGAACCATCTTGGACTGGAAGTCGGTGGCCCAATTGGTAAGTAAATATCCAAGAACACATTTGTTGTTTAGTAAGAGGTCTACAGCAATGCCATACATTACTCTTTCCATATTTTAAAATAGAATCAGTGGTGGCGCAATGGCCTTTCAGAAAATACATCATGAAATAAAATGTTCAATTTGCATGTCTTGAGGTCACAGTTCAATATGTCGTAAACCAAAACATGTTTTTGATTCTGAATGGTATCTTTGCACATTCACAAGCACACAGTGCCGAGGGTTGAACACTTCGTGTGAAGCAACCAAACAGCTTTTTGTGTCATCATATCACCAGTGATGTATGAAGATAACATGTGTGACATTCATTGGCCACGTAAATACGTAACATATGTGTGTGCCACTTTTACATCATAGCCCTGTTCCATAGGTGTTGCTGAGTGTGTTCACACTCAACACCCATGGACCATCTAACTTTTCATTAATATTTTTGAAATGAAACATAATGTAAGGGCATTGCACTGCACCCCAACACTTGGATGACATATCTAGGCACTATCTTGAGAAAATTTCATGTTTCACATTATTCAAAATGCCTTTGGAAGCATGAGGCATCATGCTGCAAACATGTAGCTAGTCAAACAACTATTGTGACTTATCATGTGCAAGAATGTGTCCATATGTGCATGTAAAAAATGAATTTGTGACGCAGACATCCTTCCATTATTGTGCAAGAGTGTCTGCGTAAGGGCATGTCTGATGATTCAGGCAAAGCACAGGCAAGATATCAGGGATGATACACATCATAGTTTAATTCTCAGTAAACGGTGCTGTGGAAGTGTCCCAGCATTGACACTGTCCAAGTATCAGCGGTGCAAAGTTGCTGTACTAAATGTTAAAATAGTTACATGGGCTGGGAATCAGCTGCATGTGTTATGACAATATTCTTTGCAAAATGCATAAACTGTACATATGTCCGACATTCACAGCTGATTGTACATCTGTTCCTATTTCATAGGTGGACCCCAGCCATATACACAAAGGGAGATAGACACATTTGAGGACCCCAACGCTACCAGTGAGTATCATTTAACATTAATTGTGATGTTGATGATGTGCAAGTTTCAAAAATTGACTATGTCTGTGGCTACTTATCAGAAGTTCACTAGATCCAGCTGCTGGTTCCACTTGGCTTGCGCCATTCAAGTTCAAATAACATGAGGTAACACATTGTGCATGGTGTACTGCGTGAAGACATGCCTGGACCTCTTAAAAGCGATGCAAGTGTCAGACATGCCTTCACGCAGTCCACAATGCGCCTATTGCCACTTTGACTGGAGTAGCAGAAGCCAAGTGGAGACAGCAGCATCAGCGGTAGGATGTTTTGAGAGGAAGGCAGTCTTACAACAGTCCTCACTCTATGTGTGAGTGGTCGTGTTGTGTCCAATTGTTTAATGGGATGGTGTGCGGGGGTTGCAGTGTGGGTGCAATGTCAGAGTCCGCTGGGCCAGGGAAGTACACAGTTTTTAAAGCGTTTTTGAAGAGAGTCCATGTAATACCCTGGAGTACAATGAAGCAAAATATGCCCATGTTCAGTGTGCATCATTGACATCCATCTCTAAATATTTATGCAAATTGACATGTGAGCAAGTTTAGTTATCTAACTGTTATCTGTTATACATGCATAAAAATTTCTGATGTCTTGTAAATGGTACTTTGGATCAATCAGGAACTTTCAATATCCGTAAATAGACCATACTAATTCGTATGCAACTGAGCTCTAGGACTGTCCGTCTGCCTTGTGTCATTTCATGAGCTGATCATTGTGCAGTGTCAAGGACAAGATTTTATTGTGTCATGACGCAAATGAAGCACATCTTGTACTCAAGAAATGCCTTCTGAGTCCTGACTGTGTGAGACTGAATTCCTGCGGCACAAATGAATCCTTGGTTCATTTACATGAGGACTAACTAGCTGTCATAAAATGTAGCAATATTTTGATGTTTTGTTGAATGGACAATGTACACAATACCATGGATCTATGTTCCCAGCTAGGGGCATGTATCCCAAAATCATATGCCCATGTGTAGTTCCCCCTGCTAGTAGTACCTGGCATGCTGCATGTCAGTCGACATAAGTAGTGTCATTCATTAGATGTGGCATCATTGTTGCACCACAGACCACATATCTGCTTCTTACAAAGGTACTTGCAACGACAGTGCATAACTCAGTAAATGTGTGAAATGAATGTACATGTGGGTAAAATGGCTTGCAAATATGAACCTCATACTAAACACACTGTGACACTGTCTGATCACATCAGTTGTTTCAGCTCAAGGAGCACATGACTACATGAATGTCACCTGGTGAGCCACATAATGAATTTTCTTGAAGAAATGATCGAACAACATGATGTATGTTAACTGGTTTCTCATGTCTCTGAGTGTTGATATTATTTTTATTCATGAGAAACAAGGGATTACTTGGAAACATGAGGTTTAGCTGATAGCACAGTATGTGATGCACAAACTTTGCGGTATGCTTTTGGTGTGTGTGGCCCACACAGTGATCAGATGAATCTATGTCTATCTACATTTGTCAGTTATGTACACATTGACTGACACATGTGTACTTCTTTTCCAAAAGATAACATGACTGCAGAGGAGGAAAGGAATTCCTGTATTCGTAAAACAAGGTACTCATACATCTGTGTGGTGGCTAAGGGCTTCCGGTAAATATCCTGACTCTATGAAAAGCAGAAGGCTGCCAAGACATGGCTTTCAAATGTTCCTGGGCTGAAAAAAAACAATGGGAATGGAAAGGCGTCCTCAAAGGAGATTGGCAATGGATGTGCAGGCAGGACCATCTCAAGCACCAACACCAGCCCCAGGACCCGTGCTTGCTGCACCCTCGACTTCTGGACAGTGTTGCAGCCAGGGGATGTCAAACCAAGAATTTGATTTTTTCAAATTAAAAATATGTGGCCAGGAATTACAGATGGGTACATTGTTGAAAAAAATGGACTACATGCAGCAGTGTATGGACCATCTCATGAGCCAAATCTAGTGGCCAAATTGTATATAGTTTTTATAGCTTCTGTTGTTATTATACTTAGGATTTGTCATAGTGTAGGTGTAGCATAGTTGTATTAGGTAGTGTTAGGTAGGGTAGTTATTTTTCTAAATTCTAGATAAGTTTCACTTTTATCCATAATCTATTTTTCCTATACTTTGGGGTGGGTGGGTGATCTACTGTGTTGTTACTTGTTTCATATGAAAATTTAAAAACCCCAAAAATTTATATACGTTTTACAAGTTTACATCTTAGTTTATGTATAGGATAAGTATGTGTATGTCTATTGTCCATTGATGTGTTAAGGGTGGGTGGGGGCGGATGTTTAGTGGTCTAACGTTATAAATATTTAGCTTTGGATAAGTTAAGTTAAGTAAGGTAGGTTACCCATAGTTAGGATAGATAGATTTTTAGATACAGTTTTAGGTTTTACAGATAGTTTAGTATAAGTTATATTGATAGTTTATTACCGGCTTTTATAACATATTTTCATTGTTAATAAAAATGTTGATTATTTAAAATATGATCTTATTGATTGTCGGTCAGCATTTCCAAATTTTGTTGTTTGAGTCATTGGGCACATGGAATGTAAACTCGATTTTATGTTTCAGTGATTAGTCATTGCAAAATGTATCAGGTTGCCGCTCCATGATGATGTATTTGGACATGTTTTTTCAACACTTGGGAATCAACAGTTTTGTGCAGACACTCTTGTGGCTTGACATACATATGGCTATGATTTCACTAATGGCTATGCAGAGAACACTTGTATGTATATGTATCAGGAATCAGTGTCAACTATGTTTAGTGATGATATATTTGGGTACATAGGTGTTGTTTCTTACACAGATGGACAGGACGTACACACTACACATTGTCAGTCTAGGTGTTGTTTGAGCTATTTCATGTTCATGGTCAACTAGTTATTGTGTTACAAGTAGTGAATTCATACCACTGGCCACCACAATGTCAGTATACAGGACAAGTTGAGTGGCAATGATGGTGTATGGAGTACACAGGTACAACTTTGCACACATCTTGGTGACTGGTATTGCAAATTTCAATTGCTTTACATGTTGATTATTTTACACAGCATCATTTATGTTTTATATTGCAATATTTGGACATGGATTGAAATATTAACATTGTACTACTTACCAGACATAGATTGAGTCCTTACACACTCTTTCACGGGTGCTCAAATTTATTTACACACAACAATCACAGTGACATGGTGAAATTGTTCAAACATAAAACAAGGGGACATTGCTGTTGTCACACAAGTTTGGAAGCTGCACTCATGTTGGCAGTATTGTGAGGATTGAAAAAAGCAAGTTCTCTGAACTTTGTTTTGTGAGGTAGACATTTTTATTGGCACAATGTTTGGAACTTCAGACCTGAGTAAAATAATGGTTGAGGGGCACAGGTGTAACCTGTATGGAGAGGAGATCGACTCTTGGTAATATTTGTCAACACTGGAGAGAACATTCTCTTGGTTAACAACACCTGTGAAACTGTGTGATTTTAGTGTACTATCTTACGCTTCAATTGAGTTGCAGTCGGGTCATCCTCGTCAGAAGATTCGGATTGTTTCTCAGTTGGCTCTGTAGTTGCAGGGTGTGTGGGAGTAGTGAGTCCAACAGCAGGGGCAGAGGAGGACTGAGGTACAGCATTTTCCTGAGTGGTAAATTGTAGCCTGATGTTAGGCATTAGCGCATTTATCAAAATTTGCTGGTTCCTGATGACAGTTAATAACTCCCTATGATACCCAGACATTGTTGCAAGGTAAGTATCCTGCTTTGCTGCATGTCACGTAGGATATCATAAATATTTCCTAGATGTTTTGCCACCTCCCTACTGCCACTTTGTGTTGGCATTTGTTCATGCCTCAGACTCATTATTGCAAATATGTTGGATAATGATTGGGCGAGGCCAGGGGTTGTATTGTTTATGGCTTGTTCCTGATCCATGTTTCCAGATTCAGAGTTCAGGCTTCTGAGGATGGCCTACAGTGTACCACCCACACTCTCAATAGCCACATGCACCTCTCTGAGAAGGTCACGCTGTAACCCAACAGCTGTTCTTTGGAGCTGGAGCTGCATATCCTCAAAGTCTGGAGGTGGAGGTGTAGTGGCCGATACAGTGTTGGAACTTGTTTGTGTTTCTGCGGGAGCAGCGACCACATTGTTGTCACTCTCTGGAGGTGGAGAAGGTGAAATTATGGTGCACAGTATGTCATCAAAGTGTCACGGTCTATTGTGGGCAGATCGTCATCCATCTCTTCAAACTCATGTGTGTCATCCACATGTTTGGATGTAGTAGGTGCATCTGCTGCATAAGGATGGAAATATGTTACTAGTGCTTGCATGTTTAATCTTTGTAATGTTTTAACAGAAGCATCACATGTGTTTTTGCAAGGATGATCTCTGTGTCACAGTCAAGTGATCTATGGTGTGATGCAGACCGAGGATTAAGATTTTCCCCCCTTGCATCATCATTGCACCACTTATTGTTACAACAGTGGTGCAGGGTGGTGGTACTTATTTTTACTGACCCATGGACATACACTGCCTTGCTAATGTTTCTCTTGGTGGTATGTACACTTTTAGGCCAACACTGTGAAGGTATTTTTAAATTAGTGTGTGATTGCAGTGTGTTGGCCTCATTTGCAGCACCCCATATTGCAACCCTTCTGATATTTTGGTATGCAACATCTTTACCACAGTATTGTGCTTGAAAAATGTGCTTCCTGAACAGGCACAGAGGCTGATTTTTATGAGCACCTTGCACCACCAGTGCATATATTTCAATCATGTTAACAATGACACACAGGTGACACAAGTGGCTTGTTGATCACCCCTTATATTTGTAGGCACATTGCCCAATCAGGCAGCCTTGCACCATGATGCTGGGATGCCAACTTGGTGGTTAGATTGTTTTTGTGCGTGAAGGGGCACCTTCATGCACATGAACAATCTGTTGGTGTGAATTCATCTTCAGATGCATGCTGTGGAATCCATTAGGCATTTGACTGGCATAATTACGCTGGGCACATATGAATATTCCTCCTTGTTCCTCCTCACTAGGCCAGCCGTAGTGTGGCATAGCACTCAGATGCATTTTCTGATTGACAATTGGTCATTAATCTGAACATGCATCAGTGGACATGGGTGTTGCATGAAAATCCCCACAGCAACACACAGGTCACACGACTGACATGCCAAATGTAGCATTTGCAGGTTGTCATTTACTTGCACAGGTTCAGACACGCAAGGTGGGTTTCCCTGTCCTTGTTCAGCACACACACAAGTGTACACCACTGGTGCCTCACACAACTTGTTGCACGGATGGGACAACAGGATTGTGGACCTTATTTATGAAGTCCTTGGGCATACGGACCGTCACTTAAAAAAAAGTGTGAAAAAGTGATGTACCGGTGGTGCAAGTCCCTTCATGAATCCGGCCCAGTATATCTGCACCATCAGAGAGAGGCAGAGCTGTTTTGACATGTGTAATGTGTGGTTGTCATATGTGATTTACTTACATTAAGAACAGTTGGAATTGGGGACAAGTCCCAGTACACCAAGATGCACATAGCAAACTGTGGCACAGGGGCATTTCTAGCTCAGATCACCACCATGGCCCATTACTCAAATATGTGCATTTATTGTGACTTACCCGTTGACTGCTCTTGACTTTCTAAGGCTGCACTGTCCTGTCCTGATATTCCAGTCACGAACTCCTCTGGTATGACAGCTGCCACATGCTCCTCCAGGGCATCCAGAACATCCTGTTCTGCTGGGCTACCTCTTCCTGTTTGTAGGGCTGCCTTACGGTTTGCCGCAAGCTTTTCTTTTGTTCTGCGCTTGCAGTCATGCCAGCGCTTTTTACAATCGACAACAGTCCTCTTAGCTTGACCTACACTGTTTATCTTATGGACAATGCTCTGCCATATCGCCTCCTTTTTGGCAAGTGGCACCTTCAAACTCACAAACAGTTGATGCTGGTAATTGGTCACCTCAGTGACCAGGATTTCATTCTCCTCCTGACTAAAGTTTGATTTGCGCTTCCTCTTTGCAACAGTGTCAGCATGTGCATCTGGGCTTTTGCTGCGGGTGGTTGTTTGAGGGTCCTGACTGCTGCAGTGTCCTTCCTGGTCCATTGCAGACTCCTCTGTGGTCCACAAAATTGTTTTTTGGGGATTTGCGTGGCTTTTTGGGTGCCTTTTTGCCGCTTCACGCAGTGGTGCAGGCAGCGGCTCGGTGACGATCGTCCAGACAGCGTCGGTGAGACCAAGGCTTACGGTGCAGGGTGAGACGGTGCTCGATGCGGTGCTGGCAGGTTGCAGTGCAGGTGACAGAGCCAGTTAGCGTTAGCTGGCGTCGGTCGTCCCAGACGGCTGTTTGGGACGAGGCGGTGCGTCGTGAAACTTACGAGCGGTGCCCCCAGCCACGATGCGGTCACGGTTGTCGAAGTCAGCAGCAGCGACGGCGTCGGTGAGACCAGGATGGCGAAGTGAAGTGAGGCGGTGCGGTGCAGAGAGACGTGCTCACAGGTCACGGTGTAAGAAGCAGCTCAGTGGCGGCGTGTCGTCATTGTCGTCGGGTAGACCAGGGTTGCGGTGCAAGATGCGGACGGTGCGGTCTGCGGTGCCGTCAGGAAACACAGAGCCAGTGACGGAGTCGGTTGCATTGCCCTTCTCTGTGGCAGCTGAAACAGCGGTTCCAGAAGTGGTACCCAGAGGTTGGTGAAGTCTTTGCAGTCCCTGAGACTTCAGAACAGGAGGCAAGCACTATTTCAGGCCCTTGGAGATACTCAATAAAGAAGTTGCAGAAAGTTCAGTCCAGTCCTTTCACTGCCCAAGCCAGAAGCAGCCACTGCAGGCCAACACAGCAAAGCACTCAGCAAAGTGGTAGTTCCTCCTCACAGCTTCTCCAGCTCTTCTTCTTGGCAGTCTTCTTGGTCTAAAAAGTTCTAAAGTTCTGGGGTCTGGGCCCCAATATTTATACCACAGAATCCTTTGTTCTCTGGAGGCAGAGAGTGTCTTTGCGCAGCCAGAACCAGTTCTGTCCTCTCTGGTGCAGCTTCCTGGCAGGGGGTGGAGACAGCATTGTCAGAGGCAGACCAGGCCCATTCAGGTAATATGAAATCTCCCCCCCCCCACTCTAAATGCCGCCCAGGTCTATTCAGCCCAGCCCTGACCCATTCAGACTCTCTGGAGCCACTGCTCCTCCCCAGCCCCTGTCACCCCAAAGCCAGACAGTCAATACACATCCTAGCAGAGGCACACTGGCTGGCTAAGCAAGAAAATACCTACTTTCTAAAAGTGGTATTTTCAAACACAAATGTAAAAATCACCCTCACTAAAAGATACATTTTAACATTCTGAGTTCAGGCATACTAAACTTTATTTTCCTACCTTGTTGCCAGGGGTAGTTATGGTTATAAGATGTTATAAGCAAACTCCCCATTCTATCCCACAGGAACCGGTAGCCTTGCAATAGTGAAAAACAAATTTGGCAGTATTTCACTATCAGGACATGCCACACACACAAGGGCATATACTACCTTTCACATACACTGCACACTGTCCACAGTGGTACCTTGGGCCTACCTTAGGGGTGACTAATATGTAAGAAAAGGGAAGGGTAGGGCCTGGCAAGTGGGTGCACTTGCCAAGTCGACATGGCAGTACTAAACTGCATACAGATACTGCAGTGGCAGATCTGAGTTACCTTTTCAGGGCTACTCATGTGGGTGGCACAATCAGTGCTGCAGGCCCACAAGTAGCATTTGATTTACAGGCCCTGGCACACTCAGTGCACTTTACTAGGGACTGACTAGTAAATCAAATATGCCAATCATGGAAACATCAATCCATAATAACAATTTACAACAGGAGCACTTGCACTTTCACACTGAACAGCAGCGAGAAAGTGCACAGAGGCACTAAACCAGCAAAAACAGAGTCAAAACCAGGAGGTCAGAATGCAAAAAGACAGGGGAACACGCCAAAAGATGCCAAGTCTAACAGGGATTGATCTCATTTATAGGGAAATTTATACTCTCAGAACATAGAGATTTAAAATACTATATCTAAAATCATTTCA
This sequence comes from Calotriton arnoldi, assembly GCA_963921515.1. Classification (NCBI taxonomy): domain Eukaryota; kingdom Metazoa; phylum Chordata; class Amphibia; order Caudata; family Salamandridae; genus Calotriton; species Calotriton arnoldi. Next base: position 908,413 of record CAWUFW010003238.1, read on the forward strand.
TAACTTCTGTCATATACTTATAAAGCATAAATAGGTATACATAAATGTAGTTTAATAAAAGGCATGATAACATAAAATAGCAAGAAGTAATGCAGTAATCTATGCATAAATACACTTCTTAGGCCTTGCATGTTTCAAGCAACAGAGTATTCAGAATGTTATAATGTATAAAAAGGCATATCTAATTGACATTATTATAAAAGCAGCATGTCGGTTAGAAGGGATGTGTGTCGGCGATTAAACAGATCAGGCATGCTATTGAATATTCCAACTAAAAATAATGTGGTTTTAAAAAAAGAGACATGTGAAATATTTTCAGTTTCACAACAAAATCTTGTTTAGAATTCTGTGAATCAAAGGATGTTCTTAATCCTCATCCAAAGACATCTCAACATCATCAGGTTCACATGCAGCATGTGTATGGCCGTGGAGAAAATCAGTCAATGTTTGCTTGTTGTTGTTAGCTCGCACATCAGATGGATCAGCAAGCAGTTGTAATTCCAAAGCACTCAATGATGGAGAGAGTACTTCATTTGGAGGCTTGAATGCTAACAGTGAGTCAAGCCAATCATTGGGAGCCGAATCTTGGGGGCCAGACCATCCTTTGACAGCAGCAAGCATTAGAGGAGGAGTGCACCTGTTGATTTGAACAGGCTGTCTTAAGACAGCCAATCTGACGTGCTCTTAGATATCTCCAGGCTGTTGCATGGAGAACAGCAGGCCCAGGCTCCCAGTCCCTGTGGAAAAATAAAACCAGCCTGCTCCCCCAATCCCGGCGCTTCTCTCATGCCGAGAAATAGTATTAACAGCATGAGAGCAGCGCAGGTGAGTCTGGGAGCCTGTGCAAAAGGAGCAGAAGAGCACTGAGGTGGTGAGGTGGCAGGTAAGTTTTCTTGTATTTGTTTTATTATTATTCCCCTTCACTGCCCGCCACTTTTTTTAGCATCTTGCAGTAGGGATACATGCATTGTTTAGCATTGTCCCAGATGTGATTCCAATGGTAGCAGGAGCATTTCCACGCCTAGGAAAGCTAAAGAGGGTTGCTCTGGATGTAGATCCAAGAAGATTTCAGCTGGACAGTTCATACACCAGAACATAGGTTTAACTCATGTACCATCCATTAGGTGAAAAGACAACATCCAGTTTTCACTAAGTTTGGAAAGCGAAGCATGTCCTAAATATCATGCCAGAGTTTCTCTGCATCTCTGTTCAGCTGGATACTCCATGTTATTGATTTCCTTGTCAGATTAGAAGAAAGATGACAATACCCCAGCCAACGAGCAGTAGAATCATTGGAAGTCCTCCAAAATGATGGTGAATAAAGAGTTCAAATATGATGGTATTAGTCCAACCACAGCTTTAAATCAAGTCACCAAACCCGGTCTAATGTTCTTAAAAAGAGGCACAATACCATTTGTTGTTGACAAATTAAAGATAGTATGTACGATATCAGCAAAGCGAACTGGGTATTGCATCTGTAACAGCCTCAATCTCCGAAGCAGTTATGGCTGTCTGCAAGTCATAAGTCTCCACCGCAGCAGTCAAATGGACTTCATTTTATAGTAGCACAGCAACTAATTTGCTAACTTCCTCAAAATACCTGCCTCGCATATCAATACTAGGCCAAGAGACATTTCTGATTGCCTGTTGAGGCAGTGGGTAAAAGGTTCTTCTAACAGCACTTATTGTTTTAGAAACTGTAATCATATATACTTGGCCAGGTTTCAATCCGCAACAGGTAATATTCATTAACATTAAATAAGAACCATTGTTCAATATCAGAACATCATTTAGAGGGCCACAGGGCAAGCAGGGGTTACTGGGCCCAACCAAGGTGGTTGTGGTATTTCACTCCTGATGTATTGGGGCCCACCCTACTATGGATCCCACTCAACTGGGGCAAGCACCCCCTTCTCCACCAGACTCTTAGGTAGTGTCACACAAGCAGTCAAGGCTCCCTCGGAGGGAAGTGTAGATAGAGATTAGTGAACACGACTCATAACTCAACGTGCATGCAGCAAACACAATAAATCAATGTCGTCAAATAATTATTTTATATAAAAGAAGTATTTCAATTCCAATTCTACACATGCCAAAGTAAACGACATTCAAAGAGCAATAACACAGTACCCTTGAGGTAGGCACACATTAGTAGTTGTCAGCCCCCTCCCCGGGCTACTAAGTTCCCATGTAACAGGTGTGCTGTTTTCCCCACTCACATGCGGCAATATTCAGGGAATTAAAATTACTAGGCTCTGCTTTCGGGGTTTCCCCTTCTTGAATTCAGTCAATAAGGTATAGTCACTTAGAGTAAAGTAGGGTTACAAAATCCAAAGGCAGTATATCCCCGGGACCTGGTAGGCCCAATTGTCAGCTTATTTGCTCCGGTGGTACGAAACCTGGCAGCCGTGCAGTGGTATCATTGCCTGCATCGGCAGAGTCAGGCTGCAAGCCTTCACACGCCCAGCTCCTGGCAGGCACCAGCTCTCTCTCCTGAGCTGTGCTACCAGCGTCCTGACGATCAGAGTTGCCCCGCTCCAGCCACACTCAGTAAGTCTTTCTTACTAACTTGCTCGGGATGGGGGCAGTCTCTTTGCTCTGGCAGGGACTCCGATAGCATCTCCTCTGTCCTCTGGCCTCCTCAGATACAAAGCAACCCTCGCCTGGCCTCAGCACTTCGAGTGGACCCCCTGGCATACGGGGTCACTCCAATGAACTTCCTTGTCCGGTCACGCTGGCCTCAGGTTGCCTCCTCCGCGTCCCCTCCTGGCACACGAGGTTGTGGCAACTTCCCACACACAGGTGCAGCCCAATTGATGTGACACAGTTTCTTGCCACACCACGGCCCAACCTGGCATACAGGGTAGCCAAACTGCACAACGCAGCATAAAGGCAACGGCCCAATCGGTGCAGCACAGCTCCTCACACCTTGCTCAGGATTCCAACTTGTCTTGGCTCCTCTCTGGATCTCGCTCCCTCCAACACGCTCCTCTCCCTCACGGGCACACTGGTCTTGGCGAGCAGGCATCTACTAGTGCTCCAGATTCCAGGGCAGGTGATCATGGTTTCCCTGGGTGATGTCCCCTACCCCAGCAAGGAGACTAGCAGGCTATGCTCATAGTCCTGGTTACAGGCAGAAGTCCTGCAGAGCTTCCCCTCCTCATGCAGCCCTGCTGGCTGCTTGGCAGGTGACTCAGACTCCCCTACTTATAGTTCTATTCCAGACATAAAATCTGATTTAGGGTCTGGACCTTTGAAGTTTTATGTTGGGGTTCTGTTTTTTTAAAAGGACATTTCTACCCTTTCTTATTCCTCACGAGAGATGTCTGTAACAGAAGCCAGGACTCTGAAGCTGATTAACTCACAACAAAATTCATGGGAGTGACCATAGTTCACACCTGGATGTCAGCCACAGTGATATGTGCATCAAAGATTAATCCTGGGCCCTCAGCCCTACCCTGTATGATTCTTTTGTCAGCCCCATCACCCTCTTACTGAGATGTGCCCAGGCCTCTTCCTTGTGACCTGTCATTGAATCAAAGAGCCCATTGACATACACAGGGATAGCTTGGTTCCCCCTCGGCCAGTGCTTGTCCCACCCAGCGTACTGGAATGTAGCAATATACAATTCTGTCTGGGGAAGATTCCTCTAATCATCATGTTTACACCAGGCAGGTCTGGGCTTCCCAAAATGGAACTCAAGGTCCTCCATGTAGTGTGTCAGTGCAGGCACTTCTGTACTCAGTGTACATTCACAGCACACTCCACTGTCTAGTACTGTTTTGCCCATGTACCATACCACCACCAGCATTTCCACATGCAGCACACACACTCAGTCTGCGTCTGCGCACACTGTTCAATACTACAGTCTCTCTGTACTACACAAGAGTATCACTTTAAACACACTTTGCCAGTGCACACATTTAGCATGTGTACACTGTTCCACACTGCACCTTCTATGTAGTGCATGTCTTGTGTGCTCACATGCATTCAGCACGTTTTCATCATGCACGTACTTCCACATCAACTTGATGAAGGCTAAGGGTGAGTTAAACACACAGCAGCTGAACTTTAAAAAGGTGAATGAGCCTGTAGGCCTCACTCCAATGACACAGGGTAACAAATAATGTCATAACCAATAGGTTTCACCTTTGGGACCTTATAAATGTTTAGCCATGCAGCACATTATTCCCCTCTGGACAAATTTCTGTAATGGAAATAGTGCTTATGTAAAGCGCTTTGATACCTTTAATTTTCACTATATACAAATGCAGGGGAAAAAAAGGAATGAAAGAAGAAGTGCTTGCAGGTTCTTGAGGTGGGAAGGCAAAAAGATGCACTCTGTAGAGTGATTAAATAAATCATGTTTGGATGTGAGGGTGATCTGGCTGGGGTTTATTGGAAGAGATGAAAGAGGCAACTGAGGACAGAGGGAGTGAAAATGAAAGCATGAGCACTCTGTGGAATGCTTAAAGCAACAAGAGTCACAGTTACTTCCCAGCTTAACAAATACTTACCAAAGATAAGCACAATGGCTTTGAAGAGAAACAAGCTTTGAAGTGCTTGACTTCGCGCACTCTGCTGCTACATACTGACTAATGGGGAGCTGCCATAAAAGAGCAACAGATGCTTTTTAAGGATGCATCAAAGTCCAAATGAGCTTCAAATATTTAAATCACAATCCACGTATATTTTTTCTCACAAGTACCCTTTTTCATTGGCAATAAAGCATCAGGTTATAATATTTTGAACATATGTTGCAATAAACAGCTTTTCAAAAGGTATATTGTCATTAAAAGCTTCAAACAAATAGCAACTCTTCCCCAAGAACAAAAATCCTAAGCAGCACAAATAAATTAACTAAACGGAATGTAACAAAATGTATTATACGTGAAATCGGGAGTGATCAGCTCGTTTATTTTCCTGTAAACTAGGGTACCGAAACCACAATCATTTCAGATTAACATTTGTTATGATTGGAAAGTCATATTGACCAAGGAACAGATAATGTGGTAGTAGGAGATAAATCAGCAACAAACTACAAGACAAGCAACACGATATTTGTGTGATGTTTTTGACTTGATGTAGGCTTAAATAAAAGCCAAAAAGAAATGAAGTTGGTGTCTGTGGTGCACTGTATAAAACTGTATGCAGACATATTTTGAAACATACTGTTATAAAAATGATAAACTTTCCAAAAGAGTCAACTTTAGTAACAGAAGTAACAGAATGTATCTTTTATCCAGACCTGTACGACATTAAATAGTGTTGGACTGGGCTTTACTATATATTCGACATCCCCAATTGTTGAAAAGAACGATGGCTCAAAAACACGGTAAACCATTACAACGGTGTCTACAAAGCCAAAATATTGGGAGGCATATTCTCAAGGAGCTATCGCCGAGTTATCGGCACTTTAACGCATCCAAAGTCGCGCTAAATTTATCCCCCCATTCACAAGCTGGTGCTAACAGCCCATAACACCAGTTTTCCTGCGAAGCAGACGCAAAAAACATCGCCACAGATGACCCCGGCAACTAACGCTAATGAGATGCAGAGTAGGCGTTCCCGAGCAAAAAGCCGCGACAACACCACAACGCAACATTCTCAACGACCAGCCACATCGGCGATAGGAACACCAAACAGGCGATACAGCGCGTTACCAGCAGGAAATTAACACCTGCTCTGACCTGGTGCAAAGTCGGACGTCAACCTGCACAAGAAAAGGGAGCCCAGCCCACAGCCACACCTGAAGAACAACTGATGCCATGGAGCCACTCACCATGCACCCCGGAGCCCCCAGAGGGCAACAACCCCCACCGCCACCACCCCCAGGACCGCCACCCCCCCAACGGACTCCCCCCCCCCCCTGGACCACCACAGAGGCAGCGCAGACAAAGACAGCGGACCTTCAGGAAATGCACCAGCCCCACAGACCTAACACCAGACAATGCCAATGCCCACGACAGGCCCAAAAGGACAACCATCCTCCGCATCCTGAACATCATTGCCCACAGGCTGACGGTACCAACACAGCGGACAACCAACATCCCTCCGCAGACAAAGCTGCTGGCTGTGCTGCACCTGTTGGCCTCTGGTATCCTCCCAAACAACAACCGCCCGAGTCGGAGGAGTCTCACAGCCAGCCCCATCCAAGTTCCTCTCACCTGTCCCGGATGCCCTCACCAGCTAGGGACCCCAGCACCCATACGTCCCCCACAATGCGCAGGAACAGCTGGAGACCAAGCAAGGACTATACGCCATAGCTGGATCCCCGCACGTGTCGGGGGCAATCGACTGCACACTTGTCCCACTTGTGCCCCCTGCCAACACCGCACACAATACCCCAACAGAAAGCACACGCATCCCATCAACGTGCAGGCAATAGTGGAGCACAGGGGACTCCTCACCAATGTCATGGCCAACTACCCAGGCAGTGTGCATGATCCCTTCATCTTCCGACAGTCCAACATCAACCAGCGTTTCCAGGATGGCACCCATGGGAATGCACTGCCCGTTGGCAAGTACCAAATGAACACACCACACAACTCAACCCCACAATCATGCAACTCACAACTCTGGCACTGCACACGTCACAAAATCACATACAACATGCCAAACAACATGCCCCCCCTCCAAACACGACAGCACAACTTACTGTGGCAACCTTGGTCAGCCATGTACATGAGCCATTGACAGCATGGCACCTCAGACACACAATACCGGAATGTGGGGAGAGGTGGGAACCAGGCATGTGCGAAGGAGGCAAGTGACCCATGAATGAGTATGTACACAATGCCAAGTGTGGCGGAGATGTGCTGGACAGACTGCAGTATGCAGACCACAGACACAGCCATGTCTACATGCACTGCTGGTGTTTGGAGTGTCGTGGACAGTGGACGCAACCATGTCACCCCAGCCAGTGGGGAAGATCGCGGAAATGTAGCTTGTGACGTCCCCCCCGTAAGCGTGTGCGGAGTGGGCTGGCCCGGCGTAGGCCAGGCCAGCGCAGGGGTGTGAATAAAAAGCACGTAGCACTGGGAGTGGTTCTCTTCCGGAATGCCCAACGCGTCTGCCAGGGCGGCGCCTCCCACCCCGCCATGAGGCCTACGCCGTCGCCGTGTACGGTGTGGCCTGCGATCCTGTGTGCCTGCTGCACCCCGGGCCGCTGGTCCCCGGACCCGTCATGCCCGCCCCTGCGCAGCCAGGCCTCACTGCTCACCTGCCGACACTGGCGTGTGTCAAAGAGGGCCCACCACGTGCCGGCGCAAGCTCCAAACCCGAGGCCCGCGACCTTCGCAGCCTCCTCAGACCATCACGGCCTCCACGACACAGGCCCGCTTTATTCCGTTTTCGTTCATTCAATCAATCAATCACAGAATTTGTAAAGCGCACTACTTACCCGCGAGGGTCTCAAGGCGCTAGGGAAAAAAGGGGGGGGGTGCTGCTACTGGTCGAACAACCAGGTCTTGAGTAGCCTCCTGAAGGTCAGCAGGTCTTGGGTCTGTCGTAGGCTTAGTGGAAGGGTGTTCCAGGTCTTGGCGGCGAGGTGGGAGAAGGATCTGCCGCCGGTGGTAGTTCTTCGAATGCGAGGGACGGTGGCGAGGGAGAGGTCGGCGGAGCGGAGTTGGCGGTTGGGGACATAGAAGAGGAGTCGTCTGTTGAGGTAGGCTGGGCCAGTCTTGTGGAGTGCCTTGTGTGCGTGGATGAGGAGTTTGAAGGAGATTCTCCTGTCGACGGGGAGCCAGTGCAGGTTCCTCAGGTGGGGGGTGATGTGGCTGTGGCGTGGTACATCGAGGATCAGGCGTGCGGAGGCGTTTTGTATGCGTTGCAGTCGCTTGATGAGCTTGGCCGGGGCTCCCGCGTAGAGGGCGTTCCCATAGTCAAGTCTGCTACTGACGAGGGCCTGGGTGACTGTTCTTCTTGTGTCTGTCGGGATCCACCTGTAGATCTTGCGAAGCATGCGGAGGGTGTTGAAGAAGGAGGATGAGACTGCGTTGACTTGCTTGGCCATGGAGAGCGTTGAGTCGAGGATGACTCCCAGGTTGCGTGCGTGGTCGGTGGGTGTCGGGGCTGCTCCCAGCGTCGTTGGCCACCAGGAGTCGTCCCAGGCTGAGGGGTTGGAGCCGAGGATGAGGACCTCTGTCTTCTCCGTGTTCAGTTTTAGTCGGCTGATCTTCATCCAATCGGCGACGGCCTTCATTCCTTCATGGAGGTTGGATTTGGCGGCGAGGGGGTCCTTGGTGAGGGAGAGGATCAGTTGAGTGTCGTCGGCGTAGGAGATTATGTTGAGGTCGTGCTGTCTGGCGATGCGTGCGAGCGGGGCCATGTAGATGTTGAACAGTGTTGGGCTGAGGGACGATCCCTGGGGTACGCCGCAGATGATCTCGGAGGCTTCGGATCGGAATGGTGGGAGGCGGACTCTCTGGGTTCTGCCGGCGAGGAAGGAGGTGGCCCATTCCAGGGCCTTGTCTCGGATCCCTGCGTCGTGGAGGCGTGCGCGTAGAGTGCGGTGGCAGACAGTGTCGAAGGCGGCAGAGAGGTCCAGCAGGATGAGGGCTGCGGTCTCACCGTTGTCCAGCAGGATCCTGATGTCGTCGGTGGCGGCGATGAGGGCAGTCTCAGTGCTGTGGTTGCTGCGGAACCCCGATTGGGATGGGTCCAGGATGCTGTTTTCTTCGAGGTATCGGGTTAGCTGTTTGTTGACGATCTTCTCGATGACCTTGGCTGGGAACGGAAGCAGGGAGATGGGCCGGAAGTTCTTGAGGTCTCTCGGGTCCGCCTTGGGTTTTTTGAGTAGGGCGTTGATCTCTGCGTGTTTCCAGCTCTCTGGGAAGGTCGCGGTCTCGAAGGAGAGATTGATGACGTTGCACAGGTGGGGTGCGATGGAGCTGCTGGCTTTGTTGAAGATGTGGTGCGGGAAAGGGTCTGACGGGGATCCGGAGTGTATTGTGCTCATGGTCTTGATGGTGTCCTCGATGTTCACGCTGGCCCAGGCTGGCAGGGGGTCGTGGTCGATGGTGTGCGGCGGGTCTGGTGCATCGATCTTAGTTGGGGCTGTCTGGGTGTTGAAGCTGTCGTGGATGTCGGCGATCTTGCGGTGGAAGAAGGTGGCGAGGGAATCGCACAGGGGTTGCGACGGCGGGATGTCGTTGGTGTTGGAGCTGGGGTTGGAGAGTTCCTTCACGATGTTGAAAAGCTCCTTGCTGTTGTGTGCGTTGTTGTCAAGGCGGTCTTTGAAGGAGATTCTCTTGGCGGACTTGATGAGGTGGTGGTGGTTACGGATGGTGTCTTTGTGGGCTGCGTGGCTGTCCGGTGTCTTATCACTGTGCCATTTCTTCTCTAGTTTCCGGCAGGTACACTTGGAAGCTAGGAGTTCCGAGGTGAACCAGCTGGCTCTTTTGGTGGTGTCACTGTAGGTGAGTTTTTTCAGCGGGGCGAGGGTGTTGGCACAATCGTCCATCCATCGTCTGAGGTTGCAGGCAGCGTCGTCGGTGTTGGATGGGTCCGAGGGAGGGCTGAGAGCGAGGGTTGCCCGAAGTTGGTCTTCGGTGACTTTGCTCCAGCAGCGGCGTGGGATCTGTTGGGTGCGGTGGTGTGTGGTGGGTTTCTGGAAGGTGAAATGGATGCAGCGGTGGTCGGTCCAGAGGAGTTCCGTGGTGTGGCTGAAGGAGACGTGGGAGCTTGAGGAGAAGATGGGGTCAAGCGTGTGGCCGGCGGAATGGGTCGGTGTTGTGACGAGCTGGCTCATCCCGAGGTTGGCGAGGTTGTCGATCAGGGTGGTGGAGTTGCTGTCATTGTTGTTCTCCAGGTGACATCAGGACCCTGCTAGACAACGGAGAAACAGCAGCCCTCATCCTCCTGGACCTATCAGCCGCCTTCGACACGGTCTGCCACCACACACTACGAACACGCCTTCACGACGCCGGGATCCAAGAGAAGGCCCTGGACTGGACCACATCCTTCCTTTCCGGCAGAACACAAAGCGTCCGCCTCGCCCCCTTCCGATCCAAGGCCACCAAGATCATCTGCGGCGTACCCCAAGGCTCCTCCCTCAGCCCAACGCTGTTCAACATCTACATGGCACCCCTCGCCCACGTCGCCCGACAGCACAACCTCAACATCATCTCCTACGCCGACGACACCCAGCTGATCCTCTCCCTCACCAAAGACCCTCACACCGCCAAAGCCCACCTCCACGAAGGAATGAAGGCCGTCGCCGAATGGATGAGGACCAGCTGCCTGAAGCTGAACTCGGAGAAGACGGAGGTCCTCATCCTTGGTCCCAACCCTTCAGCCTGGGACGACTCCTGGTGGCCAACATCACTGGGAACAGCCCCGCCACCCACCGACCACGTACGCAACCTAGGGGTCATCCTTGACCCCACCCTCTCCATGACTAAGCAGGTCAACGCCGTTTCCTCATCCTGCTTCAACATCCTCCGAATGCTCTGCAGGATCTTCAAGTGGATCCCCACCGAAACAAGAAAAACAGTCACCCAGGCCCTCGTCACCAGCAGGCTGGACTACGGAAACGCCCTCTACGCAGGAACGACGGCTAAGCTCCTGAGACGGCTGCAACGCATCCAGAACGCCTCTGCACGTCTTATCCTCGACATCCCCTGACGCAGCCACATCACACCCCACCTGAGAGACCTGCACTGGCTCCCTGTCAACAAGAGGATAACCTTCAAGCTCCTCACCCACGCACACAAAGCACTCCACAACTCCGGACCAGCCTACCTCAACAGACGACTCAGCTTCTACACCCCCACCCGCCAGCTCCGCTCGACCAGCCTCGCCCTCGCCACAGTCCCCCGCATCCGGAAAACGACAGCCGGCGGCAGATCCTTCTCCCACCTCGCCGCCAAGACCTGGAACACCCTCCCCACCAACCTCCGACAGACCCAAGACCTACTGGCCTTCAGAAGACTCCTCAAGACCTGGCTCTTCGATCAGTAGCAGCACCACCCCCCTCTTCCCCCAGCGCCTTGAGACCCTCGCGGGTATGTAGTGCGCTTTATAAGTGACATGATTGATTGATTGATTGATTGAAAAGTTCAGGTCACCGAGGAGGATGTAGTCGGTAGAGGTCAGGGCGTGCGTGCTGATGAAGTCGGCGATGGAGTCGCTGAACTGGGGTCGGGGCCCAGGGGGTCTGTAGACAAGGGTGCCTCTAAGGGTGGTGTTGGGGTCCGTGTGGATCTGGAAGTGCATGTGTTCGGCGGTGCTGAGAGTGTCGTCGGTGCTGGTCGAGACCCTGATGGTGTTCTTGTGGACGATGGCGATTCCTCCTCCTACTGCGTTGACGCGGTCTCTGCGGGTGATCTTATAGCCGTCTGGGATGGCTATGGCGATGTCGGGGGCGGAGGAGTCGTTCATCCAGGTCTCTGTCAGGAAGGCGACGTCTGGTGATGATGTGTCGAGCAGGTCCCAGAGCTCGACGGCGAGTTTGCGTGCGGAGCGGGTGTTCAGTAGGATGCACCGGAGGTGGTTGAGGTCCTTCTTGGCGGGCGCCTCGGTGGCTCTGAGGCTGGTGTAGCTGCAGTTCCGGCAGGTGAAGGGACCATGGGTGCGTTTCGGGGCGGCCTTGAAGCAGTTGTGCATCCGTCCGGGGTTGAGAGCGTGGAGTGTGGTGGCATCGTATCGGCGTCGGTCCTCGAGGCTGGAGCGGGGGCGCGCGGCCCAGGGGTTCTGGCGCTGGGCGCGGTCCAGTCACGGACGGGCGCAGACGGGCTTGCCTTAGGCGCGCCTTCGGCGCGCCAGCGGCGCGGCCGCACAGCGGCCGCCATATATGGGGAGGTGGGAGGGAGGAGCAGCTGGGAGGCGGGAGGCAGGTGCAGCGAATGGGCAGTCAGGGGGGCGGGGCCGCAGGGGACGCAGCGGCGGGAATGGAGAGAGACAGCGAGGGGCACAGAAGGCAAAATGGACACAAGGGAGGTGGGGGCAGCGAGGGAACAGAGGAAAAAACGGGCACAGTACAGTGGGGGCAGCGAGGGGCACAGAAGGCAAAATGGACACAAGGGAGGTGGGGCAGCGAGGGAACAGAGGAAAAAACGGGCACAGTACAGTGGGGGCAGCGAGGGAAACAGAAGGCAAAATGGACACAAGGGAGGTGGGGGCAGCGAGGGAACAGAGGAAAAAACGGGCACAGTACAGTGGGGGCAGCGAGGAGCACAGAAGGCAAAATGGACACAAGGGAGGTGGGGGTAGCGAGGGAACAGAGGAAAAAACGGGCACAGTACAGTGGGGGCAGCGAGGAGCACAGAAGGCAAAATGGACACAAGGGAGGTGGGGGCAGCGAGGGAACAGAGGAAAAACGGGCACAGTACAGTGGGGGCAGCGAGGGGCACAGAAGGCAAAATGGACACAAGGGAGGTGGGGGCAGCGAGGGAACAGAGGAAAAAACGGGCACAGTACAGTGGGGGCAGCGAGGGAAACAGAAGGCAAAATGGACACAAGGGAGGTGGGGGCAGCGAGGGAAACAGAAGGAAAACGGGCACCGAGGCCACAAGCAGAGGGGCGAGCTTACCAGCAGCAGCAGCGGGCGGACAGCACAGGCGGAGCTGTGTGGTGGGGGAGTGACCTACCTGGCAAGGTCAAGGGTCGCTCTCCTCACCGCACAGCGGCCGCCATATATGGGGAGGTGGGAGGGAGGAGCAGCTGGGAGGCGGGAGGCAGGGGCAGCGAATGGGCAGTCAGGGGGGCGGGGACGCAGCGGCGGGAATGGAGAGAGGCAGCGAGGGGCACAGAAGGCAAAATGGACACAAGGGAGGTGGGGGCAGCGAGGGAACAGAGGAAAAAACGGGCACAGTACAGTGGGGGCAGCGAGGGGCACAGAAGGCAAAATGGACACAAGGGAGGTGGGGGCAGCGAGGGAACAGAGGAAAAACGGGCACAGTACAGTGGGGGCAGCGAGGGGCACAGAAGGCAAAATGGACACAAGGGAGGTGGGGGCAGCGAGGGAACAGAGGAAAAACGGGCACAGTACAGTGGGGGCAGCGAGGGAAACAGAAGGCAAAATGGACACAAGGGAGGTGGGGGCAGCGAGGGAACAGAGGAAAAACGGGCACAGTACAGTGGGGGCAGCGAGGGGCACAGAAGGCAAAATGGACACAAGGGAGGTGGGGGCAGCGAGGGAACAGAGGAAAAAAACGGGCACAGTACAGTGGGGGCAGCGAGGGAAACAGAAGGCAAAATGGACACAAGGGAGGTGGGGGCAGCGAGGGAAACAGAAGGAAAACGGGCACCGAGGCCACAAGCAGAGGGGCGAGCTTACCAGCAGCAGCAGCGGGCGGACAGCACAGGCGGAGCTGTGTGGTGGGGGAGCGACCTACCTGGCACTCCAGACGTACTCCACCGCTGCCTTGGGCCTACACTACGCTCAAGTAGGTCACACATTTGGAACTGAGTCTTGATTATGCTATGGCAGAGTACACACTTTATGGCTGAGTTTATATCACTATACTCCCTTCGATGTGGTGACACAAAGTATGTGCATGGCATCCCAACCACACGTGTCTGTGGGCCCTTGATGACTACGCCTTCGGACTACACTGCGGTCCTGCAGGCCCCACACAAATCCATGCCAGTCCGTACCAGGCAGGACACGGCATCGTCGCTGGCCAAACACCTGCTCACCTCGCGTGGCCCTATCTCACTGCACCGCAAGTCACCGTCCCGTGGTGGTGTGCCTGTGCCGGCCGCAGTGCATCCGGGGCCACTAACTCTGTGCAGCTCAAACCATGGCCCCAGTCTGATGGCATGTTGGATGGCCTCTGGGTCGATGGTCTGAGGGTCATCAGCGCCATGTGTCTGTGGCCCTGCGCTGTCCGCTGCCTCCGGCCTCAACTGCGGTCCACCTTGGCTCACACATCAAATTGAGTCCTGACCTGCCTGGACATCGCATCGCCGCAGGATGCACATGCCACCACCGCCAGGACCAACTCCAAACGACAGGTGCCAGAGTCGGAAGTGTCTTACTGCCACACTGTCAGAGTTGCTCACACCTGTCGTGGGGGCCATCATCACCTTGATACCCTGCTCAGCTCTTCAGGTGCCACTAACTCAGTGCACCACAAATCAAGGAACATTCTGCTTGCATGTTGGGTGAATACTGTACTCCCTCCGGCTACCACCATGATGCTTCACAGTTGTTTCTGTTGTGCTGGTGTTTTATGTTTCTGCTTCAATTGTGATCACTGTTCAAGTTGTTGCCAGCACCAACGACTCCATGAGGGCTGGCTTACACTCACCCCACACACATCCAGCACATGCATCACTGTACATGTGACCATGCCAATAAAGGTGTTGAGCGCACGTGCCCGTGGCCAGTTCAACGAACTATCTGTGTGTGTCCGTGTGCCCATGATGTATGCATTTGTGAACCGGGCACTACAACATTACATTGTGCCGTGTACAGAGGATGCAGCCATGTCACCGCAGGCAGCGGGTGGGACATTGCACATGTAGCTTTGTCGTCCCCCACTCAACACGTAAAAGGAGTGAACTGGGCCGGTGTACGCCAGTCCGGCGTGGGGGTGTGGATGATCATCCCGTGGCTCTGGGTGTGGTTCAGTACTGGAAATGTGCAAAGGCATGTGTCTCTGTTGCAGTGTGGGTCTCCGTTGGGGAGTGTTGGGCCCTGATGGGACTTAGACCCCCATGTATGTGATCTGGTTCGGCTTCCATGAGGTAGTAGCCCACCCGCACATGTTCGGCCACCCCCTTCTGGCAGTCTGACACCTGGCCTTGGAATGCGATGTGTGCTTGGGTGGGCTGCTGGGAGCCAGCCGGGGTGGTGGGTGCGTCCAGCTGTGTTGTCTGTGCAGGGGGTGGGGTGTCCTCGATGCAGCGGTGCTGCCCTGCTCCTGGAGGTCGATTGCCTTAGATGTCCATGGACTGTTGTGAGGCGTAGGTGTCGGAAGTGTGGTGGTCCTCTTCAGCATCACTGTAGAGTTGTCTGGTCTGCTCTGCTGGGGGGTGTTGTTTGTCCCTCTGAAATGTGGGGGGAGATGCTTGTTGACATTGTGTTGGCATGTATGTTGCTGCATTGTTCAACTTTACATTCAGACTTCATGACAATGTACATTGTGACTGTTTGGGAGGGGCGGATAATTTGATGCGGGACAGTGAACATTTGGACTACTTGACGTAGGTGAGGTTGTACACGTACATCTGCATCTCACAGTTTCCTGCTATTTCAGATGTGATTGGCCATTTTCTACGCACAGGCGGACCCAGTTGTGTCCTCTGTTCTGCAGTGTAGGTGTTGGGCTGAGTACCACATTGTCGTCCATGTGGGTGTGCTGTACTTGCTATGTGTGTGTGCTGCTTTGTGTGGGAGTCGCAGCTGTGATTTTGCTGCCCCTTATCCCTTGGAGGCAGTGTGCCTTTGGCTTTTGTGCTTTTGAGGTGCTGAGATGTTGGCGACTTGGGTCATTTGTGCTCTTGGACGGTTTTTGTACTCTTGTGCATTGTTTGTCTGCAGATGTGTTGTTGACGTCAGTGGTTGTTTGTGCAGGTGGATGTGTCAGAGTGTGACCTGCTCCTTTCCGGATGTGGTCCACCCTCAGCCACCTCAGTCTCGTGGTGTGCACAGTGTCATGGTGATTGTACTCCAGCCTTGCTGCTCGTCATGTGGTGTCACTTGCTTTGTCAGTGTGGCTCTCACATACACATCTTTGCTGTGTTTCGCACGGGTGCATGTGTGTGTTGTGTAATTGGTGATGTGTGGGGTGGGACCCCTTTGGGCACATGGTGAATGGGGGCCTACTTGATGTTTGTATGTGTGCTGCAGTGTGCCACGGGGATCAGGGACATGACCCATGGTTATTGTGGGTGTGCGGTGTGCTACACGTCGTTGTGCATGTGTGCCATTGTGCCAGTCCCCCCCGTCCCGACAGTCCCTGTTCGTTACTCACCCTGTTGCTGTTGTGTCAGGTCATGTCGAGCAGTGTCCGGACTCCCAACTCCTTGCACTGTCTCCACAGTGATGACTGTGGGCGCCATTTGCTCCAGCTCCTCCTGTGGCGCAGGACTCCCACCTCCATTCGCCGTTGCTGCCTTCCTGTTGGCAGCGGGTTTCTACTTGGTTTGGCTTTTGACATTGTGCCAGCGCATCTTGGCCTCCTCGGCACTCCAACTGCATTCACGATGGGATGCCATTTTTCCGTCTGTATTGCCAATGACACGGTGGTGGTGACAGCAGTTGTTGTTAGTGCTCTGTCACCTCCGTGACGACGATCGGGTTTTCCTGCGGACTGTACCCCGTCTTCCTCTTCTCCTTGGCCTTCCCCGACACCGAGGTTCATTGCTGGTGGTCTGTGGGGCTTGTGGGGTTTGCGTTGACCTGGGCACTCGTTCCGGGTGCATCCATGTTGCTGCGCAGTTTGATCTGTTTATGGTGTGTTTTTCTTGTTCAGCTTTTATGGTGCATTTTCCCGCCAGACGCGTGGGGATTGCAGGCCTATCGCTGGTTGTCGCTGTTTTTTTTTCGTGGTTGGCCTCATCGCAACTTTATTCGCGTTGGTGTTTCGCATTTTTTCGGCGTCGCGTTGTTTTTAACGCGGTCATTTGATGCGTTATCGTGGGACTATCGCATGGTGATGCCAGGTTGAGAATGCTACGTTAACACAGCGTTGTTTTCCCGCGATGGACTGCGATGTGAGAAGTTGCGTTAAGCTAAACTTGCGGTGGTTATCACACGTTCTTGTGAATATGCCCCTGGGTATGTTAAGTAACAAAACAAGAGTGAATGAAGAAAATGTAAGGCTGGAAACATTGTAGGCATTTTGAAAACCCAGGTATGACACGGCCAGGAGCTGTGGTCGCAATCAGCCTTCAAACGCCATGTGTGCATGTGTCTTTTAGAGAGCTTGCAAAGGAATTTATCACTCAGGCTCCATTTAACAAAACGAAATAAAGAGCCACTTTATGTAAATGTTAACTACTAAGCATAGAATGAACTAGCTAATAGCTAATTAGCTAATAGTCCGAATTAAGAACGCCACTTTTACATTGTCAGTGCTTCAGTCTTGAGAGGAAGTAAAGCAGTTATTTACGCGTGGAGGCTGGAGAACAACAAACCTTAAAAGTGGTAAGTGTGAAGAGGCGAGCGAATAGAGAAAAAATAGTGCTCCACAAACTACGTTAATGCCGAGAAGAGGATGGCCACATGTAATCGCGGCAGTCTCCATGGGAGGGAACAAACCAGCACAAGAAGTAACAAATAAAACACCTATGAAAATCATTGATTTATACACGGCACAAAAAGGAACTAATGAAAAGTGATGGGTATGGTCGAAGTCCCTAGAGCCAGATACAGCATGTCGAATGACAGCGCATGCGCTGCCTAGGCTCAACCTAAAAGGACCTGTTCATCACTACTGATCATCATATGGTATGCTGTCACCACCGCGCTTGTGCTGGTTAACTCCTGGTGAAGGCAGTAGACTTCCACCACTATAAGAGTAGAGCTTTGGGTGCCCCTCCCCGTCCAACAAGACCGAAATCCGTGAGACAGGCCTATGTCCTGGCACACACGTATGATCCGTGTTCACCTCTAAAAAAAAATCAGCATTAGGGATCCAGACAGCAATACAGCTGGGCACTCAGGGTAGGGGTACATGTTCATCATCATGCAGAGAACCTTTCCGTCCCAACATTCAGTAATGTTTGGCACATGGGGATGGATGAAGTAGGACTAAGTGACAATACACAACTCTCTGGCATCAAAGTACTACACATTCCATGCAAGGAAATTGCATCACGCAGAAGCAGTGGTGGCTCCTCTGCTATGGTGGAGGAGCATCGCCCCCCCCTGCTGAAATCCAGCAGAGGCAAGGAGATTAATAAAATGATATTAAAACCTTTTTATTATCATTTTATTTTGCATCCTGCAGGCTGCCTGCCAGCCGAGCCGAGGAAGGGGTGGGGACAGCCACGGTGACAGTGCAGCTACAGCACCAGGGCGGAGGGGGGAGAGGTGGGCACTGCTAAATGCGCATGATGGGTTGGCCGGCCCCAGAGGGCCGGCCAAACCGTCATGCACACTTGGTCTTTCTCTAACTAGCTGTGTTGTACAGCTGGGTGGAGAAACCAACACAGGCTCCCAGTTTGTCTGAGCGCCGAACCGAGGCGCTCAGACCAATCCCAGCGCTGCTCACATGCTGGGATTAGCATTCCCAGCATGTGAGCAGCGCTGGGATTGGGAGCTGGGAGCCTACTCAGTGTGCTGCAGTTCCCACGGGATGTGAGGATCGGGAGCAAGGTGGCGGTCGTCGGAGCAAGGTAAGTGCAAATTTCTATATTTTTTAAATGTCTTTTTTTTTGTTCCCCCTCCCTCCGCCCACCTCTTCACAGTACGGGCCGCCGCTCCTGTGCAGAAGAGAGTGACCTAGAGGAGGTCTGCAGCTGGATGTGCTTATAAACACAGGGTTATCTTAATTTAAGCACATGTAAGAAAAAGGAAACTTCCATGAATGGAACAGATGTGAATTGTGCTTTGTTTCACACAAGTCTAATGATTTATATTTCTGGCAGTCATGAAAAGTTGCAATTCGGAGAGAAATAATACTGCGTATTAGCCATGTAATAGGTGGACGGTCACTAACTGAAAATTGTGCTTCTTCCACTTGCTTGATACTCAACAAAATATAAGTGGATTCTTTTTTAGCCATTGTTTTTTGTGTTAAGGTTAAATTATAAGGCTCAAAAATGTTTGCCTCGTTTAGAAGTTGCCAAGTCACAAACCCTGATCTGAGAGTTTGGAAGGTCCCATTTAGTTGTACAATAGCTCTTAATTGAGCCTGGCCATGCTTTCATAGGCCCAAGTCTACTGTCAGAAGTTCTAAGGCTGAAGATATGATGTGATTTAATGAGTACACTCTCTTAGAAAGGGTGATCATTCCATTGTCAATAACTTTAAAAACTGTTTGCCAGTTTTCTTGATCTATCTGTCTAATTCTCTCTCCAGCTTCTCTTTCTGAGTATTTGTTCCATAAGGCCATAAGGCTCAACCTTCAGGGGGAAATGAGGAGAATTAAATGTTCCATTCTGGATCATTTCATATCAGAATCGGAAATGTTCATTTGGAATTGCCAATTTAACAAGGTTCAATTAACTTTTGGTATGGAAGGGTTTTTAAGGTCTTTCTTGGGTCCAAATCCCAAACAGGTTGTCTGCTTGATGTTTTTGTTCAAGAAAATCATCTCAACAGGTATAACGCATGCTTGAAATAATGCCCGTTTGCCTTGAATTTACGAAACTTTTGTTCCCCATATGCTTTACTCATCAATATTTATTTTCAACTAATTATATCCTTGGACAGCCAAATTCTCCATGTATGCTTTTGAATACATCAATTTGTTAGACGTGATTACATTTTTCTGAAGTTGCTTTGGACTTTGTGAAGAATAGGAAGTCGAGGTATGTAACCTCTCCTAACTCTGAACATAAGGAAATGTAGTCGACTATTAAGAGGCAGAGTTTCACAATGCTCCCATTGTGTGATATTGTATGCCTCTCTAGGGCAACTAGTTCTATGCATGTAATAGTGTGCATAATGATGAAAAACATACATTTCTTTATAATTCAATGCATTTAAATAAGGATTTTCTTTGTTCAAAGTCACATATGCCTGTTCATCATGTTGCAGGAATTCTGCGGAGTCACAGAACTATACTTGGGATCATAGAACCTTAGTAGGCAGGGACTGAGTCATCTTACCACCTGAGTACCCATGAGCCCGGGACCTACTAGCTACAGTGTCTCACTTGCCCTCCTACTCACTCACAGAGGAACAAGTGATTAGACAACCCAGAACACAATACTCCCGACCCTCTCAGGAATTGCGGTTGCAGGACACACCCTTTCGCTCTCACACTCGTACTACTCCACAATAAGATCTGACAGAGACACAATTTTTTTTTTTTAAATGTTTATTTTAACTATCGGGCTCTAGTATCCAGTATATGTGCCACAATAAGTAAGAAGATGCCTAACACAAATACGGTCAGCATAGTAAGTAGTCCATAGATCATAAAGGGAGCTGTCATTATATCAGACCGGGTAGCCTAACCCCCTCCCCTTCTACAGAAGTAAAGTGATTATATAGCAGAGGATCTATGGGTGTTGGCACCAGACCCCGTACCTTAGCATGCACAGATTAAAGTTCGACATCTCAGGTGCTGTCACAATCTCTTTCCTGGAAAGATCCCTCTCCAAGTGTGTTGTTACCTATTCTGTGCAGAGCTATATTACAAAGTACGTGTTCCCAAACAACAGCTGCATTTGTGTGTTTTATCTAGGCCTGACTAGAACAAAATAACAAGGGGCATTGTTGTTTGACCTTGTCTACGGTGTGCAGACTAAATCCCAGGAAAGAACAATCTCTTTATCCCAGCCACCTGAGATAGAACCAGGAATAATCACACCATTCATTGAATTTTCAAAACATATGGTAATTGCAATGTCTCAGTAGGTCCCATGATCGGATAAGGAACTTTTTCCCAAACTATGCCCTCCAGCACAGGTTAAGCTGTGATGTTTGCAGCATAGAGATCTCGTCGAGATCTGTGGAAAGAAAGATACAGTTGCAGTTCATGAACCACAGGTTGTACAATTGTTCTTACAGAGATGTAGTGTCCATTTAACAGCAGTAGAACAATGATCATCGTTGATAGACATATTATGAAAAGAAACACTCCTAGGGTGATCCAAACATAGGACCAGCGCGGAATCAAATATCTTTCACAAAACTAATGATAAGCAAGAAGAAATGACTTTACAATGTGATAAAAGTCCTCTGTGCAAAGTTCAGAGTCATTCTCATAAATTGTTATTTCTTGAAAAGTCATCATCTTGATTGATATTGACTCAGGTGAATTCTTATAATAAATTATGGGATTGTGTGAAATATTGGTAACTGTAGTGATGGCAGCATCAGATTAGTCTGTGGAACCCATTCTCTGTATAAAGTTGGAGAAGAAGCATGCTCAAATCTCTGTGGCTGGGAATTCACGCTATTGATGTTACTGCTCTTTCTAGGCAGTACTCCATTCAGAGTAGAGAGAGGCTGGGAGGTTCTACTCTGAATCTTTCTTGGAGTCTGTGATGGACAGCTGTACAAAATCGACCTCATAATGCTTCTTCATGAGATTGATGGACATCTGTCTGTTTCTCCTTGAACTAGACAAAGGAGGCAAGATGACAGTTTGTTTGCCTTTTACCCCAAGGACTGTAACAAGTGATCTGTAAAATGGTTAAAAAGCTTTCTCAAACTGGATCTCCTAATAGAGGGACCCACCTATGACGGCTTCAGATTTGTTCACATTAGACAGCTTGTCTCTGACCTCTTGGATATTCTGTAAACATTCAAACATTTTTCAAGGTCACATTTTTCTTCATCCGCCACCTTCCCAGGATTATCTAAGATAGGCACATTCATAGGAACTCGGAAGAGAACCTTATATAAAGTGCATTCCTCCAATACATGCCTAGGCAGGTTATTTAATGCTGTATGGACTCCATACAGAATATTGCACCAATTAAGACCTGAACTTAGTACCCTAACAGTCAAGGCTTGTTTAATCATGCAGTTAGCATACACAACTAATCTTTTGTAGTCAGCTTGAAATTGATTCTTGAATTGCAGGAAAACTCCCCAAACAGACATAGCATCCCTGTAAGCCTTGGAGGTGAACAGAGGACCTTGATCTAAGTGAAAAGAATGAACTGCTCCCATTGCTACCAGAAACTGCAAATCCTTTATTACTGCTAAAGAACTTGCAAATCTCTGTGGCCACACCTATAGGCATCTAGAACATGAATCAATAGCTACCAATATATACTTACATCGGTTAACAGACTTTATTGAGCCGCTATGGTCCAAATAAATCACCCTTGATCGGATGTTGGAGATTGTGATAGAAGTTGGCAAGGGTCTCTTAACAGCAGATGTTTTGATCTGATGACAAATATCACACTGCTTAACATAATCTCTAGTTTGTTTATATAAACAAGACGACCAGTAACGTTGCTGTGGCACTGCTTTCACTGCACCTGCAGGTTGCAAGTACTTATCCTATTGCTGGTTGAGCAAAGCCATCCAGATAGAAAACGCTATGATAAGACTCAATGAGTAAGGCTTTTAGAGTTGGAATGACATTCTGTTCATCGTGGAGAAAAGCTTGTGCATGAAGAGTGGGAAAATACTGAAACTTTACATCTGCTGCACTCCAAGAGGCCCACTGCATCCATCTTGGGTGTAGAATGTGAGCATTAGGAATGATTGATTTAGGGGGGGCGTGGCTAGCGCCCGAGGGGAATGGCCGCCAGTCCCTGACTCTCCCGGGACAGTGAAGACGATGGCTAACCCGACGAGCTCCCTGCCGCCTGCAGGCTGTCCAGAATGTGAGCGCAGGCTGCACTAACGTCGCTGCTCAATTTGAAACCACCGGAATTTGCCGCATTACACTGTAAGCTGTTCTTTTCCTCACTAGCGCCTCAGAGCGGCTTCGCCTTTGATGCAGCCGCCATTTTACATCGCGCTTTACCTGGTTCCAGTCACAGAATTCCTTCAGTTCAAGCATGCGCTGCAGCTGTCTTTATTACTTTATTTCTGCATGGAAGACTAACGCTTATTAGCGCTTGCTACAAATATGCCTAAAGTTCCTTCAGCCTTGGCTCCTTGATGGTGAATGCACCTCAGCAATATCCATTAACTTCGTTCCTCAGCGCACGGACCCTTTTTTTTTCCTCTCAAACCGCGCTGAAGGCTTTATCTACGCCATTATTTTCTTGCGCGCCTGTGCCTCATTTTAATTTTTAAGGCTCTCTTGGTTTTCCTCAAGTTCCTACCTGCAACCTTAAACAGTCTTGGAACACCAGTCTCTCTTGATCCTATTTTACCTCCTTTATGCAGTCGCTTCATTTTTCTTTCACTTCACATTGGCTGTGGAATTTCTTTGAGTTTCTCTTACAAATTACAATGTTGTACTATAACTGAATAGGGGGATTCGCTACTACTGACCTCTATCTGTGCTCCACTCGCACTTCTATTTTTGACATTCATGTAGCGGTATTAGCATTTACCAAGTGTGTGTCTCAATAATTGCTTTTTCTTCATTTGGTGGTGATTGCTTTCGACTATCCCCATCTGGGTACTGGAATTATTTCAATTAAGCTGAACCTCATTCTTTGCTCTTGTTCAGTATATACGGCTTGGTGATGGATAACTCAACGAACGCTTCACCTAAGGGTGCGGCGTCATCTACTATCACGGCTGCCTCAAACACCAATAAAGCACCAAACAAGCGCTTAAAGAAAGACCCTCCTTCTCCTCCCAAACAACCCTCTTCGGTATCTATGGATCTACTACTAGAGGAAATCAGTGCCCTTCGTCCCTTTATGGAGGATACTAACTCAAAGTTGCAAATATTAACTGATAATTGGTCAAGCTTGGAGAACAGAGTAACGTCAGTGGAACATAGTATTGAAACTCTCTCCCTATCTAACGTCAAGCTGGAGGCTCTTCACTCCCAAGTATCAACGCTCCAAAAACAAGTTGAAAATCTTGAAAACAGGAATCGTCGCAATAACCTGCGCATCTACGGTTTGCCGGAGGGTTGTGAAGGGTCAGACCCCATTAACTTCTTCAAGTCCCTTCTTCCAAAGATCCTCAACCTACCACAGGATACTCTCCTCAACATACAGCGAGCCCATCGTTTAGGCTCTATTTCTTCAGCAAGTTCTTCTACAGGACGGAAACCGAGAGGTTTCATTTTGTATTTCCTGGAATATACTGATTTACTTAAAGTCCTATCTGCAGCCAGAGCAAGTAACCGTATTACCTGGTCAGGTAATCCTTTGTTCTTCTCTCAGGACTATTCCAAACCCACCGCTGACAGACGTCGTGACTTTCTAGCAATGAGACCGCATCTTCGTTCTATTGGTGCACGATATGGTCTTTTTCATCCTTGCCTATTTAAGGTGACCATCAACAATAAGACTACTACTAACGAAGATCCCATAAAGCTTAAAAGTTTCCTTAACTCTTGTCATCCGGAGCTTATGGACACCTCCTCTTCGCATAACAAATGACTGTTCTTGATTTAGTCCGGTTTGAGTTTTGTACTCCTGTATTTGTTTGTTAACATTTTCTCCGAATGTTTTTTGCTTGCAGGCACTGTTTTCCTCATTCAGTTGTTCAGCATGCTTAATAATCCCCTTTTTTCCTCGCAGGTTTTGTATGTTTGATGTACTTCCCTCCTGTCTCCCGCTCGTTGGGTTTGTCTCCCTTCCCGCCTTCCCGTTTGGAGTCTGGATTCGCCATTGTCCCATGTGGCCTCATCTCCCCCACTCCACATGTGTCTCGGATTTTCTGTAAGTGTGTCTTTTGTGTTTTCTATGCTTCTTCCCATATCAACTGTTTTTCTATTGTCATTTGTGTTTTCTCCATTGTTTCTCACATTAACTCTCTCTCTTCATTTTCTTGCTTCTCTCTTCTTTTCTTTCCTTTCTTTTTGTCACTTTCGCTATTTCCTCAGTTGTACTTCCTTTTCTTCCATTCTTTTCTTTCTTAATCTTTTCCTCTTTCTACGAAATCTCTTTTACTCTCATCCTCTTCACCCTTCATACTTTCCACATCGTTCATATTTTCATCGATTGACCTAAATATTGTTTAATTTCGTACTTATTCTGAGTTTTACAATTGGGAACAGATACGTAACTATTGGTTGTCTTATTTACTTTCCTAAATCCTACTCTTCCCTACCCCCCTTTTTCCTCCTTCTTTCCTCCTTCCTCACTTTTTTAGGTTTCAAGGTTAACTTACTTCTAATTGTATCTTATTTGTCTTTTAATGTTATTTGCATTAAGGCTGGTTCTTTTTATCACTCATTTTGCTTCCTTAATTTATGGCTTTAAAAATCATTACATGGAATGTTAAAGGTTTAAACTCCCCTATTAAGAGACAACGGGTATTATCTTACTTATATAAACTGAATGCTAAAATTGTTTTATTGCAAGAAACCCATCTTACAGAGTCTGAATCTTTAAAGCTTAAGAAAAATTGGGTTGGTGAAGTCTTTTCTCACCTGGTGACGGCAAAAGAAATGGTGTTATTACTCTAGTTCACAAAACACTGAGGGGCTCATTTCTTTTACGCCGCCAGTGCGTCACTTTTTGTGACGCACCAGCAGTGTAAAAAATGCGCCATGTTGCGTCACATTTACAAAGTGACGCATCTAGGTAGATGCGTCACTTTGTAAACCCCTGCGCTACATTATACCTGCGCCAGGTATAATGTATGCAGGGGGGGCGTTCTGACGCAAGAAAGGGTCGTAGAAGTGACGCAGTGAAATCTATCAGATTTCACTGCGCCATTTCTTTGACCCTAATGCGTCAATATCTTACGCCTGCCTCATGGCAGGCGAAAGACTGATGCAGGCCCTTTCACATGGGACTTGCCCCATGTGAAAGGACACATTGCTGGAGTTGCGTCACTTTTGTGACACACTCCAGCAATGCGTCATTTTTGCGCCTACAGATACGTCAGAAATACTGACGTATCTGTACCTCCTTGCGACATGATGCGTCATACTGTAAATATGACGCATCATTGGTGTCGCAAGGAGGGCGCAATGAAAAGTGACGCATCGCTGTTTTGACGCAGCGATGCGTCACTTTTCATAAATGAGCCCCTGAAGGTCTCCCTTATTTCACAAGAGAGGGATAACGAGGGTAGATGGTTGTTTACCAAATTAGAGATTGATGGTGTTTCGCTCTCTCTTTTTAATGTTTATGCCCCTACTTCTGGTGACGCCCTTTTTGGACCCATATACACCAACTGATTTCTCATAACAATGCTAACAACGTAATCCTTGCTGGGGATTGTAATCAAGTATTTGACCCTTTTCTAGATCGGAAATCTAAAGTTTCTTTTACTCCGTCAAAAGCACATAAAACCTTCACACAAACTATTAAACACCTACATCTAACTGACGCCTGGCGCCTATGTAATCCGTCTCTGCAAGAGTTTACTTTTTACTCTTCACCTCATCAAACCCAGTCAAGAATTGACTATATTTTCACATCACACAATATCTCCCAATCTCTAATATCTGCAGATATAGGCCCCATACTTATCTCTGATCATGCCCCCGTTTCCATCCAGTTAGACATCCTGCCTCATTCTGACCATCCCAGGAGATGGCGCTTCAATAATTCCTTGCTTTTAGACCCTCACTTTAATACTTCTTTTATTTCTTTTTTCAACAAATATTTTCTTTTAAATAGCAACGACACTATACCCTTTTATATAATTTTGGATGCCTTTAAGGCCTCTGCTCGTGACTTCATTATTCGATATACCTCTAACAAACGGAAAATGGCTCGGGCTTTAAATACGGAATTCCTCTCTAAGATAAAAAAATTAGAGGATACTTATTGCACCTCTAAATCGAAACAATGCCTTACTGATCTGATCAATACCAAGATTCAGTATAATAAAGATACGACTGATAATGCCTCTTTATTTCTTTTAAAGATTAGTGCCAAATTCTACGGAGGACAAAATAAATCTGGTAAATTGTTAGCCAATTATCTTAAGACTAAACAGAATAAACTCCATATAGAATCTATAATAACAGACACCAACACTTCTAAACACAAAGACGCTGATCTTCTACAAGAATTTGCTCAGTTCTATGAACAACTCTACACACCAGAGATCACTCCCACTGACGACGACATTTCCCTTTACCTCTCCTCAATTCAAAAGCGCCCATCCTCGTCTTTACATTTAGACCTCCTGGAATCTGATTTTTCCCAGACTGATCTACTCAATGCACTTAAAACCCTCAAGAAAGATAAGGCCCCTGGTCCAGACGGCTTTACTGTTGAATTCTTCTTGCATTTTGCCCAAATAATCATACCTAAATTACATGCTTTAATCTCCTCTTTTCTCTCTTCTGGTAATTCCTCAGGTACTTTTCTGGAAGCTTTGATTTGTGTTATCCCAAAGGAAGAAAAGGATCTACATTATTGCAAAAACTACCGACCCATCTCCCTAGTTAACATAGATTACAAAATCTTCTCGAAATCGTTAGCTCTTCGATTGGAATCTCATCTCAACTCTTAGGTAGGGAACAAATGGGTTTTGTCAAAGGACGTTCTATCAATGACAACACCCGTCTGTTTTTTGACATTATTTCCAAATCTCCAAATCTATCAAAACCCCTCGCTGCCATTGCCCTTGATGCTGAAAAGGCTTTCGATAGAGTATACTGGCCTTTCATTTTTCAGACACTAAAATGGTTTGGTTTTGGCCCAAAAATCATCTCCTTGATTTCCCTGCTCTACTCGAACCCCAAAGCTACAATTTTTGCCAACGGTCTCACCTCCCCCTATTTTACTCTTCACAGAGGAGTGAGACAAGGCTGTCCCTTATCCCCTTTCCTTTTTAACCTAGCCCTAGAACCCATCTTGTCCAAAATAAGACAAAATCAATCCATTACGGGTTTCACTTCAAACTCTCTACAGATTAAATTAGCTGCATATGCTGATGACGTCCTTTTATTCCTCTCTCAACCTCAAGATTCCCTGCCAGCATTTTTGAATGAAGTCCAATCATATTCCTCGGTCTCGGGTTACAAATTGAATAATGACAAGTGTGAAATCTTACCCTTAACTAAATATACTTTTAAGGAAGACTTTTCCATTTCTAATTTTACTTGGAACCCACTTCACATAAAATATCTTGGTGTATGGTTTACCCCTCCATTAAATCATTAATTCCTCTCAATTTTAATAAATGTATTGAGAAGCTTAGCTCCCTCACATCCAAATGGCATCCTTTATATCTTTCATGGTGGGGACGTCTTGACACTATTAAAATGATGCTATCGCCTATTATCCTTTATCTTATATCTAATATTCCTGTACCCATTCCTACAAAATGGTTCCACAAAATTAACTCCATCCTTACTTCCTTTCTATGGCTGAATAAAAAACCTAGAATGTCCTTATTAAAGCTATCATGTCCGAAATCTGAAGGGGGTGTTTGCTTCCCTGATTTTCCCAAATATCATAAAGCCTTTTTACTAAGACATATATCCAAGTGGTTGTCTGTCCCCTCTCCTGATTTGCCTCTCTGGATTGATCTAGAGGGTTCCTTCCTCTCCCCATTTTCTTTCCAAGAATACCTATCTTTCACACGAAAACCACAAAATTTATGTACACCAATTATTAAACACTCTTGTAAAAGCTTGAATAATCGTCTCCATTTTGAGCCACATGATTTCAATACATTTTTAATTCCACCATATGGCATAATAACTTCATTTGCATTAAGAAAAAACCTATATATTGGAAAACCTGGAGAGATAGAGGCATTTTATGGGTACATCAACTATTTGAGAATGACACTTTTCTCACTTTTTCAAAGGCACGCTCTCTTTTCCATTTACCTCCCTCATTTTCACATAAATGACTAGCCTTACGCTCAGCTATACTAGATTCTCACTCTTATTTTAAATCCTTGCCTCACCCCTCTTCACCACCAGACTATACTTGGTCGAGCATCCTTTGTAGAATGCCTGAGGCCTCCACTCTTTATAACTGCTTAGTAACTCCACTTCCGCCAAGAGTCAAAACATAGACTGAGATTTCTTGGGAAACGAACCTGGGTACACATTGGCCTATTTCTGTTTGGGATAAGATTTGGACGAAAATCAGAAAGTCTTCTAGAGCAGCTAGCGCTACACAAACTCTTTTTTTTATTTATAACAGATTATTGTTAACACCAGTTTCCTTGCATAAATTACATTCTGGTGCTCCTGATATTTGCTGGTCTTGCTCACTTCCACAGGCAGATCTTCAACACTTACTTTTTTCATGTCCACATGTTATGCAGTTTTGGAAATCAGTCTGGTCACAAATTAATACTATTTTTGGTACTCACATTCCCCTTACATTTGCAAATATTTTTCTGGGTAGCCTTTCCACTCGTTGGAACAAAACAAACACACAAACGCAAATCATTGACCTATTGTTGGCTGCAGCCTTTCAGCAGATAACAAAAAATTGGAAAGATGCTTCCAAACTTTCGAATTTAGCTTGGTGGTACTCTGTATGTCACAACCACAGACTTGACACAACCTTTGTATTTCCCATGTCTCTTAAACAAAAAAGATTACATTTATGGTCTCCTATCACACAATTTTTGGATAATAGTGCTCAAAGATCCTTTGCCCCATTACCATGTATTCAAGAAGTTGCTCAACCCCCTTGATTTTCTGTTTTTGTAATCGTTCTAATATTTACTTGGTTCAATTTAATATTGTTTTAGCAGTATACCTATTAATTTTTGAGCCCGTTTTCACCCTTTATTATTGCCATGAATTTTCTTTTCTTGTATGATTACCTGCCTCTATGCTATTAATGATATTTTTCGCAATGTTTTTTGATGTTCTGTTCCTTGATACTTTGATGTTTCCTTTTTGACATGTTTTCAATAAACTTATCTTTTGAAACTTAAAAGGAATGATTGATTTAGTGGCTGTCTCTAGTCCCAGTACAGGAGAAACTACAATCATTAGTTTTCCCTGCGCCAAATAGTGCTCCTTCAAAATAGCTGTTTGCACAGCTGAAAGAACTTTTTCAATGGAAGCAAAACTTGCTTCAGCTGGAGAACACAAGTGAGACTCGTATGCTATAGCAATGGTCTGTCCCTCCTTGTAGGTCACATAAGTATAAGCTGAATTGCTTGGTATGACTTGAAGCACAAGGTTAGTCTTACTGTTCCTAGTATGTAAATATTTTGGTGCATATTTACTAAACTTGCACGCAATGCAGGGCAGCAAGCAAAGTTGCTGTGCTGTGTTGCATGAAGGGGAGAGGGCAAAAATGCTCCATATTTACAAAGATATGGAGCATTTATGCTCTCTCCATGAGGCTGCCTTGTGCCAGCGCAGGCACCCTGCACCATTTTGCAAGAGTGATACTTTGCCTGCAGGATTGCTTTTGTGCAGGAAGGGATACCTACCTGCACAAAAACAATCTCTCAAGGCATTTTCCTCTTTCTATGTGTACTGCAGATTGCAGCACACATAGAAAGAGGAAATAACAAGGAGAAAAACAGATTTTTCTCCACGTTACGCCATCCTCTGTGAGAGGGAGAGATTTCACGCATACCTAGGTTTACAAACATTTGTAAATCTGGGATTGTGTGAAATCCATGGGTGGATGCATGAGAACACCCATGTTCCATCCATGAAACACCCACCAGAATGAAATGCAACATAATGCAGTGCAAGCCACTGCATTGCGTTACATTATATTTTACAAAGATCCGCAAGGTAGCACAAATCACCCCTTATATGGCTTTTTAAATATCGACTAGCATTTTGCATCATGGATGCACCACAAAAGTAGTGCAACCTTGAAGCAACATGTTAGTAAATATGGGACTTTGTCTCTAGCATGTCTGCTTGCAGAGCACGCACGATTTCAATGTGTTTGTTTGTCCACTGTTTTGCTGAAAAAGTGGGAGAAATCAAGTCATACAAGGGCTTTACTCGCCCAGCACAGTGAGGCAAATAAGGACATCCAAAGTTAAGGAATCCCAGCAGAGACTGCAATTTCTTTAGTACATCAGGAGGCTGTAAGGTAGCACACTTCTGAAGGAAATCAGAAATCAAACCCTTGCCATCACTGGATAACTAGTATCCGAGAAAAAGCACTGTAATTAAGGGTGGGCGAAGTTGGCAGAGTAACACTACATGGAATTCTGCAGAGTTGATCAAATACTCCGTGAAAACTCCACTCCGCTCCGTAATTCCATTCCATCTCATCCCAATTAATAAAACAAAAATCTATCTTTACATGCTAAAATGCATATAGTCATCTCATGAAAATATAGCAAGCAGTGAGAGAGGTGATGATTTTGGGGTCCTCCCTAACTTAGGGAGAGAACCAAGCAGATGCCTTCAACACAAAGAGCACATCAAGCTGAACGATTCGGTGGTGGTCCCATCCTCCTATGACCACCCCAAGCACAGTTATAGGCAAAAATACAATCCCAACCAAAGGCCCTGCAAAGCATTATGGGACGAGATTCTAAAGTGCAGCGAATATTATAGTATCCAATATCAAAACATTCCTCAAGCAGCAGCCTCTCCTGGCTCAGCTGAGAGCTAATACTATAATATTCACTGCACTCTAGAATCTCGCCCCATAATGCTTTGCTGGGCCTTTGGTTGGCATTGTATTTTTGCCCATAACTTTGCTTGGGGTGGTCCTAGGAGGATGGGACCACCACCGAATTGTTCAGCATGATATGCTCTTTGTGTTCAAGGCATCTGCTTGGTCCTACCCCTAGGTTAGGGGGGACCCCAAAATCATCACCTCTCTCATTGCCTGATATTTTTCAAAGCTCACTTTTGTGAATTGCTTATATGCTTTTTAGCATGTAAAAGTAAAGTTGTTTTAGCAAAGGGTTGTGTGTGTAATAGCTAACTCTGCTATGTGGCAGAGTTGGAGTTTTTGCATGAATTCCGTATTTTCAATGAAATGCGTAGTCAGCAAATTTCCGCTAGTGGAGTTCATTGCCCACGGTTAACTGTAATGTAGCCAGCTTCAAATTTTTAAAGTTAGTTTTGTAACCATGTGATGTTAATATTGTTACACCTCAGTCCACCCTAGTTAGGTGTACATTTAAATCATCAGTGAGATAAATATAATTAATCTATGATCATACCTCGGGATCTGATTGTGGGATCTCCATGATGCATGCTGAGACTAAGCCAGGACTGTTCTATTAGCCTAAAGGCAAACGTCCAAATGAGAGCGGCACCCCGTCGAAACTAAAGGTGGGTCGATACTGACTTTCAGGCACTATGGTCTGACTAAAAAACCCATTGGAGATGTCTATGGTTGTTTTGTATTTTTTCTGCAATAAGTTTGTCATTAAACCCATGCTGTGAGCATTTTGCACCACATATGTTTGCGTATGTGAATTTAAATTAGTATAGTCTAAAATTATCCTATTTGATCCGTCTTGTTTGGTGACAGGAAAAAGGGGCGTGTTCATTGGAGAAAGAATATAACACGCTATAATGCTCTGATATTGCAATTAGTCTAATATTGCTTTTATACCACACTTTGCGTCTGGCTTTAAAGGGTATTGAGACTGTGCTTGAGGTCTACTGCATAAGGGAATAACATGTGGAAACCACTCGCTTGGTTTCTTTATAAGCCCGGAGCCTACCTTACAGCCCATTCACTGGTGTAAATTTCCCTGATATCTTAAGGTATCATTGGTGAAAAAAATACCATTACGTCCTCCCCACAGGGTGCTTCCGTAATAAAGACTAGAGGCCAGTCATATTCAGCTAATAAGATGTCTTAATCTTCAGAAAAATGCAACCAGAAAAACTGCTTTAATAATGCGTGGTATATTCCCTTCATCCTGTATTTCTAAATTATAAAACCTATCAGAAGGATTTAAATGCTTAGCTGGAGCCTCAACACATATGAATTCATCAGTTGGACTCACCACTAGAAACATTTGGGGGCATATTATCAAGAACGGCGTTAAAATTATCGCCAGTTTAGCGGCAGAAAACTGCCGCTAAAGCGGCGATAATGGGCTTGATAATATGCCCTGGAGAATTCCAATAGAAGCCCATGTTCACACCAGAACATGGGCTTCTATTGGAATTCTCAAGGGCATATTATCAAGCCCATTATTGCCGCTTAAGCGGCAGTTTTCTGCCGCTAAAGCGGCGATAATTTTAACGCCGTTTCTTGATAATATGCCCCTAGGAGAGCCTGATGCACTATTGTGACTTCTGCTGCGCTGTCTAGAAGCACTCTCGCCCAAGATCTGTTTTGCAGTTGTATCGGCATGATTCACAGAAAGTCCTGCTACTTTCTTCTTCTTAACTGGAGCCTTAGAGTGGAATCCTTTCTCTTCCCTCTTTACGCTAACTTAGATATCTCATCCTGTTTCACCTTTCCAGCTAAGCTCCTCCTTTCTTCAATACTCCGATTAACTCCCTCTCTCTGCTTGTTTACCATCAGTGTCCTGTACAGAACGTGGAGAGCAGATATCAGAATGCTGATACCATTGGGGTTTTTAATTTTATTGCGGTCCCTTAAATTATAACCACCCCTAGAACCTTCACTGTCACTTTTAGGTTTTAAATGTGGCTTAACAGCTTGCAAACTCAAGGTATCCTGACTCATAGAGGTGTAAACTTCCACAATTATTCTCAGTAGTTCCCGTTCACGATCTGAAACTGGAACTGCTTCCAGTCTCTGGTGTACAGCCAGAACCGAAGCTTCTTCCGTAATGTTGCTCAAGATGATTAAGGAAACTGTATAAAAGTTCCCTATTAACGTCATTCCTAAGTTCAGAACTGGTGCAGCCCTGTGCTCGCTCTGTTCCTGTTTCAGTACCTCATGGAGAACTGCCAATGACGGTGTGCCATGTGTGTCAGTGCAAATGCATGCAAATATGCTCCCCCCAGATGTTACATTCCTCTTCTGGAGGCACCATCTCAAGAGGAAGACACATAGTCAGTGTTAGAAATTGGGTTTCTAATTGGCAGAGGTATGCACCTTATCCAAGCAGGAACCACCATCCTAGTCAGGGTAAGTCACAAACACACCCTAAATTAACCTTTGCTTACCTCATTGGTAGCTTGGCACAGAGCAGTCAGGCTTAACTTGAGACAATGTGTAAAGTATTTGTGCAATACTTCAAACAGTAAAACAGTGAAAACACCACACTAAAATATCCCACACCAGGTTAGACAAATAGAGCTTAGTTTAATGAACAAAACAAGACCAAAATGACAAAAATTAAATAAATAGAGCCGGGGTTATGAATTCTTAGAGATTAAACTGTAATATAGTGCTTAAAAGCATAAAGCGCCAATTGGGATATCTGGTCGTGCTACACCAGGTCAAATCCCAAAGTTCCGGCTGACCGAGATGGAGTGCGGGACGGATACAGTACCAGGAAAGTCTCGCTGAAGTTCTAACTTCTCAAGAATTGTGCCAAGAGTCCCATTTATTGGGAAGACGTTCGCTGGGAACAAGGAGAGCATCGCTGGCAGTGGTCTGGGGAAGCGAAGAGCTGGCCGGGCATTGCGGACGGGTGGGCGGGCAGCGATGCTTGCTATGTGAAGAGGCGAACTTGCGGCAGCTCGCGCTGATTCTTCGGGTGAGCGGTGCCATTCGGGAGCAAATAGGCCTGTTCGTGTTCACGACCAGCCCAAAAGCTTGATTTCAGGAGTCAAAAACTACTTCCAAGGGCCCAGGACCTGAGAGGCACCTCTTGGGGGTCTGAAGCTTGTTGAAGATTGGTCCAGGAGCTGTAGGGAGTCTGTTATGTCCCTGAGGCTCAGATCAGTAGGCCAGCAGACTAGCCCTTTGAGTCACTCTGGGGTCCTGGGTTCAAGATGGGTTCCAGATCCAGTCTTCCTTCGCAGGCAAGAGGGCAGCAGGCAGCAGGTCAGCACAGCAAGGCAGCAGCTCCTTCAGAGTAGCAGTCCAGCACAGTGGCAGTCCTTTCAGCAGCACAGCAGTACTTGTTGATGACAAATTATCCACATGTCCAGAAGTGTACTGAGTTAGTGGTATCAGAGGTCCTGTACTTATACTCAGTTGGGCCTTTGAAGTGGGTGAGTCTTCAAAAGTATGCATTTGAAGTGCACCGCGTCCATGCCCTTCCTGTCCTGGCTCCAGACTCACTACATGGGGTTATGCAGCCCTTTGTGTGGGGACAAGACACAGCCTATTGAGGTGTAAGTATGAAGCTGTGTCCAGCTCCTCCTTCCCATCCTGCCCAGGATGGCCCATCAGGACACAGATGGCCTATCAAGTCACATCTACGTTCCCTTTGTGTGTGGCTGTCTAGGGGGAATATACAAAGCCCGGATGCCCCTGGGGTAAGAGACAGGCATCAAGCACCAAATGGCGAAAGTAAGAGAACACCAACTTTCTAAAAGTGGCCTTTTCAGAACTGTAACTTAAAATCTGACTTCACCATCAGTTAGGATTTTAAATTAGGAATTCTGAGGCACCAAACATGAACCACCTATATCTTCTCATTTGGAAATTATGCTTAAAAATGCAATAAGATAATCTCAATGTTATCCTATGGGAGATATAAGCTTTGCAGTAGTAAAAAACGAATTTAATACCTAAAAGTACATATCCAACTTTTTAAATACATTGCACACTGCCCTCTGGCCTGTCCAGGAGCTACCCTAAGGGTGACTTATATGTATTAAAAAGGAAGGTTTGGGCCTAGCAAGAGGTTTAACTTGCCAGGTCGACATGGCAGTTGAAAACTGCACACATAGGCCTTGTAGTGGCAAGCCTGAGACATTTTTAAAGCGCTACTTAAGTGGGTGGCAGAAGCAGTGCTGCATGCCAACTAGTAGCATTTCATTTGCAGGCCCTGGGCACACGTAGTGCTACTTTACTAGGGGCAGTAAGTCAGCATAATAATATGGTCATATTTCTCTACCGATTTCCTTAACCAATTCCAAAAATGGGATCGGATGCATAGTCTAAAGGCAACCAGTCCCTTCCCTAGGGTGTCTTATATCACGTGAGTCAAAGAGATTTTCCCCCCATTGGATCTGTCACTTTCTTCATCTTTTTGATCTCTCATCAATCATTTCCCAAAACTCATCATCAATGTTATCCCTGTAATCCAGATCAAGTATGTATTCATTCGAAATTGGATGTTCTTCCTCTTAATTCCATCTCATCAGATAGTATATCACATGCAGTGCTTTACTGCCTTTGCTGCGTGCCACTTCGGACACCTACTCCCACTGAGCTGCCTAGAAGTCCCTTCCTATTGGATGTAACCTCCATGTGCTGTCCTTTTTTTGTTTTTTACTCATTTTCCTCCTTCCTTGTTCCTCCATTTTTGGAGAAAATTAGGGGCATATCAGCAAGGGCTGGCGATAATTATCGCTCAGCGCTCTTAGCGTGAGGATAATTATCGCCGGCCAACTCTGAATTTTATTGCGGAGATAGCGTGCTATCAGCAACGCTTATCTCCAAAGCGATAAAATTCAGAGCGCAAGCTGCCAACTGTGCGATTATCGCTGGAAATCCAGGGATAATCGCACAACTTTTGGCGATAGCTTGCTGATAGGGCTACACATACTTAGCCATGATATCCACCTTCCATAGGATATCATGGCTAAGTCAGTTTCAAAGCAGGCGTAAGGAAAGTAGCGATAACAGAGGTTATCGCTACTTTTCTTGTCGCTATGCTTCTTCGCGTGAGGCTTGATAATAGGAGAAATGTCGCTTAGCGACATTTCTCCCGTTATTCTGGGGAGGAACGCCCACTTTGCATCTCATTAGAGAAAGGGCGAAGAAGCATGGATTCACGCGTTAGCGTGTCCTTGCTAATAGGGCGTTAAAATTATCGCCGCTTTTCGTCCGAAAACGCACGCTAAAGCGGCGATAATTTTAACTCCGACCCTTGCTGATATGCCCCTTATACGTTTAGGCAAATTAATTTGGGTTATATAGTCATTTAATATAAGTTACACATTTCAATCCTTTGCCGTTACTCCTTTCATGCCAATTCAGGCTCCAACTGCTGTTTCTCTCTGAGAACTCTCTTGTGAGCATTGCGTCACTAAGCAATCAATTTCACATGCCTATTTCTTTGAGAAAATAGGTGAAATGTTGTGAAAAGTGCTCTAACGCATGTAAATACTCCTGTATTAACAGACGTTGCTAGGCAATGCTTGTCACAATACGCTTACACTGCATGTAAGCACATCCATTGGCTTGTAATTGGCTTATATGGTGGTGACGCATCGTGAGTGCCGCTCTAGCTTTTTTCTGATCGCCGGGAACAAAGCCAAACCGATCTGATTCCCACACGGCTCCCCGTTCGAGGCTTAACTGAAACAGTAAGCCAAATGGATCTGTTCCACACACGACTCCCCATGTATGGCTTAACCAAAAGAGTAATGTTTATATTTTTGAAACCGTAATGTTTATAAACTAAATATTATGAAAACATGCATCGCCAAGCGAAAGACAGTGCCATATCTAGTTACCTTTCAAATCATAACAACAATATCAACTTGTTTGAACCTAAAAATAAAATAAAACATATACTGGCAATAAGCTCAAAAACCAATAAATTGGGTTATAAACACATATAAACCATATAATGTCAATTATCTCTATGAAATATCTTAAATAATCTAAACAAACGTTTTCAAGAGTGTTAGACCTGGCACCATTGGCGTGGGTGTCCCCTTCCATTTTTTGCTGTTGCCTCCTCTCCTATGTTTTTGCTGTGTTTTTGCTGGTCTAGATGCTATGGGCACTTTGCCACTGCTATTCAGTGCCAAAGTGCAAGTGCTCCCTATTATAAATTGTTGTAATGGATTAGTGACTCCATGATTGGCCATTTGATTTACTTGTCAGACCCTAGTACAGTGCACCATGTGTGCCGAGGGCCTGTAAATCAAATGCTGCTGGTGGGCTTGCAGCACTGGTTGTGCCACCCACAGAAGCAGCTTGTAAAATGTGGCTCAGGCCTGCCATTGCAGAGCCTGTGTGCAGTCTGGGACTGCCATGTCGACTTGGCAAGTGCACCCACTTGCCAGTCCCTAAACCTTCCCTTTTCTGCAGGTTAGTCACCCCTAAGGTAGGCCCAAGGTACTCCTGTGGGCAGGGTGCATTGTATGTGAAAGGTAGGACATGCCCTGATGTGTGTGGCATGTCCTGATAATGAATTACAGCCAATTTCGTTTTTCACTATTGCAAGGCTATCTGTTCCCATAGGCCAGAATGGGCAGTTTGATTATAACATTTTATAAACATAACTGACCCAAGGAACAAGATAGGAAAGTTTGGTATGCCTGAACTCAGAATGTTAAAATACATCTTTTAGTGTGGGTGATTTTTACATTCTGTGTTTGAAAATACCACTTTTAGAAAGTAGGTATTTTCTTGCCTAACCATCCAGTATGCCTCTGCGAGGTTTGTGTATTCCATGTCTGGTTTGTGAGTGACAGGGGGCTGGGGAGGGCTTTGGCTCCAGCAGTCTGATGAGTCAGGGCTGGGCTGAATAGAGCCCACATTGAATAGAGAGTAGGGGGAGGAGATTTCCTTTCACTTGCCTGAGCCTTCATAGAATAGAGAATAGGGGGAGGAGTTTTCCTTTCAGCTACCTGGCCCAGGTCTGCTTTCAACAATGCTGTCTACACCTCCTGCCAGGAAGCTGCACCAGGGAGGACAGAACTGGTTTTGACTAGGTACAGACACTCTCTGCCTTCAGCGAACAAAGAATTTAGTAGTATAAATATTGGGGCCCAGACCCCAGAACTTTAGATCACTTCTGGGAATCAAGACGAGCCTTTGCCAAGGAGAGAAACCAAGGAAGCTGAAGGAGGAGACTGCCCCTGTGCTGTTTGCTGTTTGGGGTTGGCCTGCAGTGGTTACTCATTGCCAAGGAAAGGAGAAAAGGAACTTTGTGTGAACTTTTACTATCTTGAAGAAGATCTCCAAGGGCTTGAAGTTGAGCTTGCCTCCTGGTCTGAAGTCTCAGGGACACAAAGACTTCACCCCCAGCTCCCCCTGAATTTCCTTGCTGGGAATTCTACCTGCAGAGAGGTGCCTGCTGTTGGTTTGGGCCCTCTAGAGACTGCGTGTCGCTGGGAGCTGGAAGCGCGATGCAACGAAGAAGAAGCGTGTCGCCGCCGCAGCTGTTGCCGTCGCAACACCGAAGAAGCGTGTCGCCGCCGCAGCAGTTTGCCGTCGCATCACCAACGAAGCGCGTCGCATCACCGGAGAAGCGTGCAGCTGCCGCCGAGGTCGCCGTCGCATCACCGGAGAAGCGTGTCGCAGGGCCTGTCGCGGCTCCAAAGTTCATCGATCTCGCCGCACGGCCGCCGGGTGTGCACGCATCGCATCCAAGTTATCGCATCAAAGACGCCATTTTATCACATCGCACCGGATCGTCACATCGCATCGAGGCGCCATCTTGTCTCATCGCACCGGATCACAGTAAGAAACCGACGCATCACCTCCCATGCGCTGCAGTAAGAAACCGACGCATCACCTCCCCCGAAGCAAGGAACCGACGCATCACCTTCCCTGCGACACTTTTGTTTATGTTGCGTTATGCATCCAAGGTACTTTGAGAGTAAAGTGTCGCATTTACCATCTACATTGAACTAAGCTATTTCTACCATCTGAAAGTCATATTTTTGAATACTGTATTGTGGATTTTTGTCGTTTGGTCTTGTGTTAAGTCTAGATAAAGATTACTTATTTTTCTAAACTGGTGTGGTGTCCATTTGTAGTGTTTTCACTGTATTAGTGTATGTGTTCACAAATGCTTTACACACTGCATCTGAGATAAGCCTGCCTGCTCGTGCCAAGCTACCAAGGGGTGGGCAGGGGTTATTTTAGGAGTGTAGCCCCTTACCCTGACTAGAAGCAAGGGCCCCTACTTGGTCAAAGGTACCTACCTCTGCCAACTAGAGACCCCCATTTCTAACAAAGAGTAATACTTATCTTCTCAGAAGCAGCAAACAAAAGAGGAAGAAGATGGAGGACAAGCTGCTTTTATGGGACTGAAAAGTTCTAGTTCATTGTGATGTTTCAAAGTTCTCTGTTGGAAGCTTTTAAAGGTGCTGCACAGAAGGAGTGAATAAAAGATTTATGCATAATGCTAGCCTTCTGTCTTGACATAAAATCCACAAACCCTGGAGACCTTTAGCATCCCCAACATATGGGGAAAAAGGACATACATTTGGCTTGGATACATTTTGGGTAAAAATAAGTTATGTGGACTTAAACCCAAAGTACCCCAAACATCCAAAAAGTGCTCAACACTGGGGAGCAGGGTTGGGGAGCTTCAGCAGGTAAGGGGCTAAATAAAGCAGATGGTACTATATTCTCAGTGTAGTGCCTTTTGAGTCAATAACTGTGGAAGCAGTTTCTAAGACAATTAAGTCCATGAACATTTCCAGAGCAGCAGGCCCTGACCTGCTTGTATCTACGCTCTAAAGTGAGGTGTCGAAGAGTCACTGTGTGTGGTCTGTGTAATGATTGATGGCTTCACTGATTACTAAGAATAACTTTGAGCACGTCCTAGTTAAACTCTGTTAATAAATTCTCTTAGCTCACCTCCCTTTTTAGGACCAAAAAACAATGCAGAGGAGGCAGGTGACAGTGATGGTTTCATAAATCCATTTGATAAGCTTTTCTATATGTGCCATTTAAGATGTGCATTCTCTGTTTCAGTGAGCGCATATACTCAACTACAAGGTATGGGTGCAGCAGTTTCTTTGTGGAAGTAATAGAGTTTCTTTTTTTATCAAATGACTATAAACACTTTAATAATAAGAAGGTAAGGAAATCAAACAGTTGGTAATATGTAGGGTCACAGTCTGAACCAATGCCTTTGACAAGGCGAGTATTGGATGATTTTCCAGATATCAGGCAACTGTTCATCCAATAATCAGAAATTAATTGTAGCGTTTGTAATACCTTGCTAATACTGTGATTAAGCAGTTTCAACCACAACATTCCAAAAATCACTTCAAACTGACGTGCATCAATCAAAACAAATGTTCATGATGATTCCCAAAACAAACCAAGGAAATCATACACATATGTAAAAGTAAACATAAAAGGTTGGAAGACAAAGTAGAGCCGTCTCTATCGCTTAACCTCGTCAGGAACTTTTTTTCTTCATTGATGGTATCAGTAAGGATTGTGCAAACTACATTTCCACATAATTTCTCTTAGGCTACTAAAATCTAAAAGTCCTGAAACAATCTTTTCCTGCCTATCCAACAAAGTTATTTTCATTAGAACAATCACATGAATGGCTGATGACTACACAGTATTCACTACTAGGAACTAACTTAGGGGCACATGCATCAAAGTAAGGAATTGCGATTCCTTACTAGCGATTTTTAAGGAATCGCTATTAAGGAATCGCAATTCCTTATGCATGTACGTTTTGCTAAAATATTAGCGATTCCTACACATTCCTTAATTGCAAATCGCAAATTGTGATTCGCAATTAAGGAATGCCTTCCCATTCATTCCTATGGTCCTTTAGGGACAGCATTCACCATTTGCAAGTACCAAATAGGTACTCGCAAATTGCGAATCCAATTCCAAGGGTGCTAGAGGGCCTAAAGGCCACCCTGATGCATCCCCAAAACATGCATGTGTGCACATGTGGCGCACACACATGCCCTAAGGGAATATGTGTGCGCCACATGGCACTTGGAAAAATGCAATTTTATGCATTTTTCTAAGGAATTGCAAATTACCATCAACTTGAAGTTGATGGTAATTTGCGATTCCTTAATGCAAAGTCGCAATCTTAGATTGCTTGTTGCATTGCATTTAAGGAATCGCAAATTGTGATTCCCTTAATGCATTCGCAAAATAGGTAATTGCAAAATTTGCGATTACCTATTTTGCAATTTGCTTTTGGGTTGATGCATCCCACATGGCAAAATACTGGTCGCAAAGGGGCCGATTCTGCGAATCGGCCCGTTTGCGACCGGTATTTTGCTTGATGCATGTGCCCCTTAATTTCTTAAATCGACAAGTCAGATCCTTTCATTGTCAAAGAATGCAATCTTCAGCCAGCTGTATTTTCCTGGACATTACCGATGCTTGACTCTTGGGAATCTTAGATATACTTCAAAATTCATTCACAAAATGCCTACATCTACTACAGTAAATATGTATATGAACACATCTTTCACATTCATCTTTCAAAATGAAACCTTATAATACCTAACTGCATAGCTTCAGGAACGTCTGAGATTCTATTCTCTTCTTTTGCTGGACGTTCAACATTTTAGTCTGAGTTTTATTTCTCTCTGAGGGGCATTCAGCTAAGTAATGGTTTAATAATACTACCAGACCTATGAGCTTAGCACACTTAGAAGGAGGGTTGGCTACCTATGCCAACAGATCATTCGCTTTGCAGACCTTGATGTGGGTCTTTTCTATACAGGCCAGCCCATTATAACAGCTAAATGTGCATATATATTACTCAACAACTCTTGATGGTCTTGTTCCAAATTCAACAACTTACTATGAAAAGAAAAAATATGTGGCGTATTAAACAACTCCCACATTCGTTCACACAAAGCAGAAAATTATAAAATAATGGCTCATTTCTTCCCATTAGTGCATTCTTCCATTGCTAGCACACTCTGTAACTTCAAGATGGCCACCATCACTTGGACAGCTCATGAGAGTCCTCTGGCTTCATTAAACATGTAGTTTTTTGAGTGAACTCAGGTGTGTTCCACAAAGACGTGAAGCCAAGTGGCACCAAAACTCCACGCATGACCCCAGACTTTCCTGCTCTTGATTGCGCACACTGTCAGGAAGTTCGGAGTATTACACATCCTCATACGTTGAATGCAAGGAGGTAAGTGGGGGTCACAGATCCTGGCAGAAACAAGGCTAGAAGCAAGAAACTGGAGAATATATTGTCAAAGCTGAAGAATCCACCCTGGTATAACATCTTCAAGCCAAGACTAAAAACGCTGAGTTACTTTGTTGACTTGACCTGTGAGAGGCATTGCCCTTTTCACAAAAACCAACACCACAATTCTGGAATTAGCTGCAATGTTCAGCTGGTGTACAGCAATCTGCTTATGCTTCATCTGTGATAGTGGTGACACATGAGGTCTACTTCACTTCTGTTTCCATTGCCCCAAGATCGGCGACTGAGGAAGCGCAAGTCCAGCCCACTCCCAAGGTTCTGAATGCGCGCTGGATAGCAATTGAAATTTCCTTCCACCTCAGTGACATAAAAATAAAGGGGGAAATTCTCAAGAACGTGCGATAATCATCGCCAAAATAGGTTAACGCAAGTTTTCATATCGCCGTCTATCACGGGAAAATAACTCCGTGTTAACGTGGCATTCTCAACACGGCGGTAACATGCGATAGTACCCCGATAACGCTGCAAATGTCCGCGATAACATTACTGGGACGGCGATAAAAATTTCAACCCGAATGTGAAAAAGTTGCGATGTGCCCAACCGCGGAAAAAAATCCAGCGATAAGAAGCGCCAGGCCTGCAAGTCCCACAAGTCAGGCTGCAAAAAGCACAATAAAAGCAGCAACACAAAACACAAACAAAACACAAACAACTGCGAAGCACCATGGAGGTAGCCGGAGCAAGCACAGAGGACAACCAGAACCCCACAAGCCCCACGGATGACCAGCCTGGGACCTCGGGGCCAGGGAAGGGCAAGGAGAAGAAGAAGAGGAAGACGTGGTTCAGTCCGCAGGAAAACAGGATCCTGATCACGGATGTTAGAAATGGGATCTCTAGTTGGCAAGGGCTTGCACCTTTGTCCAAGTAGGGACCCTTCTTCCTAGTCAGGGTAAGGGTGTTACACTCGTGAAGTAACCCCTGCTCACCCTCGTGGTAGCTTGGCACGAGCAGTCAGGCTTAATTCAGAGGCAGTGTGTAAAGCATTTGCACATAACCAACAGTAATACCGTGTAAGCACTACAAACGGACACCACACCAGTTTAGAAAAATAACCAATATTTTATATACTCAAGACAAGACCAATTACGACAAAAATCCACTATACTTTACGAATGAATGCTTGATACAGTAACTTCTTCTTTGCAGGAATAGCACAAAAAGCAAAGTTCGTACGAGTCGGTAGCTCCGTCCGAGCCTATTGCAATGCTGAAAACCACGGGGTCTAACAGTTCCAGCCGACCACGTCGATACGGGCCAGCAGAGTCATGAACAGACTCGGTTACAGTACCTTTCTCGTTGTGGCTGGTACGGAGTGTACGAGCCGGTCGGCGTTCGTCGCGGTTGCAGTGCAAGACGGAGCGATGCAAGGTGCGGTGTCCCTCGATGCGGTGCAGGCAGCGGCTCGATGAGCGTCGTGCAGACGGAGTCGGTGAGTCCAAGGCGTGCGATGCAGGGTGAGACGATGCTCGATGCGGTGCTGACAGGTTGCGATGCAGGCGACCTAGCCGGAGTGCGGGAGCTGGCGTCGGACAGCGGTGCGAGTCGGAGCGGTGCGTCGCAGACGTGCGAGCGGTGCCCCAAATGCGGTGCGGTCTCGACTCTTGAGCCAGTTGCAGCGACCGCGTCGGTCGGGTCCGGTTGGTTCAGTGAAGCGATGCGATGCGAACTGCGGTGCCCACAGGTCACGGTGCAAGCAGCGGCT
The DNA here is from genome assembly GCA_963921515.1 of Calotriton arnoldi. NCBI lineage: Eukaryota > Metazoa > Chordata > Amphibia > Caudata > Salamandridae > Calotriton > Calotriton arnoldi. The sequence continues at coordinate 952,671 of CAWUFW010003238.1, forward strand.
CGATGTTGGCGGCGTCGGACGTCGCCCACGGTGAGACCACGGTTGCGATGCGAAGCGGGGCGAAGCGGTCTGCGGTGCAAACAGTTCACCGGCCAGGGATGGATTCGGTTGACGGAGTCGGTTGCAGTTCCCTTCCTCTGTGGCAACTGAAACAGCGCTCCAGAAGTGGTACCCAGAGGCTTGTGAAGTCTTTGTAGTCCCTGAGACTTCTTAACAAGAGGCCAGCTCGGTTCCAGGCCCTTGGAGATACTCAGCACAAGTTTGTAGAAAGTTCAGTCCAGTCCTTTCACTGCCCAAGGCAGAAGCAGCAGCTGCAGGCCAACCCAACAAAGCAACAACACAGCAAAGGGGCAGTACTCCTCCTGGCAGCTCTTCCAGCTCTTCGTCTTGGCAGGTTCCTTGATTCCAGCGAGATCTAAATTCATGGGGTCAGGGCCCCAATATTTATATCCCAAATTCCTTTGTTCTCTGAAGGCAGAGAGGCCTTTGCCTAGTCCAAACCAGTTCTGGAGCACTTTGTTGACAAGTCTCCGTCCCTTCTTTCAGTGAGTGGGCCAGGGACATCAGACGCACCACAGGAGGTGGAGCCAGCATTGTGGAGGGAAGGCACTGTCCTATTCAGGGCCCAGGTGCGACCCCTCCCACCCATCTACATGTAGATCTTGCTATTCAGCCCTGTGCTGACTCACCTTGTCTCCTGGCATCCCCCAGCCCCTGTCACTCACACTCCAGACAAGGAATACACAACCTCGCAGAGGCAGGCTTGGATGGTTAGACAAGAAAATACCCACTTTCTAAAAGTGGTATTTTCAAACACAGACTGTTAAAACCAACTTCACTAAAAGATGCATGTTATCATTCTGAGTCCAGGCATACTAAACTCGAATTTCTACCACGTTCCCGGGGTCAGTTAGGATTATAAGCTGTAATAATCAAAACTGCCCGTTCTGGCCTAGGGGAACAGGTAGCCTTGCAATAGTGAAAAACGAACTAGGCTGTAATTCACTATCAGGACATGCCGCACACACCAGGGCATGTCCTACCTTTCGCGTACAACGCACCCTGCCCACAGGGGTACCTTGGGCCTACCTTAGGGGTGACTAACATGTAGAAAAGGGAAGGTTTAGGGACTTGCAAGTGTGTGCACTTGCCAAGTCGACATGGCAGCCCCAGGCTGCGCACAGGCTCTGCGATGGCAGGCCCGAGTTACACTTTACGGGCTGTTTGCGTGGGTGGCACAATCCAGTGCTGCAGCCCACCAACAGCATTTGGTCTATAGGCCCTGGCACTCGCAGTGCACTTTACAAGGGACTGACAGATAAACCAAATAGGCCAATCATGGAAACACCAATCCATAACACATTTTACACAGAGAGCATATGCACTTTAGCACTGATTAGCAGGGGTCAAGTGCCCAGAGTCCTAAAACCAACACACGCAGGGTCAAAAACAGGAGGCCAAAAAGCAAAAGTCTGGGGGTAAACCCGCTGAAAAAGCCAAGTCTAACACAACCCCTCCCAGCCTAAAGCCAGGGTAGACTAATCAATCCCTTGATGGACTTCCCTGCTTGGGGCGATAGAACATAGACCTGGCCCACAACAGCGGGGGCACGTTCTGGTTCTATGCCTTTCTAAACCCAGTTGGATCCCTCTATCCATACTCTCAGGCCCCACTAAGCTGACCCATGGGGTACCCTTCTCTTCACCTGTGAACCCCATCTGTGCAGCGCCTAAACTTACTTTGCTCACAGGTGTGTCCCAACAGGCTGACAGTGCCCACATGGCCAACACAGTGGTGTGGCCCAGTCCACCCCGGGGTGTGACTCCTGTCCTCCTCCCAGGGGCAATGCTGTCCACCAGGACAGTAAGCCACAGTGGCTACCGACAGTTGTCAGTGGGGAGACCCAGGCCTTATGCCTCTCAGGGCTCTCTAACCTCTGTGGCGTCAGAGAGTGGGGGCGGTAGCCCCAGGTGCCTGGCACCCTTGGTCCACTCTCCCTCCTGTCAGGTCAGGTATGACATCCTGACACTGACCCACCAACCCCGGGCCTGTACCCGGCAGCTGGACAGGAGACTGGGGTGGCCTCCCCACACCCGGTCCTCCTCCCTGGGGCTCTGTACCCTCCCACCTGGAGCGGTACCCCCTTCCAGAATTGTCAGGGCACCTGTGGCAGGTGTCCTGCACAATTTGCCCACCAGTTCAGGGGTTCTATCCTGCAACTGGGATTCCAGCTTAGGGCCTGTACCCTTAGGCTGGACAGGGGACTGGGGTGGCCTCCCCCACACCCGATCCTCCTCCCTGGGGCTCTGTACCCTCCCACCTGGAGCGGTACCCCCAAAAGACAAACTGGTAGGGGCACTGTTAGCAGTCGCCCCTTCCTCCAGGTCAGGGGGACACCCTGAACCTGGTCCTTCAACCCAGGGTCTGTACCCTTAGGTTGAACCTGTGCCTGGCAACCCAGGACTTCCGGGGAGTACACCAACCCTCCCCAAGGGAAACACACTCCTCATGAGTCGTGCGAGAGTCTGCCTGGTGCAGGTCTTCAGCCTCCTGTCCACCTGACAGAGCATGAAGACCCCCAGGCCAGAAGTGGCCTCACCAGGGTCAGTCCTGGGGTGCTCTGACCTCAGAGCGGGCAACCCCTGACCCACTGGTCCTTCCACTGGGGACAGCGCCCCCCTCACCCTTTTCTCTGGACTCATGCACCCTCCCAACTGGAGCGGTACTGCCAGACACCAGAACCACTGGGGCTCTGTTTACAGAGGCTCCAGGTTCTCCTGTCAGTAGGAGATCTCCCTCAATGGACGGCCTACCAGTACGGTCTAGGCTCCCCACCTGGGGTTCCCTCCTGGAACCACCCAGGCTCCGGGACTGGGTTTTGGGCACCTTGGGCCGCAGCCCATTCTCACTCCTTCTCCGCAGAGACAGGACGTGAGTCCCTACACCCTTCCCATGACACCGGGACCTAGCTGGGCTATTACAAACCTTTCCCACCACTCTTGGTTGGGAAATACCTAAGCCACTTCCTCCAGGATCACCCCCAGATGCTTTTCCAGACCCTCTGGAATCCACCAAAAGGGCTGCCTCCAGTGCAAGCTCCCTGGGGTCAGAGAACTCACACTCCACTGGGTGTTGGCATAGCTCTGGAAAACAGGGACTTAAAATATGCTCTCCAACAATTGAATCACACAGCCCCACACAGGTGTTAACCAAACTACCCTTCACCCAACCATCCAGTGTCTCAGAAAAGTACCCCACAACATTCTCACAAGACTGGCGAGACAGTGTCTGACTGTTGCTGTCCCTCAACCCATACTCTTCTGGCTGGTCTTCATACTCACTTACCAGGGCTTCTACCATGGGGGAACCCCTCTCCCTGCACCTCTCATCTAGAGTCAGTAGAGTGTCCCTCCCACTACCAGGAATATGATCCCCTGTGCCAGTTCCCCAATCTACCTCAGGGACACTACGCACAATTGGAGTAACCTCACAATCCTGAACCCCTGGTGTATGTCAACCCCCTCCTTGAAGTAGGGCCCCAAATCTGTGTGTGTGTCTACCTCATCCTCAGTACTGGACACTACACTTTGCTGCCACCATCTGGGCTGGACAAAGCCCTACCGGCTTCCCAATCCAGCTCCAGCTCTCTCATTTTAAGCTCATGATCCAAGATCATCCTCCTTTCCTCCATGGCTAATCTCTTCTCCTCCCGCTCACTCTCCAGCCTGATCTTCTGCAGCTCAAACTGCCTTGCCTCCCGCCTGTCCTCCAGCTCCTCTGGGGACAGACTGCTGCTGCCTGACCTGGCGGGTTCCCCCTACCCAAAAGCACATCCACCCTGGAAATAGGCTCCTCCACCTCCTCACTGAGATTACCAGGCTGCCCATTGGCATGTCTGGCTGCTACCCAGGCCCTCAGCGCCTTCTGTAGCTCCTCCTTCCTTGTGAGGCCTTTAATTTGGACTTTTAGGTTTTTACAAATCGCTCGTAGCTCCTTTACGGCGTAGGATTCCAACCTATCCTCTTCAAAGATAACTTCCAGAGATGCAACGGATGATGCAATTGATTCAGGCATGACAAAAGTAGTGAGTTGCAAACTGGCAAGATCAAAAATAGGCCAAAAGAAAAAGAACTAGTATGTGGTACGTAATGGTCTGCGATATGGTAGTAGTGCACACCAATCACTGTAAGTCAAGTGCAAACACAAGTCCTATCCTCACCGCTGACAACCAATGTTAGAAATGGGATCTCTAGTTGGCAAGGGCTTGCACCTTTGTCCAAGTAGGGACCCGTCTTCCTAGTCAGGGTAAGGGTGTTACACTCGTGAAGTAACCCCTGCTCACCCTCGTGGTAGCTTGGCACGAGCAGTCAGGCTTAATTCAGAGGCAGTGTGTAAAGCATTTGCACATAACCAACAGTAATACCGTGTAAGCACTACAAACGGACACCACACCAGTTTAGAAAAATAACCAATATTTTATATACTCAAGACAAGACCAATTACGACAAAAATCCACAATACTATACTTTACGAATGAATGCTTGATACGGTAACTTCTTCTTTGCAGGAATAGCACAAAAGCAAAGTTCGTGACGAGTCGGTAGCTCCGTCCGAGCCTACCGCGATGCTGAAAACCACAGAGTCTAACAGTTCCAGCCGACCGCGTCGATACGGGCCAGCAGAGTCATGAACAGACTCGGTTACAGTACCTTTCTCGTTGTGGCTGGTACGGAGTGTACGAGCCGGTCGGCGTTCGTCACGGTTGCGGTGCAAGACGGAGCGATGCAAGGTGCGGTGTCCCTCAATGCGGTGCAGGCAGCGGCTCGATGAGCGTCGTGCAGACGGAGTCGGTGAGTCCAAGGCGTGCGATGCAGGGTGAGACGATGCTCGATGCGGTGCTGACAGGTTGCGATGCAGGCGACCTAGCCGGAGTGCGGGAGCTGGCGTCGGACAGCGGTGCGAGTCGGAGCGGTGCGCCGCAGACGTGCGAGCGGTGCCCCAAATGCGGTGCGGTCTCGACTCTTGAGCCAGTTGCAGCGACCGCGTCGGTCGGGTCCGGTTGGTTCAGTGAAGCGATGCGATGCGAACTGCGGTGCCCACAGGTCACGGTGCAAGCAGCGGCTCGATGTTGGCGGCGTCGGACGTCGCCCACGGTGAGACCAGGGTTGCGATGCGAAGCGGGGCGATGCGGTCTGCGGTGCAAACAGGTCACCGGCCAGGGATGGATTCGGTTGACGGAGTCGGTTGCAGTTCCCTTCCTCTGTGGCAACTGAAACAGCATTCCAGAAGTGGTACCCAGAGGCTTGTGAAGTCTTTGTAGTCCCTGAGACTTCTTAACAAGAGGCCAGCTCGGTTCCAGGCCCTTGGAGATACTCAGCACAAGTTTGTAGAAAGTTCAGTCCAGTCCTTTCACTGCCCAAGGCAGAAGCAGCAGCTGCAGGCCAACCCAACAAAGCAACAACACAGCAAAGGGGCAGTACTCCTCCTGGCAGCTCTTCCAGCTCTTCGTCTTGGCAGGTTCCTTGATTCCAGCGAGATCTAAATTCATGGGGTCAGGGCCCCAATATTTATATCCCAAATTCCTTTGTTCTCTGAAGGCAGAGAGGCCTTTGCCTAGTCCAAATCAGTTCTGGAGCACTTTGTTGACAAGTCTCCGTCCCTTCTTTCAGTGAGTGGGCCAGGGACATCAGACGCACCACAGGAGGTGGAGCCAGCATTGTGGAGGGAAGGCACTGTCCTATTCAGGGCCCAGGTGCGACCCCTCCCACCCATCTACATGTAGATCTTGCTATTCAGCCCTGTGCTGACTCACCCTGTCTCCTGGCATCCCCCAGCCCCTGTCACTCACACTCCAGACAAGGAATACACAACCTCGCAGAGGCAGGCTTGGATGGTTAGACAAGAAAATACCCACTTTCTAAAAGTGGTATTTTCAAACACAGACTGTTAAAACCAACTTCACTAAAAGATGCATTTTATCATTCTGAGTCCAGGCATACTAAACTCGAATTTCTACCACGTTCCCGGGGTCAGTTAGGATTATAAGCTGTAATAATCAAAACTGCCCGTTCTGGCCTAGGGGAACAGGTAGCCTTGCAATAGTGAAAAACGAACTAGGCTGTAATTCACTATCAGGACATGCCGCACACACCAGGGCATGTCCTACCTTTCGCATACAACGCACCCTGCCCACAGGGGTACCTTGGGCCTACCTTAGGGGTGACTAACATGTAGAAAAGGGAAGGTTTAGGGACTTGCAAGTGTGTGCACTTGCCAAGTCGACATGGCAGCCCTAGGCTGCGCACAGGCTCTGCGATGGCAGGCCCGAGTTACACTTTACGGGCTGTTTGCGTGGGTGGCACAATCCAGTGCTGCAGCCCACCAACAGCATTTGGTCTATAGGCCCTGGCACTCGCAGTGCACTTTACAAGGGACTGACAGATAAACCAAATAGGCCAATCATGGAAACACCAATCCATAACACATTTTACACAGAGAGCATATGCACTTTAGCACTGATTAGCAGGGGTCAAGTGCCCAGAGTCCTAAAACCAACACACGCAGGGTCAAAAACAGGAGGCCAAAAAGCAAAAAGTCTGGGGGTAAACCCGCTGAAAAAGCCAAGTCTAACAACGGAGGTGATAGAACACCATCAACAACTTTTCGTCACCTCCACTGTGTCATTGGCAACAAAAAATGGAATATGGCAGTCCATCGTGGACAAGGCGAATGCAGTCGGAGTGCTGAGGAGGACAATGGACGAGGTCAAGAGGCGCTGGAATGATGTGAAGCGCAAGACCAAGCAGAAACTCGCAGACAACCAGAAGGCAGCAATGCAGACTGGAGGTGGGAGTCCAGCGCCACAGGAGGAGCTGGATGAGATGGAGGAAATGGTGACCACAGTCATCAGTGGGGAGACGGTGGCAGGGGTTGGGGGACCGGGCACTGCTCAACATGACCCGACACAACAGCAACAGGGTGAGTAACCACCAGGGACTGCGGGGACAGGGGTGATGGGCACAATGGCACACATGCACAATTAAGTAGAGCACATCTGCGGACAAACCTAGGCCAAGAGTCACAACTCCAACCAAGAGCCCAATTTACCCAAGTCTGCAACATCACAGCACTGCATAAGCACAGAAGTGAAAGCCACACCGCCTGAAAGGGATAAGGGCCAGCCAAATCAGAGCTGAAGGGGCAACTCACCTACAATGCAGCACACACACATAAGATCCAGAGCACCGCAACATTTACAACAATGTTGAACAAACAGCAACACCAGCACAACACAACAGAGGACACAACTGCTGCCGCTTGTGTGTGGAAAATGGCCATTCGCATGTGGCATAGCAGAAAACTGTGAGATGATAATGTACTAGTACAACCCCAAATCCCTGATGGTGTAGTAATGCATGTATGGCCGTGACCCAGATAGGCAGTGAGACACACAATGTCATACAAATCAACACTCATCACAGTTGAATACAAGTGAAGGTGCGTAGACTTAATTAGCATGTGCCTGTCAGTACGGCCAAGATAAGTGCCACAACATGCAGACCAATGCAGCAGAATGTCAGAACGTAGAACGTTGCCAAGCGCCGCTGTCCACTCCGGGGGAGTGCCGCACCATTCACAGGTGTGTGTTTACCCGCGTTGTTGTCCGCTCATGTATTCGGAGTCGAGGCGAATGCAGCCATGTCCACTGTCGTCGTGGGAGATGTGACCAGAACCCCAAGTTCCAACAAGGTTTCGGGACATGTGCAATGTTTTCCAAACTGTTGTGTCTGCAGGTACGTAGTTACACATCCATGAAAGCTAGTGCAGCTTCGTAGGCAATCATTTCCAACATGAGGTTGTTCTCGACTTCATCGAATAGGACGGCGAGGCTAACCATTAGCAGGTCCGGACAGATGTGCTGCGTCAAACCCCTTTCACCAATTAGCACTACAGCCCAATAGGGGAGCGGCTCAATTTGGTCACTGCACACGAGGAGTTCTGCAATCTCCCAGGTCCAGCTGCCAGCATGTATGCCAAGTATCCAGGCATCCCATAGACGGGTGTCACGGTGACACTCATGGTCGTGGGCCAACAGGGAGCGCACACACATGTCGAAATCCAGTTCGGCTACTGTCCTGTTGGATAGGCAAACATCCATGGACCACTCGAATATGCACGAGCGACAATGCAACACAGGCTGCACGCAGGTGACGTTGGCAAGGCGGAAGCTTAGCCGGTAACTGATCCGCAGCATTACCAATGGCAGTGCCCCCAGTAAATGCAGCATACGTGCACGGTACAGTTCCACGTGACAGGGGTTGTGCATGTGTCCGGGATGGTCTGCCATTGCGTTAGTGGGTCTGGTGAAGCGGCACTGTTCTGACCTGCGCCAGTTCTGTGGATGAAATGCCACAGCTCGGATCAATGAGTTGTTGAAGTGTGCAATGGTTGTACGTCTGGGATGGTGTGGGAGTAAGTGTGAAGGCCATTCCATGCAAGATAACTCCGAGCAAGGACTTCTGTGTGTGGGGTGTGTATACGTTGGTCTGTCGTCGGGCTGTGCGTAGCGTAGTGCGTAGAAGTCATCCTCAACTGCTATCGTATCTGTCAGGGTGTGCCGGGCACATGCAATTCCGAGGTCGGATGTGCAGATGTGCTTCCGGCTGATAGTTCAGACAAAGGAGCTTTCATCCCTAATGTCAGTTTGTCATCTGCTTGCATTCATGAAGTGTGATGTGGCTTGTTGGGTGTGGGGTGGGATGTGTGCGACTTTGGGATTCATGTTTGACATGACTTGCATGTGGCAAATGAGCGGCATCACTGTGTGTTACGTTGCCTCACAGCTGCTCCTCCCTCCCCCCGAGCCTCTTTAAGTGTGTGCGCTGCACGGTTGCATCACTTGCACTCCAACGGCACACCATTGTCATGCCTGTCTGCGCATGTCCACAAGCCTGACAACGACACTGTGATGTTGGCCGTTGAAGGTGGGCGGCCACGTGAGTGTAGGCCTATGGTAAGGATAGTGCGGACACATATGTAGAGTTCATGCCTGGCTGAACTCGCGCTGCGACTAAGGCTAGGCATTTGGCTCATGCTGCGGCAATGCAGATACACACAACACTTGGCATGTATGAGCCAAGACCCCGAACGGTCTTGCGCTCCTTCATTTCTCCGTTCGTGCGAGACCGCCCTCCGGGTGCATGCTACATTGCAACATTGTCAATTGCGGGCTGGGTGGTGCCGACACTACAACAGAGACACACACATTGGTGACTTCCTTGTCTAGGCCAGAACTGAACCACGCCCTGAGCCCCGGGCTAATTCTACACACCCCTGCGCTGGACTGACGTACGCTGGCCCAGCCCACTCCGCTTATGCTTACAGTGGGGGACGACAAAGCTACGTGTCCAAGGTCTTACCCACTGCCTGAGGTGACATGCTTGCGTCCGCTGTCCACAGCACGATGTGATGTGGTAGGGCCAGGGGCCATCACGCATACATAATGACCACACGGACACACTTAGATAGATAGCGGAACTGGCTTACGGGCACGTGCGCCCGGCCCCTTTTTATTACCAGGGTCACATGTCCAGTGACGCCTGTGCTGGATGGGTGTGGGGTGAGTGTAAGCCAGCCCTCAAGGAGTGGTTGGTGCTGGCAACAACTAGAACAGTGATCATCGGATCACAGACACAGAGTCACTCATGAAGGGTCCATGACTTGCAGTGCACTGAGGTAGGGGCACCAGAACTGGACTCACACACATATGATTACATCATAAAGGGTCCATGACTTGAGCTACACTGAGTTCGTGGCACCGGAAGCGCTCGGCGGGTGCGCGGCCTGCGCTGATGCGTCGTCCGGGCGGGCCGCCCTGGAAGCAATGTCTGTTGCCTACTGGACTGCGCCATGAATAAATGAAGACTCAATTTGATTTGTGAGCCCTGCTGACCGCAGTGTAGGCCGGAGGCAGCGGTCAGAAAGGGCCCACAGCCACGTGACGATGACTTGTGGTGCACTGAGTTAGTGGCACCTGGAGCGCTCGGCGGGTGCGCGGCCTGCGCTGATGCGTCGTCCGGGCGGGCTGCCCTGGAAGCAATGTCTGTTGCCTACTGGACTCTGCCATAAATGAATCAAGACTCAATTTGATTTGTGAGCCCTGCTGACCGCAGTGTAGTCCGGAGGCAGCGGTCAGAAAGGGCCCACGGCCACGTGGCGTTGACTTGTGTTGCACAGGGTCAGTGGCACCTAGAGCGCTCAGCAGGTGCACAGCCAACGATGATGCGTCGTCCGGGCGGGCCGCACTGGGAGCAATGTTTTTTTGCTTACTGAATTCTGCCTCAATATTGCCACGTGGCGTCGACTTGTGTTGAACAGGGTCAGTGGCACCTGAAGCGCTCAGCAGGTGCACAGCCAACGATGATGCGTCGTCCGGGCGGGCCGCACTGGGGGCAATGTCTGTTGACTAGTGGTTTCCTAAAATTAACAGAAATGTGGCACGATCTGAATTGTGGGACCTGCTGACCGCAGTGTAGGACTAAGGCAGTATCCGGCACACACATGACTCCGTGTTGCTGTGCCGCTGGATCCGCTGGATGCGCTGGGGGCCTGTGTCGCAGAGTCTGGAGGTCACGGCGGCGGACTCGTGGCAGGGTGAGGTGCGCCGCCCTGGCAGACGCGTTGCCCATCACGGAAGAGAACCACGCCCAGAGCCCCGGCCTTTTTATCCGCACTCCTATGCTGGAGTGGCGTACGCCGGCCCAGCCCACTGCACTTACGCTTACAGGGGGGACGGCACAGCTACATATCCAAGGTCTTCCCCACTGCCTGAGGTAACATGTTTGGGTCCACTGTCACAACACTACAAACCCAAGCAGTATATGTCCACATGGACATGTCTGTGCTCTGCATTCTGTGGTCTGTCCAGCACATCACCGCCACACTTGGCATTGTGTACATTCTTCTTCATGGGTGAGTTGCCTCCTTCACACATACTTGCTTCCCACCTCTCCCCATATTCTGCACTTGTGTGGCTGAGGGGCCATGCCGTTTTCGGAAGGTCCGCTGTCTTGTCCTACGCTGCCTCGGTGGTAGTCCGAGGGGGCATTCAGAGGGGGGGGGTCCTGGGGGTGGTGGCGGTGGGTGTTGTGGCCCTCTTGGGTCTCCTAGCTACATGTTCATTGGCTCCATGGCATCTGTGGGTCTTCAGATGTGGCTCTGGGCTAGGCTCCCTTTCATACTGCAGGTAGTCGTCCTGCTTAGCACAAGCAGAAGGCAGGTGTTAAATCCCTGCAGCTAACGCGCCTTATCGCCTGTTCTTGGTTCGCATCGCAGATCTGACCGGTCGTTGAGAATCACGCGAAGTGGTGTTTTCGTGTGTTTTTGCACAGGAACACTTACTCTGCATATCATTACCGTTAGTTGTCGCACTCATCCGTGGCGATGTTTTTTGCGGTAGCTATCGCAGGAAAACTGGCGATGTCTGCAGCTTGCACCAGCTTGTGAATAGGGCAAAAAATCTATCGCCACTTTTGCAGTGCTAAAGTGCCGATAAATCAGCGATGAGTCCTTGAGAATATGCCCCAAAGTGTCTTAAGCCAACTGTGCAGTATAGTCAGGAAGCCAGAGAGGCATGCAAGAACTTTTTTTTTTAAAACATGGGGGCATATTAGCAAGCGATTTATCGCCGCTTTAGCGGCACTTTTTGCCGCTAAAGCGGCGATAAATCTATCGCCCTATCAGCAAGCTGTCGCTAACAGCAGTTAGCGACAACTTTCTGACGAAAGCGATCGGTTTGGGTGCCGCTTTGCATGTCAGCGATGTTTATCGCTAATGACATGCAACGTAGGCGTTCCCGACCAACATACCCTGTAAACAGACGCTAACAGGCCTATCACCTATTAGCAAGGAGTCCCTGACCCCGGTTCGCGACGTGAAAAGTCGCGCTAACCGGGCCATCGCCATTTTTTATCACCTGCTATTTTCCTGACTTAGCCATACATTACATGGGGGTGGATTATGCTGATACGACCACAGGGTCGTATCAGCAAGGTTTTCCACCTCCCCCATGCAACATCGCTGGTTTTGTCACGATGTTGGTCCTTCCCTCCCGCTATTGCTGGAATATTTATCGCCATAGCGCTAAATGTCGCTAATACAGCGTTAGCGTGGCGATATATTCCAGCGATAGCCAGCGATAAAATAAATCACGCTAAGCAGGGTTAGCGATGATTATCGCCTCTTCTTGCTAATATGCCCCATAATTTTATTGAGTTTTTAAATTGGTATTATAAATATTACACTGAGTGTATCATCAGTAAGACATGAGGGAAAAGAATAACATTCTTGTCAAAATAAGTTTCCACCAACTAACCGGTGGCCAGATATATGCATATATACAGAAGTCGCAAATATTGTATTGTCTGTAAAATAAGCAAAGCGAGTACCAAAAAAGGGAAATAAAGAATTTAGATTAATTGCATAGGCAAACACTCGAATAGTGTAAAAACAGAAAAAACTTGTGATTTTCTGTTAATCTTAACTACAATTCTACAACAAAAATAAGAACACCCCCCTCCCTCCGGTTCTCTGATCCATTAGTTTACACAGTAACGTTTTAGGAGATTGTGGTCCCACAAGCAACAAATGAATACCAAGCATACCCAGTCATATATACTTTTACATTGATACATGTCTATACACATATATATATATATATATATATATACCCCTGGGCGATAAGAAAGGTGTGATAGTATATTGTTATACAGATACGGACAGGTGAGCCAATGAGGATGTAGGAGAAGTGGGTGGCATAGGCCCGGCTTGAGATGTCGGGGGAGTTAACGACTCCATGGCTTTAAAGGCCGCTAACATTTGATCCCATTCCAGTGAGATAGGGATTCTACGCAGTCCCCGGAGTTCTTCTTGCCTAATAATTGCACTCTCCGCAGTTCCCCATCTGATAATCTCTGTCTGCCAAGTAAGTGGTTTAGGAGGGGAAGTGGACTTCCACCTCATTTTAATGGCACGTTTGGCTATGAGGACAGCCAAATCCGCAAATCTACATTGGACCTTCTGTTTCTTAGGGCGTTTATACAGGCCCAACAGGCAACTGTCCGGCAATGACCCCACTTCCATACCGGTGACCCTCTGCACCGCATAAACGACTATTTGCCAGAACACTCGCAGACGAGGGCATCCCCATAGCATATGGAGTAGGTCCGCATCCGACTCTTGACATCTGGGACAAGAAAGCTGTGCATTGGGGTATATGCTGTTGAGGCGATGCGGTGTGAGATATGCTCTATGCAAGATCATGTACTGTATATATTTGAATTTGGCATTGCGGGAAACTTTCTTAGGAAATTCTAAAATCAAGGCCCACTCTTTATCGGTAAATTCCTTCTCCGTCTCTAATGACCACTTAGCTCGGAGTGGAGTTAACAATGTACCTGAGTGCGCCGGAATGCCCCTATACAGCCAACGAATAAGATGACCCCCCTAACCATTAGGTGTATGGCATGGACTAACTCATGTGTGGGAGGTTCAATCCCATCTGGGGCCCAATGAAGTTTGATATAATGGGTGACAGTGGCGTGGAGGAGAAATAACGTCGGGGGACCCCCTGAGCACGAAGAAAGTTGTCATGATCTGCTTGTGTGCCCTCTATGAATAGTGCTCTAAGCGTTGACACCCCTCCTGAGTCCATAAGGATATCATTCTTTGGAGATTAAGCCATTTGCAATAGGAATCCCAAATAAGGGGATGTTGGGAGAGTATGGAGCTACCCTTCTAATATATTGTAGAGTCTTTCTCCAATACAATAAAGCTGTTTTATGTAACCCTGGGCGTAGATACTAGCATGCATAGTTTGTGCTACTACGCATTACACAAATTGCACGTAGCACAGTGCAAAAACTGTGCTAATTGACGTAGCGTAGCTGCAAAATCATCAACACCTACAAATGCTTTGATAAAGCAATTTTACATGCTAAAAAGCATATTACCAATTCACAAAAGTGAACTTTGAGTATGAAACTATCAGGCAATGAGAGAGGTGATGATTTTGGGGTCCCCCCTAACCTAGGGGGAGGACCAAGCAGATGTCTTGAACAAAGAGCATATCATGCTGAACGATTCAGTGGTGGTCCCTTCCTCCTAGGACCACCCCAAGCACAGTTATGGGCAAAAATACAATCCCAACCAAAGGCCCTGCAAAGCATTATGGGACGAGATTAGCAGTGGGCAGTGAATATTATAGTGTCCAATATCAAAATAATTCTACAAAGAGCTGCAGTTCACTAGTCGTTACTAGATGTCCCTCACGAGTCAAATGCAAAAGCATTGAAATTATTAATACATCAAGCTGCAGTTCCACTAGTCGTTACTAGATGTCCCTCACGAGTCAAATGCAAAAGCATTGAAACCCTTTCATGAAGCTTTTGCATTTGACTCGTGAGGGACATAGTGGAAGACTGGAGTCTTGTTTCTAGGCAAATCTCTGATGGCTTCTTTAATGTCAGTTTTAGTAATAGGGGCATCCAGTTCAGATCGAGCGTCCTCTGTCAATTTAGGAAAGGTAAGGTCACTAAAGAAGTCTGCTATGTGATCGTGTGATACAATGGCTGGAGCACTGTACAGGTTTTGGTAGTATGCGCAGAATGCTAGGTTAATGTCGGCTTGTGTAGAAACAACAGAACCATCTGGGAGAGTTATTTCTGTTATGGAGACAGAGGGAGGAGTGTTACGTATAAGGCGTGCTAGGAGTGCCCCCGATTTATCTGCATCTTTGTGACTATATTGAGTGCATGCACTATAGTCTATTAGGCGGAGTTGTTCAAGTAGCTCAGCATGCTTGATTCTGGCTTCTTGAAGCTGTGATTGCCGAGTCGGATTAGTGATAGCTGCAGTTTCAAGCTTATTAAGGGAGGCTTCCACTAAGGAGAGATTCTTGTGTATTTCCTGACGAGCTCCCACTGTAGCCCCAATAGCCGTTCCTCTAATGACAGATTTAAATGCGTCCCACTCAATTAAACGGGAGGATGCAGATTTATCATTTTCTGTGAAATAGTTAGTAATGGCGGTACCCAACATGTCTCGAAAGACCGCGTCCTCCAAGGTCTGTGGCCAGAGCCGCCAGGCCGGAACCGGGGTGGGGACCCTCCAACATTCAAGAAGTATTTCAGTGGGTTGTGATCGGACAATGATTTCCCAAGATACGTGGACTCGACCATTTGGGGCACCAGGGAAGTAGAGCAAAATATTCTATCAATCCTTGTGTGAAACTGGTGTGGTGGGGAGTAGAATGAATATTCCCGACTGTTAGGATAATGTGTACGCCATACATCTTGCATCGTCCAACCCGTGGCCCAGGCACGCAAAAAATCTGCATGTTTGGTAGATACCGCCCCCCGTAGCAGGGGTGAGAACGATCTAAGTGGACATCTAGGGCAGAGTTAAAATCTCCGCCAATGACCCAGGGATACATGACCCAATCCAGCAGAACTGTATTCAGGTTAGTGAGGTAGGTATTCTGCTCGTAATTCGGGGCGTATACACTGCCAATGATTATTGGAATACCATCTAATTTGCCCTGTAAGAGTACATAACGTCCTGCTGGATCTATTCGTTGTTCCACTAACACAAAGGGTACCCCATTTCTGATCCAAATGAGTGACCCTCTTGCAAAGGCAGAGTAAGAAGTGTTAACAAATTGTCCTTTCCATTTCCTGCGCATTTTGGTTACTTCTGAATCAGTTAAATGAGTTTCCTGAATGAAAGCTGGACCTTTCGCCTGTTCAATTGGGCATAAATGCGATGTCGTTTGTGGACAGACCCCATTCCTCACACATTCCATGTCAACATTTTATATTTACCTAGGTTAGCCATACCAAAACTGATCATTACAAAAGGGCACCAAGGGGAAGCAAGGGGAAGCAAGGGGTGCACAATGCATCAAGTATCACAGCATGGACCAGGAACCAAAACTCCATTCTTAAAACATAACACCCAATACTAGGGCCAACGATCAAACTATGTTGGTCCAAACATATACTAACACTTACTACTTCCACACGGTTATACAATGCAGTAACTGCAGGGGGGGTGGGCCCTGTACAAGGCATAGCTGAACAAATGGCATCAGAGCTACCTCCTCGGCAGGACCCTGTAGCATATTAGGGCTAGGCGGGAACCTGGGGAGAAAAGCATAGTTTAGACAGACTTCCACAATTTCTTACTTCCCTTCATCAGTTGAGGACACTTCCATAATTACGAGAGAACCATGGAGACCAATCAACAATATTAGCCAAACAAGTCCTTCACAATCTGCGGAGTAATCGAGGGGAACAAGATATCATTACTCTCAGAGTCTGATGGCATCGTGTTGTCATCTGATTGTTCCGGGGACGGGACTTGTGTGGGGTCACACGTGGAGGCAGCAACCACCAGCACCGACTCCTGCTCCAGGAGGGCCTGCGCCGGTGTAGGCCTCCTGACAGAGAGCGCTCGTGTTGATCTGTTGCAACGGGACCTAGGTTTGCCAGTTTGTGTTGGCGTACGTCGTAGTTGCTGATCAATATTGTGCAATGACTGGGAGGGTAGGGTGGACTCTAACCAGTCATTTGCCGCCTCAGGACATTCGAAGAAATGAGCCTTCTGGTTGTAAAGAATTTTTAGCCGTGCTGGGAATAGCAAAGCATGTTTCAGGTTAAGGGCCTGGAGTTTCCGCTTAAGTGGTTGATAAGAAGCCCTTAGACGTTGTACTTGAATAGTGTAGTCTGGATAAAGTGAGATCCGGGTATTCTCATACTGTATAGGGGCATTTTCTCTGACTTTTTGTAATAGATGATCTCGATCCCTATAATTAAGGACTCGGGCAATTAGTGGTCTAGGCGGCATGCCTGCTGTCGGTCTACCCGTAGGCATTCGGTGTGCCCGTTCCACGCAGAAAAAAGTAGAAAGACCTTCAGGAGCTACATGTTCTCTGAGCCATTTCTCCACAAACTGGGTCGCATTGGGATATTCCGAACGTTCCGGCATTACAATAATGCGAAAATTATTGCGTCTGGCCCTCCCCTCTGCATCTTCGACTCTATCAAGCAGGGTGGTTAAGTGCTTTTGCATTTGCGACAGCTGGTCAGAGTGTTCTTTCTGCTGTGGTACGAGGTCGACTAGTGTTTGTGCATGTTCTTTGACCGTATCAGAGAGTTTGGTGTGGTCTGCACGCAGAAGGGTAAGGCTAGTAGTAAGGGTACCAACTTGGAGTTCAATAGCTTGGCGTGATTCCCTGATCTCTTGAAGTATTTGATCCAGCTTATCAGGAGGGGGGTGTTAAGGCCTTTGGTGGGACGCAACTTATTGAGGACGCTTGGGAGGCCGTGTCAGAGTCCCCCTGAAGTGGTGCTTCAGAGGAGGGCATGTCGGACTGTTTGCCCTTCGTGCGCCCCATTACGATGTTGTGTTACAGTACTACAAGGAGGAAGTGACACCCAGGCTTGGTCTCGGGGCGTTGAGTCAGGCCCAATGATGTCTACAGTTCAAGCTAAAATGGGCCCGTGGCCTCAGGAGAAGAGCATATCGTCGGTCAAATACCTTGATTAGCCCAATCCTTTGGAGTTAAAGGAAACCGATCCGGGGGCCAAGTGAGGAAAACAGGTGTGGCAGCCCGCCCCTGAGAATAGTTCAACGGAGCAATGAAAACACACTCACGCCGTGTAATGAGCCAACAAACAGTCCTTGAGTAGGGGGCAGGACCGGTGCGAGGTATATGTTTGTTAGTGCGGACTCTATATGCTGGACCACAATAGCCACCCGTTATTTGTCCATGAAAGAACCCCCTCCCCCCCAAGTTGAACGCTCCGAATCTGCACAGTTCTCATAGGGTTACCGGAAAACCCCTTAGGCACCTCAAATCCAGAGCAAGAAAGATGGTTAATCTGCCAGTTCTCGTAGGGTATGATGGCCCAATTTCCACATGCACAGTATGGTGGCAATTAACAAGTGCAATGTTAGACCCTCGGTCATGCCATGCCAATCTCCCACTCAAGCAGTCAACATAGCAGGCCCCGGCTGCCACAATAATAAGGGCTGAGAGGGGGATCAGGTGGCGAGCGTAATGATGCCTTCATGCGGAGTTTCCAGCCCCCTTCGCCTCACCTTACAGCCGGTATGCTGGTATGCTCTCCTCGTACGTGTCCCGGTGCAGATCGGCTCACAGCAAGCGCCAAGCAGGGTCTGCAGGCCAAAGGAGAGCCGGCAAACCCCACAATAATCCAGCAGTACAGGCCCACAAACACCAGCGCTCACGGAGGAACAGGGCTCGCATCTCAGTTACAGGGCCCAATGGCGCAGACAAGTTGCTCCGAAGCGGCTGTGCCCCGCCGGTCCCCCGGCAGGCCAATGAGGATCGCTGGCTAGTAGGGAATAGTAGGGAAAGCGAGGTAGAATTCCTCCGGCAAGGTCCGTGGAGGTCTGAGGCTCCAAAGAGCAGTCACACACACAATGGGGGAAACTGCATCATAGGTCGCTCGGAGTGGTGTCGCTGCACTCGGGACCCCGGACTCACGAGATCCCGCTCTCTTCGTAAATTAAAGAGTCACGCACCTCTGGGCAGCTCATGAACTCGCAGTGGGTCGGCTCTGGTACTGCTCCGGGTAGCGCTCGGTTGCGAACAGTGGAAGGCCTCCGGACACCGTCTCACAGGAAACCTCGCCCTCCCAGTCTCACTAGGCCGCATCATCCGATGTCAGACCCTCACGGTGGTTCACAGCAACTGCGTAGTCTGTCTGAACCGCAACTGCGTTTGATCGATCCCCATCGCCCCCCGTCACGTCGGGGGAAGATTTAGGCAAGAGTGCCCCCAGGTTCCACCGTAAATAACAGGATATGTCGGGTCCTGGCCAGGAGCTCCGTCAAGGTGCGGCCGCCATGCCTGGCAGTTAGCCACGCCCCACCGGCATGCAAGAACTTAGGGATCCAAGCCTACCTTGGCATGCTCATAAAGGAGGAATTGCACGGGCATTACCAACAAAGCATGCGTCCATTCAGCACAAGATAGCAAGCCACATGTCTGGTAGACTCTGAGCTCTGAAATTACCTTCATTCAACTAGATACATTTTACTACCACTCCCCTTAGAAAATAGAGCAATATCAATTCGAAATATCAGTATCAGATGAACTCTTTTTATACCATCTCATCTGCTTCCATATCCTTCCTCTATTCCACATTTATGCAATTGCCTGTTTTGTTTATAAAGTGTTATACACATTACATTCTTTTTCAGTTGGTGAATTATACATCTTCAAAATGCTACCTTTTTAAGCTATGCAGTACACATTTTTTCTTACGTCAATTTTCAAATATGTTCCTCTCTTTTTAAATAGCTTCTTCACAAAATAATTGATTTCTGAAAATTTCTAATAAACAAAACCAAAGAAAAACATAACCAAAAGAACAGTTCATATCATTGCTAGGCCTCAAGAAAGGGAAGAGCACGATGTATATCCTAGACAAAATCTTGCCACAGTTGTAGCTTGTAGGCTAGGTGTGTCTAACATTCTACCAGTATTCCTAGCTACACAGCCCTGTTGTAAACAAACACATACAATTCCTAAAGGTTCACTGTCAAGAATCAATGCTATTGTTCTCATTCAGTATAAAGTCAGCACTATACTTGTTGTCCAAATGCATGATAGTGGCAACTGCTGACGTAAAGAGGACAAAGATTTTAGTTTAACTGTACCTGGACAATTGACTACTGGATGTGATCTTACAACTATTGGTTATAGTTTGACAGGATTTTCAGGTGTCCTCCAAGATCCTTTGGAATTTGAGACTCCAAAGAGATGACAGAAAATTAACATACGCTGCAATGCAAAAGTAAAATGTTCGAACAGTTATGGAGTTTTGATACGCTTCTCTATTGTCACCGCTTAGAAGAACCTCTTGGCCTAAGAATCTGCCTTGTCTGGATCAGTGGACAGGAGCAGATTACCAGGAAAGCCCCCACTGAATCAAAGTTTTTCATTATTCTTAACCTAGAATGATCTTTCTTGAATAAAGGCATGACCCTGCCTTCTGATATTTTTGGACCTCTCAGCTGCCTTCAACACAGTCGACCATCCCACACTCAAACGCACCCTGGAAACTCATATGGGATTTACTAGCAATGTCCTTCACTGGTTCTCCTCCTACCGTTCCAACAATACCAGTTTGTTCACATGGGCATTTCCAGGTCACCAAAAATCCCTATTACCTGTGGTGTATCCTAGGGCTCCATTCTGTCTCCTGTCATCTTCAACTTATACATGGAGCCACTTGTCGCTCTACTGATAGATAAGCGCATCAGGATTCGCCAATAGGCCGATGATACACAACTCTACTTGAAAGTCTCCTCAGCTTCAGACAACCAAATCCTCATACAAGGATTGCACATTGTTCATATCTGGAGGCCAAGCTCAACCCAACCAAGACAGAATTCCAGATATTTGCAAAGCACAATTAACAAGTTACAGTACTGGCTCAATGACATGAACATTGATGGTTTGGAACCCCAACATTCACCAAATATAAAGTCACTTGGATTCACGCTGGACTCCAACCTCACCCTCACGAAATCCATTACCAAAAATCAAAGACGGCCTTGTGCCAGCTCCCTCTTCTAAATAAAGTCAATGCAACTTCAGAACTGCTGTTCAAACCCTCAAACTCTTGCATCTGGATGGTGGTAATGCCCTACACCAGGGCCTTGCAGACTACACACTAGTAACCCTTAGGGCTTACCGGCATCCTACAAGCTGCAGCACTCCTTAGTCAGGACCTTAGGGAATAAGATCACATCACCCTCCTGTCCTGTTGGAACTCCATTGGCTCTCCTTTGCCGCCTGCACCATTTCAAAGCCAGCTGCATCATTTACAAAGCTATCACTAGCAGCACTCCTGCTAATGTTAACAAGATCTCGATCTCTGGTGGATCTTGGCACACCCGCAGCCAGGACACCATCAGAATGCAGACTAAGAAGTTAATAAAAGAAAAAAAAACAGCAGGCATTTTAATCTTTGCACCAAGGGTCTGAAAAACCATCCATGTATCTATCAGGACCATCTCAACACTGCTCCAATTTAGCAAAGAGTTGAAGTCTCACCTCTTTAAAGAACAATCCATCACAATGCATTAACCATCCACAACCCAGCCTCCTCTACTCTTACTGGTTGACTTTATGCTTGTCTTTGACCATGTAGAAACCTCTGTGACCTTTTCACTAGGTTTGCATATAGAAATACCATATACATACATACATACAATACATACATACCCGCTATCCAACAATTTCCCTACTGTTGCACTCACTGGAGTGGGAATAGTAATTTTACACTCCCGCTATCCAACGCTTTCCCGACTGTTACACTTGGTGGTGTGGGAATAGTACATTATTCCCATTCGCTATCCAACACTTTCCCTACTGTTGCACTCTCTGGAGTGGGAATAGTAATTTTTACCCACCCGCAATCCAACACTTTCCCTACTGTTGCACTCGCTGGAGTGGGAATAGTAATTTTACCCACCCGCTATCCAACACTTTCCTACTGTTACACTCGTTGGAGTGGGAATAGTAATTTTTACCCTCCCGCTATCCAACTTTTTCCCTACTGTTGCACTCACTGGAGTGGGAATAGTAATTTTACCTTCCCGCTATCCAATGCTTTCCCTACTGTTGCACTCACTGGAGTGGGAATAGTAAATTATTCCCACACGCTATCCAACACTTTCCCTACTGTTGCACATGCTGGAGTGGGAATAGAAATTTTTACCCACCCGCTATCCAACAATTTCCCTACTGTTGCACTCACTGGAGTGGGAATAGTAATTTTTACACTCCCGCTATCCAAAGCTTTCCCAACTGTTACACTTGGTGGTGTGGGAATAGTACATTATTCCCATTCGCTATCCAACACTTTCCCTACTGTTGCACTCTCTGGAGTGGGAATAGTCATTTTTACCCACCCGCTATCCAACACTTTCCCTACTGTTGCACTCGCTGGAGTGGGAATAGTAATTTTTACCCACCTGCTATCCAACACTTTCCCTACTGTTACACTCGTTGGAGTGGGAATAGTAATTTTTACCCTCCCGCTATCCAACTTTTTCCCTACTGTTGCACTCACTGGAGTGGGAATAGTAATTTTTACCTTCCCGCTATCCAATGCTTTCCCTACTGTTGCACTCACTGGAGTGGGAATAGTAAATTATTCCCACACGCTATCCAACACTTTCCCTACTGTTGCACTTGCTGGAGTGGGAATAGTAATTTTTACACATCCGCTATCCAACACTTTCCCTACTGTTGCACTCACTGGAGTGGGAATAGTCATTTTTACACTCCCGCTGTCCAACGCTTTCCCGATTGTTACACTTGGTGGTGTGGGAATAGTACATTATTCCCATTCGCTATCCAACACTTTCCCTACTGTTGCACTCTCTGGAGTGGGAATAGTAATTTTTACCCACCCGCTATCCGCCACTTTCCCTACTGTTACACTCGCTGGAGTGGGAATAGTAATTTTTACCCACCCACTATCCAACACTTTCCCTACTGTTACACTCGTTGGAGTTGGAATAGTAATTTTTACCCTCCCACTATCCAACACTTTCCCTACTGTTGCACTCACTGGAGTGGGAATAGTAATTTTTACCTTCCCGCTATCCAACGCTTTCACTACTGTTACACTTGTTGGAGTGGGAATAGTAAAATATTCCCACACGCTATCCAACACTTTCCCTACTGTTGCACTTGCTGGAGTGGGAATAGTAATTTTTACCCACCCGCTATCCAACAATTTCCCTACTGTTGCCTCACTGGAGTGGGAATAGTAATTTGTACACTCCCGCTATCCAACGCTTTCCCGACTGTTACACTTGGTGGTGTGGGAATAGTACATTATTCCCATTCGCTATCCAACACTTTCCCTACTGTTGCACTCTCTGGAGTGGGAATAGTCATTTTTACCCACCCGCTATCCAACACTTTCCCTACTGTTGCACTCGCTGGAGTGGGAATAGTAATTTTTACCCACCCGCTATCCAACACTTTCCCTACTGTTACACTTGTTGGAGTGGGAATAGTAATTTTTACCCTCCCGCTATCCAACTTTTTCCCTTCTGTTGCACTCACTGGAGTGGGAATAGTAATTTTTACACATCCGCTATCCAACACTTTCCCTACTGTTGCACTCACTGGAGTGGGAATAGTAATTTTTACACTCCCGCTATCCAACGCTTTCCCGATTGTTACACTTGGTGGTGTGGGAATAGTACATTATTCCCATTCGCTATCCAACACTTTCCCTACTGTTGCACTCACTGGAGTGGGAATAGTAGTTTTTACCCACCCGCTATCCAACACTTTCCCTACTGTTACACTCGCTGGAGTGGGAATAGTAATTTTTACCCACCCACTATCCAACACTTTCCCTACTGTTACACTCGTTGGAGTGGGAATAGTAATTTTTACCCTCCCACTATCCAACACTTTCCCAACTGTTGCACTCACTGGAGTGGGAATAGTAATTTTTACCTTCCCGCTATCCAACGCTTTCACTACTGTTACACTTGTTGAAGTGGGAATAGTAATTTTATCCCCTACACTATGCAATGTTTTCTCTACTGTTATAATTAATGTTGTGTGAAATATTATTTAAAAAAAAAAAAATTTAATAATTTAATTTATTATATAGAAAATAAATTGTTATCTTTATATTACAGGTTTATTTAGATATATATGTAATTATAATTTAAATTATGTTTTTAACATTTTATAATTAAATGTAATAATTATTTATTAATATTATTAAGTTAATATATATATATATATATATATATATATAAAAAAAGTAATTATGCATTTTGAAAAAGATTTACATTACATTTATTATTTATTAATTTTAACATTTTTTAAATAATTCTAACTATGTTTTATTTAATTATATTTATAATTTAATTAATTTTATATTATTTTTAAGACATTAAAAAAAATTGATATTTTTGTATAATTATATTTTTAACAACAATATTTTGGTTTCGATATTTTGGTACTTACCTTTAGGGAGATAGGAAGTCGATATTTTGACCATCGATGTTTTGGCGACGATATTCTGGTAGCTCGATATTTTGACTGATGATATTATGTCAGTGATCTCAGCAGGCCACCATGTCTGGGACTGCTTTTAAATAAAGCAGTTTTTTTTTAAATGCAGCCCGTTTTCCTTAAAGGAAAACGGCATGCATTTAAAAAAGAAAAAAATGAAATGTTTTCGTTTCATTTTTTAAGGGCATGTAGTGGTCCCTGGGACCACTGCCTGCCCGTAAAAATTATTTTCCCCTCCATTTGCAAAGGAGAAGAGGTCCCCCGGGGACCCCTTCCCTTTTGCGACCCCATTACCACCTTCTTGAACAGGGTGGTAATTTGCAAGTGTTTTGCACCCGCAATTGCGGACGCAAAACATTCTTACATAGGCTTGCGCTCGCGATTAGGAAGGGAAGGCCTTTTCCTAATAGCGAGTCGTGAAACCCTATTTTGCGAGTCGCAAAAGAATTGCGACTCGCAAAATAGGGTTTGTACATTCCCCATGCTGTTTTTGCATGTGCAAACGGGTTCGCAAACCCGTTTGCGCATGCAAAAATGGTCGTACATCTAGCCCATAATAACTAAGCCATCCTAAACATAACATATGCCTTTCCAATCAACATTAGAAATTCCCACCACTACTCAGCACCTGAAGACTTGCTTTGTAACTAATCCAATGGATGATTCTAACCATAGTTCTCTCCAGATATCACAGACTTAGTAAACCATTTACCTTTAACTGCAAAAAGGACAGTAACTGTAGCATTTCTGACATATATCAGTTCACTACCTGATCCCTCATCTCATCAGAACAGATATATAATGTATGAAAGGACCTGTAGAGCCTTGCAAGCAAATAGAGAGCACAGATACAGGATGTACCAGTTTCCTTAGCTAATCACTCATACTAACTAGACAAGCCTGTCAAGACTGGAAAGATCTAACACACATTGGTGATTACTGGAGGACTCTAACATAAAACACTCTGTAGGGGTAGTTTTATTCCAAAAGTGTAACTTTGCTAGGATTTTGTGAGTATCCAAAAAGTGCTAAACTTACTCAAAAGTGTAAATTACCTAAACATGTATACCCCATAGGCCTTCAATTTGGTAGAGACGTGTAAGAAGTTACACTTCTGTAGTAAATTTACACTAAGAGGTCGATTCCGATTCGGGCCGGAAAAAGCACCGACCGACTCGGATCCGGAAAAAATACCGACCGACACGTACCCGTGGCGCACGACACGCCAAGTACGATGCAAGGCGCGAAAAATCCGACCGACACGTACCGAAACCAAGTCGACCGACCGAGCCGCACGGAAAACAGCAATCCGGCCGGAAAAACACGCGAATCCAACCGACCGACACGCACCCGGAACAAATCCGACCGAAACGTACACGCTAACTCCAAACCGCAAAGTACGATGCAAGGCGCGAAAACCACGAGCGAGTCGGACGGAGGACAAGCCGTACGACCGACACGCATACAAAACCGAGCCGAAGCAACACAATACACCGCGACCGACGCGTACGCAGCATAGAAAACTGCACAAACACAGCGTGAACGAAACGGAGAACACCGTACGAGACCAATGCAGGGTCCGACTCGGTCACAAGAACGTTTCCAACATACACAAACAGCACAAAGGAAAAATCACCCAAAAAAAGGCCAAACAAGCAATTACCAAGCCAATAAATACTGGGGGGGTGGGGACAGAGAACAAAGACACACCCACAACTCCACCTATATAAAGGACACAAATCACTACCATGAGCCTTTGCAAATGCCATTCCACTGCCAGCACCCAAGAGAAAGCAACCACACACCCACAGCTCATCCCTCACACAAGCCACACACCATCAGCACACCAACAAATACCTACCTCACATACACCCAGCAAAACACACACTCACACACCCTCACCTGCACACCAACACACACATCACCCACCATCACCACCCATCACCATGCCCCCCAAGAAGAATCCCAAGTTCCTAGATAGTGAATTGGAAGTCATGGTAGACGAGATCCTCAGGGTGGAGCCACAGCTGTTTGGCACACTGGTCCAACAGACCCCCATGTCGCAGAAAACCAAGATGTGGGAGAGGATCATCAACAGGGTGAACGCCCAATCACCATGTCGGCGCACAAAGACCGACATCCAGAACAGGTGGTATGACGTGCGCAGGAGGGTACGGGACATGCTGAAGAAAGACTACATCAACAGCCAACACACCGGCAGTGGCCCTCCTGCCAAGCCAATATACCTCAGGCCCTGGGAGGAGAAGGTGCGGGCCATCCTTCCGCCAGTGAGCGTATATGGACTAGAGGACATCCCAGAGCCTGGTGAGTACACAACAAATGTACACAATATACTGCCACAAAACACACACATCACTGTCAAGGGGAGAGTCAAACCATGCACTCATAGCAATTACACAGCAACTAGAACAGAATCATCCCAAAATGTGTATGTCAGTCAGATAAACACAACACATGCCATCAAAAAAGTCACATCCAACTGTGCCAACACATGTACAAACACAACCACAACTACAGCTAGGCAGTGGCACAAATAGAACTAACAAACACATCCACACATGTAGCCACCACAACAACACCAACACACAGTGAAGACCACTCAAAGGAAGGAATTCTGTGTATGCTGGCCAAGTCAGTGTAGCCAATAGCATCATGGGAGTCGCAGTCACACATATTGCCCCCCACAACTGTCCCATCAACACCACCATGAACCATGCGCACATCACAGGGAGTGGAGAAGGACTCACAAGATGGCTGACACTGGCTACTGCTGTGGGGAGCACAAGGCCCTGCTGGCAACTGTGCACCAACAAACAGCAGGACACCACTGACTGACATCCTGAGAGACAACTTACACTCCCTGCAATGCAAGCACGTTCCATGGTGGGAAATCTGGCTAGCTGGGTGGGAAGGGGGACTTGCAGCACTGACCATAGTCACAAGCACCGCCCTCACACACCCCCCAACACAAACTCCACAGAACCCACCTGGTAGAATGCAATGCCCCCATCCTAACACAAGATCCCACAAAGAACCACCACCCTGGGTTATGTTGTGTGAAGCACAGGGACACTCTTGGGACTCTTAGCCAAACAACTGCCAGGACAACACTCCCAGCCATCCTGTCAGCACAGCCAGCCCACCCCACAGGGAAGCAGATTCAAAGGAAGGAAGCATGGGCATGCTGGGAAGGGGGTGGAGGCAATAGCATGATGGGAGTCGTAGTCACTGATATTGGTCACCCCCACAACTGTCCCATCAACACCACCATGAACCATGCTCACATCACAGGGAGTGGAGAAGGACTCACAAGATGGCTGACACTGGCTACTGCTGTGGGGAGCACAAGGCCCTGCTGGCAACTGTGCACCAACAAACAGCAGGACACCACTGACTGACATCCTGAGAGACAACTTACACTCCCTGCAATGCAAGCACGTTCCATGGTGGGATATCTGGCTGGCTGGGTGGGAAGGGGGACTTGCAGCACTGACTATAGTCACAAGCACCTCCCCTCACACACCCCCAACACAAACTCCACAGTACCCACCTGGTAGAATGCAATGCCCTCCATCCTAACACAAGATCCCACAAAGAACCACCACCCTGGGTTATGTTGTGTGAAGCACAGGGACACTCTTGGGACTCTTAGCCAAACAACTGCCAGGACAACACTCCCAGCCATCCTGTCAGCACAGCCAGCCCACCCCACAGGGAAGCAGAGTCAAAAGGAAGGAAGCATGGGCATGCTGGGAAGGGGGGAGGAGGCAATAGCATGATGGGAGTCGTAGTCACAGCTCTACATCCCCCACCACATGGCCCAGCAAGCTCACACTCACGCATGCACATCCCACAGAGAGTGGAAAGGCCCATCAAAGATGTCTGACACTGTTGCTGTGTCGTGGGGAGCACAAGGGCATGCTGGGTACTGCACACCAACCAACAGCAGGACACCACTGTCAGCCATCTTGCCATTGCTCTCACACCCACACACACTGAACTCCACACAAAAGCAAGTAAGTATGGGAATGCTGGGAAGTGGGGTGGAGGCAATGGCATGATGGGAGTCGTAGTCACAGACATAGCTCACCCCCACAACTGTCCCATCAACACCACCCTGAACCATGCTCACATCACAGGGAGTGGAGAAGGACTCACAAGATGGCTGACACTGGCTACTGCTGTGGGGAGCACAAGGCCCTGCTGGCAAATGTGCACCAACAAACAGCAGGACACCACTGACTGACATCCTGAGAGACAACTTACACTCCCTGCAATGCAAGCACGTTCCATGGTGGGATAACTGGCTGGCTGGCTGGGTGGGAAGGAGGACTTGCAGCACTAACCATAGTCACAAGCACCTCCCCTCACACACACCCCAACACAAACTCCACAGTACCCACCTGGTAGAATGCAATGCCCCCCATCCTAACACAAGATCCCACAAAGAACCACCACCCTGGGTTATGTTGTGTGAAGCACAGGGACACTCTTGGGACTCTTAGCCAAACAACTGCCAGGACAACACTCCCAGCCATCCTGTCAGCACAGCCAGCCCACCCCACAGGGAAGCAGATTCAAAAGGAAGGAAGCATGGGCATGCTGGGAAGGGGGTGGAGGCAATAGCATGATGGGAGTCGTAGTCACTGATATTGGTCACCCCCACAACTGTCCCATCAACACCACCCTGAACCATGCTCACATCACAGGGAGTGGAGAAGGACTCACAAGATGGCTGACACTGGCTACTGCTGTGGGGAGCACAAGGCCCTGCTGGCAACTGTGCACCAACAAACAGCAGGACACCACTGACTGACATCCTGAGAGACAACTTACACTCCCTGCAATGCAAGCACGTTCCATGGTGGGATATCTGGCTAGCTGGGTGCGAAGGGGGACTTGCAGCACTGACCATAGTCACAAGCACCTCCCCTCACACACACCCCAACACAAACTCCACAGAACCCACCTGGTAGAATGCAATGCCCCCATCCTAACACAAGATCCCACAAAGCACCACCACCCTGGGTTATGTTGTGTGAAGCACAGGGACACTCTTGGGACTCTTAGCCAAACAACTGCCAGGACAACACTCCCAGCCATCCTGTCAGCACAGCCAGCCCACCCCACAGGGAAGCAGAGTCAAAAGGAAGGAAGCATGGGCATGCTGGGAAGGGGGTGGAGGCAATAGCATGATGGGAGTCGTAGTCACAGACATTGCTCAGCCTCACAACTGGCCCATCAACACCACCCTGAACCATGCTCACATCACAGGGAGTGGAGAAGGACTCACAAGATGGCTGACACTGGCTACTGCTGTGGGGAGCACAAGGCCCTGCTGCCAACTGTGCACCAACAAACAGCAGGACACCACTGACTGACATCCTGAGAGACAACTTACACTCCCTGCAACGCAAGCACGTTCCATGGTGGGATAACTGACTGGCTGGGTGGGTGGGAAGGAGGGCCGGCTGTCAACCAAACACAACCAATGCAGACCATGTTCACACCCCAGAAAATACATAGAAATGCCCAAATAATGCAGGACAATGTGCCACACCAATATCAACCCCTGACTGTGACGACTTAGGACAATGCAATGTACAGGCCCGCACCCAGAGGCACAGTCACAACTGTCATGTGTGTCAACCATTGATGCCTGCAGAAACATGACATACATTGTTTGTGTCTCCCAAAAACAGGTGATGATGGGGACACAGCAGCAGACGCTGAGGAGTCCCAGTCCCAGGCTCAAGAGGATGCCGAGCTCACTGGCGTCGTACAGCCTCTGTCCTCCTCGGACGATGAAGAACAACCTGGCACATCCGGTGCAAGTCAACATGCAGCACCAGCAGGACCACCAGCTGCAGCACCAGCAGGACCACCAGCTGCACCCCCTGCACCCACCCCTACAACGACTGTCACCACGAATACCATCCCTGCCGACATGGACAGAATAAGGAGCAACACCAGCACAGTGACCCTGGACCAACCTGGGGCCATGGACACCACCACCACCACCAACCCCCAAGGTGGACCAGGGTTATCTGTGCGTGCCACTGCACACACTGCACATGTCAGCAGGGGTGGTGGGAGGGGTGGGAGACAGAGGTCGCTGCTTGCAGACGTTGCTGGTGTGCATGACGACCCACAACTGGTACGCATAGCTGATGCGTACCAGTCCAGCACCGGAGAGCTCAGCCAGGTAGTGGGGCTCCTCAGAGACATTAAACAGCAGCAGGCTGCCCATCATGCCCGCTTGGACTCCCACATGTCCCACGTGGAGTCACACATGTCCCGTGTGGACTCACACATGTCCCGCGTGGAGTCCAAGTGGGATGCACTGCATGAGATGACGGCGGTGCACAGGGACATTTTACAATGCCTCCGCCAGATGAACAGCAACCAGTCCACACCTCCCTGTGTGCCAACAACATCTGGTGCCGAACAAACTGCAACTGCCACAGGGAGGAGGAGGACTCTGGCGGAGAGTCCCCTGCACCGCAGCAGCCTGCACTTGAGGGCCCCCCCCAAGAAGAGGGGTCGTCCGAGGAGGGAAAAGTGAGAGGCCGATGGCCAAGCGCAACTCCCAGGAAGCCTGAACCTGTTCTGGATGTTCGCCTTTGTGCACAGACTGTTCACCCTGTTGACGGCAACACTACTCCCACACATTGCATGGGGAGTACAAGTTGGACCAATGTGTCAGACAACTGTGGCCCCGATACTGGGGATCCTGTCTACCCGGACTTTCAATTCACCTAGGAACTTGGGATTGCAAGATTCATGTACAGCACAACCCATCCTATGCACTATTAACACAAATGTATCACAATAAACACACTAATACACCATACTTGCCTCTGTCGTGATTCCAACGTGGGTGCTGTTATGGGGATGATGAACTGCAAAATTACACTGTGTATGCGAACAGCAACAGCAAGGACAACACAGGCATGTGAGTACAGGCAACGTGACACACATGAGGGAGACACACCACCAGGGCTACACGACACATACACACCTAGGCCATCTGACTCATTGCCTACACTGATGTTGCCAGGGAAGACGGTGCAATGCACAGACACCACACCCATTCCCAGTTGTAGTCAAGTAGCCCACAGGTGCAGTAAGCAAATGGCAGTCAAATGTGTGACCACAGACAACGCACATCACAAAGTGAAGCACAGGTTTATTACACAGTTGCAACATGCCGTAACCACTACAGATGCAAGGTAACCCCACCTGGCAGCGGGCACACAGTCAACAACTGTAGACGGAAGGAAGTCCATGGGTGTGGCGCACATCACCTGTAGGGACACAACAGCTACCAGCCTGGATGTGCAATCACGTCGTCGGTGGACACAGTTGACCAAACGAATCTGAAAGTACCCTGTGAAGGACAGAAATGACACACAGTCAAAAGCAATGGAGTACAGGACAGAACAGCAAAACTCATGCACAATACATGTTACAAGATACCCACCCAGAACCAAGTTAGCATGTCAACACTGTTGGGGAGTACAGCCCACCTGTCACCACACATCGCAACACACATCCAGTCAAGTAGCCCATGGACACACTCCAACAGCACCAGAGCACCACCCACACATCATGCCAACTCACATCATTGACATGACACCTCAGGATACTCACATTCAGCTAAAGAAGTTGGTGATGAGCTGTGTGCGGACATCACCATCACCATCATCATCATCATCGTCACTGGCATCGTGGTCCAGGCCAGGATCCTCCACAGGTGGCGGATGTTGGTCATTGTCATCCTGGATGAGAGGCAACTCCTTCCGCACTGCCAGGTTGTGGAGCATGCAGCAGACGATGATAATCTTGCACACTTTCGCAGGGGCATATGGGAGGGACCCTCCGGTCTTGTCCAGGCAGCGGAAGCGGCTCTTCAGGAGACCAAAGGTCCGCTCAATCACTCTCCTGGTCCGACCATGTGCCTCATTGTAGCGCATCTGGGCAGGTGTCACAGGGTTCCTGAGGGGTGTCAGCAACCACGGCATGTTGGGGTATCCCGAGTCACCTATGGACAGACAAGTGCACATTAGCTGACTTGGAAAAGTGGGCGGAATACTACAGATCAGATCACACACAATGGCACAAAGTCAGTACACACCGACAAGCCAGGCACGCTGGTTCTGCATCTGTGCCATCATCCTGGGGATGCGACTACTCCTCATCACAAAGGCATCGTGTGCTGAACCAGGGAAACGGGCACACACGTGTGTGATGGTCATGTCTGCAAGACACACCACCAGTGCATTGACCGAGTGGTAGTGCTTGCGGTTCCTGTAGGCCTGCTCCTGGGCCTGTGGTGGTACCAAAGCCACATGTGTCCCATCAATGGAGCCAATGACATGCGGCATCCTCCCCAGGGCATAAAAGTCACTCTTCACGTCAGTGAGTCGTCGCAGTCTAGGGAAATAGATGTACCGGTTCAGGAAGAGCAACATTGCCGCCAAAACATCGCGGAGCACACGGCTGAACATGGTCTGTGACATCCCACCAGCAGTCGCCACAGTATGTTGGAAGGTACCAGTGGCAAAGAAGTGTAGGGCTGCCATCACCTTCACCTTGGGGGTCAGCGCTGTAGGATACGGCCGGCCAGGCTGCAAATGTGGGGACAACTGCACTGCCAAATCCTCAATCAGCTGCCTGGTGAAGCGGTACCGTCGGATGCTGTCCCGTTCCACCATCGTTGCCAGGTCTGGGAATGGCCGATGGACAGCAGGAGCCCTGCAGTGCAGAGGAGAAGTAAGCAAGATTGTCAGTCACCCCACATATGCGGCATTGAACACACTCAAGATCCCAACATACATCATTATGAGGCACAACTACATGAAGTGTGCAGTACCGGAAGGACATGTATGGTACATACATGGCCAACATCTGTCAACACGGTCCTACAGGTGGCATCAATTTGTCCCAGGTTGGCCCATTGGATATCATGAGGCCGTGTCACAGTTCCCATCTCCTGCTGCCGTGTCACAATAACCCCCACAGTGACATGTGAGGACAGATGTGCCCCAGGCACCACAGCTCAACGACAGGTACATTCCCAGGGACCCTGTAATGCCACATGGACACTGGCATTACATGGAGTATCATGTATACACCACAGCAAAACAACCATGAACCCCACAGGTAGTGGCCCCACTTGCCACGGCAGGACAGACATGGACGTCTGTGACACACACGCACAACATCAGAGTCCATGCACACACAACGTGGATGTGGAGACTGTCTCCCATTGTGCACATGAAATCAGAGACATTGTAAACACTACATGCACAAAGACTGTGGAGGACCATCACTATTGTGCCACTGGGACACCCTGGCTCAAACATACCGTCCCACATGGGACTCACGGGGTATGTGACATGACATACACATACACCACTGTGAAATGTGACCATGGCACATGCACAGATATGAACAGTTGCACATCACAGTGGTCACGTACACGTAACACCCATGATCCTGTCCCCATGAACACGTGCACAGCCTGGGGGTGGCTGCCCACAGGTGACACCCACAGGACAACATGTACACCAACATACACACAATAGGAAATGCAGCCTTACATGCCTTATGATAAGGTTTGGACAGGCTGTCGTGATGTAGGTGTGCCCCATCACTCCCTGGGAGCTATCTGTGGCTGGCATATGTCCATCTGAGACAGGCATGCTGACATATGCCAGTCACATGTACAGTGATGCGTTGAACAGCAATGGACCGATCGGTGCCTCCGGCCGGCCCATTGCTTTCAATGTGTGCGGGTACGCGTTGTACCCCTGTGCGCGTTGAACAGCAATGGACCGATCGGTGCCTCCGGCCGGCCCATTGCTTTCAATGTGTGCGGGTACGCGTTGTACCCCTGTGCGCGTTGAACAGCAATGGACCGATCGGTGCCTCCGGCCGGCCCATTGCTTTCAATGTGTGCGGGTACGCGTTGTACCCCTGTGCGCGTTGAACTGCAATGGACCGATCGGTGCCTCCGGCCGGCCCATTGCTTTCAATGTGTGCGGGTACGCGTTGTACCCCTGTGCGCGTTGAACAGCAATGGACCGATCGGTGCCTCCGGCCGGCCCATTGCTTTCAATGTGTGCGGGTACGCGTTGTACCCCTGTGCGCGTTGTACCGCAATGGACCGATCGGTGCGCACCCATTGACAATGGGCTTGCCTGGCAACGGACGCGTTTTCGAATTTCGAGCGAGTCGGTTGCTGGAAAATCAGTTGGTCACCCACAACAATGTTGCAAAATCATGTATGTCATGAAGTTGAAGATTTGAAGGATGCTGTGGGCGTGTTTTGGTGCTGCTATTCCATGGATTGGCCAGATTCAGAAGATGCAAACGACTTGGACCTATCACTTTGGACACAAGGGACAGTATCTGCCTCTCCAGCACATATATATTGCTGGCTGTTCCCCTGAGAGCCCACTTGCCTGCACTACATGCTCCAAGACGACATCTGCCACTGCACTGCTGCTGTCTCTGCCCCTCTGGACCCTGCAATGGCACGTACTGTGGAGAGAGCCCCAGCCTTCAGCCTTGAAGAGAACCAGGCCCTGCTGGACAGCCTACTTCCACAGTACAGCAAGCTGTATGGGACACCAGGGGAGCAGGTGAGTGTTCTGTGCACTGCCTTTCTGAATGTGCATTTTGTGTGACTAGCAAGGCTGAGAGTCTGCACGCCACTGGCTAGCAGGCTCACTGAGTAGTTGTCACCCCCATAGTGTGTAGTGACTTGCACTGGACAGGTATGGTGCAGTGACAGTGCATTTGAACATGGTTTTACTTCCCATGCAATGATACCATGTAGTGACGTCTGGCAAACTGTCCATGGTCAGCTTTGCACTGCCTGTGTACATCATGTGCCCCTGTGTTTGAGACATGTATATACGACTGTGTCATGCACGGATATGTTGCATGTGTGGTAATGGCCTTTTCACTTTGTCATCCTCACAGGTTAATGCCCATCGGAAGCAGGAAATCTGGAAGGACATCGTCCGGGCTGTCCGGTCCGTGGGGGTCTACAAGCGCCGGATCCGCAACTGCCAGAAGAGGTGGCAGGACCTTCGGGGCTGGACCCGGAGGATTGCACGGGTCCAGCTGAAGCTGTCGCCTCCTCGCAGGAGGGGCGGAACACGGACCCTGACCCCCACATGCTCCAGATCCTGGCGGTGGTCTTTCCAGACCTGGATGGGCAGCTGAAGGCCAGACAGCAGCAAGGAGGGGGTGAGTCAAAGACTGCACTGTGAACTCTGTATTACATGCTTTGTGCCCTCCTCTGGCCTGGTTCAACTGCCACAGTGCAGCAGTCATGTTGTCCAGGAGCCATGTCCCTCTATTGTGCACTGCCCACTGCTCATCTGATACCCAGGTGTGGCCCTTACAGTCAGGAAATTGTGTCACTTGGGACTGTGTCCTTGCAGTTTGCTTCACTAAAGGTGGGGGACAGCATCTGTTTCCCTGACTCTGTTGTGGGCATCATGGGTGGGTCCATTGTTCACACAACGCCTGGGTTTGGACATGTAATCTGCGTGTTGCTTTGATATGTGGTCCACTTGCTGAGCTGAGCCACCACATGTGCCTGGGGTATGTGGCACACGCCCATGCAGCGGGTGGGAACAATGTTTGTGCCCCAGGAGTGTGCAGATTACGTGTGTCACACATACATAGCCAGCTATCCACTGTCCAGGGCACATCCCTCATTCATGTGGAGCAGGACAGTCATGCCTACTCCAGGCCATGCAATGCACTCTGTACTCCCACTCCCGTGTATCAGCTGACACATTGTGCACAGTGATTTGACCCCTCCGGTGTCTGCCTCTGTGTCAGTGTGCTGTGGATTAGTTGCCAGGACTGCTGTGGTGTTTCTTGGTAGGGGCTCAGCATGCCCCTGGAGATGTGACCATAGGAGACGATACTTGTGTGTCACATAGGTGTTTGATCAGCTGCCCGTGCAGACTGGGGTATGCGAATGTGATGTTCAGGCAGCTGTTCCCCATTCACAGCAAATTGTGAGGGGCTCAGGTTCAGAGGGTAGTGTCACAGGTCTCCCATATGTCCAATAGGTGTGACCTGGACAGATGAGGGTTGAGATGATGTGTTGTGTGGGGGATGTACATGTGCACTTGTGCAGCTCCAGGA
Organism: Calotriton arnoldi; assembly: GCA_963921515.1. Lineage (NCBI taxonomy): Eukaryota > Metazoa > Chordata > Amphibia > Caudata > Salamandridae > Calotriton > Calotriton arnoldi. The sequence goes on from CAWUFW010003238.1 coordinate 989,017, forward strand.
CTTGCATTCCCCATGACCTACTATTGTGACACAGTGCATAGTGTTGTTGTCTGGCTGCCAAGTCATACATCACTGAGACAGTGATGTATGACTTAACAGTCATGCCTCTGCCATGGCATGTGTCAACTTATTTGTGGTCCTGCAGCGGAGTGACATGTGCTACATGCACACCATAGTGGCGCTGGCTATCAGGACATGGGTGCATCATGGTGTCTGTCGCTGGTATGCATCACATGCATTTCCTATTTGACTCTGGGCATCCCTTTCATCCGGAAACCTGTACTGACTCAGTGGCAAGAGCTGTGATGTGTCCACACCGTGTCCTCTGCACTGTCCAACTACTGTGTACTTGGTGCATGTGTCCACACTGGGGTGTTGCAATTCAACAGACACCAGACAGATGGGTGCAAGGCCATGTGGGATGTGAGTGCCATGCTTGGCATCAGACTGACAATTGGCTTCTCCTGTTCAGTTAGGGCACTTTTAGCAATGTACAACTAATGATGCCAGGGCTTGCTCTGTGATGTGCTGTGCTCTCAGTGGTGTGTGCGTTTGGTGCAGGTGACTGATGTCTGTCTGTTTCCCCATTGTTTGCAGATACATCCACGGCCACGGAAGGGGACAGCTCCACGGACCAGGAGGAGCCAGAGAGCCAGACTGGGTCAGCAGCCGAGGAGTGGTCGGAGGGACCCAGTGGCACGGAGGGCGAGGGGAGCCACACCGAGGAATCCTCAGCACCATCCACCTCAGCTGAGGACCAGAGCAACTCGGAGGATGACTCCCTTGTGGAGGCGGGTGTCAGCAGCCACCACACCCCAGCTAGTGTTGCTGTCCCCGCCACCACCAGCACCACCACCGCCCTCCCATCGGCTCCCATTCCCCAGGTCCGTGGAGGCTCCCATGTTCGGGAGCGTGTCTCCTTTGGCCCAGGCACCGCACCCCCTGCCCCTGTGTCCCCTGCTGCCCTGAGTGAGGAGTCTGTGTACCTCCTTCGCCAGCTCCATGTAGGGCAGACAGCCATGCTGAGTGTCCTCCATGCGCACACCGCACTGTTGACTCAGCTGGTGTCGTTCATGGAGGGCATCTCATCGGGCATGTCTGACCTACAGAGGGGCAACAGGTCCATGGACTCCTCCCTGATGGCAGCAGTGTCCCTCCTCAGACAGTCCCTCACCCCTCCTGCCTCTGCTCCATCCACACTCCCCAGCACCTTGCCCGTCCCAAGCACACACACACCGGCACAGGCACACACCAGCACACACACATCCAGCACACAGACACACACGCCACAAACTAAACGCACATGCACGCACAGTCAGGGGACTGAAACCAGACTCACAGGGGATGGGGCCCTGGTACACACACACGCATCCACGGGCACTGCGCAGTCCTCAGTTGCCTCTCCCTCCAAAGCACCCTCCCTTGCCTCACCTGCAACCCCAAAGACCCAGCGCCTCTTCCTCAGTGACCTCGGCCTCTTCCCCTCCGATCCAGCTGCCCCAGCATCCAGGGGGAAGAGGAAGCCCCCCACACGGAGCAGAGTGCCCCTCGCCCCCGGACACCCTCCCCCAGGCGCAGACAGACTGAGGCCCCCACCCGCAAGTCCCCCGGAGTGGTAAGAGCAAGACCCCGCCGCCGCCCTGCAGCTCAAGCACCAGGTCACCTTCCTCCATCCCTCAGGCCCCCACTCCACAGGTGCCCCCGCCACACCCTGCCCCAGGTTCCCCCACCCACAGATATACCATCCCCAAGAGGCTCCGGCCTTCTCCCCCTGCCACTTGCTCTCCCGGCACCACACCCCCGCTGCGCTTGTCTGTGCCACTGATGTGGTGAGGGTGTCCTCCCCTCTGTCCAGCCCACCTTGCCTGTTCCCCATTCTCCTCCCCTGGTGGTAGGCACTGCAGTGGAGTCCACTACCACCCTGTCTGACTTGGGCACTGCAGTGGCGGACCTGTCCACTCCATCTGCAGGGTCCACTGCAGTTGTGCCGGCACCCACAACATCTGAGCCATGCCCCCAGTTGTGCCGGCACACACCATGTCAGACACCTCCACTGCAGTTGTCAGTGGCTCTCCAGCACCCACCACCCCTTCCCTGCTTCCTCCTGGTGAGCCCTGATCCTGTCCCTGCGGTGCCTGGCCTACCCCCCCGGTTGCCCCTCCTAGTGGATTGTCCCTGGTTTTGTGCAGGCATGTGTAGGGTGGCATCTGCCACTGTCACCCACTTGTGACTTTGTTGATGGACTGGCCATTGGCCTTTGTTTATGTTCTACCGGACTTCTACTTTTAATGCCACATATGCTGAATAAAGCAACTTTCTGTTCTCTAGTGCTTTTGCTTCTGATGTACATGATGTTGATGATGCTAACAATGCCCTTGCTGCAGTGATGGTGATATTTGGTCTCATGATAATGAAATGTTACTGTGCAGGAACCCATGTGGTCCAGGGGTTATGTGTCCTATCCTGTGGTGTATCCATGTCATCCATAGCACCATCTGAGGGTGTCATGTGTTCAGTATTTGGCAATGAGATTTCCTACTTAGATTGGCAACTTCACATCTGTGGCTTCCACCCCTGCACATCTGTTGTGCCTGCCATTGTTCTATTCGTCTACTTCCCTGACCGTGTGGCCATCTCCAGTGAACATGCAGGTTTGGGCATCAATGGGGAAGGACTCATCTGTGTTGTCAGTGCAACATTGCTATACAAGTGTGTTGGATCTGTGCTGATGATTCCGTTGGCACTTCCATGACCAGGCTGATGGGATGGGAGCCCTCATTTGTTGCTAATTGTTGATTGTGTGTCCCATTGCTGCCATGGTATGGTATCTGTTCGCCTCACATCTGCAGTCTCCACAGGGTATCTGCATGTGTGTGCCCATTGGTGCAAATATGTGGGTCTGCATTCGGATGGTCACTTCTGTCATTGTGTCATTGATGATTGTTGACGGTGTCAGCCCCCATGGGTGTTGTTTGTCTGCACATGGCCAAAGTTATGTCTTATTTGCACTGCAGGATTTGGCTCCCCCAATTTATGTTGCAATGGGACACATACACTACTTTGCCACTGATGTGTTTGTTTTTCTGTGACCAGGAATCATCCATGCAGTTTGGCAGTTGCACCTCTTACTTTGTCAACACTTGCCTTTTGGTCACTGTGATGATGGGGGTTTGGACCCCATTGCCACAATGTTCAAAATGTGCTTCAGCTATGGACCCCACACTTACATTTTGGTCACTGTGGTGATGGGGGTTTGGACCCCATTGCCACAATGTTCAAAATGTGCTTCAGCTATGGACCCCACACTTACATTTTGGTCACTGTGATGATGGGGGTTTGGACCCCATTGCCACAATGTTCAAAATGTGCTTCAGCTATGGACCCCACACTTACCTTTTGGTCACTGTGATGATGGGGGTTTGGACCCCATTGCCACAATGTTCAAAATGTGCTTCAGCTATGGACCCCACACTTACCTTTTGGTCACTGTGATGATGGGGGTTTGGACCCCATTGCCACAATGTTCAAAATGTGCTTCAGCTATGGACCCCACACTTACATTTTGGTCACTGTGATGATGGGGGTTTGGACCCCATTGCCACAATGGTCATGGCCTGCTTGCATTGTGGGTGCCACATACATATATGTGTGGCACATGTGCTAGGGGGTCACATTGTATGTTCAAAGTCATGTTCGGTGTTGTAGGCATTTGACACAGTCTACACACGCTTGTCATGGTGTTGGGGGATGTCTTCTTCTTGCATTCCCTAGGTTGTGGTGTGCTGGTTGTGTCATGCATTGTCCATCCTATGAGTGGGGGTGGTAGTAGTGGTAGGCATCCTGCCCCCTGGCTAAGGGTGGTGGTAGGCATCCAGCCCCCTGGGTGAGGGTGGTAGTAGTGGTGGGCATCCTGCCCCCCTGGCTAAGGGTGGTAGTAGTGGTAGGCATCCTGCCCCCCTGGGTGAGGGTGGTAGTAGTGGTGGGCATCCTGCCCCCTGGCTAAGGGTGGTAGTAGTGGTAGGCATCCTGCCCCCCTGGGTGAGGGTGGTAGTAGTGGTAGGCATCCTGCCCCCCTGTGTAAGGGTGGTAGTAGTGGTAGGCATCCTGCCCCCCTGGGTAAGGGTGGTAGTAGTGGTAGGCATCCTGCCCCCTGGGTGATGGTGGTAGTAGTGGTAGGCATCCTGCCCCCTGTGTAAGGGTGGTAGTAGTGGTAGGCATCCTGCCCCCTGGGTAAGGATGGTAGTAGTGGTAGGCATCCTGCCCCCCTGGCTAAGGGTGGTAGTAGTGGTGGGCATCCTGCCCCCTGGGTGAGGGTGGTAGTAGTGGTAGGCATCCTGCCCCCTGGCTAAGGGTGGTAGTAGTGGTAGGCATCCTGCCCCCCTGGCTAAGGGTGGTAGTAGTGGTGGGCATCCTGCCCCCCTGGGTGAGGGTGGTAGTAGTGGTAGGCATCCTGCCCCCTGGCTAAGGGTGGTGGTAGGCATCCTGCCCCCTGTGTAAGGGTGGTAGTAGTGGTAGGCATCCTGCCCCCCTGTGTAAGGGTGGTAGTAGTGGTAGGCATCCTGCCCCCCCTGGGTGAGGGTGGTAGTAGTGGTAGGCATCCTGCCCCCCCTGGTTGGCTAAGGGTGGTAGTAGTGGTAGGCATCCTGCCCCCCCTGGGTGAGGGTGGTAGTAGTGGTAGGCATCCTGCCCCCCCTGGGTGAGGGTGGTTGTGGTGGTGGGCATCATGCCACCCCTGGGTGAGGGTGGTAGTGGTGGTAGGCATCATGCCACCCCTGGGTAGGGGTGGTGGTGCGCATTCAGGCCCCTGTGTGCATATGTGGCATTGGTGATGGGCATCCCGCCCCTATGGTGCTGCTGTTGCTGGTGTAAGTATATTCTGCATCCCTCTGTGTGTGTGTGATGTGTCGTGTACGTGTTGTATGTGTTTTGTGGTTGGTGTCTGGCTTACCTTCTGCGCCGTACGCGTCCGTGCCTGTTCCGGTAGTAAATGTAGAATATTGGTATGATCGGGACGAAGGGATTCATGGTTGGTTCGTGTCGCTCGTCCTTCTCGCTGCTTCGCCGTCGTCCTCGCCGCTCGCCTCGTCCTCGCCGCTGGCGTGTTCGCCTCGAGCCGTGGATCGTGTTGTGGCGCGAATCGGAGCTTATGTGCGCCTCTCCCGGATGCTTTGACGTGCCGTGCGTAGCGACGGGTTCGGCGCGTACGGAAAGCGCATCGTACTTGTCCGGCCGGACGGGGCTGCATTTTTCCTTCCGTGCGACTCGATTCGGCGTTTCCGGATTCGCCTCGGTCGGAGAACAGGACCTGGTTTGGGTGAGTACGGCTCGGCCGGATTTTTTGCTGTTGTGCGCATCGTACTTGCTCGTTCGGTGTACTGTACGGATCGGTCGGGAAACAGGCTTTCGCATGGCTTTTTTCCCGACCGAATGGTATTGGGTGCGCCTCCGACCGAGATCGGAATCGGCCCCATAGATTTTGTGAATAGCCTAAAAGTAGTAAATGTACTCAAAAGTGTAAATTACTTAAAGATGTATGTGACCTTTGTGAATCAGGCCTTAAATGTTCCCAAGCATCTGGTAATTCTGTTGGATCTGTAACTCTCATTACCGGCTTTATTGAATTTACAGGGTACTTATAAGAAGGCCCTATGTATCAGTGCAGAATACTGCTGTTCCTCACAGCTTTCTATTAAAGGAGAGCACTAAGCCTCATTTGTCAGCTCACCAGAGTACCAATTTATATTGATGAATACTTATGGATTTCTTTCAGTTCCAACCTATCTTGCACAATACAGGACAGCCTTGTCAAGCTTATTAGGCTGTACTGGCAAGATGATTTTTAGTTCATTTTGTAGTTGCAATGTATTGTAATGTAAAAGGATTTGTAAAGCACAAACTAATTACCTGCGGGGGTATCCAGGCGCCAAGTAGGTATGGGTGGCCAGGAGCATCAGTCGAAGAGCCAGGCCTTGCGGAATGTTGGGAGCGAGATGGCTGCTCTGATATCCTGGGTAAGGGCGTTCCAGATCTTTGTTGCCACGTAGGAGAATGAGCTACCTCCTGTCCTGCTTCTGCGAACGCAAAGAGTGTGTGCGAGTGATAGGGAAGATGATCGGAGGTCCCCGGTTTGTTGGTTAAAGTGTAGTCGGCGGTTGAGGTAGGCAGGTTACCTTGATGCAGCGCTTTGTAGGCGAGTGTGAGTATCTAGAACTGGCAGCATTTCTGGATGAGGAGCCAGTAGATTTCCCGGAGGGGAGGCGGGATGTGGGTGCGGGGGGGAAGGTTGAGAACCAGACTTGGTGCTGCATTTTGGATGGTTTGGAGCCAAAAGATTATTTACCTGACGGCTGGCCGGCCGGCTGGGGGGCCGTCACCTCTCTTCCATCCTTTCCATCCTCTTCCTAGCTTCTGCGAGAGCCCTAAGCCAATCATAACACTGTAATGCAGCATTGCAATTGGTCTGAGTGTCGTGGTTCGGCTCTCAGATGGGGAATGGGAGCCTGGGCATGTTCTCCACCCAGGCTGTAATGCAGCTTGGGTGAAGAGCATGCAAAGTGCGCATGACTGTTTGGCCCACCCAAGACGGCCGGCCAAACATTCATGCGCACTTAGGAGGGTGCCCAACACTCCTCCCCCCTGCGCTGCCCAGCCCCGTCCCACAAAAATGCATCAGAACGGAAAAATAAACAGCGCATTATTATCATTTTCATTTTCCTTTTTTCAGTGCTGAAAGGCCTTAGCGGAGGAGCCGCCAATGCAACCAATCAGCATTTATATAGCAAAGCACTGTCACCCTTAAGGGTATCTGGGCACTGTGTAAGGTGGGTGGAGATTCCGTAGTAGAGGGCATTGTGGTAGTCTAGCCTGCTTGTGATCAATGCCTGCGTGTCGGTCTTCCTGGTGTCCAGGGGAAGCCATTTGAAGATCTTTCTGAGGATGCAGAGGATGTTGAAGCAGTCGGATGTGACAGCGTTGAGTTGGGGGTCTCATGGAGAGTTCAATGTCTAAAATGATGCCCAGTCAGTGGGTGTCGGGATGGGTTCCAGTTAGATGGGCCCTAAGGTGGCATTCCAGGGGGAGTTGTTGGGTCCGAAGCTCAGGACTGCCATTTTCTCTGTGTTGAGTTTCACGTAGTTGGTGCACATTCATGTGACTACTTCCATTATGTCGCTTTTCAAATTGTTTTTGGTGTTGTTGGTGTCTTCTGAGAGGGACAGGATGAGAGTTGAGTATCATCATCATATGGGATGATGCTGAGTCTGTAGGAGCGAGTGATCTTCGCTAGGGGAGCCAGGTAAATGTTGAGGGTAGGGCAGAGGGATGACCCCTGCGGGACTACTCAGAAGACGTCTTTGGGTTCAGAGGTGAAAGTCGGCAGCCTGACCCTGAGCGTTCTTTCAGTCAGTTGATTTATGACATTTGATATTCGATCCATACAAAGTTTATTGTGCCTTTTGTGCAAAGTGAGTGGACAGTTATTGGTGGAGAACAACAGAGTAGGAAAGTAGATTTAGGTTATGTCTCCCTCTCTGGTACCAAACAATCTACCAGGTAGTAATATTTGTATAGTCAGAGACCAACATTTCAGCGTGGATGATGGTGATGCAGCAGTGACAGGTTGCAAACCTGTTTTAGACTAGTTTAAGAAAACAGCCAGGGGCATAGCAGCCATTGGTGTAGCAGGTGCAGTGGCACCAGGGCCCACAGCCCTGAGAGGCCCATTGAACCCTGACAATGCTGTATTTTACTAACCCAACAACACTCAAAGGGGAAATTTTCCTTGCTTGCACCAGGGCCATGCCATCCTTGCTACGCTATGTGTTTCAAAATTGGGGAGGATTTGCATAGCTTCTGGGGAGTCACACATATTAAAATTGATCTATGTGTAAAGTCGGGGATGGGCAGTCTCCCAGTTTGTGGGGCGGCAGGTGGGGCAGGTGGCCCAATCTCTGAAGACCAATACACATTTTGCCAGTGGATGACTGGATTTCTACAGGTGTATGAGGGCTGGCTGAAGGGGTGTCTAAGAACCAATTGAATGTGCGAGGGGTCATAACACTGAACCACGTTTTCTGAAGGCCAGCTGGCTGTCTCTAAAGTCGACCTCTGAGGGCGAGCTGAGGGTCTCTGACGGTGCAACAAGCGCCTTTGTAGGCTTGGTGGGGGTACCTGATGCACTCAAGGCAAAAGAAACAGAATTGATGGACGGAATGCATAACAAATCAAAACATTCGCCTCCAGTCAAGAGATCTGGGTTAAATCCATCATTCTTTTGCTCACCATGCCACCCCAGTTTGGACCTGGCCATATGCAAATCAGTCTTGACCCTGTGCCTCATGGGAACAGTCCAGCCCGAACTGCCAAGCCAGGTCCTCCCTGGAACGGAAACAAGCATCCTAGGACCGGTTTCAGGGTTTCACCCCTCTTCAGCCAGGATAGCTTGAATCCAGTGGCACAGTGAGCCCGGGACCCACGTCTGGGCATACCCGGCGCACTTAGGGCGAGAAAGCAAAAGACACACAATTGATGGACGGAATGCATAACAAATCAAAACATTTGCCTCCAGTCAAGAGATCTGGGTTAAATCCATCATTCTTTTGCTCACCATGCCACTCAAGGCAGCATTCCAAAGGGCGTTGTGGAGAGTGTAAGGACCATTTGAGGCAGCTGAGGACAGGTTGAGGGACTCCTGAAAGCATGCAGGAAGAATATAAAGACATGCAAAGTGTCTCTGAGGGCGGGCCACCAGAATGTTCAAGGATCAGTTGAGGATGGGGGGTAGTCTGAGAGTCACAGAGAACACACAATGTATAGCCTGTATTGTTAAAGAAGTATATTTGCCAGGCTTAATAATTGCAGATGTTACTGTTACCACTACTGAAAAAAAATCCACATTACTGACCTTGGCAATATTAAGTGTTAGGTGGACTAGCTAGGATACAAACCTGTTATTTTCAAGTTGTCCGCAGATGTCAGCAGCTTAAGAAACTACTATTTGTCTTAAACGACTTAAGATTTGGCTGTAAAGGCCAGCTTTAGGTTGGTAGACGTCATCTGTATTTGTTAGTTGCTCTGCTTCGCGAGAGTTCATGCTCTAATACAGGCATGGAGTAAGTAAAAATAATGACATTTCAACAGCAGAAAAAGAAATTGGCTCTCTTCTCAGCGGTGGCTCCTCCTTAATGGTGAAGGAGCATCGCTTCCCCCAGCTGAGAGCCAGCAGAGGGAAACTTGAAAAATAAAATGATAATAAAACCATTTTATTATCATTTTATTTTTCTTACAGCGCTAGAGCCAGCCAAGTCTAGGGCGGGACGGGCCCGTGAGTACCACAGGGGGAGGAGGAGGAGTAGTGTGCACTGTAAGTGTGCATGCCGGTTTGGCTGGCTGTCTAAGGATGACCAAACTGGCATGTGCACGTAGATATCTCCACCTGAGCTGTGCTGCACAGCTAGGTGGAGAAAAGGCACAGGATCCCAGGTCCTGAAAGAGCGTTAAACCAGCCAGCTCAGGCCAATCACGGCGCTGCTCTCATGCTGGTAAATAGTATTGCCACCATAAGAACAGTGTCTTGATTGGCGTCTGGGCAGTGGCGGCCGGTAAGTTTTGGAGGGAGGGGGCAGACGGGACACAAACACACACACACTTACACATAACACTCACAGCCATACATTCACACGCGTGTGCACACACACACACACAAGCACATCCATTCACAACACTCTTTACTAACCATTCATGCATACACGCATGCACCAAACATTAATTTAAAAGAAAAGACATGCTTACCTGCAGCCAGCTCTGCCTCAGAGGTTCCAGGAGGCTTATGACTGCTGCCTTCCCTGATTGGCTGACCTAAGGTCAGCCAATCAGGGAAGGCAGCTGTCCCAACGTCATCACAGAGTGGGATGGGGTCAGTGAGACTGCTAACCCCACCCCACTCTGTGATGAAGTGTCACTGATTGACACTCGACCCTGGGTGCTTCAGGGTTTAAAACTGAAGCGCCCAGGTGCGAGGCAATCAATAACACTACCCCTCGTCACTGAGGAGAGGGCCTCGGGGACCTTTGCTGAGCTGAGGACGTCACACCCACAGGATCTGTGATTTCCTCAGCCCAGCAAAGTTCAGCTCAGGCAGCCAGGAGCCTGCACATTTAGCATATGTCTGACTCCTGGCTGCCTGACCTGAAAATGAACAGTGTCTGTCAGGCTGACCTTTGAAGGGCAAAAGGTGGAGGGGCGTGGGCCCTCAGAGCCTGCGCCGTGTGCACCAGCCCATGGGGAATCGGTAGTTGGGACCGAAGCAGAACACTGAGAGGGTGGCCTGCAGCAGCAGGTAATTACTTTTTTTTCTTTTTTTCTTCTTCACCCCCACATTCTCCTACTTTCTGACTCACCACTTGTCTTTAATAACAGCCGTCACTGTTTTTGCTGACCGAAAAAGTGGTGATGGAAGATCTGTAGACTCAGGTCCTTGTGATGAGTATTAGGAGATGTCGCCCTTGAATATCGAAAACAAAATATTGTGGTACGGAAAAATTGAGGACAAAATATCGAAACAGAAGTATCTCAAGGTAAGTATAGATTTTCTATATTTAACTCCATATATATGCACCGTGACGATATATATCTCTTCAAGGTGCGTAGATATGGAGTTAGGAATAGTACATCTGTACTTCCCCAATATGCCCTTACGTCTCGATACTTTGGTCTTTGATATTTTATTGATATTCATATATCACAATATCTCGATCTTCCATGTTGAGTATTACCGTTGCGTTAGGCATGTGGCGGAGCATCTACGAAGAAAATGGCTCTCACGATGGCTGATTTGGTAATTGTCAAACTGGTTACAAATCTTAAACTAAAAGAAAATGCAGAGGACTAAGGAGCGTGTGTTTACAGGTGCCTCTGTGCAGGCATGTGTTTGAGCACCTGGGAGTGGGTGCCTGTGTAGGTCAGCACTTTGTGCGCGTGCAGTTTGTGGGCTCAAGTGTGGGTGCCTACGCATGTGTTTTCGGTGGGCATAAAAGTGTGCTCAATTGAGAATGGCTGAGTGGGTTTTTGGAAATCAGCACATAAGGAACTGTAAATGCAAAAACAAAATCTTTCCTGGACGTTTCCACGGAGACATTTTCTAGTAATATTTTACAATTCTGCCCCCGGACACTGGTACACGCACTCAGTGCCGTGTAAATACCACTGTAACCACATGACCTCACTGTGATTCAAAAGAATATATTTTTGCTTCGTTGGTTCACATTATTACTCGGTACTTTGGAAGTTTATCACTTCGTCCAAGGGCAGAATGTTTTAGTAGGACAGCCAGTGCAACACATTACAGCTGGTGCCGTGATCTGCCTCTTCTGTCCCAGATGTGATGTGGTCATTCCTCGCGCAATCAGAGAGTTCTGTGCGACACAAGGTTCCTCTCAGGCTAATTAGCAAGATACCAGCCTTCACCCTGGACGTCACAGTGATGAAACCGCTGGTATCACACGGCGGCGTGGTGCCCCTCCGACCACCGATGCAACATACAAGGAGCCAAGGATCTCGCAGCCTCAATGCGCTATCCTGTTGTTTATTGTCCTTAATACCTGCTGGCATTGCGCCATTAAATAACTGCGCCTCTATTAACAAGTTATTTCCTTGCTTTTATGTACGTTGTGAGAGCCATCGTGAAGCTGTACACCTGCAAGAGGGAAAGGTTTTCAGTTAATGCCACAGTTGTCGGGCAGCACCAACCTATACGTCCTTTCATCAGTCCCACCACATTTATTTAGTGTATTAATGCCCGAGATATGCAATCGTGGATAAACCATATAACATAGACAAGTGAATTTGAAAATCAGGAATGGATTACAATCAAATATTTGGGGCAGGACAAGGAAACAAGAAGCAATGGTAACCAGTGGTGGCCATTAATTCAAGTGTGTGGGGGGAGGGCAGACCAAACACTCACTCACACCCATGCATTCACAAGCGTACACACATACACTCGCAATTCACAAGCATATACACACATATACACACACACACCCATCCACAGCATGCACGCACAAATACACATACATTCATACATACACACATGCATGCACCCAAAAACAAACTTACCAGCCGCAGAGGTGATCTCGGGTGATGGGAGGGAAGCCTCAGTGGTTCCTGGAGGAATGGACTTTGTTATGGGTCAGCCAATGAGAGACGGCAGCAGTCCCTTACTCGTCAAAGAGTGGGATGGGGTCAGTGAGACGGCTGACCGCACCCCACTATGTGACGAGCGTCACTGATGGATAGTCGTACCTGGGCACCTCACCGCTTAACAATGAAATGCACTGGACCAAGTCTATCTGTGACGCGCCCCCTTGTCATGAGAGCAAGCACCCCCAAGCGCTTTGCAGGGCTGAGGATGTCACGTTCTTAGGGTGTGAAATCTTCAGCACAGCAAAGTTCAGCTCAGTAAGCCAAGTGCTTTAGTATCAGGCGCATGTAAAGCACCTGGCTGCCTGGGCTGAACATGAAGAGTGTCTGTCAGGCTGACCCTTGCTCAGTCTGACAGACACTCTTCATATTTTGCAAAAAGGTGCGGGGCCTCCACCCTCAAGGATGGGTGGCTACTGATCCTAACATATAGAATTATAGATGGGTAACAGAATTATGGGGGAATTGCATCAAATAAACAAGTGAGGTTTGGCTTGCCTAAAAAGTCACTGAAAGCACTGAGGTTAAAAACATACCATTTTGTCAGAGTTGCCCATCTAAAACTTTATGTTACGTATGCCCCTCCCCCCGAAACTTCTTCTCCTGCTCAGATCAGCAGCACAGGGATAGAGGAATCATGGGAGAATCGTGCCCAGTGCTTTAAGTGGGAATACAAATGTGGTGGGCCCTAAAACGGCTGTGGCTTGAGAAGCCTTTACACGAGCCGTGGCCTTTGTAATTAATGCATGTGAAACAGCATTCTGTGTTTGACGTATTCATACATTGGATCTCAATGGACAAAAAATTATCAAAATCAGCAGTATGGTCCTCTTCAACGCAGTTTTCAGCAAGAATAAATTTGGAAATAATTCATCCAATAGCAGCATAAATCAGCCTCATATATTTACTTTGTCATGTATCAACCAACCAACTTGCGATTATCGTCAACTATCGACCACAAGAATTAGAAAAAGAGGCAACTCATCTTGCAACAGGTATCAAAAAGTCTGAAATTATGTTGAAAAGTAATCAATATATCAGTATAGCTAAACGGTATTGGGACGGCGTACGTTTTTGGTGCTGCCTCAGATTTACAGATCCTTGTCAATGTGGAGCAGCATCAAAAAGCTATGGGTGTTGATAGGAATGCCCACAGCAACACCTGGTGCACGCCCCTTTGCCGCAGAAAACTGCATTGTAGAGGGCCATATTTAGAAGGCTGTGTTAGGCCACGCAAAGTGGCAGACAGCCTTGTAAATATGGGCTAGCAAAGAGCACCACCGGAGCGTCAAAAAAAGTGACGCTCGAGGAGAGCTAGTGGCTTGTAAATATGCCCCTAGGTTTGCCCTGCCAGCAGTCCTCTGGTAAAAAGGCAAGTAGGACTACAGGCCAACCATGTCTACTTGTTTTGGAATATGGGAAAGAAAAATGGACGTGTGGACATCCTAACAGTGTAGCTGTTCCGTGTTAGATAGCATGTTTATAGGAAACAGAGCTCTGGTGTGAAGAAAGCCTTTGATGGTGACTTGCTCCAAGCCAGACTGTCTTCTATCGCAAGAAGATGGGACCTGGTCTCAGACCAAGCCAGAGTTGTTTTACCAGGAGCAGGATCCCTCATTTTAACAATCCAAGACCTAAGAGGTAATTCAGAGTTCTAGGCACAAGCATTAGGGTCATGCTACCTTTAAATTCCCTTGAAAAGGGATTTCAGGAATATTTGCAAAAAGGCAACAGGAACTACTTTAAAAGAAGTCTGGTTTGACTGTGAGAATATTTTTGGAATTTGGTTAGGAGTGATTAGTCAGTAGTCAGTAACCGACATGAGAACAGTTTCTCACCAGCAGCACCTCAGAACACAACTGGACCTGTGAACGAACCACACATGCTCTCCATGCACGGCTGAGTGTCTTTTCTAGATGTAGACATTCATTTTAGACCCAGTGTTTCTGTACAATGACCTTTCGCATCGGCCTTTGGTAGAGAAGCATAATATGGGCTTTATTGTATAATTTCTTTATGTTGTGAAGGGTTACAGGTGTGTGATGCTTTATCACACTTGGATAATTTTTATGTATCGTTATTGTTGCTAGTATGTTGCCTTAGATGTGTTTAATTTTATGTCAATACAGGAGGCTAGCATTATGCATAATCTTTTATTTAACTACTTCTGAGCAGCAACCATTAAAAGCTTCCAGAATAGAACTTAAAACACCACAATCAAAAACAGAATGTTCAGTCCCAGTATAATCTCAGTGTCCTCCATCTTCTTCCTCTTTTGTTTGCTGCTTCTGAGCAGATGAGTAAATATGAGCGCCTAATGTGTGTGATTTATTTATTTATGCATATCTTTATTATTCAGTGTTACACAGTACATAAAAGCCCATGTTTCAGTTCGAGGAGAGTCGCTATGCTGGGAGATACCCTAAAAAGATGAGTGCTAGTTATCTCAGCCCATGAATCTGGATGTGTAACAAAGGGAAAGGCTGTGCCCGCAGAGAGCAGCCTAGGGAAAGGCACGTTGGGCGCGATACTTTTCTACAGAACAGCACAAACTTAGACAGGATTCAGACAGACTGATTTAGTGAGACGTTAGTTATTTTCTTGGCATTCTCTTATATTTATTACTCATCTGTGCTGATGCCGTAATTATAATTGATCGCTATATTTGCTACACTAGAGTATTACATAATAAAGTTTTGTAAGTGCAATCCGTTTTTGTTCCTTGACTTCTGAGAACCAAAGTGGAGGGCTCACCTAGAATAACCCCGCTAGAGTTTCTGGCAGGTCTGTGCAGAGAACCTCTGTAAGAGCCCACAGGCCGGACATTGAAACCCTAGCCTGGTCTCCCCGCTCTGTGACACCAGATGGTGATGAATGCTTCCAAGTGCAAGTCAGGTTTAAATATGACAGCCAAAGCTCCTATATGTGTACTATAATATTGCAATGGCCCACTTAGCCTCTGTAAAGGTCACAATGTGCTCAGGTACTCCAATCATATAGCAGACAATACCAGTATCTTCCTAGTAGGCCAGGTCATATGTTAGACAATATCATGTGTCCAGGTAGCCCATATGCCTATAAAGGGCATCATGTGTCTAGGTATGCACCACCATATGTCAGTGTTGTGCATGCCCAGGTATGTCACATATGTGAGTCAAAGGAACAAGTGCAAGTTTCCGGATAATTAAAAACTTCTGAAGCTGGAAGATTTATTTATCACAGTGTCTGTGAATCATTTTATTATCCATTCTTATAATGTATCCAACAATTTGCCTTTCCTGTCCCTGGTTACTACAGCCAACATGTGTTTCATGGGAGTGGCACTTTCTGAACGCTTTTGACAAAGCATTACCCCGAGCTCAACCACTTGGCCGTAGAGGCAATATGTAAAGTATTTATACAGTACTAAAACTCCCAAAATGAATTAGAAAATACAGTACAATGTAATAAGCAAAATTACACTAAAGTGAAAAAATCCAATAAGGGGAACAAGAGCTATGATTGTTGAAAGTTTTAAGTAGAAATATGCCAAGAAGCACAAAGTTCCAATGATAGTCAATGATAGTGGTAGAACAGGACATATGTGCAATTTGACGCTGACCATGATAGAGCGTGGGTCAGATACACTAGCCAGGTTTGTCCTGGTTAAAGATTTTTCCTTCTACTTCAGTCATATATGTCCAATCCAGCACAGGAGTACACTTCTAAAGCCCCCCGGACCTCAGGGAAGGCACTTAGAGACTCACAGGGTGTCAGGAAGAGGCCACATCAGGGCCCAGTACAGGTCCAGTTACCACTAGTAAGCTGAGCCATTGCAGGAAAATACCTCTTGAAGATTGTAGTGTCCCTGTCACTTTAACAGGAGGTCAGCCATATGACCCTTGCAGCCCACTTCCTTGTCCTGGGTAGGGGTGAGCGGAGTTTGTGGAGTTCCACTACGCAGAATTCCACTGAGTTCACTAAAAACTCAGTGAAATTCCGTAGACTTCCGCATGTGACAGAATGCCGCCCAGGCCTAAAAAAATGAGAAAAAAGGTCACAGAATCAGTCTTTTGGGCAGTTTTTAAAATCATGATGACACAGACGTATGTGTCAGTGCAGCTCCATGCAGCCACACATCAGCGTGAAGACGGTATCAGGTCTCCAAAACCTCCATCGTGGAGCCTGCTCCAAACCAAACTCGTTTAAAATTATAGTGGCATCGGTAACCAGTCTCCTCATACTACACGCTCTCGTCCATTCAGATACTAGCAATGCAGAACTTACCTGTCGTCCTCACCATCGACGATGCTGTTGTTGGAGCTCACTCTGGCCGAGGCCTGCGCCGGGGTCATGCTGGTGAAGTCACTCTCCTTCTTGGGCCCCTTGGGCTGGAGAAAGGTTGCAGGCTCAGCAGCAGCTAGTCCAGGGCAGCTCAAGTGCCCGCCGAGGCAGCTCCTGTGGCACTTCCCCTCCTGGGCACTGTGGGCACCGGCTGCGATACCAAAGGGTATTGCGCCATCTTCTTTACTTCCAGTGGGGCCTCGGGCTGCCCCTGCATTGTGTCACGGAGAGGGCGGGTCAACCCTGCTCTAGGAGGCCACAGTGGGCTGCAGATGGCCAGGCCACATGTGAAGAGTAGAGGTCCGGCTGAGGGGAGATGCTGACAGGGCAGTGCAGCAGGTCCATCATTGGCGGCCCAGCGGCAGAAGCTGCTTCATGGGTGGTAAACTCCGTTCCGCCGACAAAGCGCGGAGTTCATCAAAAAACTCTGTATCCACAGCATGGCATAGTTTGCCAGCCGGCCCTTACCCCCACCTCATGAATTTGCATGATTGTCAGATTCCAGGGCCGTGTGCTTCGCATGCCTGTCTGTCTGTGGTTCAGTTTAGAGTAAATGACTCGAAAGTGAAATGTGCTAGAATCAGCCCAGTGTGTAAGGTCCTGGGCCGAGATGGGCGGTCCACAGCCCCAACATAACATTCTACCCTTGAAGTGCTTGGTTAAAACAGCAGAGGGTGAGAGACACAGGAGAACCAGCCCGCGCCTTGCAGCTTCCGGGCCTGCTGCACTCACCCAAGAGCCACGGAAAGACTAGGAGCCCGCAGCAGCACTCACCCCACAAAGGTGCAAAGAGAAGAAGGATGGCTTTGGTTGCCTCGGACACCGTGGATGCGAAGCCGTATGTGCAGGAAGCAGGACCCCCTGGCCGTGGATAGCACGGACCGGGGGTGCGCCGCAGACGTCAGATGCTGGCCTGATCATGGGTCTCAAACTTCATAGGAGAAGGGCAGCGGGCACAAGAGAGGCACAGTTTTGGCAGCTGGAGACAAAAGAAGCACAGTAACAGCCAGGACTCGAGCTCCTCTCCAGTGCCGGGAGCTGATCCCAACTCGACACCTCCTCTCTTGCCACTGGAGATAACTTAAGGTGAGTGGGGGTCCTCTTAAGGACATGCACATCATAATTTTGCTGCAGTTGCAAAACATGCTAATAGGATTTTAGCAATAATTAGAACCTCTTGTCAGGTGCTGTAAGTGAAACACGTAATTGAATTTGTCGAAACAGAAGCCCTTGTCTGCTTTACAAGCAGCATGAGGTGGCTGGGCAATACTCTGCTCTCCTGCAGAACTCCGCGTAATTAGGCGGAGTTTTTCAACAACTCTGTGGAATTCTATTTTTACAAATGTTATATAGGAGTCCTAGTGCCTATACTTAAAAAAAGTTTTTCCAGAAGCCAACAAGACCGGCACATTTCCGCCCACAATGCGCAAAGCTATGATCATCTCCCTTTTGAAACTAGGGAAATCAGCGATAAAGTGCGAGGCATATAGCCCGCTATCCCTTATAAACTGTGATGCCAAAATACTGGGCAAAATACTAGCTAACAGACTTAGTCTGTTGATGAACAAATTGATTGTGAATGATCAATCTGGGTTTGTGCCGGGTAGGGCCATCTCTCATAATCTGCGAACCCTCTTCGGAATCATACAGGACATAGATCCTAAGTTAGCTACGGTGGCTGTTTTCTTAGACGCCACTAAAGCGTTTGACTCCCTGGAGTGGGGCTCCCTGTTTGCGGTGCTGTAAAGAATGGGCTTCCCCCCCTCTTTCATTTCATGGGTCACCTTGTTATATAATCAAACGCGAGCGATTGTACAAATCAACAGCTGCTGCTCACCTCCCATTGTGATATCACGGGGAACCAGACAAGGGTGTCGGATATTGCCCTTATTATTTGCTCTCGCGGTCGAGCCCCTGGTGGCAAAACTGTGGCAACACCATAGGGAATACGCGCTAAGGTATCCAGAACGGCACCTATTGGTGTCCATGTACGTGGACGTCATTACATTATACCTCCGTGAACCGCACAGAAGTTTGAACCCTATTCTCCGAGAGTTTATACGATTCAGGAGATTGTCAGGAGTCACTATCAACTGGGATAAGTCCCAGATGTTCCCTCTCACTCCAAACACACATCAATTCTCCTCGGACTACCCCCTGAAATGGTGCAAACCTGAGCTTAGATACTTGGGGATAATAATCACCAGAGACAAAGAAACGATGCTGAGGGCCAACTACGGCACTGCAATAGATACCATCATGGAATCAGTATCACGATGGATTGCATTACCGTTGTCAGTTGCAGGATACATCTCCCTAATCAAAATGATTGTTCTGCCAAACCTGCGTTACCTATTCATGAACATACCATACTCACCGGGGCGCCAATTCTTCCGCACGCTGCAGACACAACTAATTAAACTCACATGAGGGGGGTAAACAACCCAGAATACGATGGACCACGTTAACTCAACCCTTTAGTAAGGGCGGTTTCGAAGCTTCAGATATGGAGCACTATTACCTCTGCGCACAAGCACACTTTGCTGTGTATTGGTTCCAACCGCCACCATATATGCCACACTTAGCAATTGAAAAGGGCTACATGGGCCCACTCCCCACCACAGCATTCTTGGGGGCTAGGCCTCCCTGTGTTGGGCATTCACTCACAACAGTGGGATGCACAGGGTCGGCTTGGGGAAAACTAAAGGAGAAACTACATAAGCCATTATTATATTCTCCGCTTATGCCCTTGCCATACCACCCACACATACCAGTTACGCACGAAGCTGCCTGCAGAACCATGCAACAAAACTGCGGGGTCAGAACATGGGGAGACCTCTACCAAGACGGCGAGTTTAAAGATCGCACACTGTTCTTCCAAGACGAACCACACACTCCACTTGAGGCGTTCCTGTATATTAGGATCAGACACAATGTCAAAACGGCCTCACCCATGTTCCTGAATGAACCCCCTACATTTAATACACTGCATGTACTATTACAAGATCCACAGCCCATCCACACAGCGTCCCGCTTATTCAAGGCGGCGCTAATAGAACGCCAAGCGGAAACGAGGGGAGCGCGTGTGGGGTGGGACTCGGAACTTGACACCCCACTAACGGATAAGCAGTGGACATACTGCTATAGTCAAACAAAGGCAATTACAGCCAGTAG
The DNA here is from genome assembly GCA_963921515.1 of Calotriton arnoldi. NCBI lineage: Eukaryota > Metazoa > Chordata > Amphibia > Caudata > Salamandridae > Calotriton > Calotriton arnoldi. The sequence continues at coordinate 1,008,712 of CAWUFW010003238.1, forward strand.
CCACCTTAGGATCATACATTATAAATATGTGCAATGGGTTTATTATACCCCGGTCAGGCTGTTTAAATACCAGCTGCGACAAGACGACCGATGTGCACAATGCTGGAGGGAAGGGGCGGACTTCTTACACACAGCTTGGGAATGCAGAGTAATACAAGAGTACTGGCTGGAGGTATTCAGCGCCCTATCACTTATGTCTGTACAAAACGTAGACCCAGACCCTGTAATCGCTTTGCTCGGATACACTGAGGAGATAGCTATACCATACAGAAAGCTCATATCACTATTGGTAGCGAAAAGACGGGTGGCATGTAGATGGGGGAGAGGGCAAGCCCCCAAATTCAAGGAATGGATACACGATATGACCAACTGCAAAGCTCAACTCACTACATATGCTGAGCTGCTACCACCCACCTCGAGACCCTGAAACATTAGGGAACCGCTGCAATGATACCTGCAGGAACAGGACAGTGCGGCTGCAGACACCAACGCAGATTTGGATACTAAGGACAACAGACATGATCGGGATGGCAAGGTATAGATGTGGAAGGACCGGGGAGACTCGGAAACGTCACTCCAGAGGAGTAATAGATCATTACAAGAGCTAACTACTTGCTGAAAACATACAAAATAAATGTGGATTAATGGTCTGTACAATGATGCAACAAATGTAAAATGGCCTGCAATTCAGGAACTATGCATCAATATCATGATAAGACAGTGCAATGTAACGTTGTTTGATGGTTATATAATGCAAAACTGATAAATAAATAAAAACAACAAAAAAAAAACAACTTTGTCGAATTCTGCAGAGTAAAACTCTGCGAACTCTGCCCACTCAGTGCTGTACCCTCGGTTCCTCTCCCAGACTCTCTGCTGCTGGGTCACTGCCGGCAGCAGGGCAGCCAGGAGGAGGGTTGAGCAAGATGGCGGGCACGCATGCGGCCTACTGCTGCAGATCTCATCTGTTGGGAGACAGTGAGGCTGACTTGAAACTGAGCACGGGCTCAGAGTGGAAGAAGACTAGCGATGGAGGGTGAAACGGGCAGTGAGCGCAAGCGCACCAGTAAACTCTGCTCCACCAATGCTTAGGTGGAGTTTTTTGCCGAACTCCACACTCGAAGAGGAGCAGGGAGTACCAAAAGCTCTGAGAATTCCGCCGGCGGAGCAGAGTTTGCCGCTCACTCCTGGTCCTGGGTACAAAAGGGAGTGCAGGTCCAGCCTTAATGCCTCTACTTAGGAAACAAACAGCAGGTCCGATCCTCTTCTGTTCTTCCACAGGTTGAGACGTGATCTGAAATGGGTGTCTGGAAGTGCCACATTTATGCCTGGAATGAGCTAGTGGGTGGAAATGACCCCTGGGATGCCCAAACCAATGGGGCAAAGGCTCCCTTGGCTAACACTGCCCACTTTGAGCATTTTCAAGCTGAAGTTGAAGTCTTTGGCCACACTAAAATTGGGCTTTGAGAGCTGGTGGTGGGTGTGAGGAGTGTACTAAAGTAATCCTGGTGTTCTCCCACACCTAACATAAAATCAATTTTTAGGCAGTCGATGTACCCACAGCAAACTCGGAGACAGAAGTCTGGAAAAATCAAACCTGAGCTTTTTCAGCAACCAGAGAGTGGATACACACAAAGTGTTTTGGCATTCTGTTTCTCAGCTTTGAAGTGCGCCCCAAATGTTATATGCAAACCCAGCAATCTGTCAAACACACTGTGACACTAAAACGTCAAAGACAGTCCCACTGTGATTGGGACCTGACTGGCTGGCAGGCAAATAGGATGATCCAGCCCAAATGTCAGCTAACATTCACCTGTGACAGGCCACTTTGAAGTGTGCCCCAAGTGTCATAAAAAATCCCAGCTGACCTGTCAAGCAGGATGAGACATTCAAGCAGGACTTGCCACTTTAATGTCAAAGAGGATCCTCCCTGCCTCCCCAGCATAATCTATCACATGGAGATGAGTCATCTCTGCCCATTCAGGTCAGCCTACTGTTTGCTCATAGGAGCATTTCACACCTCACTGCAAGGTATCCATCAGCTGCCAGGTGACAGTTGGATGGCCGTAGAAGCTTTAGGCAGGCAAAAGGTAACTTCCTAAGTCCCTGTTTTAAAATATGTAACAAATCCAACTTTACCAATGAATTTGGTGGGTTGAAATACATATTTTAAAAAGTCCAAATATAAACTCTGTAGCTGTTTTCTAAGTGGAGATAGCAAATATTACATTTAATATTGTATCCTAATGCTTTTCTAAAGAACATCTAACTCTGCTACAGTGAAAACAGCCTTTTGGGCCTTTTCACTGTATGGGCATGTTTAACATTAAACCTTTACATGTCCTACTTTCAGATACCATTCATCCTGTCTTATGGGCATGTATGGTCAACTTAGGGGAGACTTATTAACATTTAAAATGAAGGCTTAGGCCTGTCAGATCAAATTTGCAGTTAGAACCTGCACAGCCAAACTACTAGTGGCAGGCCCTTCAGTCATGTTTACATTTTCACTGTAGTGGATGGCACAATGGGGGCTTCAGTTCAGGTTTAGTTTTCGTGTGAATCTCCGATGATCCGTGTTTGCTACCTAATCATTTCACTCATTCACAGAAGCAAATCCAAACCTTTATTTAACACACTCATCTCCTCTTCAGTTAAAATCCTGTCTGATACATTTGTGACAATATGATTCAAGTTGTTGTCTCCCTTCTGCTTTGGATCGTGGTCCTTAATTCATTCTTATCTGTGTGGCCTTCTTCCTGACCTTGTGTTTCCTCCCTAAATTGCTCTCTGTTTTTTGGTACCTATTTTGTTTCTTTCTCTTGATGGAGTTCTTAGTTCTATAATATTTATCCTTTTCAGTTTGTCAAAAAAGAAACAGATTTTGTCCCCTTATTTTGTTTACACCTTATTGTATTATTGTTAGATTAGGCATTTTTGACAGGATTATCTTCTCACTTTTTGCTTTTTGCCCTCCGATTTTCAACTTTGTTTTTGCTGGTTCAGTGTCTCTGCGCCCTTTTTCACAGCTATTCAGTGCTAAAGTGCAAGTGCTCCTACTGTAAATTAAGTTATGGTTAGTTTTCCATTATTGGTATATTTGATTTACTAATAAGTCCCTACTACAGTCCACTGTGTGTGCCCAGGGCAAGTAAATCAAAGGCTACTGTAGCACTGGTTGTGCCACCCACACAAGCAGCCTTTCAAAGGTGTCTCAGGCCTGCCACTGCTGTGTCTGCGCGCCATTTTTACTGCCATGTCGACCTAGCAAGTGCACCCACTTGCCAGGCCCTAACCTTCCCTTTTCTTATATGTAAGTCACCCCTAAGGGAGGCCTAACGTAGCCCTGTGGACAAGGTGCAGTGTATGTGAAAGGTAGGACATGTAGTAGTGTTTTTTTTTGGGGAGTTTTATATAACGCAAACTCAACCCAGAGGTATCAGAGCACTTCACATGAGCACCAGTTTCGTTACAGGCGGACACATTCATTTTGTTAGGCACAGGGAGATTAAGTGATTTGCCCAGAATCACAGGATGTTGAGCGTCCTTGCCGAGACTCGAACCTGGTTCCCCAGATTCAAGGTCGACCGCTCTAGCCGTTGGGCCACATCCTCTCCCCAATTTTACTTGTCCTGATAGTGAAATATTGCCAATTTCGTTTTTCACTATTGAAAGGCTGTCTGTCCCATAGGTTAACATGGGAGCTGCCTTGCAACATCTTACAGGTGTAAGTTTCCATTGGGACAAGATAGAGAAATGGAGTTTAGGCTCCCTGAGCTCAGAATTTAATAACACATCTTTTAGTAAAGGTGGTTTTTAAATTGTGTGTTTAAAAATGTCACTTTTAGAAAGTGGGCATTTTCTTGCTTAACTATCCTGTGTACCTCTGCCTGTTTGTGTATTCACCATCTGGTTTTTGAGTGGCAGGAGCTGGAGATGTGCATTCACACTAGACAGTCACAAGGGGGGATTGAGGTGTGTCCTGCCTTTCCTGGGTGACTCATAGCCAGGCTGAATAGACCTTTCTGCATTTACAGTGGTGGGAGGAATTTTCACTAGCACCTGAATAGGCTGTGTCTGCTCTGCACAATGCTGTCTCCACATCCTGTAGTGAAGCTGGACCAGGGAGGACAGAACTAGTTTTCACTGAGCCCAGAGACTTTCTGCTTAAAACTTCAAAGGGAAAAGTAGTATAAATATTAGGGGCCCAAAACTTTAGAACTTTCATGGACTAAGGAACTATGGCTGGGCAGCAAACTCAGCTCCGCCCGGTGAGCTCTTGGCGTTTTGCCAGTGGAGCGCGGAGTTTAGCAAAAAAACTCAGCTGGCCACGGAGTGGGCGGAGTTTACCGTTCAACCTACCATTACCATCTCGACACTGGTGGCTTTAATGTTACGACCTAGCTGCCATGACTTAGTACTAAAAGAAACTACCATTACATCCTTCCGGTTCCGGATGGGAGAATTTTCCTGGTGGGCAAGCTGCCTGATCCTGTCATGGCGGCCAGAAGTTCACATGCCACGGGAGCTGCCGGCTCGGAGCCTCACCCGCAAGGTGTGCACTGCAGAGAGGGAGTGAGAACGAAGAAGACTCAGACGTGAGGGTCTCACGGAGTGCAACGAGGTGGGAGTATGGCTGGAGGTGTGAGGTGGGGGTGGCTGACTGGATACCTAATTGCCTACTGCTCAATACAGAAAGGAAAATGCAAAACATACAGTATACGCACAATGTGGGTGAGTGAGACTTGTGACTGAAACGCAGCAGGCTTGCATTTTTCCAGCACATTTTGGTACTTCCATGCAGGCATTCTGAGGGAAATACATATCTTCTGTTGCAGCTGTACAGCGTGCGCCTCTTTTCTGCAGACTTTATTTGATGTTTATCTTCCCCCACAATATTGCTGCTGAAGTGAAGTTTCTGATTCGAAGCTTGACTGGCGTGTTAGGCTTTTCTGTGTAGGCGTGTACGTCCATTGTTGTGGTTTTGTTGTTTTACATTACGGTCTTACCTCAGAGTGATCCAGAACCGAGCTTTGGAGCTAGAGTTTGGCATGCGCAGCCATCGTTCAGCTTCGGGTGAGCGGAGCGGAACTCCATGGAATTTCACCGAGTTTTTTTTAACTACGTGGAATTCCGTGGAGTACTTCTCCGTGAACTTCGCCCACCCCCTATAAGGACCCTGCCAAGAAAAAGAGCTGGAGAAGCTGACAGGAGGAACTAACACTTTGCTGTGTGCTTTGCTGTGTTGGCTTGCAGTGGCTGTTTCTGTCTTGGGCAGTGAAAGGACTGGACTTTCTGCAACTTATTTTCCTGAGTTTCTCCAAGGGCTTGATGTAGAGCTTTCCCTCTGTTCAAGAAGTCTCAGGAACAGCAAAGACTTCAAGATCATCCACTACCAGCACTGGGAACTGTGTGTTTTATGCTACAACAGAAGAAAAAGCACCCTGAGGCCATCAACGGCGTTGCTGCCGGCTCCGTGACCTGTTGGCACTGCAGAGAGCATGACCTGCTTTGTACCGCAACCCATGTCTCACCGACGACAACACCACCACTGAGCCGCTGCTTGCACCGTGACCTGAGGGCAACACACTCCACACCGTCCTGCTTCATATTGCCGCCCTGGTATCCCCGACGATGACGCTCCATGCCAACATAGACGCAGCTGCCTGCGTGGCCTGGGGGCACCGCTTGTAAGTTACTCAATGAACCACCCTGTCCCACACCGCAGCCTTGCCCACTGACACCATCGTCTCCAGATAGTCTTCCGACTACAGCACTTCAGCAACAACAACGCCCCACTTTGCACCACAGCCCTGGTCTCACCGATGCTGCTGGATGCTGTCACCAAGCCACTGCCTGCACTGCAACCTGAGGGCACCACCCGCAGCTCCACTTCGCACTGTAGCCCCAACGCCTGCCGACACCAGCACTCCAGACTTCAACCTTGCAGAATTCGATCTGCAATGCGTGTGACTTGGAGGTTCCAACAAATCCTGCACCGACCTCCAGAACCGACACTGATGAAGCAGTTTCTCTGGAGCTCATCGCAAGGTCCACGACGCCCTGCATTTGCAAGGTACTGTTGCGGGTCTTCCCGACACCGTAGCTGGCCCGCGACACTGCAACTGGTCTGAACTGTTGGATTTGTTTGTTCACAACGCCGTGATAGCCCCAGATGGAGCTGTCTACTTCAAAGAGCTGTATTTTAGGGTTCTTCTAGCAATATTCGTATTTTGATTACTATATGATTAATTTTGATCATTTTGGTCTTGTTTTACACAGATAAAAATTGGCTATTTTTCTAAAACTGGTGTGGTGTCCTTTTGTAGTGTCTTCACTGTATTACTGTGTGTTATGTGAAAATGCTTTACACATTGCCTCTGAGATACGCCTGACTGCTCATGCCAAGCTACCAAGGGGTTGAGCAGGGGTTATTTTAGAAGGGTAATCCCCTTTACCCTGACTAGAAGGAAGGGTCCCTACTTGAACAGGGTACAAACCTGCCAACCAGAAAACCCCATTTCTAACATTGGTTGTCAGTGGTGAGGATTAGGACTTGCATTTGCACTTGACCTACAGTGATTGGTGTACACTACTACCATATCGCAGACCACTACGTGCCACATACTGTTTTGTTTTTGGTCTATTTTTGATCTTGCCAATTGTTTGAGCTTGAACTTTCTACTGCGTCATGTCTGAGTCAAGAGCATTATCAGTTGCATCCCTAGAAGTTGCCTTTGAGGGGGAAAAGTTGGAATCCTACAATGTGAAGGAGTTGAAGGCTATTTGCAAAAATCTGAAAGTCCAAATCAGAGGCCTCACCAGGAAAGAGGAGCTACAAAATGCGCTGAGGGCCTGGGTAGCAGCCAGAAATGCCAGTGGGCAGTCTGGAGATCTTAGTGTGGAGGCTGAGGAGCCAAATTCTAGGGTGGATGTGCTTTTGGGAGGGGAGGGACCATCCAGGCCAGAAAGCAGTGACTTGCCCCCAGAGGAGCTGGAGGACAGGCGGGAAGCAAGGAGAGATGCAATGGAGCTGGAGAGGCTCAAGCCGGCAATGGAAGAGAAAAGAATGATGTTGGACAATAAGCTTAGAGTGAAAGAGCTGGATCAGAGGAGTAGGACAAGCTACATGGTGGCAGCAATACCCCAGTGCACTCAGATAGTACATATTACCAAGAATGTAGGAAAGGAGTACAAGAAGGGAGATGACATACAATGGTGGTTTCAGGGCTATGAAGCATCTATCCACATGAATGGGGTCCCTGAGAAGAATTGGGGAACAGGACTGTGGCCTCATTTCTCAGAGGAGGGGAGGGATGCCTTTTTGGCTTTGGGTAAGAGGTACAACCTCGCCTACACTGACATGAAGGAGGCCCTTCTCACTAGGTATTGTCTCACTCCTGACAAGTACAAGGATCAGTTTAGACAGAATAGGAAAACTGATTCCCAAACATGGTTAGAATTTGTAGATTCTTTTTGCAGGCCACTGGATGGTTGGATGAAAGGCAGAAACGTGACAGATTTTCAGGGGCTGTACAATTTGATTGTGTGGGAGTACTTGACTAGTCTATGTTTTGCAGAGCTGCACCAGCACTTGACAGATAGTAAGCTGACTGACCCCAGGAAGCTTGCTATGGAGGCGGACCGCTGGTTGAGTACCAGGGTCCACAAGAAAGCGTATGTGGGAGAACCAGCCAAGAAGGGTTGTTCAGGCTCTCCCCAGCAAAGGCAGGGGGAGGTCAAGGGAGACGCAGACAAGTACCAGGTTAAGGGGGGAGGAAAGATATCTCAAGCCCCTCCTGAGAAACCGGGGGAAGATACTGGTGGGCGGTGTCCCTATGTACCCCATTCCCAACCCCGCTGCTTCGCATGTTCTTAGGTAGGACACAAGCAGGGGGACCCTGTCTGTCCTAAGAAACCACCCACTGGTGGTACCACAACAGAGGTGGCTAATGTGGCCTTCAGGGAGGACAGTCCTCAGGGGTAGGTTGTAGACCATACCATGATCTCCCTTAGTTGGGCGGTGGACTCAGAGGGTAAGTTAGTGATCTCTGAGGGTGGGAGTCTTCACTTCCACCAGGTAGAAGTGAATGGGGCCACCGTCCCTGCTCTGAGAGACACCGGGGATAGCCATTCCATGATGGTGGAGAGGCTAGTTACTCCAGAACAGTACACCGGCCAAGTGTGTAAGGTAATGCCAGCCCATGGGCAGGACTTCTTCCGCCCTATGGTCGTGGTGTCTCTAGAATGGGGTGGGGAGGTGACCCATAGGAGGGTCATAGTTTTTCACCAGATGCCCATCAACTGCATTCTGGGAAATGAGTTGCCCCAAGAGTCATGGGAACTGGGAGGGATGGTCGCTACGGGTGCCCTAGAAGTTCAGGTTTCTGGGTGTACCTCCCCCAAGCAGAAGGTACAGGACCTCAGAGGAGGAGCAGGGTAGGGGCAAGCCCATTCCTGTCTCCTACCCAGCCTCAGGGTACAGACCCTCAGCTGGACAACAAGTCTCAGGATAGCACCCCTGAACTGGTGGTAGGTGAAGTGGAACAAGGGTACAAGGCACCTGGGGTTATTGCCCCCCACTTGGAGAAACCACAGAGGTCATAGGCCCCTGGATGGCAAGGGGCCTGGCTCTTGATGCTGACAGCTGTCAATGGCCTCTGCTGGTTGTTTTCCTTATGGACAGAGTTTTCCCTGGGTTGGGGACAGAAGTCAGACCCAAGGGCGGGAATGGGCCACATCACTTTGTTGGCCATGGTGATACTGTCTGCCTACTGGGATGAATCTGTGAGCAAGGTAAAGTTAGATACTTTACCGATGGGGTCCACAGATGATGAGAAAGGTTACCCATGGGTTAGCTTAGTAGGCCCAGAGAGAATAGACGGAGAGATACCCCTGGGTTCAGAGAGGCGTAGAACTGTAAAGTGCTACAACAGTTGTGGGCCAAGTCCAGGTTCCAAGCCGGGAAGTCCATCAATGTATTGCTTAGTCTATTCTGGCTTTAGGATGGGAGGAGGTTGTGTTGGACTTGGCATTTTTGACAGGTTTGTCCCCTGACTTTTTGCTTTATCGCATCCTGTTTTTGCTGGTTTACTGTCTCTGCGCACTTTTTCGCTGCTATTCAGTGCTAAAGTGCAAGTGCTCCTACTGTAAATTATGTTATGGTTAGTTTTCCATGTTTTGTATATTTGATTTACAAGTAAGTCCCTAGTATAGTACACTGTGTGTGCCCAGGGCCTGTAAATCAAATGCTACTAGTGGGCCTGCAGCACTGGTTGTGCCACTCACATAAATAGCCTTTCAAAGGTGTCAAACCTGCCAACCAGGGACCCCCATTTCTAACAATTATTCTGATCTGATTTACTAGTACTCTTGTTAAGACTTGGAATAGTAGTAGTACTGGGCATCTCCATCCTCTATGTGGGATCGAAACTCTTACTACAACCAATCTTCTTAACCCTACTTGAAATATTTTGACCTAAGTATAGACGCTGCCAGATTATAGTCCCTTTCATTCTGATTAAATTTGGATCTTGGATCTCAGCATGAACAATAAATAGCTCTCCTGGTCCAATGTACATACATTTAACACATGTTGTGTTAATCAAGATCATCCACTAGCAATATCAATTCAGTATCAAAACATGCAATGGACAGACGAGCAAGCAACCAAGACCAGGAATGGCAAATTATTGAATAAATTACAAGAATGGATAATCAATTGATTAATGAAGACTATGATTAATACATTTCAAGCTTACAGGTTTTTCATTGTTTGGACTCTTTAACAAAATTGCCTCCTGATTGTTAGAGATTTATGTTGCAATAAATATAAGTGCACCAGAGGGTAACTGGTAACCCTGAGGGAATGTAGTGCTGGGCATTTGTTCATGCTTGCTCTTTTTGCAATTGATTTTAACTAAGTTTCCTTGTATGTCTGACAATGTAATGCTCTCAGATATCCTGCATCATATTCAACTCAACTCAAGGTGTCTGCAATCGGCCATATAAAAGGCAAGGCCATCAGGTGCTTATGTATATGCTAGTGAATGCTACATGCCCAGACGTTCCAAATCATATGCCATCACATGCCAATCAATCCCATTTAACCAGATAAATGCTTATGTTCGTCAATGCCATGAACACAGATAGGACCCATAACATGCTAATGCATGCCATGTAACCATATAGATGGCAAATGTAATTCAATGCCATCATGCACTCAGAAATGCCCCATCATATATATCAGTCAATGCTATGCCGTGTGATATTAGAGACAATGCTATCTGATCACCTATCTCCTGCATTACAGAAAATGTCTTCGTAGTCTCATGTGTGCCCATCGCGTGCAAGTGCATGAAATCTGTGTTCCCTCATATGCTAGCTAATATCATTTGCTAAGGTAAACCCTGTATTTCAATCAGTAAACCCAAGTGTGTGAGACCAATGCAAATCAATGCAATGTGCCCTGGTATTATTTCATATGTCAATAAAAGCCACCATGTTCCCAAGTATGTCCCATAGGCCAGTCAATGCCACATACCCAGGTATGCCCCATATGCCTATCGAGGCACCAATTTGCTCAGTTATGCACTAACATGTTTCAGTTGATTCTAGAAGCATTGTTGGATGAGGTGCACTGAAGCATACTGAAGGGTCCTGGCTTGAATGTATGTCCTATATGCTTCCAGATCTCCCAGCTCAGTTTGCCTATTGACTATTTTCTGTGAGAACAGAACAAAATGTGAGAACTGGATAGTCTGTAATGCCTCTCCTCACAGTCTAACTTGAGCACATATTGTTTGTCATTTACACAATAAACAATGCAGTTATATGTAGTAGGATTTTTTCCTTTACACATATTTAGAAGGTCATTTTTGAAATTGTGATTTGGGCAAATACCAGTTTTGACATTAAAATGTACTTTGAGATGCATCTTCTCAGTCAAGTTCATAAAAAACACAACGTGAAGCCGTAACTTACATTGTATTTAACTGTGAGTGTCACATGGCCCATGGGGACATTGTCGCCTTCTCTAAGTTAGCATGAGCACGCTGCAGATTGTCCGCTGCTTTGCACACGTTCCTACACGAGTTTATTTTGCAAATGCCTTTTTTGCCATTTTCACATGAGAACCTATCGCTGTGTTTACACTCTGTATGTTCCTGGGATTTAGTCTGAACATTGTGTGCAAGGTTGATCAACAATGTCCCTTGTTATTCTGTTCTGGTCAGGCCATAGCACCTAGACAAAACATACCGATGAAGCTGTTGTTTGGGAATACGTACTTTGGTCTTATTGGAATACACGAATAGGTAGCGAACACTTGGAGAGGGACCTTTCCAGGGAGAAGAGCAGGACAGCACCTATGATGTAGATCCACCATCTATAGACTGAGGTACGGGGTCTGCAGATAATACCCAGAGATCTTCTGATATATAAACATTCTGCTTCTATACAAGGGGTGGGAGACTAGGCTACACAGTCTTTTTTATAATGACAGCTCCTTTCATGATATACGGATTAACTGCTATGCTTACCATATTTGTGTTATGCATTTTCCTGCTTATTGTGGTACATATACTGCACATTAGAGCATGTTAGTCAAAATAAATATTTGGAACTTATTTGTGTCTCTGTCAGATCTTATTGTGGACAAGTACAAGAGTGTGCGCCAAAGGGTGTGTCTTGCAACCGCGATTCCTGAGAGAGTCAGGGGAGTTGTGTTCTGGGGTGTCTAATCATCTGTTTCTCTGTGAGTGAGTAGGAGAGCAAGTGAGACACTATAATAGTCGGTCCTGTGCTCATGGGGTCTAAGGTGGTAGGATGACCCAGTCCTTATGCACTAAGGTCCCATAATTCTACGCATAGTTCTGTGTTTGTGCAGAATCCCTGCAATATGAGGCATTGTGTAAAGAAAGAAATCAATACACTTTGCACTTATAGTTAGAGAAAAAGAGACAGCTATTGCCCTCTTCATGTCCACACATTCGAATTCCTGGCTTTGTGGTTGTCAGACTTTCATAGAGATTTTTTAAAAAGTTTTAAAAAAAGAGTTTTTGTTTACATCTCATGCTAACGTTTGGTATTCTCACGATGTTCAGCTATATTTTTATAAAGCAAATTTACTATTCAACCTATTGGTATCAACTAAATGTGATTCATTTTTTAATTGCTTTATATATGCACAGTTTTCTTCAGCACTGCTGTGTGAATAAGGCTTTGGCACACTCTATATAAAAGAACAACAGTGCATCGAGCAGTAAACAATATAAGAATGACATTAAATCCAGGTCAAATAGAGTTGGAACAGATGGGTTTTAAAAACCTTCTTAGAAGAAGCAGGCTATCCAAAAGTGAGCTTGTTGGACTTGGCCCTTTCAGCAGGGTCATTTCCAGACTTTGTTGCCTTTACCCTCCTGTATTCTGAACCCGTTTTTGTTGGCTTTTAGGACTCTGCACACTTTATCTCTGCTAATCAGTGCTAAAGTGCTGTTGTTTTCTCCTTAAAACATGGTAAGATTGGCTTATACCCATTTGGCATATTTAATTTACTTGTAAGTCCCTAATAAAGTGGTAGTTCATGTACCCACGGCCTGTAAATTAAATGTTACTAGTGAGCCTGCAGAACTGATTGTGTCAACAACGTACGTAGCACTTTAAATCTGTCTCAGGCCTGCAATTGCAGCTTATGTATGCAGTTTTAAATTGCAATTTCGACCTGCCTAAATAAACCTTTTGCCAGGCCCAAACCTTCCTTTTTAGGTCGAGCCTAGCGCAGCGCGCAAGCGCTGCTCTAGGAGATGACCTTTTGGAATCGGTCTGCACTTTTCAAACACTCGTGCTTGTGGTGGCATCCACCTTGCGGGAGCGAGCAGCGGCGCGCAGGGGCCATCTGTTTTCAATTAGCGTGGCCGCGCGTGCTTGTTTACATTTGCCTGCTCGCGGTCACTTTCACTTTGCCAGACACGCGCCTCGGGAGCAGCCAGTTCAGCGGGGCAGGTAAGACGCAGACCGTACTCTTTCTAACCTTTTAGGGAACACGTTAACTGTTAAGATGGACCGTATTCCCGCAGTGTTGTACGTTTTTGGGGCCCACATTGTAACATGTTGGCCTAGTGAGCATGTTTCTATGTGGATGCGTGTTGTTTGTCTGCTTCCTCCTGTTTGTTCAGATGTGATGGCCAATACAGGGATACCGCTGTTCATTTCATGGTGAAGGATCTTATTCTACGTGATATCTTTGTTTGGTTTCTGGAACACTGGGCTTGCATATACAAATAAATTGCTTTTTTTAGTTTGCAAAGCACATGCATGCTTTTATTCATTCTGTGTTCTGCATGCAGTGCATTTTTCACTCGTTTTGTTAGTGTTTGTGGGATATCCACAGCTGTATTTGCTTTTTGGTAAATGCTTTATTTGTAGGCTTCGTTATAACTTTACACATTTTTGTATTACCGCTGAATTGGCTGAAATGTCACATTTAAAGTATAAATTTTAATAACCGATGGCATTAACAGATCTAAATCGAGTCGATTTAATAGCATTTGCTCCCGTTTTAGCCATAGTGCCTGTTTGGGGCTGAGCACAAATTGCCTTCGCTTCTACTGTGCTCACGTACATGCCACCAGGTGGTAGCTAGTGCTAAAGGCATGCTCAGAAAGACAAACAAGCGAGCTCAAATCATCCGCACATGCAGTGTGCATTCATTGATTTATTACTTGATACGTTGTAACTCGATCGCAAGAGGAATCAGATCACGTGTCATGATATAGGCAGACAATTTCTACTAGTGGGGGCCATTATTTGCTCCGTTTGCAAAACCCACTTGCACCACTTTGGTGTTTGCTGCCCTTGTGGTTCTGAAAGCGTGCTCAGTGTCGTTTTCTAGATTTTCACAAAACATTATTAAGAGTTTGTACAAATGGCTGGAAGTTAAACTACATATATTCTGCATCACCTCTTTGTCTATGTACCTTTCCTGTGCGCACACTGCCCACACCCGCATCTTCAAGGTTGTAAAGCATTGCGCCCTGATATTGTGGAGTTGCCTGTATCTTCTTTTCCATCATATTCTTTCATATTGTACCGTCGACCTGTTGTGTACAGTTGTTTTGCTGTGTTTTTCTGAAAGGTGCACTTATACCAGTGTCCGCCGCTGCTGTACAACACTGCTAGGTAGAAGGAGTAACATAAGTACATGGTTAGTCATTGGTTCTACCTGTTCTTAAGCTATAGCTAGGACTGCCGTAGGAAGGGTACCAGGGGTCACGATGCTAGCACGGAAAATGGGCCTCCAGCACCATGGCATGGAAGGGACAGGTTATCAATAATTGGGTTGCAGTGACTGCTTCTCACCCAGAGGTTCTTCTGCCACTGCACTTGCGGCACTGTTTATAACTACATCATTGATAATGCAGCAATTCAGAAATATTTAATTATTTAAGGACAATTCCCAATTCTCTTAAGTACCCAGTGAAACATTGTTTTATTACTTAACAATTCTAAATCGTCATATTTTTCTGCCTTCTGTGTTTTATTTGTGGAGTTTTTTTTTTTTAGTAAACTGGTGCACCTGTTGGTATTTATACTCTTGTTGTCAATTTTTTATTAAACGTTTTGTCTTGGTACCTACACTCTTATTTTTTTTTTACTTAGCAGGGTTTCTTTTATAGTTCATATAGTAAAAGTATAACAAGCATTGGCATAGCCAATAGGTCTCGCTTTTCGGACCTTATAAGTATTTAGTTATACAGCACAATATCCTTGGTGCAACAACATCAACTGTTGCATGGCTAAACACTTATAAGGTCCCAAAGGCGAGACCTATTGGCTATGCCAATGCTTGTTAATACATATGAGTCACCTCTAGGATAGGCCCTGGACAGCCCATAGCTGTCCAGGGCCTATCCTAATGTATTTTAAAGGCAGGACATGTACTTTAAAAGTTTACATGTCTTGGTAGTGAAAAACTCTTCAATTCATTTTTCACTCTTCCAAGGCGTACCTCTCCTGTAGGATAACATTGGAGGTACCTTATTACATTCAATAAGCGGTAACCTCCAAATGGGAACAGGTGACTCATTTATGTATGGTGTCTTTAGAAGAGTAATGAAAAATCCTAACTTATGTTTAAGTCAGATTGTAAATTACAATTTTGAAAGTGCAACTTTTAGAAAGTTGGCATTTTCCTGCCTTAGCCATTTGGTGCCTGCAACCTGTCTCTGGGTCACATGACTTGGTGTAGTTGATAATTGGGCTTTGTGTATTCTTCTTAAACAGCCACACACAATAGGGAGCTTAGGTCTGCCTGGATGGGCCATCACTGGCAGGATGGTAGAGAGGAGCTGGGCATAACCCCGATTACACTTGAATAGGTGGTGTCCTGCCTCCACACAAAGGTATGCATACACCCTGCAGTTAGTCTGGAGCCAGGGCACCTGTGCACTTGAAAGACATGCCTCTAGAAGCTTCTCCCCACTTCAAAGGCACAACTGGGCATAAATATGGGACCTCAGACACCAACTCTCCAGTGCACCTCTGGACCTGTTGTTATCTTTGCCTGGAAGAAGGACTTCTGGGGTGCTGGAAGGGCTGCCACTCTGCTGGACTGCTGCTTTGAAGGACTGCTGTTCAGGTGTGCTGACCTGCTGCTTGCTGCCCTCTTGCCTGGGTGAGAAGGACTGGACCTGCATCTCTGAAACCCAGGACCCCAAAGTGAATCCAAGGGCTAGTTGGCTGGCCTCCTGACTAGAGCTTCAGGGATAGAAGGCTCCAACAACCTTGAACCCATCACCTGGACTTTGTTATCTGTGAGTCTACCCTGCCAAGTTGTGCCACCCCAGTCCTTGTCCCTTGAAAGTGGGCCTAAGTTGCACTGCCAGCCTCTGTGGATCCAGCAGAACTGACGCATCTCCTTTTCTGCAATGCACAACCACGAGCAGAACCAATGCATCTCCGCTGTTGCATGGATTGGACCCATCACAATGACCTGCATCACCTCTGCAGCACCAAACCTCTTCGGAACCGCGGCTGCGCGCCGCATCCTCGGCGCTGGCCCTCGAATACCTAGTTGATGGCAGCCTCAACGATAACACTGGACTCCGCATCACAGCCTTGCAGCTCCTCGGAACCTATGCATTGCCCCAACTGCGCAACACATCATTGATGCCAAACTTCGCATCGCAAGCCCTCGTTGACTGGATCCTAGACAATCACGCAGGACCTCGCATCGCAGCCTTGACGCACCTCAAAACCAACGCATTACTAAGGGCCTGAGCAGATCTTGTATCAGAGCGGGTTTTTAGAGCAGAAGTTCTATTTACTATCATAGATTTCGGGGGAAAAAATTCCGAAAAATGATTTACCCAGGCTTCAGCTGGAGCTATAGTATCTAATTTGGGCATTTCATCACCTGACATAGAAATTGAGTTAACCACCTCCCTAAATGCACGTGAGTCTTTTAGGGTTGAAGCAATTTTTAGATCTACCCAGGCTTTATTACTTGGGGTCTTTTTAAGGCAGACCATAGTGCCTTATGGGCTTCAGAGCAGATCTTATTAAACCATCTTGGGTTGTCAGGAGCTTTTCTGCTACATTTGGTTAATGTATCTGCCATGTGACCATTTAGGTTTGTGAAGGCCACTATAACGTTTTCGGGGGGGGCAGAATCTGAGAGCACTAACTTAATATCAGCCTTGTTATTTGGAATAAGGTCTGTGAGAAATGCCGTCTTATCAACTTTTCTCATTTGGTATTAATGCCCTTATTTCTGTTATATGCTACCCTAAGCTGGATTTTCTTGTCCCTTTCCCCGCTCACAGGGAAATTTATAGTTAAAACGATGGGGTTGTGGCCACTCATACAACTAGCCTTTACTACACATCCCTTGTACAACTGAGCTAGGTCCTCACTAATTAAAATATGGTCAATAGTATAAGACGATATTGGGCCCACATATGTTGGAATCTGGGGGGAAATATCCATATCTAAATCTTGTGCAAATTTCAGATTCTTAGTAAAGGCAACTCTATTCAGTGAGTCCCCATATGGCGTATGTTTAAAATGCATCAGGGACTGATCCCTCTCATCGCAAATGCCACAAGATTCCTGAACCTTGGGGTCACAAATTCCCATATTAAAATCCCCTGCCCAAATTATTTGCAGGTCCTTCATATGATTTTTCTGGGCTTGGGTTATAACATCCTCTAGGTCATCTATGATGTTTGTCACAGTTGAATCAAAAACATTGTAATAAAAGTTCATTAAAAGCAGATCAAATAACTTTGGCATAATATTTACAAGCAATTGAAAATATTGGGATTTACACAATTCTCTAATTGAGATATCTGTCACTGCCACTGATATAAAAGTAACTAAGCCCCCTTTCGCTCGCCCCGATTTCGATGGGACAGCTGGTACATATTAAGAGGCATAGCCGTCAACGTGTAAGAAGTCCATTGTCCAAGTCTCTTGGCAACAGATAATTTGGTGTTGTTCAAGAAACATTTTCCAGTCCGGATAATCAAGCTTGGAACGAAGACCCACAATATTCCATGAGGCAATACTAAGAACCTCGTGTCGATTGGGTTCAATATTAGTCACAGGGTGGGGTGACGCAGGTAATAATATGCAGTGATCGTTTGATATTACTGAGACCAGTACCTGTCAGCCCTGTACTTCCAGGTTTGATAGGGCTTCAAATCTGTTTGAAAGAGGGAGAACATTTGTCAATCTTGGGGAAGCAACTTTGTCTGTTTTGGAGTCAGATAGCAGTGAACTATTCATATGGCCTATCGGTATGCAAGCTTTTAGTTGGTAAAAGAAGCCTAAAGGCTGAACTGCCTTTGAGCACCTCCTGGCGCGAGTGACGTCCGTTGGCGGCACCTGCCACAATGCCAAGTGGGGGTTGTAGTCCCCCAGGAGGAGGAAAGTGCCAAGTGCGGTGTCAGTAACGGACTTCCGCGCTGCAGGAGCCCTGAGCTGCCTTTGAGCGCCTCCTGGCGCGAGTGACGTCCGTTGGCGGCACCTGCCGCGATGCCAAGTGGGGGTTGTAGTCCCCCAGGAGGAAGAAAGGGCCAAGTGCGGTGCCGGTAACGGGCACCCGCACTGCGGGAGCCCTGAGCTGCCTTTGAGCACCTCCTGGCACGAATAATGTCCGTTGGCGGCGCCTGCCACGATGCCAAGTGGGGGTTGTAGTCCCCCAGGAGGAAGAATGTTATGTTATGTTATGTTAATTTCATTTCTTAAGCGCAATGGTTACCCTAGGGTGTCCTGGCGCTGATAGCTGCCTATCGATTGCCGAGGTGTGTGGTGACCTATAAGGTGAAAAGCCAAGTGCGGGTTGTAGTCCCCCAGGAGGAAGAAAGTGCCAAGTGTGATATTCGGTAACAGGCTCATGGAAAGTACATTTCTGAGGTGAAACATGATAGTTGGATAGTTCCAGCATGCTTGAAAAACACAGAGGAGTCTTGCTGGGTCACATTGCAAGCAAGGCATTTTGTATGAAATACAGACTCTATTTAGCAGTTATCTTGAAGACAAATGGGAGGACACTCCAACTTTTGTGACATTCCTCAATTTGTGTATGTATCCAGCTGCGGTATTTGTTGTGGAAAGAAACCTTAACTAGTTTTTTTAATTCTTAAATGAATTCATTATTGAAGACATCTTTGCTGAGCCTTTGTAACTCCTTAAGTAACTATAGTTCAGGCTGCTGCACAGGGTTACGAATTAACAGCTGTTCTCAATAAAAACACAGTGACTGTTTCTTTAATCAATCAATCAATCAACAATCTTTATTCAAATATATATATCATAATCATAAAAGATAAAAACATATACATAAAAGTCACATTAAAAACATTCAAAAAACATTAAAAAGCCTCATTAGGCTCAATGCAATACAATTCATTCCAAAGAACGGTGTGTCAGCGTTTAAAAACCTTGTAAATTTAGCAGCCCAGCCTAACCTCAACGTCATTATTTTACTAGGCACACATTATTTTATTCCAGTGTAAGGCACCCTTTAAATAGCCGATGGCCGCCAACATCACCACCTGATCAGGTAACAACTGTAAATGTAAAAAGGCAGGGCAAAATTGACTAAAACCCCTCACCTTTAATAGTGGTAATAAAAACCTTTTACGCAAAAATTCATAATATTTACAGAATAAGACCAGCTGTATCAAGGTCTGGGGTGAGTTTTCATCACAGGGGCAAGTTAAGAGGGCATGAGGATCAAACTGACCCGGAGGGAAACAGATCATTGTGCGGATAGAACCCAGGCGGAATTTAGTAAGCAATGATCTGTCCCTAGGATGTTTAACTGCTGTAAGATAAGATTCCACACCAACAACAGATTTCAACAATATGTAAGATCTGTTGGAGTTTTTCTCCATCGCCCAGACTTCCCTGTCATCTTTGAGCTTATTTAAAAATTGTTCCCTAAAAAGGCCACAATCGCCCTTTTTAAGGAGGTGTGGTCAATTAAAAATATCCATGCAGTCTAGGGAACACAGATTTTATATAATTGATCCAAGGTATTTTATGGACATATGTGCATTCCATGCAGTCCTCAACCACACTCCTGCTGAACCACAGTGACTGTTAAAAAACATGAGGGGGTGGTGGGAGGGATTCACTGATTCCACTTTCACAAAGGAACATCAGGAGAGTAAGATGATTTCATACAACCATTTAGGGCACAAAACAGTCTAAAATGAACACTTCCCAGGCTTACTTTTTGTGAGCCGACACGTTGCATCTTGTGCAAAGCCGATGTATTGGTCAAACGCCCTGCTAGTCCCCTGAAACATACACCCCACTACATCCTGACCAGGAACTTTTAGAAGGACTCGTCACACACTCCACAAGTGAGACTTCAATTGATTAAGGCAAAGAAAAAGAGCTCTGAATGTTCAGGCTGAAGACCTGGGATGCCCTGAGCCCAAGCCTTGTTCCTGAGCCCACTACGTCCACTTCAAGAGTTTATTAAAAAGTCAGCTCTGTAGATTGGCCTTTATGCTTAGTAGTAGTAGCTATGCCAACAGGAAGACAGAGAAATGCTGGATGTGGGCTCCCTCGAGGCCTCTGGTTGGATTCTGACTTCTCACCTTTGTGTTTGTATCAATATGTCCGCTGGTGCTCAACCGAGCGCTTAGAAGTAACGACAGCGTCATGTGGCTTAGCACTGAAATTCCATAGTCAAGCAACCAACCCAAACACAAGTGTGTGAATGTGTGAATTAACATATGCTGATCAAATAAATAAGAGACAGGGCACATTTTTGCTGAAGGAAAATTGTGTCTCAGGTTTTCTAAGCAAGGTGATGGGTGACTATCAGACGATTCAAAAGCACCCTGAGATGATACAACCTAAGCTTGTACAAACATACCTGAACAAATGAGTGAATTTCCACTACCTACCCGGGAACTCCATTCCAGATCCCTCTCCCGAGCAGCTACCCAGCGCATCCACAAGGCGAACAGCGGAGGCAGCTTTTTCTCCCACCTGGCGGCTAAGAAGTGGAACACAATCCCCCTGCACCTCAGAGCAGCACTGTCGCTCCAACAGTTCAGGAAGGACCTCAAGACCTTGCTGTTCAACCATTAGGAGCAGGCAGGGTGATCCCACAGCAGGACCCCACAGCGCCTCGAGACCCTCACAGGTGCAGCAGCCGTGCTATTAAAACCCTAATTGATTGATTGATTGAAGCTGACTGCCAGTCTGATTAACCAACAAGCATCAGGGGTACATACAAGTAATGCAAACTCAAAGCGGCTTCAAGTGGATGTGCCATGTATCTGGAGACCATCCTCCAGGAGAACAAAGCTCACACCATCGATGGAGCAATTGCAAGCTAGCCCCAAGCTGCTCAGACTTGGGACTGACCCAGGCAATGCAGGGGTTCAGTCGCTTTCGCCAGGGCCCCGCCAAACGGCTGCAGAGGTGTTGTCCCAAAGCCCGCTCTTCTGGGCACTTTTGTCTTGGTTGAGTACCAGAGCCGCTGGATCCCTCTGTGCATCGACCTTCAAAGCATAAAACCGTATGCTCAGAATTCACACAGTGTAGGCACATGAACTGAATCCGAATAGGGTGAGCTGTAGGGTGCGTTGCGCTGTGACCCGTAGCAGAGGATGGACCAGGTCTCATCTGAAAGTTAAGCCACGACTCTAGCTGAGTTTCACTGCAAGAGACGCAGGCAGTAGCATGGTCCAAAACTCACTAATAAATACATACGTTGAAACAGATATATGAGTATTTTGAAATCGTTTGTTAATAGCAGTTTTATTGGAAACAAAATGTATTTTAATGAGTTTTCTGTAACTTGATTTTTAAATGTGAATTTCACTCTACATTTTAAACTAAGTATGAGACATAATAGGATGTAAATGGTTTTTACTATGGTTTTATTGGCCTTTAGTTGATTGTTTATAATACATTTTAAAAAATGATGAAAACAGGGCAATACAGCAATTCATAAAAATGTTGATACTTGCTTTTGCATTTATGAATATGTCGTCCTCAGCGCTATAGGTCGGTAATCTCAGTCAGTCAATGTCTGAAAGTTCCTTTCCTCTGCTGCTCGCCTTTCATTTCCCTTGTGTTGAGAGCCACCTTTTGGTCAGACCCATAAATTAAAAAGAATAACTTGATGTAGCAAAGAAAGGGTAGGACAAAAAAAGAATATCAACTCATCATAACGTGTGGCGCCTGCCCGTGAACAACCCCTAGGGCCTGTATTATTCAAATATTTATTCCCAGTGCAGACTGAAGTAACTATTCCTTTGTACGTTTAAAATGACAAAGGCACTCGCCCAACGAACTCGCAGATGTAGTGCTTGAAACAGAAAGATGAAAGTGCAGGCACCCACGCAGAGTTTGTTTGCTATTGAAAAACGGTGGTACTCTCCATTTAAAAGTACTGCACCCCTGCTGAGAGGTGCTGATGCTCTGCTTTATAAATGTAAGAAGTTCAGGTACATAATACTTGACAGTATCTACCTATTTAAAGAAACCAGGCCCCAATTAGGAGTACCATGTTAACTCTTCGGGGAGATATTAGTGATGAAAATAATAATTCTGGTCGATATCTCCCTATGAGTTAAAAGGGATTGAAAGTTAAACTCCCGGAATGGGGAATAACTTACCTGACCTGGAATTACTGGGTCCTTTTGAACAGGGTTTCCTATGATTCTGGCCGCTTTTAACGCAAATATTTACCACCTGCTTAGCTACCCATGGACATCATTTAGGGGTGGCCTGCGACCCCTGGCTTGCCCTTTGCTACCCCTAGCACTGCCCTTGCGACCCCTGACCTCAGAGGTGGCAAATTCAGGGCCATGAACACAAGGAAAGCTAAGGCTCCGATCTCTTTATTTTCAGTCAATTTTTTTTATTACACTAATAGTGAATAAATAAACTATACTATTCACTAATAGTGTAATAAAAATTGAGTACAATAAGCTGGAATATGCCCATCCATGGCAGCTGAGGTAAGTAAAAATGCTTTTAAATGAATGTTGTGTGCATGTTTGCGGGTGAGAGTGTGTTTATGTTTGAGAGAGTATATATGTACGAATTTGTGTGTATGTATAAGATGTGTGTGTGACTGAAAGTGGAGGTCAAAGGGCAGGTGATGTCTCTTCCGCTACCCCAGGCATTTTGGTGAATTGACGTCCATGTATCTAGGGGTCCTCTGCAGGTCGGGGTGTGTAGGATAGCCTGAAGAGGGCATCTGGGGGTTGGAAGACTGTGGCCTCTCTGGAGGGAGCATTGTCTGCAGTGCTGCAGAGGGCGTGTAGGCCCCTGCACCTCTCCAGGCGGGTTTTTCCAGGTGTGCATCGGTACGTGGTAAAACGAGGTCTAGTGTTTCCAGGAACAGACATTTCAAGTCCAGAAGCACCGGACCACTTGGAGTCCCCCTGTGCGTTATCCCCTCTGGGGACACCACTCCAGACGACTCTTAAATGAGGCCCTGTTATGCAGCAGCTCGGATGGGCCTTGTGGCTGCATGGGATTCTAGTGACGTTCTTCCTGCTGACGTCAATAGGCCCGGCTTCTTTACTAATATTCTAAAGCGCCAGTGCTGCAGCAAAAGGACTTTTTGGGGAAATTGTCTACAGGGTACACATCGCCTGCATCCCTCTGTGACTAAGGCACATTTGCGCCACGGGTTATACGTAGGTTAAGAACACTGCACATGTGCTGGTTTGTTTTCTGAACCTTCGCATGCACAGAATATATGTTTCCGTTTGTCGAAGCGCAGATGGGCAAAATCATTGTGACTCGGGGCCTAAGTCATCGCCACTGGATTGTAACCAACAATTTGTGAGGAGTGAAGAAAAGGGACATTTCTGTTTACAGCAATAATTCCATATTTTATTTACTTTCTAAAACACCAATCAACTACTGGTGGTTTCTTGGCGCCATGAGTGATTGACAGTCATAACAATGAGAGACAGACAAACATGAAAATGCTAGTCATACTGAAGTTATTTTAACTGTTCTCTGGAGAGGGGGTGTTTCTTCGCATTCGTTTATGATTTCGCACATTATCATCAATTCTCAGACTTCAGGAATAGAGCCGTGCTGGTGCTTGTCGGTGAGATGGTAGAACAAAAACGATATTAATCATCTTTCTTCCTGCCATCTAGGTTTGTTTCCCCCAAGTCACACGACTTGGCACAGTTCTAGTGCTTGGCATAGGGAGGCCTATGCATGTAGCAGTGCCTTCTTCGAGCAGGTGGTTGCAGGTGGGGCTGGCCATCTCTCACATTTTGGAAACCGGGACTTATTGATCATAAGACTTTGACCCAGATCAAGAGAGAAAGGCAGCAAATAACGAAACAAGGAGAAAGACAAAGACAGGGAAATAGTGACAAAGGGAGAAAGCATGGATAAACAAGCATTGGAAATGCAATAAGTCTCACCTTTGTTTAAGTTAAAGCTATTTGCTTTGCTAATGGTATTGTATTTTAGCTATGTCTTATTGAGTGTTTGTATGTGATATGTTGTGCCTTTATGTTGGTTGAATTGTAATTGTTATGTGTGTAGTAGTTTAACGCATAGCGTTAGAAGGAGAAGAGTAGTGTTTAAGATTTGGGACGGAGAGTGAGTAGAAGAATAGCATGAGGGTAATGAAGTATAGTGAGGAGGAGAGTAGCATGAGGCAGAAGAAAGTGGAGTGGGGAGAGTAGTATGAGGGAGAAGGAAGAAAGCATGGAGGAGATTAGCGTGTTTTTGAAGGAAGGAAAGTGTGGAGAGCAGTATGAGGCATAATGAAGGAGAGAGGAGTAGAAGAGTAGTAGGAGGGATATGAAAGGAGTGTGAGAAGTAGAAGAGTAGTGTGAGGTAGCAGGAAGGTAAGATTATTTGCTTAGTATTAGGCATAAGGAAGTAGATAGGTGTAGAAGAGCAGTGTTAGGGAGATTGTAGGAGAAGGAGGAGGAGAAGAGCAGTGTGATGCAGAAGGACTGAGAGTGATGAGGATAAGAGCAGTGGTAGGCAGAAGGATGGAGGGTGTTGCGGAGAAGAGCAGTGTGTGCTAGAATGCCACGAAGAGCCGTCCTGTCCAGTGAGTGTGAGAAGGGTAGCGTCCCGGGGGTAGAAGAGATGCTGGGAAAGAAACAGAGAACAGAGCTTAGCGGTACCCTGTTGAGGAGGGAAACGAAGGACGTGGTCTCCAACTCAACAAACAAGTCCGGGTCTGAAACTATCCGGTTTCTGAGACCTAGAAATCCCCAGAGGCCTGCGTTAAAATGTGCAGTTGTTTTCTTACAAGTGAAGATATGACGAAAGAAATAGCGAAATCTCAAAAAAGGACATTTTCGAAACGTATTTCATAAGTTAAAGTCTAGAATATTCACTCCTTCACTTTCTGTGTGAATCAAAAGACATCTTTGTGGCTTATTGTCCCATAGAGGTTTCATGGCTTATTTATTCCATTTAAAAATACATTTGAACTCAAATAGAATATGCATTTTCAGACTATGACATCGGAAACAACGAATCGACAACCCAACGAAGATCAAATTCGTAATAATATACACATCTAAAAAGAAATGTTTACCAATTCGCTCGCAGTCAACCTAACGAAAATGTAACGTTTAGTTTGGTGCGTCCATGCTTAAAGCACAAAGCAACTGCGATTTGGCGCCACACATTAGATGGAAACAAACGCGCTGTTAAAGAACCCCAACTCTACACCTTATTGCTCATTTTCTCTGTTTTACGAGACTATCCCTAGTGGGGCACCAGGGAGCGGGACAATTTTATTTTATTTTAATTTTCCCAGGTTTTTCTATTCAGTGGAAGCAGCAGCCCCAAGAAAGGCAGCAGCGCATGGAAGTTATTTTTGTTCTGGAACACGCGAATAATTCATAGGCCTTCCGCATGCCGCTGTTATTAATCTCCCATAAAACTGCTCCTCGCACACCCCTGGCCCCCACCCTCTCCCCTCCGCACATAAATCACACAAGGCTTCCCCTGACCTGGCCAAGTGTGCTGGCTGCAGCCAGATATTATCTTTTATTATATACACTCGTTAACTGTCATTATTCCACGCGCCTCAAACCGAATATTGGCTCTTTATAACCCGTCATCAGATTATAAATAAAGATTGGGGGCGGCATCTGGCAGTGAGAGAGGCCTGCCCATCTGTCAATGAGTCAGTGTTTCGGAAAGCGCCGAGAAGACCGCAGGGCCCAATGCAGCGCTAAACCACGACGACAAGGCAAGAAATAGCGTGGTACAACAAAGGTGGAAGAAAGGGTCCGAGTTAGGTGAACTAACAAACATGAGATCTTCATGTGATTCGCCTTGAGCTGTAGCTAGTCATACATGACTATTGTGTGTAGTGTATTATGACCACACACACGTACATATAACATACCTGTCAGTAGCCGTATACAGACAAGCACATACATAATGGCTGTCCACTGTGTGTTCGGTGGCACCTTGATTCGTACACTATCAGTCCATACTTTAAAGTGTCAGACTGTAGTGACTAACTACTGTCAGGTGATGGACTGGAGAGAGACAGACGGACGCAGCTGACACACAAGCCCATCCCAGTCCCAGTGCGTTATGTGCATCAGTCGCCTTCTCTGGGTAAGTCCCTGGCAGAGAGTGCACGTGCTATCCCCTTTCACCCACTTACTGCCCTATTAAACAAAGAGTCTAGCGGGATGCACCTGTGACGCTGCCTGCGGCCCTGTCTCTCTTCTCCTCTCCTCTCGCTCCCTCTATTGTGACGTTTGCTTAGAAGAAGTAATAACTCACCATGTTAATGATCAATCCACGGAAGTGCTTTTCGAGCTGCCTCCGATCTGTGAAACCAAAGCCGGCCCCTGTGTGCAGCGGGACTCCTCTCCACAGCAGCCAGGGCTCGGCCTTCGTCCAAAAGCCACCCTTCTGCAGAAGATCCGACGGCGGCCCTCGCAGGGCAGTGGGCTCCTGTTTTCGGCTCGCGGTGGACCAGAGGCCGGCGGAACACAACAGGGTCTCTTTTCTTCCAGATGGCCCCCCAAAATAATGCTTGTGATTATGCAAACACGTGCCCGACCGACGTCAGGGTTTCTCGGGTTCACAGTGGATCTGTTCATCAGGAACTTTTTCGGCCTCCAGCCAGCCTACTTCTGGCTGCGAAGATAAACTCTCACCTTTGGCCAACTCGAACCAAAAGGAAAAGAAATCATCCGGGTCGCCGTTCGGGTGCCCTCGGAGGAGAAGAGGAGCTGTGTCTTGGTGCTTCCAGGCGGCGGGTATGGTTAAAAACAAAATTAATTCTAAGTTAAAGGTAACCCAATAGTAAACGCACATGACACATACAAGTAATGGTAAAAAAAAAGTGCCGCCACAGTAATTATAAAACTCACCATGTCCCGCCGCCAGTAAAACATCCAGTCCGGGTGGGCGGGGCCAAAAGAGGACTGGGTGGTAACCAGGAGGGACTAAAAAGCCTCCGTTACAATCAGAAGACACGGTTTAGCATAAGCAATGACGCAAAATGACGCACTCCAATAGAAATTACGGGCGGAGTCGAAACACAACTTCTTAAAGTATATTGATTCCAAGAAGCCCTCGCAGAGCGAGCAGCGCATGCGCGCTGCAACGCCAGGCGAGACCTAAAAATTTATTGCATGAGAGGTAGGGAGAGTGGTAGGGATAGTGTCTTGGTGGAAGATGAACCGACATAAAGATTGTAAACTCTAGATATTCGGCAGAGGCAACCTTCTAAGACAAGCATAGGCAAAGCCAATAGGTCCCGCCTATGCAAGAGCTATTGGCTTTGCCTTTGCCAATGAGTTTTAGCTATGTGCATACCAGTGTGGCTGCTGTTCAGACTGGCTAAACGTTAGAGACGTAAAGGAGAGTGCCTTGGAGTGTCGTAGAGGGGAGTGGCATAGAGTGCTGTGTATTGGAGTGCCATACAGTGGAGTCAAGTAGAGTGGTGTGGCATAGAGCAGAGTGTAAGTAAGTCCGTTTTTATATAGCGCAGCTACTCACCCTTACGGGTCTCAAGGCGCTGGGGGCCGTCGTGGAAATTAAGTGAGCTATTGCCCAGAGTCACATGGTGCTGAGCTGATCTGCCGCCGGAGCCGGGGATCGAACCGTGAACCCTGTGCTCCGAAGTCAGCTGCCCTGGCCGCTGCACCACACCTCTGGTGGTGTAGAGTGCATTGGCATAGAGTGTTGCAGAGTTTAGTGGCGTGGAGTGCAGCAGCATATAATTCAGCAGCGTACAATGCAGCATCGTAGAATGCAGTGGCATAGAGTAGAGTGGTGCAGAGTATAGTGGCATAGAGTACAGTGGCATATACAGTGGTGGTGTAGAGTGGTGGTGTAGAGTGCAGTGGTGGAGAGTAGCGTACAGTAAAGTGGCACTGAGTAAAGTGGCAGAGAGTGCATTGGCGTAGAGTGGTTCAGAGTGCAATGGCATACAGTACTGTGGTGTAGAGTAGAGTGGTGAAGAGTACAGTGGCATAGAGTGGAGTGATGCAGAATAAAGTGGCATAGAGTGCAGAGGCATAGAGTGCATGGGCATACAATGCAATAGTGCAGATTAAAATTGCTTAGAGTTCAGAGGCGCAGAGTGGAATGCGCAGAGTGGAATGGTGTAGACTGTTGTACATAGAGTGGCATAGAAGGCAGTGGTGTAGAGTACAGTGATGCAGAGTAGAGTGCAGTGGCATAGAGTAGAATGGCATAGAGTGCAGTGGCATAGAGTGGAGTAGGGTGCAGTGGAATAGAATAGATTGTTTTAGGGTAGCGTGGTGTGGCGCTGGGAAGAGTGCAGTGCCGTAGAGTGTAATGGCATAGAGTAAAGTGGTGTAGAGTGCAGTGGCATAGAGTGCAGTGGTGCAGAGTAAATTAGAGTAAGTATAGTGGAATGGATAGAGTGCAGGGGCGTAGAGTTGAGTGCTACAGAGTAGAGTTTATTGGCGTAGAATGTATTGGCATAGAATGCAGTGTAGTAGAGTGCAGTGTTGCAGAGTGGCGTAGAGTGGAGTTGTACAGAGAAGAGTGGAGTAGCCTAGACTGCAGTGGTATAGAGTAGAGTGGTGTAAAGTGCATTGGCATAGAGTAGAGTGGTGCAGAGTAGAGTAAAGAGGCATAGAGTGCATTGGCGTAGAGTAGAGTGGAGCAGAGTGCAGTGGCATAAAGTGGAGTGGTGCAGAGTAGAGTGCAGTGGTGTAGAATGGAATATGCATGGTGTGGCAGCACACTGCCATTACAGTCAAAACTTTTTCAATTGAAATTACCATTACATTTGCACAGACATATCGTTTTACTAATCAAACTATACAGTTCATAAAAACTTGCACAGCTCATTTAAATGTTGTGTGCTAGAAAAAAAACCTTTACTATCCAGTATCCAGCAAAATTGAAACATAAATCCTCTCACTTTGAAGTCAGAGAAAGAAAGGTAAACAGGACACTCCCTGGAAGACAGAGCCTGACATTTAACCTCTGTCTCTGAAGGCACAGCAAATGTGACAAGGTAAAAACAAAATTTACAGGCCTGTTTACAGAAAGGAGGCCTCAGTGAAGAATACAGGGAGAGGTAGTGTGAAAAGTCTTTGCTCCTTGGGAGGGACAACTCAGTCTGGACAGCCTACAACAAACAAAGCCAGCAAATAGAAAGCCAGAAAATGTGAGTTACAAACCACAAAGCCAATGGCAAGCCACCGGAGGGATGCATAACCAGAGAAGTTTTCTGAATGTCCCCAAGATATCTTTAGCAAACCAGACAGCCGCGCTACCAGGTAGGCTTCGACCTACAAAAATGTAGGCCTCAGTGCTTCTTCTTTTACAAATTAAGCATAGTCCAAAAAGGAAGAAAGGCGGATATACATCCTGGCCTAACGAATAACATATATGCCATGAAAAGCTTTTTGTCCACGCCAGAAACCGCGAGAGATGACGGGAGCCAAAAATCACTGTGACCTCAACCACCACAAGAAGCCCACCATCTATCACAATCACACGAGCGGGGCTCTGACCCGTTTTCACGGTTCCAGCGATTCACCCTGCAAGCGGTCTGCTAATGCCGGCCCCCCCAGTCCTTTCTCCCACTCCCAGAGTTTCCCTGCCATGTCTCCCTAATGAATGTTTGCTTTGCAATCAGAGTTACCAAGCACACCTCTCAAATCACACCGGCGATGTGGCGCACAAAACAGCCCATGTTTGTCTCCAGGGCGGCGTTTCCCATGGTTCTGTGCCATATCTCTGCTGGCGGCTTTCAGGCTGAAAGCTTCAGAGGTGAAACTATCCAGAGGAAGGTGTCACCAATGTTTTTCTTACTTCTTTCAAAATCCCTTTTCATTTTTTTTTCTCCAAAATCAGTCTTTTTTCCGCTTACGTTTATCTCTCAACAGTTTGACAGCAGTTTGACACTAAACACAGATCAACCCTGGAGGGCTCCATGATGGATGGACTTTATGACCTAAAAGAACTGAAAACAGAGGGAAAGAAGCTTCGTGATATGAGAGCACCGTCTTGGGGCACAGCCAGGAAACATTTTTTTAAAATGACAAGCAATTGTCGATCTCCATTACGGAACTACTATTGACTGTGAAGTAACATTTTCCACCTACAACAGAAAGTTTTCTTTCCACCCTCCCGTGTGGTAAAGCGGACACTTTGCCCAATTATAACGCAAAGTACTGTTAATACTGCCTGTGCCACAGTGTAGCACAGGTAAAGTCACTGCACCTGGCCGAATGGAGGCTGTGCTGTGCCACACCACAACAACGGGGCCTCCTGAGCCGGCTCCAAGGGGTCAACAGTGTCCCTTTGGTCTCAACCCACCCAGCTGGCTTAGAAGTATAAATTCTCAAATTTCCAGGGAGCAGGGGAAACCGAGCCTTAGGGCACGGCCTTTGATGAAAGTGACATTACAGGAGGAGCGTTATTTGTCTAATAGTAACAACTAACCCAAGTTATCATACCTGGTGCGGGTAATACCAGCACAGTGATGCTACAGGGCTGAAGATGTAGCGACTTAGACATCTACAATGACGCAGCGATACGAGGGGAGAGCAAAGCGATCAAAGAGAAGGAAGGGAATCTTGGGTGAAGGCTCAATGCACCCTAAGGGACTACCAATTCTTTGTACCCAGATCATTGGATAAGTCGTCCTAGAGAACCAGAAGATAAGGTTCCTACAGGAAGGAGAGAGCCTGGTTGCAAGATGGCACTCATGAGATGAGGATGAGATCCCATTCCAAGATGGCACTCATGCTCAAAACGGAGCAAGGATGAGATCCCATTCCAAGATGGAACCCTTCTTATTGAGACAAGTACTCTGCTGTTTTCTAAGTCAGCATGGGTGTCACTATAGGAAACAGGAAACCTAGCCTGTGGGGCTTTTCATCCAGCAGCATAGAATTATCCTTCCTGTTTAACAGCAGCCCAGTTGCAATACCAGTGTTTTCCCAAAACGGCAGATACCAGGACTGTGACTGATGTCTCAACAACGTTTGCTAAAGTATGGTTTGCTCCAGCAGTGGTGTCAGGGAACGTTATCCCTTTTATTCGAAAGGGGCTCCAGATTCTGGGTGAGCCCGTTCCCCATGATGGCGAGACCTTGGAACCATTAGCTTCAATTAAACGCTGGCCCAGACCACGCTTTTTATTTTATATTTTGTTCCCCACTGCAAGTGCTCACACAAATGGCCTGTAAAAAAATGGGCTGTTGAGAGGGGTGAGAGCCCTTCTCAATAAACACAATCCTTATCATGGTGAACCACAAAAGCCACTAAATAAACCTGTGCTTAACCCTCTGGTATCTTGGCACAAAAGCAGTCAAGCTTAACTTAGAGGCAATTTGTAAATATTTATACTGCACTCAAACAGTAATAAAGTGAAAACACAACACAAGAAAAACCCCAAACCAATTTAGATTAATAGAAAAACTTAATAAATAAAATGACACCAACATGACAAAAAATCCAATAAGTAAAACATGAGTTATGATTTATTAAAGTTTTAAGTAAAAATAGCCTTAAGAAGCACAAAGCGCCGGGGGCGTGGCCGACAGCCGAACATGGCGGCTGCATTTTAGCGGAGCTCCGGACCCGGGCTCCTACATCCTGGGAATATTTGATCCGCGCTGCACCAAAGTGCCCCTTTTCGGTGCACTTTAAGGCCGGCGGAGTGGGGGCGATAGTTGGGCCGGCTTTTGGCGCGTCTGCTGCCTGGCATTGGGACTTGCTGATGCCCGGGGCCTTTTGAGCTGCGAGGGGAGCTGTGCCGGGCCTACTGTCGGGAACCCGCCCGTTGGCGGTATCGATCGAGGCCGGCCCCTGGCGGTGGCTGCTCTGCAGCAGAGGGCCGGCGGAAGGTGTCCGGACGGGGGCGGAGTGCTCCCTTGTCAATCCTGTACTCTGTGGCGGACCGGACCGGCTGTGACTGCTGGCAGCAGCCGCAAACTGTGAGTAATCCCCGGGGCTGATTTACGCAAGTCCCGGGGCTGAATCGCGGCCTAAGTCGGGCGCACGGAGAGGGAGAGCTGCTCTGATAGTGCTGGTCTGCGGCGGCCCCCCCGGGGGGGAGACGGGTTTGCTGGTGGTGGGGGCCCCCCCCCGGACGGTATTCATGCCATATTGAGTGCCCCGCAATTGAATAGAGGAATACCTGGTGAGTGCTGACACTGGACTAGTTGGCTGCCCCTGCTGGAAGGGAGGAAGCAGTGTGTTGTAGGCCGCATTTGTGGAGAGCTTGTGTCCTCGGCGACAGGGGGCCCCCCCGCGGAACTGCGTGGGGCAGTGGACACTTGTGTGCAGTGCTTCCTGGGCGGCCCTGGTCTCGGCCCTGGTGGGGCACCTATTCCTGCACATGTAGTGCTGCTGGTGTATGCTGGGGTTCCCGCGGAGTCCTGTTCTGGGGAACGTCGTGACCAGGCCTGTCCAGGGCACTAGCTGTGATCTGCATATGGAGTAGGCCCCGGTGGTTGTGAGACTGACTTTGATGAGCTGTAATACGCCCAACTTCCCGCCTGCTCCAACTACGCGAGGAGGGGACGCACGGGTGGCCTCCCACGGTCTGCCCGACGGTGATGGGCCGCAATAGAGGGAAGCAGCAGGACGCTGGGCCCAGCGCGGACCCCGCAATGGAGCATGTGGACCCTAGTGGAGTATCACAGTTGCCCAGCTGCATCCCGCCCACAGCTGTGATGGAGCCTGTGGATAAACTAGACCTGATTCTGCAGGAGGTCAGGGACTCGAGGAGAGCCATTGAACAACAAATCGGAGCTCTCACGACGGGTCTCACGCTACTCAGAGCGGACCACGCTAAACTGTCGGACAAGGTGAAAGATAATACCATGGCGCTGGCGGATCTCTCCCCGCAGCAGGCTCAGACCACGACCCAAGTGCAGCAACTACAGAAGCAAGTTACCACCCTGCTGGACCGGGTGGAAGACGCGGAGGGAAGGACAAGGCGGAACAACGTCCGCGTCATTGGCCTGCCGGAGCGCTGCGAGGGACGGGACTCGGCTACGTATATGGAAAAGTGGTTCCGCGAACACGTTGCCCCGGAGGGTCTCTCCGCCCAATACTGTGTGGAACGAGCGCACAGAATACCCACCGGTCAGCCCAAACCGGGCGCCCCACCGCGCCCCCTCATTGTCCGGCTGATAAATTATAGGGACAGGGACACACTACTACAAAAAGCACGGGAGCTGGGCCAGATACACTTTGAGAATGCACGGATCTCGCTGTACCCGGACTACACACTAATGGTACAGCGACAGCGCTCCTCTTTCATGGCCGTCAAGAGGAAATTGAGAGACCTGAACCTCAAGTATGCCCTTCTCTTCCCAGCCCGTTTGAAGGTCATCTACGACCGCAACACTCATTTCTTTGAAAGCCCAGAAGACGCTGAAGAGTGGCTGGAGGTAATGGACCCCGCAGAGACCGGTGATAACGCCTCCCAAAGTACTCAACACAGCTCCAGTCGTGCAGTACGACCTGGCGTCCGCCGAAGTAGACGTCTACGTGGAGACTCCCGATGACCTAATCCAACGTCGCAGCAAAAACAACAGGGCAAGGAGAAGGCACTACTGGCGGCTGCTACTTTTTGACAGTCTGCACTTGTGGAAGACTCAGTTTCTTCCGCGGAAGATCTGAACAAATCGGACTCCGAGGGTAGCGTGGCTCTGTTTCCCTCCGTAACCCCTCAAACGGCGGATGGACTGTTTGGCTGACAACAGTATGGTGCCATCATATACGAACTGAACCTGAGCGCTGATGTGATATCCTTTTGGTTTTGTGGTAAACTACATGTATGGTGCAGCGTTATGGAATGTGTTTATAATTTCTTGAGCCCGGGTTCCGTGAGGTTCGGAACTCGATGTCATAATGGAGCGTGACCCGCGCTCTGTGGATGGCGTTGGCGATGTCCCCCAATCTGCGAATGCTGTTGTGGTTCAGGGTATAGTTCTGCTTACTGCGATTTGTTTTGTGGTCCGGTATAGTTTTACGACCGGACCGAGTATTGGGGGTTTTGGGGGGGAGGGTACGGTCCTATTTCTTTGTTAGTCCCGCGTAGGCTGGTCACTGTCACACATGCATCTTGGTCTGACTGCAGGACCAATAAAATCTATCAATGCATACACTTAGTCAGTTTAACATTGTAACGTGGAACGTTAGGGGACTGGGCTCCATACAGAAACGCCATAGGATACATGCCCAATTACTAAGGAGAAAGGCGCAAATAGTATATTTGCAAGAATCCCACATGCTGAGTCAGGAGGCGGTAAAGCTTCGGAAGAAATGGAGGGGGCAGGTTTTTACCACTAGCTACTCGGGGTATGCACGGGGAGTCACTATTTGGATCCGACACGGGGTGCCCTTCACGTCACTGGAACACCGAATAGACAAGCAAGGGCGCTATATATTTGTACGTGGATCCCTTGATGGCCAAATGGTAGTGCTGGGTAGCATATATGCACCAAATACTGACCAAGAAAGTTTCTTTACCACCCTGAACCTGGCACTGGCAGGATGGGAAGCACACCCCTGGATTATAGGAGGGGACTGCAACACGATTACGGACATTTCCTTAGATAGGTCCCATCCCCCCCTGAACGGTGCGGGAGTAATTAAGCAGGCAAAGGCACTTTGTGGCTGGGCTACTGGTTGGGCTCTGTGTGATGTGTGGCGGATGCGACACCCGACGTACAGAGAATACTCGTTCTACTCCCCGGTTCACATGTTGCACACCAGAATAGACAGAATTTACTGCTCTAATAACATCGCAATGCAGGTAACGCACACTACATACCTTGCAAAAACCTTTTCAGATCACAATCCACTGGAGCTAACGATCACATGGGGCAGAGTACCTACCCCGGTGCCAACATGGAGACTATGGCCATACTTGTTAGAGGACACAGTGTTCCGTGCCGCTATGGCCGACACCATCTCCCATTACTTTACTGAAAATAGCAATACAGCTTCTAGTGGTTTAATCGAATGGGACGCCTTTAAGGCAGTAATACGCGGAAGGGCCATCAGCACGACTGTAGGGGCTCGACAGGAGGTTAATAAATCCCTCATTGACACGGAACACAAGATGGATCGCCTAGAACAGGAGGCAGCGCGAGATAGGGGAAAGCAGGGGCTACTTCAAGAAGTCCGCATACAACATGCGGAACTGCTAGAATCCCTTCGAACTATAGATTACCGGCGATACACACAGAGAACACACACGGAAGCGGACAAAACAGGGGCGCTGTTGGCGAAAATATTGAAGGATGACCCCCCGGCCACGGTGATTAGGGAGGTTACTACCTTGGAGGGTGGTACAGCACATACACAAAATGACATCAACACAGCCTTTTACCATTACTATGCCACGCTTTATAGAAAGCCTACAGATAGCATGGGCACACACATTGATGACTTCTTACATACCCTGATGTGCCCACAACCTCCTCCAGCTGCCCTAAAGGAACTTTCAGGCCCGATTACCACAGTGGAGATAAAACTGGCGATCAAAGGGCTACCTCGTAATAAAACCCCTGGCCTGGACGGGTTGCCAGCAGAATTTTACGACACTTTTAGGGATTCTCTCCTGCCCCACTTGGAACTCCTGTACAACACGGCATTGGAGAAAGGCGAATTGCCACTCACTACAGCACAAGCATTGACGGTCACACTCCCGAAACCGGGTAGGGACCCCACCGACATGGCAGGCTACCGCCCATTGTCGCTACTGACAACGGAGTATAAAATCCTTAGTAAGATTCTGGCAAATAGGCTCCTACCCCTCCTGCATAAACTAATACACATAGATCAAACAGGTTTTTTGCCGGCCCGTAGCACGTCTTTGAACACCAGGAGATTGCATTACCTGATGTCGGCTGCCCCACCACACTACACTCACGCTGGCTGTGTGTCGCTGGACCTCCACCAAGCGTTTGACACACTAACCTGGGAATACTTGTTTAAGGCACTGGGTAAATTCGGACTACCGGAGGATTATCTTAAATGGCTCCGCCTGTTATACCAAGCCCCCACGGCTCGCGTCCGTACTGGAGGCCATATCTCAGCTGCATACCCGATATTCAGGGGGACGAGGCAGGGGTGCCCACTATCGCCACTCCTGTTTATATTGGCTCTGGAGCCCCTGGCTATTAAATTGCGAACGGACGCACGAGAGATGGGTATTCCGATCGGGCCCACCCTGCACCTTTTCTCGGCATACGCGGATGACATTATCCTCTATGTCAAAGACCTTAGGACCGATTTAACACCTTTGGCGGAGATATTTACTGTCTTCGAAAGTATATCAGGCCTTGCTGTTAATCCAACGAAATCTCACGCCTTTTTCTTTCGGGAATAGGCACTACTGATGACTTTTCCTTTCGGGCAAATGATGATACAAGTTGCGTCACATACATTTAAATACCTGGGCATACATGTCTACCGGACCCCCATCGATCTGCTGGACGGCAACCTACACAGAGCAATTCGAGCCCTTCGAGCTAGTATTGCCTTTTGGATTACGTTGCCGCTGTCGGTCATAGGTAGGGTGGCTATTACAAAAATGGTAGTCCTCCCGAGGCTAGTTTACTATTTTACGAATTTGCCAGTACTGCTCTCACAGATTACTTTTAAACTTTTAAATACCATGCTCGTCGATCTCATCTGGGGGTCTGGCAGGCGGAGGATTAGGCTCAAAAAGCTCCAACTCGGCACGGACAAAGGGGGACTGGGGGTCCCAGACCTTAGAGCCTACTATTACGCCTGTCAATTGCAGTGGCTATCCTTCTGGACGGCCGGACGTAATCTTCAAGAAATAGGGTACACCGAGCACGACCTGGCGTCAGGAGCCTTACATACACTATTGCTACCACGCTGTAAACTCCCACAAGTGCTCCCTACATTGTTGCGTACAGCGCTGCAGTGCTGGAAAGCAGCACTTCATTACACGAACTCGCACCCTGCCTATGCAGGTAACATTCCCCTGGTGGGCATACCATTGACGGCGGGACGCATAACACGCCGCACTATTGCCCCCTGGACCGAAGCAGGAGTTAGCACGGTATCAGACCTGTTCCATGAGGGACAATTGTTAGATTATGATAACTTTGTCAGGAGCACGGGAGTGCCGGATCACCTGTACATTCTACATGCGGCTATGTCACAATATGTAAAAACGCATTGGGCCCCGCACCGACAGGAACCAGATACACACGAATTAGTCAAAATGCTATATTACATGGGACAAGGCAGACACTTAGTGAAATGGCTGTACGTGGGGATTCGTGCACATGCGGGAATAGCCCTCACCCAGTTACAGGATGCATGGTCGGGAGACGTCGGGCGGGCCATAGAAGAAAAGGAGTGGGGGAAAATTATAGAACACCCTAGAAAGCTTACCAGAAACGCTAAATTTAAATTTATCCAAACCATGGTGCTTCACAGGGCCTACCTTACCCCTCATAGACTGGACAAAATGTTCCCGCAAACACAACACCACTGCCCTAGATGCCAAGCAGGTGGCGTTGAGCTGGCACATATGCTGTGGTCCTGCCCTCAATTAGGGAGATACTGGGACTCGGTCAGACAGCTCATTTCTGCAGTCATACAGAAGGAAGTAGACAATACTGTGGAGGAATGTATCCTGGGCCTTCATAAGTCCCCCTCGAAACATAAGGTTCAATACAGATTTGCGAACTTGTCATTAATCCTAGCAATACGAGCCATCACTATGCGATGGAAGTCCAAGAAACCACCCCCCATACATGTGTGGCATAGCGAGGTGATCAGGTGGGGTAGTGCAGAAAGTGCGGCCCTAAGGCGAGAAGAGGCCCGAGGGTTGCGAAAAAACCCGATAGCAATGGAGTGGGATATAATGTTAGAATCCCTCAAACTGCAGGAGGTGGAAATTGTGGAATCTCGTAGCAACTCGCAATAATGCCTGCGGATCCCAAGAACCCGAATTGCACACGTTACTAATACAAATGTGATAATATCTCACAGGCTGAGGTTGAATATTGCGAAGCGTCGCTTCTATATTGATGTTGGTCTCCAAATGTAACACTGTCAGCTTGGCTTTGTGCGGGCGATCACCCTAAAAGATGTTGTTAGAATGTGAATACAGGACTGTAGGGAGGGGGAGGGAAATTTTAGTTGGGATTGTTAGGTTTTATTATTGTAGACTGTGACACTATGTGACGAGTACTTCCAACCCGGCTAGGTGGTCGTGATTGCCAGGACATTGATAAGCATGTATTTGATATTGCGGGAGTGCTTTCTCCACGGATTGTTCGGGTGGTGGGTAAAATAAGAAAGGTGCTAATAATGCCATTTTCTGAGACACAATAATCTTATTGTATATGTTACAAAGGCAAAGACTACAAGGCTGAGGGTGTCATCTCACGTGTTTAAAGCAAAATTGGGTCTGTATTGTATATCATTGAAAAATGCTAATAAAACTTTGTTTAAAAAAAAAAAGAAGCACAAAGCGCCAATCACGGTTTTCTGGTCACACTGGGCTAGGCCAAAGTCAAACGATCAGGCCAAATATGATGGAGGAGTAGTCAGATACAGGGACCCGGTTTTGTCCCCATGGAATGTTCACCTTTTAACTTTTAGTTCAATTTCACGCAAGAAGCACTTGTCAAAGAGGTCTTCAACGGTTTTGGTGGTCGGGCTGCAAGTGGGATCTGGAGAGGTGTTTCAAGCCTCGGTTGGAATTTTGCATTGGCGGTGCATTTTGTGGTGGCACGAAGAGCTGCTTCACTATTCGAACTTCGCGTTGGCGGGAAATGCGAGGCAGTTGTTGTTGACGCAAAGAACTCTAGTCAGTGAAGTCCGGGGTCTGTATCCTGGAAGGCCACAATGACAGTTGGATGCAGGTCATGCGTTGGCCTCGGTGAAGTCTGCTCGTGTTCGCAAAGAGACCAGGGAGAACCCAGACCATCTCTTTTTTTATTTGGAGTATGGTTCTTGCAATTCTGGGATACAGTACACTCTAACACCAGCCAAGGGTCCAGGACTTGGGGAAGGACCTCTTGAGGCCTTTGCTGAGGGGGTGAACGGGGGGTCAGGACTCATTCCAGCAGAAGCCGGCAGCAGAGTTTATGCATGTCAAATTGTTAATTGTCAGCTTGGAAATTGCAGGAAGAGGCCTCTGGAAGATTGTTGTGTCCCTGTAATTCAAACAGGAGGATAGCCAAGCTGACCATTAGATGCCCTTCTGGGGTCTTGGGTTCAAGACAAGCAGGTCCAGTCTTCATTCAGGCTTCAGACAGCAGGGCAGTCCTTCTTCTGAGTCTCCATGGCTCTAGGAATAAGGAGTGTTCTGATGAGAGGTTCTGAGGCTGCCATTTGTATACCTAGTGTCAGCCTGTGTGTGGGGGGCACACTCTTTGTCTAACTCTAAAATGCTTCTGGCCCTTTTCTTTCCCTTTCCCTGGGTTTTGCTCCAATCTGTCTGGGGGCTAGGGGCAGGCAGGCCTAGGTTCCGGCTGCATTTGCCAGTGACAGGGCAGACATCTTCAGAAGTCAGAGAAGTCAGGAAGGGTGGGTATAGCCCTGAGGCTACTCTTTGAAGCTCAAGAAGGGCTGATTACAACCCCCAGGCCATCCTGCTCAGGAGAGGAACACTCTTCCCCACACAACAGGGAGTCACTAATTGTCACGTTACACTGGACACTGGCAGAAATGCACATTTGGTTTAGGCAGAAAAATGCCAACTTTCTAAAAGTGCTATTTTCAGAATAGTAACTTAAATCTGACTTTAGCATTAAAAATGATTTTAAATTACAGTTCAAATGAGCGAAAAAGTTTATTTATTAACTGTAATAAGGCAGCCCAGTGTTGGTCATTGGGAGAGTTACCCTTGCTACAGTGAAAAACATCTTTGTTGGTTTTTCACTACCAGGACATGCAAAACATAAGTACACATGTGCTACTTTTAAAAAAAAATATTAGGCACCCTGCCCTATGAGCCCTTAGGGCCTTCCTTAGGGGTGATGTTTTAGTATTAAAAAGGAAGGTTTGGATCTGGTAAAAGGTTTAATTTGTAAGGTCAAAATGGCAGCTTAAAACTGCACATACACAGGGTGAAGTGGCAGGCCTGAAGCATGTTTCACAGTGCTACTTTAGTGGGTGGCACAAAGAGTGCTGCCCACTAGTAGCATTTAATTTACAGGGCCTGGTTACAGGTAGTACTGTTTGCTTGGGACTTATAAGTAAATTAAATAGTCCAATCAGGTGTGTACCAATTTTACTGTGTTTGGAAGGGAGAGCACAAGCATTGTACCTTCGTTAGCAGGAGAAATGTGTGCAGAGTCACAAAAGCCAACAAAAACAGGTTCAGCAAAGGAAGGCCAAAATCTGGGGTGACCCTGCAGAAAGGGGCAGGTCCAACAGAGCTCCATGCATTGATCAAAATGGGCCCCTCCTTCCCTTGAGCCGGGCTGTATATGCCGTATCGGAACGTACACATCACTGTTGTTTTACCTGCTATAACGCTTGTACTTTTTTGAAGTACACATCACTCAGGAATTCATCCCAGTCCCACTATTTCCCAGATAAATGCTACAGACTAAGTAATTGCATGTTGGAGGGAATATACAAAGAGAAAAGAAAGTGTATATTTCTCTAAGTGCAGGATTCTCTCTCAACAGACTCATGGAAGAGTGTTAAGGACCACTTTTAATAGAACCAGTTTGACCATGTAATAACACAAAAACACCATGCCATACAACCTATAAATTAAAACCCTGCCTCACTAATACCACAAAAATACCTATCCCTTCCCACCCTTACATATCCAGCCAATAAAGCTAACCCAGCTTAATTACTCTTTGCCTGGTAATGTCTGCCCCACATACCTTTATCGATCCTAATTGTCACCATTCACCTTTCTTTTCCCTACAATCCTGCTCCTTTTGCACTTCCCGATTTGCATCCTTTACAAATAATTAACAGAGCCATCCTATGACCACCAGCATCAACAGAAATCACATTGGGTGGGGATGGGCAAAGGAAGCCGCTAATCACTGCCACCTGACGTGCAGGTAAAATGCAAACAAGA
The DNA here is from genome assembly GCA_963921515.1 of Calotriton arnoldi. Lineage (NCBI taxonomy): Eukaryota > Metazoa > Chordata > Amphibia > Caudata > Salamandridae > Calotriton > Calotriton arnoldi. Next base: position 1,049,773 of record CAWUFW010003238.1, read on the forward strand.
CTGCGACTCCCAGGACAATGGCATTAACAATTAGATGACCCCCCCATCCAGTAACCTGTTTGACCTACGCCTGTGTCCCTAGCCAGTCGGGGCATACTACCCCCTCGAATAGCCCGGGGAAGAGACCTCTGTGCCTCCTCTCCAATGAGGCATCTCCCGGGGAAAACAACGTGAACTACGACAGACTCATGACTGGCTGTGAAAGGCTGCACATATGAACAACACACAGGAAACATACCTTACATCCTATAATCCCTGCCTCACCAAAACAACAAATGTACCTATCCCACACCACTCTTTAACCTGTCAATAAACGTACCCCAACTTTATTACTCATTGCCTGTCCATGACCACCACTATGTGCTTTTAGCAGAGTTAAAGCTCAACTGTCCTTTACCTTTCTTTGCCCCCATAATTCTATCCCCTTTACCCTTCTCTGTTTGATCTTTCACAGAATGTATAGGTTATGGATACTTTTCCTCTTAAATGGTTCAGCCGTTCTTGCATCCATGAAAAACTAGGGGTTTTCCGGTCTGCCCACCTTATTCTAACATCTGACCTCAACAAGTAAAAAGCTACTCAGCCTAACTCCACAATCCCTCCCCCCCAATGTTCGTGCCAAGACTACGCTTGGAATATTTCTTCCACACTTGATTCCTTTAACTGAACTGACCTGGCCCTCAACCATATCTGCTAACTAATTGAATCCAAATTAACCTGCTCCCTCTCTACCACCCTCCCTCTGGTGTCAAATAAATCTGGAAACCCAAATATCCCCACAAGAACACCAACACCAATAAACCCCGCAGAGCTGCAACTATTCTTTCCAGAATTTCATAGGCCTCCTATACCACTTCTCTCCTCCCCAGTCCCACGCCCAGTGCTCCAAAATCTTCTTGGCTGAGAGGGGCGCAGTACAGACCACATACACATTTTTGTGTGAAAAGGCCACTTTATTGAAACAGGTGATCGTCACACACAATCCCTAGGATTTTTTGCCTTACAAAACTAAACCTCACTATACAACATGTCACCTACGGTCACTGACCTCCCCATCCCTAAAAGTCCTGCCCCCCAACATAGTTATCCTGCAAATGTCTAACTCCTACCCCGCTGCACTATTGAAATTGTGATCTTTAACTTCCCCTAATGTTTCACCTGCGTCAATTAACATCTATTGATCTAAACTTCCTACAGTGTACACTTAATGTCCTGCCTCATCCAGGTTTGACCTTGTTGACACCCTCCCATTTATACTGATTCGCCGATGGCAACAACAATAAACTTATCTCAAACCATACCAACTTATCGGCCAAGCACCACTCAGAAAGAGTCCCTAGCCCTGACTTTTTCTGACCCCCCCCAACTAGGCCCCACTGCTTAAACTGCAAATATTCAGAGCTCTAACCAGAGCCTTCTTCAACTACAACTAGTATGACTCCATATCGAATCATGACAAGTGAACCTCATTTCTCCCATAAAATCTCCACAGTGGCATATTTCAAGTCAGGGTGCTCGACCCTACCCAGCTTTCATCCTTTCACAAAAAAACCTCTCTATTAATCTTTCTCCTGGTCTTATCAATGGCTGAGGGCTTCTTCGCCCCATCCACTCTCTCCTTGAAACAAATTCCGCCCACATGAGGTAACACCCTGCTCACTGTTGCTCAATTTCCTTCAAGTCCTTCATCTCATTTAATAAAGTTAAGCCTTTGCTGACAAATATATAATGTCACTAAAACATCCGAGCATCTATGACTTCTTAATAAATTGCTCGAACATTGTAAAAGTTCCTTCCACTGCATACCACCTTTACCATACCATGAGACCTTGAACAAACTGTCGTCGAAACCTAGATTAGTGCCTTGACCTCTCTGCGCCTCGTGCCTCTCCACCCATTTAATAAACAAGTATCCCACAAAAGAGCAGATGTAAGAAAAGCAGAACTCCACAGTCAAATTCAACAATCGCCCTCTCCAACCTCACATATCATCTAAAACAGTCAGAAACCCACCCAGCCCCATGATACGTTCCCTGTCCCAACTCCTTTTTGCCACTTCTGTGGTAACCCCAATCCTGAAAGAGTGTGTGCCGTACTCACCCGGGGTCCCCCAGTGTGACCAAAGCTTTGCGCAATATGATCCATGCCAACCCTCTCACACCTCCTCACCCCCAACAACTCTGACACCCAGAAAGCCCCAAAAAGCATCTACGATATCAATGTGGAAAACAAAGTAGTTTCTTCATCCTGGTCGCATATCGCTGGCAAAGCCTTCAAGACTTTTCCAAACAATTGCTGCATCAGCGTTTTTCTCTTCCCTCCCCCTCCTTCCCTCTCCCTAGCCCTTCCTTCGAGCATCCTTCTCCCCAGTTTCCCCGCCAATGGGGCATAGCCCCAAAAAAGCTTGCCCATCAATGCAATCACTGCCAGTTTCCCAGTTATCATGACTCTTGTCAAACCCTTCTCAACCAGCATTAATATTAACTGAACAACATCTTTTTCCCTGCTCCAACCCACTGGTCTCCTCACGCACCATTGCATAGGAACTCCTCTCAGGTCCTCGGGCCACCTCCCCCTGCGCCAGTCCTCCTGTCCAGCTTGCCCGCAGCCCGCTACCCTCTGCTGCCTTCGGTTTTGTGCCTTCTCTGCTCATTTTCTGCTTATTTTTCTGACTTTTCTCTGCTCGCTCCTGCCCTCTATGTTGTCTCTTGCTGCTCTTTCTGCCAGTTATTATGCCTCTTTCTGCTCATTTCTGACCTTTATTCTGCCTCTTTCTGCTCATTTCGGACCCTTATTTTGTCTCTTTTTGCTAGTTTCTGACCTTTATTTTGCCTCTTTCTGCTAGTTTCTGACCTTTATTCTGATGTCGCATCCACAGCGGCCAGATACCCTTAGGTGACAGTGCTGTGCTATATAAATGCTGATTGATTGATTGATTGATTGATCGATCGATCGATTGATGCCTGTGCATATGAACGCCTGGTGGACTCCGCCAACGACCCTACCACCAGCTGGAACATCCTCTATCCCCAATGCTCCACATATCCACCGGCAGCGGCATCTTGTCCCTGTACACGTCCGTGGCCAGCCCATGGATCCTCTCCCACTGTGAATGAGACAAAGCATCCACAATGTCATTGACCACCCTTGGTACATGTCTTTCCTTGAACAAAATGGCATGTCTCAAATAACCCTGTACCAACACCTGCGAAAAGGTAAGTGCCTGTGCATCCCTGGCTGAATGCCTGTTAACAATATGCACCACTGCCATGTTGTCAACCTGAAACAGAACTTTCTTGTGTGCCAATTCCCTCCCCTGCAGCGTCACTGCTACCACCAGAGGAAATAATTATAGAAAGGCAATGATCCTGCTCCCATGTTTCCAACTCGTGGGGCACTCTTCTGAGCACCATTTTCCCTGCCAGTATAAATCAAATCCCAAGTCCCCTGCTGCATCGGAATAGATTTGCACATTCCACTCGCACTCTTTCAGTGCCACCAATGGAATACCATTAAACTCCTCCAGAAACCTTCACCACATGAGTAAATCTTCCCGTTCTCCTGCTGACAATCACAAATGATGATGTGGCTGTGATAGGCCTGCTAGAGACCTACCCAGATGCCTTCAAAAAGTCCAATCTGCGCACAGCCTTTGCTGCGCCCAGCATTGGGCTGGACTTTGGTCCTCGAGGACCCTATCCCCAGGGCCAAATATAATAAAAAAGGGGAGGGAACTACATAGCCTCCCTCCCCAAGACTTATTAGGGCCCAGGAATCCAAACCCCTGGGGCGATACTAATAAAAAAGGGGAAAGGAGCATGTGGCCCCCCTCCCTAAGCCTCATTAGGCCCTAGGGACCCCATCCCCAAGGGAGTTATGCATTTTAAAGGGGAGGGGGGCCATGGGACCTCTGCTCCAAGCCTCATTAAGCCTTGGGGACCCCATGCCCTAGGGCCTTAGTTATTTTAAAGAGAAGGGGGCCACGTGGCACCCCTCTCTGAGTCTCATTAGGCCATGGGGACCCCATTCAACAGGGCCTTTTTTTCCAAAACTGTAGTGGGGCCATGTTGCTCCCCTCCCTGAGCATTATTAGGTCCTAGGGACCCCATCTCCTAGGGCCTTCTGTTTTTTAAAGTAGAGGGGGGCCACGCAACCTCCTCCCAGAGCCTTTAAAAGGTCCTAGGGACACCACCCCCCAGGACCATTTTTTTTTAAAGGGATGGGGGGGCCGCATCGCCTCCCCCTCCCAGAGGCCTTTATGGCCCAGGTACCCCATCTCCTGGGGCCCAAAAGATATTTTAAGGGGTGGGGTCTCCGTGGCTTCCCCTTCCCAAGCCTTTAAAAGGCCCTGTGAACCCCATCCCTCAAGGCTTTTTTTAAGGGGTATATTTTAAGGAGAGGGGGACTCTGTGGCTTCCCCTTCCAAAGACTTTAAAAGGTCCTGTGAACCCCATCCCTCAAGGCTTTTTTTTTAAGGGGAGGGGGGACGCGTGGCTCCCCTACCTGACCCATTATAGGCCCCTGGGAGCCCACCCCCAAGACTGCATTCAATAAAGGGATGGGGGCATGCGGCCCCCCTCCCTGAGCCATTATAAGGTCTGTGAAGCCCACCCGGGGCATAAAATCATCAAAAAGGGGAAGGGCCACGCCACTCCCTCCCTAAGCCATTAATGGCCCTGGGGCCCCATCCCCCAGACCCACATCCTGTGTCTGGGGAGCCCATTTAATCTAGGAGGATAGATGAGGTCGTTAGAGAAATAATTATAACATGCAATCTGTGAGCTAGTAATCAGTACTTTTTCTGCACTGTGATAATAAGCTGTAAATTTGACCTCTGTGAATGTTTTAGATTAGCATAGATGCTTTAAATGGCTTGTTATAATACATACACACATATTATATATATATATATATATATATATATATATATATATATATATATACAGATGTGCAGAGTGTAATACACTATTTATTGCGATTGTTAAGAGTCAGGAGGGGCTATGACTCACAAGAGGCCAAGGCTTTCCAGTTTCTCTCTTCACATCTGAATGTATGGTTTATACCACGATGTATGTTCATGTGCAGTAGGTATAGACAAACCTATTCAACCATAACCCGAGCGCAAGAGGTTAAATCCATGCAGTGAGATGGAATCACAGTAACTAGGTTTTGTGAATATGGTCACAATTGTTTTCTTTTGTAAACATTATTCTAGAATGGACTTTGTGAAGAAAACAGAGTGAATATTGCAATACCAAAGGAGCCCTGGCAGGTAGGAGGGTAGGGGTGTTCCAGTTATTGAATGGACAACTAGCTGCTTCTACTAGGGTTTGTAATAGACAAGCATGGGTGAAATATATTGTAAATGGAGCAAAGTGAAGAGAGCAGGCAGGGGCCATGAAGAAACAAGATGTAGTACCGTATACATCAAGCCTGATGGACAGGAATCTGTCTCATGTAACAATTGTAGTAAACCTGGCAGGATTAGCTTTTATGGAAAATGACTTTGGGATTGCAGACCTTCAGCAGGGGAGCTGTGGAATGGGTTTTGGGGGGCAGCCATCCCCAGGGGAGGCGTGCCCCCGAGGTTATTGGGGGAGTGATACAGGGAGGAAGGGAGTCTGACGGACGCCTGGGTAGCTGAACTAGGGTCGGCAAGGGGGACGAATAGGAAGCCACTACTGAAAGTCAACTTCACACACAGGAAACGGTCGGGCCTGGTACCCGCGTGAAGGGGGGCACGCCGGAGTGGTGACGTCAGGCGCAAGGGGACAGGGCAAGCGAGGGAGATAGTGTTTGGTGCCGGAGGTAGAAGAGGGGCAAGATGTAAGGGATCAGGACACTAGCACTCCGGACCTTCCCTGTTCATTACAGGTTCAACACGACAGTGGACAGGTGGACTCGGGAGAGATAAGTGTGGCTCACTGCCCTGAGAAGAAGTGAAGGCAGAGCTCAGCACGGCTAGCCAGGCGGCGACGTGGGATATCTCCACCACTGCCAAACAAAGGTCTGGTGTGGCCACGGCAGTGCTTCATACCGGATGGTTCAATGCAGCCCCCGGGGCAGATGAGCACGGAACAGGATGACAGAATGATGTGGCGCGGCTAAGAGGGTGTACCACGGGCCCTTGGCAACCCACGGAGGACACAGGTGCGCTACAGCACGATGTCGTCCAGTCATGGTATGCACAGGTAGACACACACATGAGCTGAATGAGTTAGGGGTGGATACTACATGGTTAGATTATGATGAAATGAGCCTGGAGGAAGGTGACATAGTGGATGAGGCCGCTCCAGTGGTAGAGGAGCTCAGGAAGTGGCAGAGCGGTGTATGCAGCAGAAGGTGAGGTATGGATAATGTGGTTGCCTATTGTTTTTGCACGGAGGAAATGTGACATGGAGGGCGGTTGTGGAGGACCTTTGTAACTGTTTAGGCAGCAATCTTTGGAGCGGATGCCGTTCTTGATGCCAGGTAAGGGTGATAGGAGTTACAATGTCACCATGATGAAAGGTTTCCCCAGGGGTAGATGCAGGGGGGCACATGTGCAGTGGATACATGTGCTTTCGGAAAGGTTTCTATGTAAAGGACACCGGGGTGGGTACAGAGAAACAGGAGCTGGAAGGTAAGGGTGAAAGCACCACATTGACCAAGGACATGGTACAAGGGCAGGGTCAGACACATCTTCTAGGGGTGGGGGTGCAAAAGGGTGATCAGGCCAAAACAGTCAGTAAAGAAGCCGGGATAGATCAGGTAGAGGAAGAGACACAGAAAGCAGGAAGTTGAGAACTGGACCGCTGCTTTTTTGATCTTTGCAAGTGTTTACTGCGAAAAGTTCCTAAAGTGGTTTGCAGCATTATTCAAATACATGGACATGATTAGGAAAGCACACATTACTTATGGGGGTATGCCTGGGCACAATATTATGACATGTTCCATGTACGTCTAGCCTTGGACTCAGAAGCAAAATGGAGGGAAATCGACTCCAACCTATGGCAGCATACGATGGGACCTGCTAAGTTTGGGAAGACTAAAACTACCGCCAGTGGTCTTCCAATTGTGTACCGGCCCTTTCAATGGTGTCCCACTTGGGGCGGGGTGGTGACAGCAAGAAAGGGGCAGGGAGGTCTCTGTGCAAGAGAATTTTGCAAGTTCAGCCATTAGTGCTCAAAATGCGTAGGGTGGCATGCCCTTGTACAACATTAGGGGGCAGCAGGAGGAGGATTCCAGGGACAGCAAGCAGGACATAAAAAGAGAAAGGGGTTTTTTTGAACACAAGGTATAGGTGGCGCTAACCTGTTAACGTAATGTATGTAAAAGAATGTAACCTTGTGGTGCCACAGGTGAGGGAGAACACCTAAACCCTCAGTAGAGGACGCGAGTCCGTTTATACAAATGGCAACATGCCCTGTGCACACACACAAATTTTAAACAACACAAAGTAAACGTTGTTTGCACAATGACGACAGGAGAAACGTTCTTCCAATGTTCCTTTACTGAAGTGTTGAATCAAATGCCAGCCAACACGTGTTTCGTCAATGGGTGTGTAACCCTTGACTTCCTCAGGGCTAAAGGCAGGACTTAAGACCTCCTGACTGGTGATAAGTCCGACCCAGCGGGTCCTATTAGTAAGTCCAAATCGACGAGATATCCCATTAGTTTAGTGGATAATCTTAAACAAAGTCATATGCCGACGTATATATATCTTCCTTCCGGTTTACTCTTTGCAGAAACACTAGCCACGGGTGCACTCGCCTTAAGGATTCAAACTGGCACAACCTAAATATACAAGAAGGATTACCGAGCTCAAGTGACACTATCTAATTTACCGAGGGAAGATATATATACGTCGGCATATGACTTTGTTTAAGATTATCCACTAAACTAATGGGATATCTCGTCGATTTGGACTTACTAATAGGACCCGCTGGGTCGGAATTATCACCAGTCAGGAGGTCTTAAGTCCTACCTTATTGCCTTTAGCCCTGAGGAAGTCAAGGGTTACACACCCATTGACGAAACACGTGTTGGCTGGCATTTGATTCAACACTTCAGTAAAGGAACATTGGAAGAACGTTTCTCCTGTCGTCATTGTGCAAACAACGTTTACTTTGTGTTGTTTAAAATTTGTGTGTGTGCACAGGGCATGTTGCCACAGCAAGCAGGACAGTTAATCAATCAGGGTTGGTAAAGCGCAACTACTCACACGTGAGGGTCTCAAGGTGCTGGGGGGGCGGCTCCGTTGAGTGCTGGGGTCATCCAAATAACCAGGTCTTGAGGTCCTTCCTAAACTGGGGCAGTGTGGGGGCTTGCCAGAGGTGGAGGGGGAAGACAGTGGAAACAGAAACATGGTAGCTTTGGTGTACAATACAATACCCAGTCCTAAGGTTTTTCGGAGGGTCGGGGAAGACACACGGAGCAGTGGAAAAGAGCTCATACGCCAATCGACCTACAATGGTTGGATTATTGATTGGCACAATATGACCGCAGGGAGTACGCTAGGCTGCTGCAAGAAAGTTTTAGCTGGGGTTTTAGACTGGGGTATGGGGGCCCGAGAACAGGTAAATGGGCCAAGAATCTTAAATCAGCCAAGGCACATAAAAAGGTTGTAAGTGAGAAGCTCCACAAAGAAATTCAGGGGGGCAATTTAATGACAGGCCAATGACAGACCTGATTGTCTCACCTCCGGGTGACTGCCTGCGGGGAGTTGAACGCAGGGCCTGAATGCAAGCCAGGCCCTGTTGCCAACCCACACCACATTCGATGAATGGCCGTGCGCAGTGTGAGTTTGGCTGCCTCCAGGTGGGTCGGCCACAGGTCCTGGCTGCAAGACAGGCCGTATTGTAAACCCTCTGCTGTGCACGGTTGAAAGCAATGAGCAGTGTGTGGTTGTTTGCCTGTGGGCGTTTGCCTCAGGCCAGGCCCTGTGGTCACCTCCCGGCCACACATGGCCATAGGTGTGCACGGTTCAGGGGCTGGCTTTATGTATGGAAATAAAATATTACTTTACATTTAAAAAAAACTAGAAATGCATTGGAAAAAAAACAAAGGTTAAAGTAATGTTATAGTTAGGTGTGATAATTAAATCATTATTATTATTTTTTTTTTTTTTTTAAACCTTAGAAATTAACTGAAAACACCACAGGTTAAAGTAACATTATATTTAGGCAAATATGTCAGTGACAACATTAATGCTTTGAACTAAAAAAAACACAGAAATTCCCCAGTTATACTTAGTAGTGCTAAATTTAACTTGCGGCCCTCATGTCATGTCATCACTCATGACATCTTCTATGACATTATTTCTGAAATCACTGATGACATCTCAAATAACATCATTGATGACATCGCTGTACACCATAATGTATAATCCTGCCAAGTTTCATGTAAATCCATTCAGGCGTTTTTGAGCTATGTCCAATACAATAGTCTATAGAAAATGCATTGGTTTTAAAAATGTGTTTTGGGACCCCCCTTTTACCTTTGCACCCCCTTGACCAATCAAAGCGAAATTTACCATCCTCTGCCAATGTAGAAGAAACAGTAACTTTTGAAAGCTTTGGGGAGATTTGGCAAACGGGAGCAAAGTTATTATTGAGCAAAAATACCTATGAATCCTAACTATAACTACAGAGTGGCTACTGCCACTCTGTAATATTTACTCACTGAAAAATCAAAGGTTGATTTGATGCTATAGTTAGAAATTGGAATTATATCTTATTTGACATTATAGTTATAGTTACTTTAGGGCGCGAGTTATAGTTACTTGAGATGACTATAACTAGTGAATTTCAGTAGTTTTGTTAGTTTAAAAATGTATGTTTTAACTGGCATTTTCACCTAACTATAATGCCCCTTTAACCTTTGGGTTTTTCAGTGAATTTATAATGTTTTTTTTAATGTCCAGTAAGTTATAATTACAATTCAAAACTATAACGTCACTTTAACTAGTGAATCCTTAGGGTTATTTTTTAAATTTAAAGTAATATTTTTTTACCATACGTAAATCCAACTCCACACCTCCCCAAGCCAAAACTGGCCCTGGGGAACCTGTCCACCGGGCCCAACTTCATTTAAAGGGGAGGAGGGCATGCGGTTTCCCTCCCAAACAATTGCTGGCTCCTGGCACCCCATCCCGCAGGCAAAATTATTTCACTTTAATGGGGAGAGGGGCATGCATCCCCCCTCCCGGAGCTGCGTAAATCCCTGGGGACCCCATCCCCGGGGGCCAAAATTCAATAAAAGGGGAGGGGAGTGTGCGGTCTCCCTACCCAAGATGTTACAGGCCCCAGAGATCCCATTCCCCAGAGCCATATACTTTTTTAAAGGGGGGGGTCCGCAGACCCTCTCCCCGAGCCTTTACAGGTAGTGCGGACCCAACCCCAGTGGGCCAACATTATTAAAAATGTGATGGGAGAGTGCAGCCCCCCTTCCTGAGCATTTACAGGACCCAGGAACTCCATCCTCCGGGGCCAGATGCTTTTTGTAAGAGGAGGAGATGAGCTCCTCCCCCCCTTCACCGAGCCTTTACAGGCACCTGCGGATCCCACCCCCAATGCCTTATGTGGATGCCCCGGTGCCCACCTGGGCACCCACAACACACAACATTGGAACCGTGGGTGGAGCCCTAGGGCCCCTGCAGCCCCGTTAGCTCCCCACATGCACCCATCCTCGATGCAGCAGGAGTAGGTTCTTTTCTCTGCTCCCACCAGGCAGGAGCAATCTCATTTTCCCTGCCCCCAAGAGCACAGATAAGGAAACTGATGTCTGCTCCCACCCAGGGGAGCATTTCTGCAGCTCCCGCCGAGTGGGAGCACACATGTTTTTCCCGCACTTGCCCTTGGTAGGCCCCCCAGGACACCACAGTGGAGCAGGCCCCGGAGAATGGGGTTCCCAGGGACTTTTGAGGGTCGGGGCAGGCGGCATCTGCCCCTCTCCTCTTTTTTTTCTCTTCAATATTAGCCCTGGGGGCCCCAGGGCCTTAAGAGGCACGGGGAAGTGGGCTGTTCGCCCCCTTCCCTTTTATAATTATGCTGGGCTCAAAGAATAGGGTCCACAGGACCGTAATCGGCTTGGGGATGGAAGCTGCAAGCCCCTTTCATTATTGTGCCAGGCCCCAGGGGAGAGGGGTCCCTGCAGCACTAATCTGCATGTGGAGGGGGGCTGTATGCCACCCTCTCCTTTAATAATTATGCGGGGACCCGGGGGTGGGGTCCCCGGGGCTGTAATCAGCTCAGGGAGGGGTGCCCCATGCATTCTTCCATCTCAAATATATTTCTTTTGATTGACCCCCAGGCACTGGACCACCCTGTCATTGTTTTTTACATTTTATTTACAAATAAATGGCGTCTGCCATTTTGTTTTTTTTAACTGCAATCCCACGGGAAAACCAGATGATCGCAGCAAAAGAAGCATTTTTGTTTTAGGCCCCAGGGGGTCCATCTGGGTCCTCCCCAAAAGGGCGAGTGAGACAGAGTATTCCTACCCTGCCCCCTTATATTCTTTTTCAACTTTTTCAGGACAGAGGACTCAGCCTCCGAGTCCTGTAATAGCTGCCCCAACATTTCCTTTCATGTTGTGGCCAGTCAATCAGAGCTCCTGTTCTGAGAAAGCCCCCTCATCGAATCAAATGGCTTGATTTTTTAATGTTGGACCAACGGTCTCAGATATAAATTCTGAATGCTAATTTATCAAACATGACTGAACAGATTTACACCAAATCAGAAAAGCACGCTTTCTGGACCAAGATCTAGCTTCCTCCTTTGTTTATATAGGGCCAGCCCCGGGGAAGTGATTGTCCCCAGGGCCAAAAATGGCCTGGGAAGGGGGCTACACGGAAATGCCCCAGGGAGGTGGTGGTCCCTGGGCCTGAATAAGGTCCAGGAGAGCGGTGCCATGCGACCTCCCTTCCCCTTTGAAAATTCCCTTCACCCCGGGGAGGTGGTGGTCCCTGGGGCAATTTAGTGTTATGGACAGGGGTCTGTGTGCCTCCTTATTAATTTAAGACCAAGTCCTGGGGAGGTGGCAGCCCCAGAGGCCATAAAAAGTCTACGGAGGGGGGGGCGCATGGCCCCCTCCCTATTACACATTGGGCAGGCCCTGGGGAGGTGGTGGTCCCAGGGGCCAATATCGGCCATGGGGAGAGAGGCCGCAAGCGCTCCCCTCCCCATAATATATATGTCAATGTCAATATGTCCCCAGGACCTGGCCCACCCAAGGGCTCACACACAAGTGTGGGAGACCATGCTTGTTTTTTTTTAAATTTTCACTGGGATTCACGAATCTCCGCCATTGTCGCAGTGAAATATTTTTAAAAAAATGCTTTTGGGACCTGGCGGGGTCCCTGGAGGATCCCACCACCAGGCCTAGGGGATCAGGGTATTACTACCATGGCCCCTTCTCTTTTCTTTTACCTTTTTGTTTTGGGACTCAACTGAATCCGAGTCCCAAAATGGCTGGCAACACTTCCTGGTTGAAGTGTTGGCAGCCAATCATATCTCAGCACGAGGTCCGTTGGATTCACAATGGGTTCAGTGCCTCTAGATATCTATATTTCTTTTTCCTTTAATATCGCAAAAACTACTGAACAGATTTACACCAAAATACAAAAGGGCTCTTTCTGGACCAGGAGCTACCTCTCTGCCAAATTTGGTGTAATTCCATCCAGAGGTTCGGACTGTAGTAAATTGTATGGAAAACGCACTTTTATTCGCCTTCCATTTTCCTTGGCCTATGCTTGACAGATCACCCTGAAACTTTCCATGCACAACTAAAACAAGAGGTCACTTATTTTGGAAAATTTGGTGAAGATTCGTCAAACGGTGCAAAAGTTTCAAGCAAACCAAAAAACGCTTTTCCTATGGAAACTAGGTCTTAACTATAACTACCTACTGGTGACCACCAGTAGGTAATTTATATATAGGTATATATATATAGTGATATATATATATGTATATATATATATACATTTGTCACATACCAGTCCGGAAGTATAGGGCTAAACCTCGCGGCGTTCCTGGGTGGATTCCGGAAATCCACTAAATTCCATCCAACTTTTTTCTTCCCTCAAGAAAACGCCAGGACACTGCAGAGTGCTTTGCTTAGTTTATTTGCAGAAAATGCTCTCTACCAATGCGTTTCACCTTTCCGAAATATATATATATATATATATATTACCTACTGGCGGTCGCCAGTAGGTAGTTATATTTAGGACCTTGTTTCTATTCAAAAAGCGTTTTTTCTTTTGCCAATATCTTTGGCGCCGTTTGACGAATCTTCGCGAAATTTTCAAAACTAATGGTTCGCTCAGGTCAGCTCCTGTATTGAAAGTTTCGGGGTGATTCGTCAAGCGGGGGCCGACAAAAAAGGGGGGTCCCAAAACACGTTTTCTCCATGTTAATTTCCCTAGGAATTTTGGAACTGGCTACAGCCCGATCTGCTGAACGGAATTACACCAAATTTGGCAAAAAGGTAGCTCTTGGTGCAGAATGCGACCTTTTTTTTAAATGGTGTAAATCCGTTCAGTAGTTCCTGAGAAATTCAAAAAATAAAAATATCGATATCTGAGCACCGAGGAGGAGCCGCGAATCCTCCGGAGCATGAGCTTCATTTTGATTGGCTGCCAACACTACAAACCAGGAAGTGTTGGCAGCCATCTTGTGACTCGGTAACAGTCAAAAAAAAGATTAAAAACAAGAAAAGGGGGCAGGGTAGAAACACCCTGACCCCCTAGGCCTGCTCAGGGGGTCCCACAGGGACCCTCAGGCCCAAAAAAAGCATTTTTTTTTTAAAACAAATCGGCAGAATTCGCGCTGGGTGCGAGAATCCTGCCGAGAAAATTTTTAAAAACCGATGCGCGGGCTCCCACGCTTCATTTCTTTGAGCCCCAGGGTGGGCCAGGTCCCGGGGGCAATGGGGAAATTATATGCGGGGGCCCACGGGGGCCCCCGCAGCCCCGGGGACCACCACCTCCCCGGGGCTTAGTTTATTATGCTCGGGGGCACGTGGCCCCCCACAGGGGACTGCCACCTCCTCGGGGCTTGAGAAAAAATGGGTGGAGGGGTTCCAACCCCCCCATGCTTTAATTAATTATAGGCGGGTGGCCTCGCAGGCCCCCCCAAGCCCCGGGGACCAACACCTCCCTGGGGCTTCCCTCATTAATGGGGGGTCTCGCAGGCCCCCCCAAGCCCCTGGGATCACCAGCTCCCTGGGGCTATGCAAATGTAGGGAGGGGGGCTGCGCGGACCCCCTCCTGGAGCCCTCGATGGCCCTGGGGACCGCCACCCCCCAGGGCCGGCTCCTGCAATGTCCCGGGGTGCCTACCCTGGGACATTGCCGTTTGCTATGGCAGGGCGGGAGCACGGCTCCCGCCCTGTCATAGCAAACACTGCTTTGCTTCTTGGAAGCGAGAGCAGGAAACCTGCTCTTGCTTCCAAGAAGCAAAGCAGAATTGCTTTTGGGCAAGGGGAGCTGCATGTTAGCAGCTCCCCTTGCCCAAAAGCAATGCCGGCTCCAGCAGGAGGCGGGGAGGCCAGAAGTGGCCCTGGAAGGGGGCCACCCAGCCCCCTACCCTATAATGAATTAAAAAAAAAAAACGGAAGTCCGGCCCCAGGGGATGGGGTCCCCGGGGCCATAATTGGCCTCAGGAGGGGGGCCACGCGGCCCCCCTCCTAAATAAAAAAAAAAGTAAAGGCTGGCCAGGCCCCGGGGGATGAGGTCCCCGGGGCCAGAAGTGGCCCAGGGAAGGGGGGCCACGAGGCCCCACTCCCGAATATTATCTTTAAAAAAAAAAGAACAAGGCAATGCCCCGGGGGATGGGGTCCCCGGGGCCGATAAAGGCCTCAGGAGAGGGGCCGGGCGACCCCCCTCCAAAATAAAAATTAAAAAAAAGGCTGGCCAGGCCCTGGGGTATGGGGTCCCCAGGGCCACAAAAAATGGTAAAAGAAGGGGGGCCACACAGCCTCCCTTCTAACAAAACAAAAAAAAAGAAAAGCCGGCATCTTGCCGGAGGCCCCGCCCCCTTCCAGCACCACTCTGCAAACGCGCCACCTGGCGCGTTCTAACTTGGCGGATTAAGTCCCCTTGAATCCTGAGGGTCCCTGGGGGCCAACTAGCCCACCAGGTACCTCCAGTAAGCCCCACACAGTGGGATTGCTGAGAGGTGCTCCGAGGCCACGCCCCTTTTTACACCACTCTGCAAATGCGCCTCTTGGCGCACTGCTGGTGGGGCAATGAGGTCCTCTTGTGTCCTGAGGATCTCAGGACTAAAGTGGACTTCATCCCCACTTCACTATGTTGTATAAGAAGTACTTCGGAGCCGCGGGTGAGCTGTTCGTAGCGAGGCAATGTCTAGCAACACTATTTAGTGGCGACTCTCTCCCTCACTCGTTCCAGAGGCTCATGGGGCAATATTCCCATCCATACATAATTAACACTTTAGAAGTACAATTAGGTACTGTGTGAAGTGCATGATTCTTTGCACTTTTCACATATAGTATACCTCCACAATTCTTATACAACATAGTGAGCACTGAAGGGATCTTTTCAGTCCTGATGAAGAAGCCTTGAGCTTCAAAACATGTTGACTTTTTAGGAATATCTGCACATTATATGCGAGATATTTCCGAACCACCATTTTAACAGGTCCAGCATCAATGACCTGATCCAGCGGGTTACTAGCAACGAGCATTCATACACAAAATACTCACTTGGGCCCATACATTCATACTACGCTAGCAATTTCCGCTGGTGGGTCAGTTGGTACTCTTTATCAAAAATCCCTGTTACCAATTACTTTTCCGACTGAAGAGTAATGACTTACCAATGAATCCTTTGCTAATTGGGAAGTTTAAAATGAGTGACGTTCTATACAATTCATAATTTCTGAAATAATCACTGAGTCAAGAAGTTTTAAAATATTTATCTAAAGTTTTAGCAGAGTAAAATACAGAACCACATGATACTTAATTGTATATCAAGGGTGAAGCACAAGAACTCAATTATCGATTAATGACGGTCCCTCAGAAAGGAGAAGATAGAGACAGCAGCGCAACTAAAGATTGCATATATTTACCTAAAGTGTGAGAACCAAACCCCTTGGCCAAGGAGTTGGAAAAGATAGGACCCTGGAAGGATGAAGAGCAAAGACCTCCTCCCGGATCAGGACAGGACCGGTGACCTCTCTATCAACGACGCCTGCGTCGTTCCCTCTCTGGTACTTCGCCTCTCCTCGAATTCTCCCGACACTTCCTTCTAATGGACTCCGCCGCCCCCTCCTCAGGACCTCTCTGGACAGCGGTTCAGTCTGCAATCGATCAGCTTGTACGTCTGGAGCCTCTTCCTGTCAGCGTCTAGTCTCGTCTTGTGCTAATGCCAACGCCAATGCTTGTGCTAAAGTGCTAACTAATTAGCTAATTCTATATCTGTTATACCCTTCTATGCCCATGTACCTCCCTAAATGTTGCAGAATTATGGGACCACTATTTCTGATTGGACAGGGACAGGGGTTGATCCTCACACCATATTGATTTAATTCATTTTTCTTAAGCCCTTTGTTTTAAAATACCGCCCATCAATTTTAATACATTTGCTTTATTTCCCACCCATCTCATGACAAAGTTTATTCATTCTTCATGTACATTGTTGCACATTAGTGAGAACATTCATGTGTACAGTAATATTGGCCATCAGGTCACGGCCTTGGACGACGTCCAGGTTGACTTCATCCTTTTCCTTCTGGGCAGCCTTTCATAGAGCATGCGCAGAACCAACGACACACGAGTTTTCAGTTCACCAACCCCAGGCCCAAATTTTACGAACTCATAAAGTCAAAGAAGAAAATATTAAAATCACAAATAAAATGTTTCACTGTATGCCCACTCTTTCTACTCTAATCCCCTTTACTTATAAACTTATCCCCGCATTAATAGCGTTAGAATACTACAGTTTAAACAAAACATAAAAGCAAGCTGTAGCATGTGAAAACATAAAGCAGCCATTTTAATTCACACTGCGCAGAAGCAAGAGTTTCCCACCAAGCAAAGAAAGACGTCACACCACGTGATATGGTTGAGACATGCGCAGTAAAGTTCCCGCTCTTTAGCGGCCATTTTAGAATAGACAAGCGCTACTTGTTAGTTAAAACACATAAGCAAGCTTCCTTGCTACTCATATTGTGTATGCAGTTGTTAATATGAACAATACAAATTTTAATATTAATACTTTGAGAAGATTGCATCCGAGCAAGTCTCATTTGTGAGTCCTTGCTCCATCAATCCCCTCTCTGATGGCGTTTCTGAGCCATCAAATACTACCCACAATCAGATGCCAACCTTTAGCATAATATAGTTTCATTTTCAATTTTACACTTTCTATTTTTCACATCTCCTTTCAGTTTCTTGTATAATTTGCTTCTTAAATCTTCAAGTTCAATTTCATCAAACTTTCTCTTCTTTCCTTGTCCTGTCACATTATACGATTCATTCTTTCTACAACATTTGCACCATATGGTTATTGACAATACTATTATTGCTATTCCTGCTAAGGGTACTAATATTTGACCTATAAGTCCTTTCCCTATATTAGCAAACCAGGTACCAATTGACCTAATACTATTTGTCAATCTTTCCCATACACTATCAACTTCCAGTGGTTTTAGTTCCTTCTCAAGTTTAGTTATATTCTGTATATATGTTCCAATTTCTGCACTTTTATCAGGTATATAAGTGCAACAGTGTTTTGTCTTCAATAATTTACAGACTCCGCCCTCTTTTGCCAATATAATATCAAGAGCAAGTCGATTTTGCATAACCATAGATCTAATCGCAACCATTTCTGCATTGATCATTAGAAATCCTCCCGCAGTGTCAGTTGATAAACGATCAACCACTGTAGATAATTTACATATTTTCCTTGAGTTCAGAATTATTCCCACTGAAGGTATCAATGCACCAAATATATCACCTATAATTTCTGAAAAACTAGCTCTTTTTCTACGTGTTAATTCACTAGTATTTTCATTGCTGCCAGTGTTTCTTTTTACGTGGTATATTTTTGGAAATACTATTCCAAAATAACAACTTCCATACCACCGTGCAGGAAGCCTAAAGTAACCCTTATTCCCACACACATAATAGATTCCAGGAAAAACTGAATCTGTTCCTCCTTTAAGTCCCCAACCTCCAAGAATTAAGAAATTGTGTTCACATTCACTGGTACCGATGAAAATATTGTTATACTCAGTCTTTAATCTATGTAGACAAATGTTCCCTGTCTTTACAAAATCCAGAGCCATAGCAGCTTGAGCCTTGCCAGGTGTGTAACTACCTTCTTTCTCAGCCCAAGGTGGCAAATGAGCCTTATGCTCAGAAGCTTTCTTTTGGAAATCTTGTCTTCTACTCTCCACTAAATTCAAAAATATCTTTTCTTCTTCATGTACTGAACATGTTAGATTGCTTCTATGTGCATGTGTTATGTCTATTGATTTCATTGTTAAGAAAAATTCTCCCATAAACTGTGCATCTTTGCTACTAAACACTGGATTCATATTCTTTCGAATCGGAACCTCAGAAAATATCACATCTATATTTGAATAATAATACTGAAGTTGCCCTGTTCTATAAAATAAACTAGTCAGTACACTACATGATATGCCATAGGTTAATGGCAAGTGATGATACGTTAACCCTTCTGCTACTGATTCAGGTAGTTTCATACAGACATAACAATTACTAACTTCCATGGTATCCACATACTGAAATAATAACTTTGTGAAAACATTCAAACTAGTGTCGTTATCGGTTACTTCATGATGCAATTCTGGTTCATCTTCTGCCTTTAGTTCTACTCTATTACTTTTCAAGTTATCTGTCCTTTCCTTTGTTTCGTTGTTAATCTTTTCATCTATTATCATAAGGTAAGGAATTGCTACGATCACAACTAACCATACTATAAGCATCACTACCAGATTGCATATGCATATAGCACAGCATCTTTTACAACCTTTCTGCTTTGGTTTCCCAGTAACTCTATCGTCAGACATTTTTGAAAAGGAAGATTGCTCTTCTTATCGTATTCTTCAAATCTCTTTATTTTCTCAAGGTGGTTCTATTTCTTTTTCATAAGTCAGTTCTGCACTTGTTCCTTCGTCACCACTTTCACTAGATTCTGAGCTTTCGTAATCTTCAAGGATAATATAAGTCCAATCAGGACCTTTGAATTTGTTGTTCACAAGTTTCAGTCATTTGCTTCTTCGTTTCTCACTTTTATTTTCTCGTCCCATTTGGCTTGTTACTTCATTCACTTGTTCTGGGTCTTCACTTCTGGTTGTTATGTGGTATTTTACTCTTTTAATGACACTAGGCCAATGATCACCTTTTCTGATCTTCTTTGTTTGTACTGTTTCTTCACTTCTTATTTCTTCTTTAGAAATTCTTTTATTTTCAAGTTGTGGCACAATTTGGTTTTCTTCGATTTCAGTATCTTTTACTTGTTCTTTTTCAGGTGTTATTGTTTTCCCTTCAGTTGCTTCACTGTGAGTTTCTAGTAACTGATCTTGTTCTTGATTTACGTTTTCCTGCTCGATATTCTCAGGATCTTCTTCTTCCGTGTACTTTTCTTGATCTAACTGGTTCTGATCAGGGCTTATTGCACTTTGTACTTCTGCAGCCTGACCGTATTCTTCTAGACCTATCTGTCCCTGCTCAAAGTCTGTTTGTTCTTCTTTAATTTGAGCCCAGTTTCCTCTCCCTATCTGTTCCTGCTCAGGTTCTTGTGTTTGTTCTTCTTCTTCTTCCTGAGCTGCTTCTTCACCTATCTGATCTTCTTTGATTTCTTCTAGATTTACTTGACTTCTTGTTCTGTTGTAGACTTCAGGTATTTCCACCACTGGTATCCAGTCCTGACTTGTGCTCGGTTGTTCTTCGTCAGCTTCCCTTGAATCTCGAACCTGAGATTCTTCAGCTGGGCAACCTTCAGCTTCCTCAGTAATTGATATTATCGGAGTATTTTCTTCTTCAGTGTCTGGTACTCTTTTGGTGTGGCTTACATGAATCCAATTAGGAAATCCGGCACACTTCACTGCTCTGTTTGTGACCAGTATGACCTGACAAGGTTCGCCCCACCTAGGTGATAGACACGTTTCTCTGGTGTGATTCCTCACTACCACCCAGTCTCCGGGACTCAGATCATGTTCTTGTTCAGGCTGCCTGGAAACTTCGTCTTCTCCAACCTGGTGAGAGACAGAACGCACTAGGTCAGCCAATCCTTTGCAATAATCCAGAACCATATCATCAGATATATTCAGCAGTTTATTTGTGGGAACATGTGCTTGTCTCATTGCTTTTCCCATCATTATTTCATGTGGACTCAATCCGGTGTTCCTATCAGGAATGCTTCTGAGTCCCATTAAAACAATTGGCAATGCATTTGGCCAATCTAATGATGTTGATGCACACATTTTTCCCAGTCTGGATTTTATCGTGCCATTCATTTGTGCAACCACTCCAGAAGCCTCTGGACGATATGCACAGTGCAGTTTTTGCTCAATTTGGAATGCTTCACAGATTATCTTAATCACTTCACTGTTAAAATGCTTTCCTCTATCTGATTCCAAAGTTACTGGAAAACCAAATCTCGGAATGAGTTCGCGTAGCAACAACTTTGCGACTGTAATACTGTCATTCCTTCTGGTAGGGTATGCCTCCACCCACTTTGAAAACAGACATACTATGACTAGTACATATTTCAGCCCTCTACATGGTGGTAACTGTATGAAATCAAGATGCAATCTCATAAAGGGACCCTCCGCATTTCCAATTTTCCCAAACCCAATTACTGTTTTTCTTCCTGGGTTATGCATTTGGCAAGTTAAACATCTCTGGCAAAGACTCTCTGCTACTGCCCTAAACCTTGGATTGTACCAATTTTGTCTAAAGAGCCTAATCATTGCATCTCTCCCTACATGTGTGTCTCCATGATACATCCTAGCCATTTGTGAAAGCAGACAGTCAGGCATGACTGGTCTGCCGTCGGCACAAATCCATACATCATCGTCTGCCTTTTGAGAACATCCCATTTTAATCCATGTACTTCTTTCACTCTCATCAGCATCATCTTGCAATCGTTTCACATCATTCCATGTTTCAGGAGGTGCATACAGCATAAGTTGGCAGCTGATTCCCATTCTTTCCACCCTTTTATTTACTGACAATCTGTTTTTGGCACAATGTTGAGCCACAAGATCTGCGTATCTGTTGCCGACTACCACCCAGTCATCTCCTGACTGGTGTGCGGCACATTTCACCACAGCCAATTCTTTTGGTGATTGTATTGCCTCCAGTAGTTCTTTTACGAACAGTCCATTTTTAATGGGGGATCCTGAAGAAGTCATGAAATCCCTCTGCATCCATAGTTGGCCAAAATCATGCACAACCCCGTAACCATATTGGCTATCTGTAAATATAGTTACTCTTTGATTCCTCCCAATTTTGCAAGCTTTTATCAAAGCAATCAATTCAGCTATTTGTGCAGATTTGACTCCTGGTAAATAGGATGCTTCGACTATTCCAGTTAGTTCACATACTGCATATGCTGCAGTTAGTTTTCCATCTTCATGCCTTTGGCATGAACCATCAACAAACAGCTCCCTGTCTGGCTTTCTGAGGGTAGTTCCTGAATATCAGGACGCGGTTTCGTGCACAACTCTGTGACTTGTAAACAATCATGTTCCTCTTCGTCATCTTTCACTTCTTCATGATATGGGTCTGGTAATAAGGTAGCTGGATTTACTATTGTACACCTTACAATGGTCACATTTTCAGCACCCAATATTATTCTTTCATATTTGGTCAACCGACTAGGAGTAAGATGCTGAGTTCGAGTTCTTGTCAACAAAATTACAACCGCGTGTGGAACGAACACTTTTACAGGGTTTCCCATTACAATTGACTCGCTTTGTTCAATGCTCAAACAAGTAGCAGCTACTGCTTTTAAGCAACCAGGCAACGCAGCTGCCACTGGGTCTAAAGTAGCAGAAAAGTATGCTATAGGACGTCTGTCTAAACCATGTCTCTGGGTTAAGACTGAAAGGGCACAATTTTCTCTCTCGTGGCAAAATAATGCGAATTTTCTTTTATAATCAGGCATGCCTAGTGCAGGTGCTGCACATAAAGCATTTCTTAATTTTACAAAAGCTCCTACGCCTTCATCATTCCACTCAACTGGGTCCTTTGCCTTCTTTTTCGTCATTTGTATTAATGGCTTTGCTAACAGTGAAAATCCTAGTATCCATTGTCGACAGTATCCTACTATTCCAAGGAACATTCTTACTTCTCGTTGAGAGACAGGCATCTGCATTTTCTTTATTAATTTTATTCTCTCAGCTGTTATTCTCCTTCTGCCCCTCTCAATCTGGTGTCCTAGGTACTTAACTGCTGTTGTACAGAACTGCAATTTTTCGGGTGAAACTTTATGCCCTTCTTCAGCTAAATGATTTAATAGTGCAATAGTGTCAACAACACAGTCCTCTCTGGTGTTAGATGCCACTAATAGATCGTCTATATACTGCACTAAGACTGAGCTTCCTGGCATCACCAGTCTCTCTAGGCACTTTTTCAATATCTGATTAAAGATGGAAGGACTTTCCGTGTACCCCTGAGGAACACGATTCCATACATAGACCTTGTTCTCAAATTTAAATGAAAATCGATACTGGCTATCTGGATGCAATGGTATGGAAAAGAATGCTTGGCATAAATCAATCACAGTAAACCAGCCTGCACTCCAAGGAATCTGGTACAGAATTACTGCAGGATTTGGTACTATAGGACAACAGGGTTCCACTATCTTATTTATTTTGCGTAAATCCTGAACAATCCTATATTTTCCACTAGGTTTCTTTAGACTCATGATTGGTGAGTTACAAGGGCTACTCATTACTTCTTTTAATATTCCTTGTTTTTCCATTCTGTTAATTTCTTCAATGACTCCTGCTTTTACTTCTGCACTCATTTTATACTGTCGGGTGTTTGGGAAAATCGCACCTTCTTTTACAATAATCTTAACTGGGTCTATTTTGGCCATAAGTCCTACTTCTTTTCCCGTGAAATCCCATACCATGGAATTCACTGTAGTTTTCAGTTCTTCTGGTAACTCATCTTTGGTTATTAATGAAAACATCTCATCTACTTCTGTACCTTGCTTTGCAATCATAAATTTATATACATGGTCTTCATCTGGGATCTGAACTGCCACACCATCCGGCGTGCAGAAAATTGTACAATTCATTTTGCATAGCAAATCCCGGCCCAATAAATTTACTGGACTGGAATCACACACTACAAATTGATGCATTTCTCTAAAATTTCCGATTTTTACTTCCATTGGTTCAGTAAGAGGTGTTCTAATCTTCTGATTAGCTACCCCCACAACTTGGATAGCTTCTCCAGAGAGAGGAAGGTCTGGGATGTCTGCTGTTCTCACAGTAGACCTAGTAGCACCAGTGTCCAAAAGAAAAGTAATCTCATTACCTTTCACATTCCCTTCAACATATGGACCTGACTGATCTACCGGTAAGGATGCACCATGTATGCACTCCTTCTCCCCCTCTCCCAGGCACCGTCATGAACTATAGGGACAGAAATCGTCCTGTAAAAGAAATTGTGACGTTACATAATCATTCTTACCACTTCCTCCTTGATATCCGACGTCTGTACCGTGCTTTGCTCTGCTTACATTACCCTGTATAGGTGCAGGTGGCAACTGACTCTGAGGATTTACACCCTGCTGTGAGTCATTCTGCGTCTGTGGATTTAAATTTTGATTTGGGCCATTATTATTCCGAATCTTTTTACATTCATCCTTCCAATGCCCCAATTTTCCGCACCCATGACAAGGAAACTTCTTTTTAGCCTCTTCCCTGCTCATTCGTCCTCTCACTTTTCCTCCATTCCCAGTGTCACCATTCGTTCCAGAATCTTTTCCTTGATTATCACTTGGATTATCCAAATTAATTCCCTGTTTCTCAGCCATTTTTACCTGAGCCCACATCACTTTTTCTTGCAATTTCTTGTGCCTATCCTCGATGTCATCTCCACAATATTTTGCATATTTCAAGATCTCGTCTATGGGCTTCCCTTGCCAACATAACATGTGCTGTTTAATCATTTGACAAATCTCTGGTTTCAGACCGTAAACAAATCGGTAAACGAACTGACTCATGTTTTTATCTCCAATGTCCTCAAATCCACTATACTGCTTAAATACCTGCAATAAACGCTCATAGTAGGCATGTACCGATTCACTGGCTTCTTGGGTAGTTCTGTCTATTTTCACCCAGTCTGTTTCTTTTGGCGGTATTTTCCCTTTCAGGTAAGTTATCACCTGTTGATACTTTTTCATTACATCATTTGATGGGGCACCTGTCTTTGGATCTCTAGGATACTCTTCACTGGGCCAATCAAATGTGATTTTGCAATCTGTCCACAAATCGGCAGGTACCACTATGTCAAAAAAACCATCCAAATCTTTCAACAATACCTTTGACACCTTCACAAACCTCTCAACCTGCTTGTACCATTCAATTGGTTTTTCTCTCAACTTTGGAAAGTCATTCGTAAATGACAAAATATCCTGTCTGCTCCATGGGACATGTACATATCCCCCTCCTGGAACTTCTCGCATCGGGTACATTTGATCTCATTTCCCTGTTTCCATCATCATATATTCAGAAGTTGATCTACTGTATCGTGCCTCTTCCTTTTTCTTTGTCCACCTAACTTTCCATTTATCTAGCTCTCCCCATTTCTGCAAAACTGTCATTAATTCTTTTACTTGTAATTTTCTTCCAGATGCATTCATGTTTTCCAAATCTTTATCTGAAAAATCTGCTCTATAGGGTTTTTGTAATACTTTTGACTTCCCTATTTCAATTCCCATCTGTTGAGCTAAATCTGATAATTTCTCATGAAATATTTTTGCATTTCTTGTGATGCTTCTGCATACGAACAATAATTCTTCTTCATCGTAAGTATTTAGGCGATCTACTCCTATATTTCCTGCTATCATTTCTTCTAACTCCACTTTTAATTTATAAATGTCCATGATCTTTGGGGGTGCATTCTGTTTGTCTGATCCTTGTGCCCATCTTTCTAAGTCTTCTGGGGTAACTACTGTGGCACTTTTTGTTCCTGATGAAGTTATTATGTTTACATCTTTGGAGCAACCAGGTGTTACTCTTCTGGGAGTACTATTTACAGAATCTTGAATGGGCAAGTCCATTAATGAAATCATAGACTCACAATCACTAAAGTGATCCTCAACCATTACTACTGCTTCAGGTTTGGGAACATTCACAGGTGTAGGCATAACTAGAGGTTTGGGATAAGTTACCTTGTCACCGTACAAGGGAACTACTGGACCAATTGTTACAGGTATGGTCAATGAATCAGGATGAATACTCAATTGTGTTACTTTCTGAATTAATTCTGCTCTGTTTTTATCTATCGCTTCCTTTTCTTTATCGTGAAGTACTCTATTAACTGGTGAATCATGTAATACTTCAGGTACCAAAGGGGTTCTTAACAAGGGTGCACTTGGGGTGCATCCGCTTGTCCCTTCCTGATATGGTGGTGGATTCTTTAATATATCCTCCATAAATTCATCTTCAGAATCTCCAAATCTAGTCAAGTGTTTTGTTTTTTCTGTGCATTTACTCCCTAATGATTCTTCTGCCATTAATATCGGATACAATCCCTCTGTAAGCATTGCTTTTCTCCACTGTTTCATCTGACCGTCCCTTGACTCATTTTGATATCTGGGAAAAAATCCCCGATAACCCCTATTACTTCTGGATCGGTCATGCTCAAATGCCTCGGTTTCCCATTCCTCTAAGGCTTCGTATTGAGTTAATCTAGGTCTGGGTTCTAGGTCATTCATTCTTAATCTCAAATTTTGAAGAATTCTCCCATTGAAAGTACCATTCTCGGGAAAAGCTAATATTCCATCATTTTTGGTATATTCCATCCAATTTTCTATCCATGCACAAGTATGATAACCTCTCTCCATCATCATGAATGAAGCGGGCGTTTTAGCTGGTGGAATGATAATTCCTTCCCTAGTTTTGATTGGTTTATCCTTTTTAAAATAATTCTTAATCTTTTGTAGGACTGACATTTTCCTCTTTTCTCCGTACATTTTAGGTAAATCTCGATGTATGAAATTATATTCGGCAAAGCCTAGGAGTCTCCTATCTGGACGAACTCCTATTAAAGTCGGATCACGTTTTAACATACAATCTCCACTATCCACTAGGATTTCAGTTTCTATGGTAACAACCAATCAAATTCCAGCTAACTTTAGTCTTTGGACCAATCCTAGCGCGGCCTTTTTTGTGACGTTTATCTGCCAACCCCTCCTTTACAATCTGCGCTTCTCTGTCCTTCGCTGTTTCGACCAATCCCAGCGCGACACCTGTGACGTCAGTAGTGCTCCTGACTACTGACCCCTCCTTTACAAGAGTCATTCTATGCCCGCGGTTTCGACCAATACCAGCGCGGCGTTTGTGACGTCAACTTCCTCTCCGGTAGCTGACCCTCCCTTTACAAAATCGTACGCAAAACTTTATTTTCTCTATACTTCTTTAAAATTCAGTAACAACATAAAACATTCGCTATCGTGCCAGTTTCTCTAAATTTAAAAAAAGATAGTTTCTCTCACCCTTAGTAAAACCTTTCCGTTTACTATACATACACTACGAATAAACCCTTCCGTCTACTCTTCACACAAGCTTCAGAAATACCTGCTACTTCTTCAATGTTACCCTTTCTAGGTGATATAACATCAAATTTTCACTAGCATATTCCTTTTCTTTTACTCACACGCATAGAGTCCCTAACAAGTACTGATAGCCCTACTTAACTTTTCAGTACTATTTCTGCCTGACACATAACCTCACTGCAGTATGGCTTCCACTTACCATCCGCTATTCAATTTTCCCCGAGGATTTCTGGACAACATAAAACAAACTTTAAACAATAACGGATGTTAGTTCATAGAAGTATTATTCTCATTACCCAATTAACAAAGCACAACCATCCTCTGATAACCAGAAAACTGATCCAGCGGGTTACTAGCAACGAGCATTCATACACAAAATACTCACTTGGGCCCATACATTCATACTACGCTAGCAATTTCCGCTGGTGGGTCAGTTGGTACTCTTTATCAAAAATCCCTGCTACCAATTACTTTTCCGATTGAAGAGTAATGACTTACCAATGAATCCTTTGCTAATTGGGAAGTTTAAAATGAGTGACATTCTATACAATTCATAATTTCTGAAATAATCACTGAGTCAAGAAGTTTTAAAATATTTATCTAAAGTTTTAGCAGAGTAAAATACAGAACCACATGATACTTAATTGTATATCAAGGGTGAAGCACAAGAACTCAATTATCGATTAATGACGGTCCCTCAGAAAGGAGAAGATAGAGACAGCAGCGCAACTAAAGGTTGCATATATTTACCTAAAGTGTGAGAACCAAACCCCTTGGCCAAGGAGTTGGAAAAGATAGGACCCTGGAAGGATGAAGAGCAAAGACCTCCTCCCGGATCAGGACAGGACCGGTGACCTCTCTATCAACGACGCCTGCGTCGTTCCCCTCTCTGGTACTTCGCCTCTCCTCGAATTCTCCCGACACTTCCTTCTAATGGACTCCGCCGCCCCCTCCTCAGGACCTCTCTGGACAGCGGTTCAGTCTGCAATCGATCAGCTTGTACGTCTGGAGCCTCTTCCTGTCAGCGTCTAGTCTCGTCTTGTGCTAATGCCAACGCCAATGCTTGTGCTAAAGTGCTAACTAATTAGCTAATTCTATATCTGTTATACCCTTCTACGCCCATGTACCTCCCCTAAATGTTGCAGAATTATGGGACCACTATTTCTGATTTGACAGGGGCAGGGGGTTGATCCTCACACCATATTGATTTAATTCATTTTTCTTAAGCCCTTTGTTTTAAAATACCGCCCATCAATTTTAATACATTTGCTTTATTTCCCACCCGTCTCATGACAAAGTTTATTCATTCTTCATGTACATTGTTGCACATTAGTGAGAACATTCATGTGTACAGTAATATTGGCCATCAGGTCACGGCCTTGGACGACGTCCAGGTTGACTTCATCCTTTTCCTTCTGGGCAGCCTTTCATAGAGCATGCGCAGAACCAACGTCACACGAGTTTTCAGTTCACCAACCCCAGGCCCAAATTTTACGAACTAATAAAGTCAAAGAAGAAAATATTAAAATCACAAATAAAATGTTTCACTGTATGCCCACTCTTTCTACTCTAATCCCCTTTACTTATAAACTTTTCCCCGCATTAATAGCGTTTGAATACTACAGTTTAAACAAAACATAAAAGCAAGCTGTAGCATGTGAAAACATAAAGCAGCCATTTTAATTCACACTGCGCAGAAGCAAGAGTTTCCCACCAAGCAAAGAAAGACGTCACACCACGTGATATGGTTGAGACATGCACAGTAAAGTTCCCGCTCTTTAGCGGCCATTTTAGAATAGACAAGCGTTACTTGTTAGTTAAAACACATAAGCAAGCTTCCTTGCTACTCATATTGTGTATGCAGTTGTTAATATGAACAATACAAATTTTAATATTAATACTTTGAGAAGATTGCATCCGAGCAAGTCTCATTTGTGAGTCCTTGCTCCACCACACATAGTACTTTTTAGCATAGTGCTCCCGCGTAGTCGCAGGTCGCAGCACGCCCCATCCCACAGTGGGATGGGAAGACCCCAATGATGAAGCATGACACCAAGGGCCCTTTTGGTGTGTGAGGGGTATTTAAACAACTCCTGTGTATGTCCTACCAAAAAGTACGAACACACTCCCCCACACTCATTCGGTCCATTTTTCAGTCATTGAATAATCACCCTTATGGTGGATCTTGATGTTTTGTTCTCTTGCCTCCTTCTGCACCTCTGTTGCCTCTTTCAATACTTCTCTTGCCTGTTTCTGTACCTCTCTCGCCTCTTTCTGCACCTCTCTTGCCTCTTTCTGCACCTCACTTGCTTTTTTCTGCACCCCTTTTGCCTGTTTCTGCACCCCTCTTCCCTCTTTGTGCAACTCTCTTGCCTCTTTCTACACCTCTCTTCCCTCTTTCTGCACCACTCTTTTCTCTTTCTGTACCTCTGTTGCTTCTTTCTGCAGTTCTCTTCCTTCTTTCTGCACCCATCCTGCCTCTTTCTGTACCCCTCTTGCCTCTTTGTGCACCTCTCTTACCCCTTTCTGCACTCCTCTTGCCTCTTTTTGCACCTCGGTTGGTTCTTTCTGCACCTCTTTTGCTTCATTCTGCACTTCACTTGCCTCTTTCTGTACCCCTCTTGCCTCTTTCTGAACCTCTGTTGGTTCTTTCTGCACTGCTCTTGCTTCTTCTGCACCTCTGTTTCAAATTTCTGCATCCCTCTTGCCTTTTTCTGCACCCTTCTTCCCTCTTTCTGTACCTCTCTTGCCTCAGTCTGCCCACATGTTTCCTCTTTCTGCACCCCTTTTGCCTGTTTCTGTAACTCTCTTGCCTCTTTCTGCAGTTCTCTTGCCTCACTAACCTCTTTTTGCACCTCTGTTGGTTCTTTTGCACTGCTCTTGCTTCTTTCTGTACCTCTTTTGCAAATTTCTGCACCCCTCTTGCCTCTGTCTGCACCCCTGTTCCCTCTTTCTGTACCTCTTTTGCCTGTTTCTGCAACTCTCTTGCCTCTTTCTGCAGCTCTCTTGCCTCCTTCTGCACCTCTGTTGCTTCTTTCTGCACTTCTCTTGCCTCTTTATGCACCCCTGTTGCTCCATTCTGCACTTCCCATGCTTCTTTCTGCACATGTCTTGCTTCTTTCTGCACCCTTGTCGTCTCTTTCTGCATTCGTCTTCCCTCTTTCTGCACCTTTCTTGCCTCTTTCTGCATCTCACTTGCCTCTTTCTGCACTTCTCTTGCTTCTTTCTACACCTCTGTTGCTTCTTTCAGCAATTCTCTTGCCTCTTTCTGCACTTCTCTAGCCTGTTTCTGTACCTCTGTTGCTTCTTTCTGCACTTCTCTTCCTTCTTTCTGCACCCCTCATGTCTCTTTCTGCACCCTTCTTCCCTTTTCCTGCACGTCTCTTGGTTCTTTCTGCACTGCTCTTGCCTCTTTCTGCACCCCTCTTGCCTCCTTCTGTATCTGTTGTTTCTTACTGCATTGCTCTTGCTTCTTTCTGCACCTCTCTTTCAAATTTCTGCACCCCTCGTGCCTCTTTGTGCACTTCTCTTGCCTCTTTCTGCTCCTCTCTTGCCTCTTGCTGGACCTCTCTTGCCTCTTGCTGGACCCCTCTTGCCTCTTTCTGCACCTCTTGTGCTTTTTTCTGCACTTCTCTTGCCTCTTTCTGCACCCCTCTTGCCTCTTTCTGTACTTCTGTTGGTTCTTTCTGCACTGCTCTTGCTTCTATCTGCTTCTCTCTTGCACATTTCTACACCCCTCTTGCCTCTTTCTGCACCTCTGTTGGTTCTTTCTGTACCTCTCTTGCCTCTGTGTGCACCCCTGTTCCCTCTTTGTGCACCTCTGTTGCCTCTTTCTGCAACTCTCTTGCCTCTTTCTGCACTTTTCTTGCCTCTTTCTGCACCTCTGTTGCTTCCTTCTGCACTTCTCTTGCCTCTTTCTGCACCCCTCTTGCCTCTTTCTGCACCTCCGTTGCTTCTTTCTGCCCTTCTCTTGTTTCTTTCTACACCTCTCTTGCTTCTTTCTGCACCCCTCGTGCCTCTTTCTGCACCATTCTACCCTTTTCCTGCACGTCTCTTGATTCTTTCTGCACTGCTCTTGCCTCTTTCTGCACCCCTCTTGCCTCTTTCTGCACCTCTTTTGCTTCTTTCAGCACTTTTCTTGTCTCTTTCTGCACCCCTCTTGCCTCTTTCTGCACTTCTGTTGCTTCTTTCTGCACTTATCTTACTTCTTTCTACACCTCTCTTGCTTCTTTCTGCACCCCTCATGCCTCTTCCTGCACCCTTCTTCCCTTTTCCTGCACATCTCTTGGTTCTTTCTGCACTGCTCTTGCCTCTTTCTGCACCCCTCTTGCCTCTTTCTGTACCTCTTTTGCTTCTTTCTGCACTTCTCTTGCTTCTTTCTGCACCACTCTTGCTTCTTTCTACACCACTCTTGCCTCTTTCGGCACCTCTGTTGCTTCTTTCTACGCCTCTCATTTTTTTCTGCACCCTTTTTCCCTTTTCCTGCACGTCTCTTGGTTCTTTCTGCACTGCTCTTGCCTCTTTCTGCACCCCTCTTGCCTCTTTCTGCACCTCTTTTGCTTCTTTCTGCACTTCTCTTGCCTCTTTCTGCACCCCTCTTGCCTCTTTCTGCACCTCTGTTGCTACTTTCTGCACTTCTCTTGCTTCTTTCTATACCTCTCTTGCTCCTTTCTGCACCCCTCGTGCCTCTTTCTGCACCCTTCTTCCCTTTTCTTGCAGGTCTCTTGGTTCTTTCTGCACTGCTCTTGCCTCTTTCTGCACCCCTCTTGCCTCTTTCTGCACCTCTTTTGCTTCTTTCTGCACTTCTCTTGCCTCTTTGTGCACCCGTCTTGCTTCTTTCTGCACCTCTGTTGGTTCTTTCTGCACTTCTCTTGCTTCTTTCTACACCTCTCTTGCTTCTTTCTGCACCCCACTTGCCTCTTTCGGCACCCTTCTTCCTACTTTGTGCATCTCTTTTGCTTGTTTCTGCTCTTATTTTGCCTCTTTCTGTACCCCTCTTGCCTCCTTCTGCACCTCTGTTGTTTCTTACTGCACTGCTCTTGCTTCTTTCTGCACCCTTCTTCCCTTTTCTTGCAGGTCTCTTGGTTCTTTCTGCACCTGTCTTGCCTCTTTTGCACACACAGGGCTACTTTTAAACTGACCTCAGGCTCAGCAGTGCACACATCCAAGTGCAGAAAATAGCTGCTGGCCTCTAAACTGCCATGCCCTATTATATGCTAGGGACTTAGAGGTAGTTTTAACCCCCTGCCCTATTATGTACTAGGGCCTTATAGGGGAGGTGATGCCAATCACAGGGGTATCCCAACCCAAAGTGTACCCTAGTGTATGTAGGTGTTTTCACTGTATTCTAAGTGTCTTTCAGCATAGCACTGGCTCAGGGGCTGGTTAGGCAGAGCCCAGGGTCAGTCAGAGTCAGTTACCACCAGTACCAGTCAGCAAAAAGTTAGGGGGTGCCCAGGCACAGATTGACTTTGCAACAAGGCCTCTTTCTGCACCTCTATTGGTTCTTTCTGCATATCTCTTGCTTCTTTCGGCACCTTTCATCCTCTTTCTGGACTTCTGTTGCCTCTTTCTGCATTTCTCTTGCCTCTTTCTGCGCCTTTCTTCCTCTTTCTGCACATGTCCTACCTATGTTGGCATAGTAAGAAATTAGCATTTAAAAAACCTTTGAAATTCACAGAAAAAAACCATAGGTTCAGGGACGTTATAGTTAGAAATTATCATTTAAAAAAACCTTTGAAATTCACTGAAAAAACCTTAGGTTTCAGGGACGTTATAGTTAGAAATTAGCTTTTAAAAAACCTTTGAAATTCACTGGAAAAAACAAATGTTTCAGGGACGTTATTGTTCGAAATTATCATTAAAAAACCTTTGAAATTCACTGAAAAAACCATAGGTTTCAGGGACGTTATAGTTAGAAATTAGCATGTAAAAAACCATAGAAATTCACTGAAAAAACCACAGATTTCAGGGACGTTATAGTTAGTTGGACATTTCACTCGTACAAAACCAGAGAAATTCGGCCGTTATAGTTAGTTGAGCTAACTATAACTTGCGCCCCCGCAATGCACTGCTGATGACATCACATATTACATCACTCATGACATGGTCAGTGACATTACTGATGACATCTCACATGACATCACTGATGACATCACTGAAGACATCATCCAGTGACTGTGTGTTTCTGTAAAGTTTAAATATGTTTTATATATATATAGGCCAAGGTGTATTGAAGAATGAGTGAGTGTATGAGTGTCTGAATGGATGATTTAGTAGGTGCGTGACTGACTATATAAGTGAGTGATTAAACCTGTCTTACTGAATGCATGGGTTAGTGACTAAACTGTGTGAATGTTTGTATCTGTCTGTCTGTTGGTGTGTAAGCAGCTGCATGGGTTGGTGAGTAGCTACCTGAGTGTCTATATGGGTTATTGATTGGTTGTCTGAGTATCTGTATGGTTGCCTGAGTGTCTGTGTGGGTGGGTGGGGTGTGTGTGACTCCCTGCACCTCACCTCACCCTCCACCTCACTTATTTATACAGATACTAACACATACTTACTCTCATACAATCACTGACACAAGCACACACTCATCCATACAGCCACTCTCACAATCACTCACTCTCACATACAGTCACGTATATGCTCCAACACTCACATATACTGCCTTTCACATATGTAGTTACTCACACATGTACCACTGAGACATCCATTCACTCACCAACACAGCCATACACACACTCACTCACCCATACAGTCCCTCACAGATGCACTCTTGAACACATACACCCAGTGAACCACCCACTCACACATCCATGCAGGGAGTCACACACACCCCACCCACCCATCCACACAGACACTCAGGCACCCATACAGATACTCAGACAACCAATCAATAACCCATATAGACACTCATGTAGCTACTCACCAACCCATGCAGCTGCTTACACACCAACAGACAGACAGATACAAACATTCACACAGTTTAGTCACTAACCCATGCATTCAGTAAGACAGGTTTAATCACTCACTTATATAGTCAGTCACGCACCTACTAAATCATCCATTCAGACACTCATACACTCATTCATTCTTCAATACACCTTGGCCTATATATATATAAAACATATTTAAACTTTACAGAAACACACAGTCACTGGATGATGTCATCAGTGATGTCATTTGAGATGTCATCAGTGATGTCACTGACCAGGTCATGAGTGATGTAATATGTGATGTCATCAGCAGTGCATTGCGGGGGCGCGAGTTATAGTTAGCTCAACTAACTATAACGGCCGAATGTCTCTGGTTTTGTACGAGTGAAATGTCCAACTAACTATAACGTCCCTGAAACCTGTGGTTTTTTCAGTGAATTTCTATGGTTTTTTAAATGCTAATTTCTAACTATACCATCCCTGAAATCTATGTTTTTTCAGTGAATATATATATATATATATATATATATATATATATATATATATATATATATGAGGAGAGAGAGAGAGAGAGAGAGAGAGATATATACACCTGGCATCCTTGGCATGGTTTCCCCTGACTTTTTGCCTTCAAACTGCCATGACGACCTGGCAAGTTAAACTTCTTGCCAGGCCTAAACCTTCCTTTTGTAATGTACATGTCACACTAGGGTAGGCCCTAGAAGCCCAGAGGGCAGGCTGAAGTGTATTTAAGAAGCAGGATATGTACTTTTAAGTTTTACATGTTCTGGTGGTGAAAAACTCTTAAATTAATTTTTCACTTCTGCAAGGCCTTTAGCTTCCATAGGATAACATTGGAACTACATTATTACATTTTATAAGCATCCCAATTTGAAATCCTAAGTTATGATGAAGTTGGGTTTTTAAAATTACAATTCTGTAATGCCACTGTTAGAAAGTTGGCATTTTCTTGCCTTAGCCATTTGGTGCCTACTACCTGTCTCTGATCACATGACTGGGTGTAGTTGGCAGTTGGGCTTTGTGTATTCCACCTAGACAACCACACATTATGGGAGCTTAGGTGTGACTGAATGGGCTATTCTGACAGGATGGTATGGAGGAACTGGACCCAGACTCACTTACACCTGAATAGGCTATGTCCTGTCCCCTTACAAAGGGCTGCCTTCCCCCTGTAGTTAGTCTGGAGCCAAGGCTGACAGGTCAGGGCATCTGTGCACTTCAAAGTCTTGTCTTTGAAGTCTCCCCAATTTCAAAGGCACTACTGGGTATAAGGGTTGAGGCACAAAAGGGGACCCCCTTCAAAGCACAATAGTCCTAGGGCAGGGAAAATACAAGTTTGAAACACAAAACCTAGGCAATTAACTGGTCATACACCGACCTAAAGCAGGCTCA
This sequence comes from Calotriton arnoldi, assembly GCA_963921515.1. Lineage (NCBI taxonomy): Eukaryota > Metazoa > Chordata > Amphibia > Caudata > Salamandridae > Calotriton > Calotriton arnoldi. The sequence goes on from CAWUFW010003238.1 coordinate 1,084,893, forward strand.
TTGATATATTTTTTTATAAACTACAGTGCACTAAACATTTATTAAAAACATTTTTTTCCATTTTTATTATTATAAATTCATATTAAAAACTGTGTGAATCAAAATATATATATCATACATAATCACAAAAGTTCAAAAAACGTTTGTACAAACAATTGTGACATAATTCAATATACAAAATTCAAACATAAAACACAAAAACAAATAGACCTAAACAAGGGTATTCTAATTAAAATATGGCGGCTAATTGTTGGACAAGTTCTTAATTTGTCTACGCACGTTTCGACTTTGGAGCGCCTTCTTCAGGACAGCCACAACATAGACCTAAACAGACCATACAATAAAATACATGTATGTATCATAAATACAGATTAGTGCACTGAGTTAAAAAGCCTGAGATATATATAAAAACCAAGCATCAATTGCGAAACAATTCAATAATGATGGTAAAGAGATGCCTCACAAGCAATTATTTTTTGTTTAATGGGGAACTTTTCCATCAAGTGTGTGGTACGGCAATGGGCACCTGCTTCGCCCCCAGTTATGCGAATCTGCATATGGGCTGGTGGGAGGAGCCGGTGGTCCGAACTGATTACCATGACACCTGGGACAATCATGTTATACACTGGTGTTGTTTCATTGATGACCTCTTTTTGGTCTGGAAGGGAACAGAATCGGATGCTAGAAGCTTCCTGGATCAAATAGAGGTCAAGGACTTGAGTTTACGCTTTACTAGTAATATCAGTGCCCAGAGTGTGAATTTCTTAGATCTGACAGAGTATATTAAAAATAAAAAACTAGAAACAAAGCTGTTCAGGAAACCCACGCTGGGAATACGTTGCCATATGCAACCAGTTTTGACCCACAAAATTTGATCAGAAGCATTCCGTATGGGGAATGCGTGAGGGTAAGACGGAATTGTAGCAAACTGGCAGAAACCAACAGTGAGATCATAACTTTGATGAGTCGATTCAGAGCACGTGGGTACTCAGAAAGATGTATTGAAGCAGCAGTAACAAAAGTAAACATACAGTCAAGAGATGAGATACTGTTCAAGAAAGGCAAGATGAAGAGCAAACATCATAGGGAAGATACACACTTCAGGCTGATAACAACATACAGCAAACAACAAGCTAGTATAAGCAGTATCTTGGGTAAGTGCTGGTACCTTGTAAAAAATGACCCTATTTTGGGGAAGGTGGCACCTCGTAACCCACAGATTAGGAGAGCAAGATCAATGAAACAAGCACTAGTGAGTAACACCTTGAAGGACACCAAAAAAGCAAAACCAACATGGCTAAGTAGGAGGCTTGGTTTTTTAAAGTGCTCCAAATGCAAAGAGTGTCTTCATGGGAAGAACACGGAGACGTACAAATCACGCTTGTCCAACAAAATAAAAAAGATAAAAGGTAAATTTATGTGCAAAACAGAATTTGCTATCTATGTGCTGCAGTGCCCATGTGGTCTGCGGTACGTAGGCAGTACAATTCTAGAGGTACACAAGCGTATATTACAGCACTTGCGAGCCATCAAAAATGGTGATAACACCTACCCAGTAGCACGCCATTTTGAAATATTTGATGATAAGAACACAAAAGGTTTGACATATTTTGTAATTGATGCAGTGGCTGCCAACTTCAGGGGAGGAAATAGAGAGAGGAAGTTAAGGAGGCTGGACTCCCGCTACATTATAGAGCTCGATACCAGGACTTCAGGAGGCCTTAATATGGAAGAGGATCTTCATACTCACTTGTAACATGTCATCATATTAGATAAGTATGGGCGATTGAACATCCTAATCCCTGTTTGAGGATTTTTTAATAATATCTGATTTTAATATATCACAGAGCACGAATATTGAACACTTTTTGAGACTGGTAAAAAGTCAAGTTATGTACCGATGGTAAAACTGCCCACTGGGGCTTAAGTATATTTCCGCAAGAACTAAAGGAACAAGTGAGATTAATTATGGTATTAGGCTGAATAAATCGGGTAGAAAGCTTTGATTAATTGTATTTCACTTTTATACTGGAATAACCTGATTCAATGCAAATGAATTATCTTATTGTAAGGTGACAATGTCTGATTGACAACTTTAAAGTCACAATTCAGTCTATAAGTTTTACTGACTGGTAACGTTAAATGTTAATATAGTAATCAGCAATGAATTAATGAAGAGTTCTAATGCGGTGTAATATATTATGTAGTATAATGGATGATACACTTTTAATAATTGTTTGATAATTATTATAAATATTAATTGTTTAATCATTGTAATAGAATGGATTTATTAACGGAAAAGTTGAAAAACTACCAGTCTGTCTTCACTATCAGTATGCACAGAGTGTAGCACGTGATAAGAGAATGGTTAAAAAAACAGTCTAACGCTGCCTCGGCATTGGTGAACAAGGCTGGTCGCAGCCGAAACGCTTTCAATGGTGGTCGCACAATAAATATTGAAAGTATTTGCACACGGCATCGTCTTCCTTGGGTCAAGGGAGAAGTTGAATCAATACGGACCTTCTCTCGTGAGGTCCGCGTTGGTGACGCGCCTTTCGGTCAGGAGAAGCGGTGGGAATCCACGGGAGAATAAATGAAGGATATATATATATATATATATAATCATTTTACCTGCACCGGAGTGCCGTGGAATCCTTTTGTGGGAAGAAGCCGTTCTAATATTTATCAACTGCATTCGGCGAAGTGTTGTAAAGAAGCACCACCGGCGATCTGGCAGCCTGAGGGTAACTCGCCAAGAACAGATGGATATATATATATATATATATACACAAATAGATTTATGATTAAGGCTCCCAGTTTTCAGTCTTTACTGATTTTTACAGATAAATACAGACAGAAAACAATGTGTTTCCTGTCTGTATTTATTTTTAAAAGCGGAAAAATACAGAAAATTATGCTTCTTGTGGGTGACTCTCCATGCTGTCTTTCAGGCTTTCCAGGACAACAGCTGAGCAGATACACAGATTGGGAAGTTAAAAAAGAGGTCAGATTTCCCTGAATACAGGCATGTGTTAGCATTTATTTGTATTAAAATACTGATATTTACCTGTGGGTGTAAGGTTTAGCTATCTTTGGCTGCTTAATTTGCTAAAACGCGACAGGTAGCAAAGTATGAGTGCTTGTTTATCGGTTAAATAAAAGTGTAAATATACCGTGTTATGACTCTATTTATTCTCAAAACACAAAATAAATATGGATAAATACCAATAAGATGGTCAAAAAAATGAATATGGATAAATACAGACGGAAATGTTAAAAAAATAAATACCATTAAACCGAGAGCCCTATTTATGATGTAATAAATCTTCTTTTCTGCATCTACCTTCTGCGCCTGAGCGCGTGCTTTACTGGTGTATTGGATAAAAATATATATATATATATATATATATATATATATATATCGCGCTCAGTGGGGAGTGACTAACAGGTAAGTCGCACTCAGACAAAGGATAGCTTCCCCAAACAGCCTTTATTATCGGTCAAACAGCAACACTTGCCAGCAAGTTAAAAGCATGAGACTGCAGTCCTGACGCGTTTCGAGAAGTCCTCTTTTTCAAAGGATGAAGCAGTCATACGAGGGGCTCTGAATGTGGGGCAAAGGATGTGGATTTTACCAGCCATACTTTCCAAGGGCTCATGTGAGAGCCTTATATTTGCATTTATTTTGAAAGCGCATCCATTTTGGGGAAAAGAAAGGACTTCACCTCCCACAAAGCAACGCATTGACTCATCCAGAATAGCCAATCAGTGGCATGCAATAGTGTTTTAAAAGTGATGGTGATAGCCAATATGTGCTTTCTGACTGCATCATCCTTTGAAAAAGAGGACTTCTCGAAACGCGTCAGGACTGCAGTCTCATGCTTTTAACTTGCTGGCAAGTTTTGCTGTTTGACCGATAATAAAGGCTGTTTGGGGAAGCTATCCTTTGTCTGAGTGCGACTTACCTGTTGGTCACTCCTCACTGAGCGTGATGTATTTAGCGGCCGTCCTGCCGCTGAGTCTGCACCACTCCAGAAGTTGGGGGCCACGGAGCTCGTGTACGAGGGGCTCTGAATGTGGGGCAAAGGATGTGGATTTTACCAGCCATACTTTCCAGGGGCTCATGTGAGAGCCTTATATTTGCATTTATTTTGAAAGCGCATCCATTTTGGGGAAAAGAAAGGACTTCACCTCCCACAAAGCAACGCATTGACTCATCCAGAGTAGCCAATCAGTGGCATGCGATAGTGTTTTAAAAGTGAAGGTGATAGCCAATATGCGCTTTCTGACTGCATCATCCTTTGAAAAAGAGGACTTCTCGAAACGCGTCAGGACTGCAGTCTCATGCTTTTAACTTGCTGGCAAGTGTTGCTGTTTGACCGATAATAAAGGCTGCTTGGGGAAGCTATCCTTTGTCTGAGTGCGACTTACCTGTTGGTCACTCCCCACTGAGCGCGATATATATATATATATATATAGTAACCAGTAGCTAGTTATAGTTAGGACCTAGTTTCCATAGGAAAAGCGTTTTTTCTTTTGCCAATATCTTTTGCGCCGTTTGACGAATCTTCGCAAAATTTTCAAAACTAATGGGGCGCTCAGGTCAGCTCCTGTCTTGAAAGTTTCGGAGTGATTAATCAAGTGGGGGCCAAGAAAAAAGGGGGTCCCAAAACACATTTTCTCCATGTTAATTTCCATAGGTAACTTTAGACAAGGCTACAGCCCGAACTGCTGAACGGAATGACACCAAATTTGGCAAAAGGGTAGCTCTTGGTTCAGAAAGCATTCTTTTTGTTAAACTGTGTAAATCCATGCAGTAGTTCCTGAGAAGTTCAAATATTTACAGATATTAATATATGGACGTAAAGGATCTGCAAACCCTCCCGATCTCCAGCCTGAGTTCTGATTGACTGCCAACACTTCAAATCAGGAAGTGTTGGCAGCCATCTTGTGACTTGGTTGAACCAAGTCAAAGAAAAACAATTAAAAAAACAAGGGACCCCAAGGGCCAAAAAAAGCATTATTTTTTTACATTTTCGGTGGGATTCGCGCTGGGTGCGCAAATCCGCCAAAATATTTTTAAAAGACGAAGCGCGGTCTCCTGTGCTTCGTTTGTTTCAAGCACCTGGGTGGGCCAGGTCCCAAGGGCAATGGTGAATTATGGTGAGGAGGCCCGTGGGGGCCCCCGCTGCCCTGGGGACCGCCACCTCCCCGGCTTTAATTATTAATGGGCGGGGGGCCTCGCGGGCCCAACCCAAGCACCAGGGACCGCCACCTCCCCGGGGCTTCATTTTTTAAATAAAATGCATTGGGGGCTACTGCCCCCCACGCAGCCCCCAGGACCGCCACCTCCCTGGGGCTATATTTAAAAATTAAAGTGTAGGGGGGCTTGAGACCCCCCACACTGCTTCTCGGACACCACCTCCACGGGGCACTAACTAAGAAAAGGTGGGTGTCCTTTGAGGACCCCCAGCCCCGGGGACCACCACCTCCCCGGGGATTTAAACGTGTTGGATGGGGGCCGCGCAGCCCCCCTCGTAGAGCCCTCCATGGACCTGGAGACCACCACTCCACAGGGCCGGCTCCAGCAATGTCCCGGGGTGCCCACCCCCAGGACATTGCAGTTTGCTATGGCATGGCGGGAGCACTGCTTCCACCATGCCATAGCAAACTTCTGCTTCACTTCATGGAAGCAAGAGCATGTAAAATGCTCTCGCTTCCATGAATCGAAGCAGAATTGCTTTTGGCCAAAGGTAGCTGCATGTTAGCAGCTCCCTTTGCCCAAAAGCTATGCCGGCTCCCGCAGGAGGTGGGGAGCCGGCAGGGACCATGGGTGCCTTGGGGCTTCCCCCATGGTCCCCAACAAAGAGGCCAAGCCCGGGAGATGGGGTCACCGGGGCTGAAAATGGCACAGGAGGGGGGCCCCCCCTTCTTCAAAAAAAATATTAAGTAATGGCCAAACCCCGGGGGATGGGGTCCCCAGGGCCAAAATCGGCCTGGGAAAGGAGGCTCGGCCCCACTCCAAAAAAAATATTAAGTAATGGCCAAGCCCCGGGGTCTCCGGGGACTTTCCCGGGGCCTGCCCTCTATTTTTTTCGAAACATTATTGGAGGGGGGTTGCTCGGCCCCCCTCCCTTAAAAAAAATTAAATTAAGTGGCCAAGCCCTGGGGATGGGGTCCCAGGGGCGTGCAGGCCCCCTACCCATTTTTTAAAAAATAAATAAAGGATGTGGCCATGCCCCGGGGGATGGGGTCCCCAGGGCTATTTCGGCCTCAGGAGTGGGGACGCGTGGGCCCCCTCCAATAATGTTTAAAAAAAAATAGAGGGCAGGCCCCGGGAAGGGGGGACACACAGCCCCCTTTCCTAAATAAAAAAAAAAACGCAACCGCAACTCGCCGGAGGCCCCACCCCCTTTCTCCACTACTCTGCAAACGCGACTTTTGGCGCACTATTGGTTCGGGGATGAAATCCCCGTTGCTGCTGAGGGTCCTTAGGGGCCAACTAGCTCACCATGTACCTCCGGTAAGCCCCACACAGTGGAATTGCTGAGCGATGGTTGGAGGCCATGCCCCTTTTTTACATCACTGCAAAATTAGGCAGAAAGCTAGATCTTAGTCCAGAAAGCGTGGTTTTTGTGATTTGGTGTGAATTGGTTCAGTAGTTTTTGAAAAAGTAAGGTTCGAAAACTTTGTATATCTGGATGGTTGTGCTCACGAGATTCTCGTGCGAGTCCCGTGATTACACAACCTCAAAAAATAGAGTGATCTGATTGGCTGAGCAGGCTTTTTTTCTCTATCAATCACCTCACTCCTGGAGGAGTGAGGGCTCTCATGGGAGCTTGCGCTCTGATTGGCTAGCCACAACATGAAAAGAAATGTTGTGGCGGCCATTACAGGACTCGAGGACTTGGTTCCCTGTTCTGAATTCTTTTCTCCTGGTCCTTGTGGGAGTGGGCACCGGGGCACCCACTGAAGAAAAAAAGAAAAAAAAGGCCAGCTCCCACCAGCACTCACTATGGGTGCTGGAAGGGGAGCCGGCAGGGGGTATGGGAGATGGGGGATTGGGGCTCACCCCGCTGCCCCCAACATGAAACAATAGTGTGGGTGCCCTAGGTGGGCACCATGGCACTCAAAAAATAAAATAAATAATAAATGAACAGCAGGAGTCGGCCATTTGTTATTCACTGCTCCGCTAAAGAAGCACCTCATAATACCTTAGGACAGGTATAAATTATATGTTTTCTTGCTGGTGGTGCCCCTAGAAGGGGCAGGGGCACCACCAAGCTTTTATTAACTTTTTGGGGGGAGATGCAAAGACTCAAGCAGCCCCCAGCAACGTTAAAAGAAAACAGTAAGTCTCCTGGGTCATTAAGTAGGCCATCAACGCCCAACTGTCCGAGTTCATCAAAGTCAACCACATCCTGGACACCGCAGCTTCCGAAGCAAGCACAGCACAGAGACTTCACTCCTCTCCGCCACAGACGACATCCGCTCCCTCCTCGACCAGGGCGAGACAGCAGCCCTCATCCTACTGGACCTCTCAGCCACCTTCGACACGGTTTCCCACCGCACCCTAATCACCAGACTCCACGACGTCGGAATCCGCGACAAGGCACTGGACTGGATCCACTCCTTCCTCACCGGCCAGACTCAGCGAGTTAGACTACCCCCGTTCCTCTCAGAACCTACAGAGATCAGCTGCGGAGTGCCCCAGGGTTCCTCCCTGAGCCCCACACTCTTAACATCTACATAGCCCCCCTCGCAGCCATCGTCAGAAGCCATGGACTCAACATCGTCTCCTACGCCGACGACACCCAGCCGATCCTCTCCCTCACCAACGAACCCACAACAGCCAGAACCAACTTCCACAGCGGAATGGAGGCCGTTGCTACCTGGATGAACAACAGCATCCTCAAGCTCAACTCGGACAAGACCAAAGAGCTCATGCTGGGTCCCTTCAGCCTGGGATGACTCTTGATTGCCAGCCAGTCTGGGACCCCCTCCCACCCCGATGGACCACGCACGCAACCTCTGCATCATACTGGACTCATCGCTCACAATGAACCACCAAATCAACGCAGTTTCCTCAGCCTGCTTTCACACGCTCTGCCAGCTTTGAAAGACATTCAGATGAATTCCCACAGAATCCAGAAAGACGGTCACCTACGCACTCATCACCAGCAGACTCAACTACGGCAACGCACTCTACACCGGCGTAGCCAAGAAACAGCGCAAGAAACTACAGAACATTCAAAACGCCGCAGCCAGACTGGTCCTAGACATCCCCTGCCGCAGCCACATCACACAACACCTCTGACAACTCCATTGGCTCCCAACAAGAAAATCACCTTGAGGATCCTCACACATGCCTACAAAGCTCTACACAACGAAGTAGCAGCATACCTGACCGCTTCACATTCCACTTATACGCCAGACAACTCCGTTCCGCCCAACTCGCCCTAGCCGCCGTCCCCAGGATCCACAAGAACAGAACCGGAGGAAGTTCGCCGCCAAGACCTGGAACACCCTACCCCTCCACCTCAGGCAATCTGCATCGCTGACCCAATTTAAGAAGAGGGACCATCAGCCCCCCCCCTCAGCACCTTGAGACCCTCATGGGTGAGTAGCCGTGCTTTATAAACCCCTGATTGATTGATTGATTGATTGATTGGTTGGGTCATTGATTCCATGATCCTAGGAGAGTGTGCCATAATTTTTTAAAGCACTTTGGTCCTCAGTTTGCAGGGCCCACTTGTAGTGGGTTCTATGGTTGCACTTTGTGACCTAAAAAATGTTATTATAAAGACTCAAGAACATATTGATTTTTTTAAATAAAGTTTTATTATTAAAAACATTTTAAGGCAATCTTTTTTTTTAGTAAACATTGCAATGTGTGCATTTTAAAAATATACATTTGATTACAATTATTGGTGATGTTTTGACTAAAACAATAGGTCTGTTTTATATATGATGATGTGCTGACCCCTTGATAAAGCCAATAGGTCTGCTTTTACCTAAAATGACACCCTTTATATTGTTATATCACACAATCAGCCATGCTCGCCCATGGGGATTGGGTGCTGGGCCTGGCCACAGGTCAGGCCCTGGGGCCAACCCCATGCTTTGGCCATGCGCGCCTTGGGGTTGGCTTTACGTATGGTAGTAAAATATTACTTTTTTTTTTTTTTTTTAAACCTAGAAATTCACTGGTGAATTTTAGTGTTTTTTTCAGTTTACAACATTATGTTGTCACTGAAATTTCCACCTAACTATATCGTTACTTTAACCTTTGATTTTTTGAGTGAATTTCGAAGGTTTTTTAATATAAAGTAAGATATAATTACAATTCCTAATTATAGCACCACTTTAACCTTTTTTCAGTGAATACACACACATGCATATATATATATACACACCTACATACACATTAAAATAGGGGTTTGTCAGTTTTAGCCCTTCCAAAACAGAAAAAGGAATTCATTTGAAAAAAGGGGTGACCTTTACCCCCATTGTAACACGAGCAAAATTAAACTTTGAATTATTAATAACATTAATAAATAAAGTAACTAATAATAAAAAAGGGGCTGGGGTTTTCTCCCAAAAGGAAAAAAATATTTTAAAAGGGTGCTTGTGGAGGTTTATCCCCATAAAAACACACACCCCCATATACATATGAGAGAGAGTGTGTGTGTACGAATGGAATTAAAATACATTAAAATATGATTCTAAATTTTAAAATTAAATTAAAATGTAAATAAATGTAAACATTAAAGTAAACATTTTTTGCATATATTAGTTTGAAAATAAAGAACTTAGCTTTAAACTTGGGAAGTAAAGGTACTCTCAATGTAAAAATTCTTGAAATAAAGGCACTCCCAATGTACTGCAATGAAATGACTTCCGATGTCAAGACCCCCTATGTGACAACTGCTATTAGTTTTTTTACGTTAATGTTCTTTGTGTGCCTTCAGATACAAAGTTAATAACTTTAGAGCCTTTTTACTTCTCCCGGTGTACTTTGATTTAGTTTGAAGGTCAGTTTTCGATTTAAGACTTTGAGAAATTATGTTTTAGAGTTACTTTTAGCCACACCCTGAATCTCCGGTTAATTCTAACGTGTTTTTGGACTGTCTCTCAAAGTTCTTGTTTTTCGAGCAACACAACTGAATAATGTTGTCTTATGCCCGCATGACTTGGCGAGTTAATGCTGGCAGCCAATATATGCAGTCCTCTTAAGATCACAAATTCGTTTCTTGGAAAGCCAAACTCAGACCTCCATCCTTCTGAAATAGGTAAATTGAGAACAATTAAACTGGGTAACAACAACATATTTTATTCAAAGTTATTATACTGGGGGCCACTTGTCACAACCAATGAGTCTCAACAAAGCAGTTGCTGCATAGACCCTGAGACCTGAGAGAGTTGCAGCCATGGAGACCCTTCCAGCTGTTTTCTTTTTAGCCTGGGAGGCCACAGGCTCAGCAGCCCAGGGCTGCTTTAGTTTGAACTGTCCAGGACGTTTCTAGCAATAAGCCCATTCGGCTTAATTGTTTACTCCAGTAGGTGATCATTCTGTATAATGGCTGAGTAATGCGTGCACCAATTAGACTGTCACCCGGTGTACTTATGTCTGTGTTTTACGCTCATTTGCATAGCACACACTGTACAACTGCGTTGCTATGTTAAATGCAGAGGGAACAGAGAGAGAATAAACTGTACAAACACATGGGTGGGGGGTGGGGCGGTGGTCGAGCCAGTCCAATGCTAGGTCAGTGGTGCTTGGCCAGGCACATTTGCACTGCAAGTTAGTGGGGCAGGGAAAAGGTTCCTTGCATGTCAGGTTCGCAGGGCCTCGGCAGAGGAAAGACACCAGGTCAATGTGGATGGGATAAAGGGTGCAGTAAGTAGCATGGCAAGCCAGTGGGGGCAGGGGAGAAGTCAATCACATGTAGGGTCGGAAGGGATAGGGCGCGGACATGTCACATCCAGGTCAGTGGGGGTGAGGCACGACTACATAATGTATCATTCTGTGTTAAAATTACATTTTACTATACAGGCTATATTGACTGTACCACCCCCTTTACCGACAGCTGCCATCAGGGGTTCACTGACTGTGCGCCACCATTTTGTTGCACACAATGTACCTCCTGATGGCCTGTTTGCCTCTGCACCCCATGCATTGATAATATAACACGGGCGCAGAGGCAAAGAGTTTCCCTCGTTTTCATGAGGCCACGCCCCTTGCAAAAGAAGGCACACCCTCTAAGGTAGCACAGGCCCCCAGTGCACTGGGGCGCATGGGGCTGCCTTCATATCTGGATTCCAAAACCAGGGAGAATCAACAATGTTGCAGGGGCTGCTTTTAAGGAAAAATGCTCCTGGGTACTATGCCAAACCAGGACAGATTTAAAAAAAAATATTCTTTTTTTCATCGATCTGCATGCAAAACCTGACACTTTCCAGTATATTTGGTAAATGGTTCTACTAAATAAAGTATTGGGTTCAATTTAATCTAAAAGATTCTTTGTGGAGATCCCCAAGACACTTCTAAAGAGGCTTTCAAAGTGCAGTATGTGCTATTATATCACTCTCCAGTATTACTTCTGGCTCCCAGTCCAGCCCTACATTATTTTTCTTGGCCTGATAAGTATATATTATTATTATATTGGGTAAATATTGCATTTTAGAACATCTTTCATTTGTTTTAAGTGTAAATTTCATTTTTTAAATTGAAAATACTTTGATAATGCGTCATGACTTAATATTAGTCCAGTGAACTCAAAACAATACAACGCTCTTGAGACAGTTGTCCATACTATGTGATGTGATTAAAAACAGCAAGCAAAACCTAAAAACAGAAGCTGTTCTACCAAGTAGATTCCACAAGAGGGCACCAGAGCACAAATAAACACATTATATTCAGCACAAGTGCTAAGAAGAAAGATAGAGATGTGTTAAACTGGGAACTACTGATACTAATACACAAGCATTGACAGAGCCAATGGGTCTGTTTTTTAATTTATGTTCGAGAATTTCATATAAAGGTGTGGACGGAAAATACAGCAACATGCACAGATTGATATATGCTGACATTGTAATAGAAGAAGCACAGCATACATTTTGCAATGTTTTATTGTCATTTGTTATGCAACGTGTAGGAGACACATTGACCAAACCAATAGGTCTGTCTTTTATCTGCCAACGTTAAAACCTGATGTAATGGCTTTGCAGACAATGTTTTGGACGCTGAGATAGAATTGAGATATCCACAGTAGGCGAAGAGTGTGATGCACATGGCATGGAGCCAGTTACACCTCTACGAGCTGAATAGGACATGCACCTTTCACAGCTCCATAGATACATGCAGCAAAAACACATGCTCTCAACAAGTATCAGACCTGACAAAAGCACTATGGAAGATTCTCGCTTAGAGAGGAGGCTGCGGTCCTCTGACATGCTCAGGAAGGCAGTAGCTTTGATGTACGTTACCCTTCTGGTTAACACCCAATGTCACCTACCAGAGCTTCATTCCGGATGCTAGTAGGATATTGGTGGTGGAGAGGACAGTATCTGGGTGGTAGCCCTTGGGGGGTCCTACAAAGGCATCAGAGAAGCGAGCATCAGGTTGGTCCAACTTAAAATTCTCCAGAGAAGATACTACCCCAGGGTACAACTGTGCAAACTTGGATTGGTGGGAGGTGAACTTTGTGTTGGGGGATGCGGACAAAGAGGTTTCTTTCCACATGCATTGACTAAAAGGTTGCTGGTGGGAAGTCTGCCATGAACTCGAAGCATCTGTAGGGCTAAAATGCCAGCATGACCATATCGTTTGGGACATGAGATGAAAGGGATTGGTCTAGTTACTAGAGGTCATTTGTGAACTAAGGCTTAGAGTGGCCGAGAGGGTCATCGCTAGGAAGTGAGGGGGCTCCAGCTTACCCATCATCACGTAATGGGCACGCAATATGGAATGGTGCATGGCTGTTGAGAAGGTGGTATATGAAGGACGAGGTTGCCTCACAAAATTCTGTGAAATTGGAATTGGCTAGAGCGGGCTTCTCCAACGAGTAGCTCGTGAGCTACTGACAGCTCTCCAGCTACCTGTAAGCAGCCCTCCTGTGTGCAGCCCAGCCTACTGAATGAGAAGCTTTTGCTTGGCTGAACTAAAATATGTAAAATAAAATTGCGTTTGTATTCTTGACGAAAATGTGTGTATTTTCAGAACTCATAAGCTCATGTTTAGAGAAAAATGGCTCAATTTCTAAAATATATTTAAAGCTGATATTTGAGGGATAAATCATGTGGCACTGTCCAGCCATATTATTAATACCATAACCTTGATGCCAGGGACATTTGATAATGACAACAAAAACTTTTCACACAGCTAGTGGGCACTAATGTAATCTTGTCTGGTGCAGCCACCTGTGCAACACTAATAGTATTAGTGGTTCCTTATCATTTTCATTGATCCTATGTAGCTCTTGTTCCAGAAAGGGTTGGAGATCTCTGGGCTACAGTGTACAGTTGGGACGTGGCGTTATGTGTATAAACAGTCTGTTGGAAGCAATAACACAGAGGAAAGTGATAACCGAGACTGTTTGAAGGGAAGTCTTGTTATTGATATGATGATGATGGTGGGAGGAAGGCGATAAGACAGATACAACATGCTCGAAGTACTGTATTCTTGCTGGCATTACATAGAAGAGGCTAATATCAAGGACTTGCTGTCATGTTAATGATCTCTAGTTTTACACAGAAAATGCCAACAAAATACTTTCAAAATGTATGGTATTTGTGGTATATTATTGATGTACAAGTGCATGTGCATTTGTTAATTTAAAGTGTAAAGAGTAGATGAGGTAGTGCGAGATATGAGATCCGCCCCACTTTATCTCCTGGGATTTTTCCCTTTTTAGACTACATGTTTTATGGATTTATACAGTGAGTGAGTCTCACACCCTGAGTCTCACTCACTATAAACTGTTAAGATGGATTGATAGTGGTAGCGGTCAGTCTCTGACACTTAAAACAAGGACGGCTTCTGCACAACAGCGGTAAGAGGCACGGGGCTGACTATACCTGTGCACACGTGTGGGCTGAACGAAAGGGACTACTGCCCGATATCTGCACATGGTTTGCCGCGCAGAAGGGACCCTTCAGGGATTGGTGCTGACCTTATGGGACCTTATAATGTGTTTGGGCATTAGCAGTGTGAGCATGTACATCTGCAGTGCTTCACTGAAGTATGCAGCGTGCTCTACAGTGGTATCATCTACATTAATGTCCACATATCTGCACTCCTTGTGGCACTTCAACATTTGTCATTATTCTCCGACTCCGCTCCTAATTAGATTCCTGCTTTTGGATCATCCTCCTAGGCCAGGTTAATTGCTCTGCCTCCTAGCTAGAGCACCAAAGGCCTCCCTACAGAATAGGCCATTTTGCCAGTAATTTGGCCTGCTCCTCGGTGAAGAAAGGGTGGGGACGGAATCTGCATGTGATAATTGCTTTTCACACTGCATGTGGCCTGGGTGGGCTCAACTCCACAGGAACAAAGGGCAGTAGCCAGACCTCTGGAGCCAGTCACAGGAGCAGCTGCCCTTTGACGGTTTGTAGGGAAGAAACCAGGCAGCTGCGGAAATTAGCATCAAGGCTTAGACTCTCAAAGAAGGTCTTTCAACAGACCACTTGACAGTGCCTTCTTGGAAATTCCCAAAATGCTGTGCAGGGGGGTTGGAGCAGAGCTGAAGTGATGACGTGTCACCCTAGGATTGGACAGAGGTGCCTACTTTCTGGAGCCTTCCACTCCCACTTACAAACAGTTGCACAAGAAAGAGACATTTGAGAACAGTGTGGGCCTGAAAGAAGTGAGGCCGGAGGAAGAGATGCAGAGATGGACTCCAGGACTTTAGCTGACACCAAGTGACTAGGATTTTTTTCTCCATGGCCAGCGACTCTGGCCCCCCTACACCCTCTTTGGGTCAGTAGAGAGATAGACTTGCTCAGGGGGAACCCTGGTAGGTTCCCCTGGATCTTCTATGGACTGGTCCTCCATGGGTGTGACCTCCAAAAGGAGGGGGCCCCTGACCTGCTAATACAGGTGCACTTCAAGTGGACAAAGGAGCCCCTGGGGCCTGAATGGTGCAGGAAGAGAGGGCGTTCTGCTTTGGGGTTCAGGGGGTGCTGCAGAGGAAAGTTCCTGGACCAAGGGAAGTGCAAGGCACCCAGAGAGGAGATGGGACTGTTTGAAAAGGGAGAACAGCAAAAATCAGACTCCCCAAGAATTACAAAATTTAGAGGCCAGGAGGCCTGAATAAACCACTCCTGATGGATGGCGCTAGCCACAGGGAGCAAAATGCAATTTTCTCCATGAGGTGACTCATTGGAGGTGTTACTGAAGGTTATGGAAATGCTTTTTTGACAATGCCAAAGTTATCAGTGAATCATTACATGTTTTAATGAATGTCATTGAAATGCTTTATGGACAATCACAAAGTAGACAGTGAATCACTTCATGTAGTAATGAATGTCACTGTAAGATGGTTCTATCCTTAGCAGTTTTAATGGTGTTGCAGGTTGTTTATTATGACATATTTCTACCTTTATTAAAGTGGTGATATCCTGACAAAGCCAGTTTGCCTGATTTGGATAACTCATAGGTGGGGGCATTGTGGATATAGGGTTCAGGGCTCATTAGGGATGTGAACTATCACCATAGGTATTTCCTCGACCATCATGTATATTTATGTAAATTAATACAATATATTAAGTAGTGCTTACATAATAAAGTACTTTTCCTTTTTATAAGTAACAAGGAGTTTGGGGTTTTTGCTTGTTTCATGCCTGTGAACTAAGATGCTTGCCCACGCAACCTCCTCTGAATAGGTCTTGGACTGCTCTGCCTTGCTATCTTGATAAAGTCAAGTGCTTCAAGAGGGTGCTTAGTTCCCAACAGGAGTTTGGTTTTGCAGCTATTACTTGTGAAGGTCTCACATCCTTCGCAACTAATAACCCCTTTACTTAATGGGTAAAAGTTAATAAGATGTTTCCTAAACTTGAACAACACACCGGGGCTGGAGAGGGCATGCGTGCTGACCCGGGGGCGCTAAAGTGGAACATTGAAATGAACTAGCACAGCGACAAGAGTGCCCCGGGGCCCATACCCACAGCAAGTTCACCCACGCACCTGGATACCAGGCGGCCAAGGCCCAGACAGACAGCGAGTGGGGAAGCGTACAACCACTCATTAACCACCTGTACCCAGTAGACATATGGACAGTGCCCAAATCCATAAAGAGACAGCGCAAATAGCAGTTCATCCATAGTGGGGGACCAAATCTAAAATAGCACCCTCCCACTATTAGTTTGGCACTTCCTGGTCGCTGCACCACCAAAGCGCACGACATCGCAGCAACGGCCACGCCTGAGGGGAAACTCTGATACCTATAACCGGCAGACTTGTCCCCGGAGGGTGGATCAATTTGCGAATCCAAAACCTGGGGGCCCGGGCCCTGCCACCGCATGGGGTCCGTGCGGAGCACCCACCGGGAAAGGCGCCCCTCAATTGCCGGGTCACCGCCTGGCTCCACACTTAATGAAAATGGCAACCACCCGAAACAAGAAAGACCGCACTATAAAAGACATGCTCTCCGGACCAGCCAAGGGCAATGCTGGTGACTCTCCACCCATCACAGAGGAGCAGACGACCCAGGAATTGGTGGGAGGAGAGGAACCTATTACTCGCTCCTTCCTCAAATCGCTCTTTCAGTCACTCAAAGAGGATCTGCAGTCAGTTAAAAGGGACCCGTCACAGGACATCAAGGAAATTAGGAGATCTCTCGACTCAGTGGGTGATCGCGTGGCTACCCTGGAGGAACGTGGAGACAGCCGTGATGAAGAACTGGAAACCCTCCAGCAGGAGGTAATTTGCCTTCGTGACCAACAACTGGACCTCCAAGCACATGCAGAGGACCTGGAGAACAGGTCCCGCCGGAATAACATCTGCATTAGAGAAGTGGCAACGAAAGCAGAAGAGGACATCTTCGCATTCGCTAGAGATCTCTTCGGTTACATCTTAGAAGCCGACCCAGACACCGCTATAAAAATAGACCGTGCTCACAGAGTTGGGAGGCCGCGTTCAGATGGAGCCCCACCGGCGGATACATTAATATACCTCCCAGACTTTCAGGTAAAAGAGGAAATACTCTGCAAAGCTAGAGAGAGACACCTTCTCCACTTCAGAGACCAATCACCAATACTATACGAAGACCTTTCAGCAATCACACTGCAGAGATGATGTGAGTTTAGATCGGTCACACAATACCTACGGAGCAAAGGTGTGGCATACTCCTGGGGTCACCCTTTCCGCATTGGCTTCCGTTTCGAGGGGAAGCTTTATCAAATGAGGTCTTTGACTGAAACATGCCAAATTCTGGGCATCAACTCCTGGCCGGAGGATGGCCTACCTGAGCCTGCCTCCCCCCGCTCGCAACGACGAAGACCTTGAGGGAAGAACCGCGGGACGGGGAGAGGTGCAACCTGCCCGGACCCGACCGAGATAGCAGAGGGTCAAAAGGTGGCAATGCAATCCATTCCTGAAGTCCTGGCCCAGACCGGTGGTCCATAGAGGAAGTGACACTTTCTTTGATATAGGTTGGTTGGGTGGGGGGCGGGACCTTGGCCACATTTGAACCCTCAATTGTTGACTCCCAGAACTGAGAGACGATTGCCCTTTCGTGGACTAACTTTTCATATGTTTTATTTTCATAGATGTTTAGTGTTGGGTTCTCTTAGTTGGGGTTTACGTATACTTTCGCTGAAAACTCGCCGCCGCACGCACAAGATGCCACAACAAGATACCATCCTAGAGGCTGCCATACCTACCTACAGCCTGCCCTCCCGAGATTTCGATCCACACCTACTATATTGCCCTAATGCCTGCAGCCATGACTAAGGTACTCACCCTCAATGTAAAGGGCATTAACAATCCCATTAAATACCAAGCGGTTCTTTCCTATCTTGAGAATACAGGAGCAGGCATATGCCTGCTCCTGGAGACCCATCTTCTTCCTAGGGACTACCACTGCATGAGCTCTTGTGCGTTCCCACATCAGTTCTTCTCCTCGGCGTCTACAAAGAAGGTGGGAGTGGCAATTTTGGTAGAGCACTCGTTCCACGGGAAAGTTGGCCACAAAGGGTGGAGGCCAAGAGCAGCCTCCTTACCTACCAGTTCACAATAGGAGGCAGGCCCTTTTTTGTGGGGTCTGTATGTGCGTCAAATGAGAGACAAGAAGCCTTTCTCCATATGGCAATAGGGGATGCCCTAGCAGTAGAGGAGAGGGGGTGTTGATCGGGCCGACCTGAACCTGGTCCTGAACACCGACATGGATTGATCAGCACAAAGACATGGTCAAACTGGGGCGCTGTCTGGGAGTGGGATAGAACGCATGAGAGACTTGGGTTTACACGACTTTTGGAGAGAGTCCCATCCGAACTCACGTGAATATACCTTCTACTCCCATACACACAAGACGTACGCCAAACTGGACTACCTCTTAGGCACGAGAGACATTCTGCTCCTCCTTACCGAATCAGAGATCCTCCCAATGTTGCTCTCGGACCACTCAGCTGTCACCCTCACACTATCGACCCCTGTAGTGGCCCCACCACGACGCCATATGGCGACTACACGACATGCTGCTACACCACCCCACCGTAGTTTCTCAAATTCAAAAGGCTATTACCAACTGCCTCGCCCTGTTTTGGGAAGCTCTAAAAGCAGTTATCAGAGGGGAATTAATAGCTATATCGACGGCTGACAATAAGCTGCAGAAGCAAAAGAGAGATGATCTCTCCATGCAGATTAGGGAGCTAGAGCACGTCCACCAGTGAACCGGCGCTCCAAGGATCTGGCGCCAACTGACAGCACTTCGATCACAACTCAGCAGTCTAGACTTAGATCGGGCAGAATACGCGGCGTTCCATCTCCGCCACTCCTACTATGTTGTGGGAAGACAAATGCGGGCATCTTGTCTTCTTGCTAACAAACTCTGCGCACAAAGGCAAACGTCTGGGGTTCAGTTAATACACACCTGTGACAAAGGGCCCATCACTAAAGACTCAGACATAGCTGATGCCTTTAGGGGTTTTGACAAGCATTTATACAAAGACCAACCTCTTGACCCAGCAGCCAGCAATTCCCACCTCCGGTCAGCACATACAGCACGAATAACACCCGACCAAACAGAGGCCTTAGACGAAGATATCTGGCCGTAAGAGGTGATCTCAGCCATCTCCTGACTTAAGAAGGCAAAAGAGCCTGGGTCAGACGGATTCTACTCAATTTTCTACAAAACTTTCTGCCACGCTCTCGCCCCCATCCTCGCTAGATTATTCAATCCCTTTGCTACTCCCGGCGGGATACCTTACACAATTCTCTCGGCAGCCATTATTGTAATACCTAAACCAGGCAAAGATAAGCAACAGTGTGGATCATATCGGCCGATCTCACTGCTGAACGTGGACCTAAAACTGCACACGGGTTTACTAGCGATTCGACTAAATGCCCACATGCCCTCGTTAATCGACCCAGACCAGGCCGGATTCATCCCTCAGAGACAGGCTGGTGACAATACCAAACGTATTCTGCATATCATAGAGAAAGTATCCCGAGCCCAAAGCGAGGTCACGCTGTTAACAATGGATGCAGAAAAGGCCTTTGACAGAGTGCACTGGCCATTCTTGGAATGGGTCCTCATCCACTTCGGCTTAGGTGAGAAATTCAGAACGGGTCCTAAATTGTTGTCTCTCACCTACAGCGATAATTAGAGTCAACAGGCACCCATCTGCCCCCTTTCCAATCTCTTTATCGCTTTTGTTGTTTGCTCTATCAATGGAGTCATTGGCCCAGAGGATTCGGGGCAATATTTGGAGGTGAACAACACACCATCAGCCTCTTCACAGATGATGTGCTGCTGGCACATGACCAGCCGTCCAGCGCCCTACCGGCATTCCTGAATAAAATAAACGACTTTGGACAGGCCTCAGGATTCCTGGTCAATAATGACAAGTCTCAGGCCCTAAACCTCTCTTTATAGCCAGAGTTGGAGAGAAACCTCAAATCACAATACACCCTCCAGTGGTCGGACACTGCCATTCCATACCTGGGGATTAAGCTGGCGCCCACGCTCCAGCTGACTTCCTCGATAAACTATCAACCCCTACTCCGCCAAGCTAGGAGCGAAATGAGCCGATGGAGAGATCTGCAAATATCCTGGCTGGGCCGTATCGTGGCAGTAAAAATGACTATCCTCCCCCGGATACTCTACTTGTTCCATACCCTCCGCTGACTTCGCCAAAGGGAATGCTCTCCAAACTTAAATCGGAGATAACACAATTTATCTGGATGGGGAAGACACCACTCATTAGAAAGGAGCTCAGTTATCTCCCGCCCAGGCTGGGGGGTCTGGGAATACCCGACTTACTTTCCTACTACCAGGCCGCCCAAATGAGATATCTAGTGGAATGGTACCAACCGGAATCAGAAAAACATTGGCTTTTTCATTTCAGGGCGGTAGCAGGTACATCTCTGTGGAAAGTCCCTTTTCTACCGCGGGCACAGAGACCTCCAAACCTGTACCACTCTCCAATCACACGAGCAACGATGGCGGCTTGGGATCAAACTAGTACTAGGTGTGGCCTTACGACTTTTCCCTCCCCGATTACGCCGCTGTTTGATAACCCATATTTCACCCCCGGGCTCGACCCAAATGCCCGAAAGACTCCCTTACTTGCAACTACGCCATTGGTTACTACACCACGATAACAAGCCTAACGTCCACAGACGCCTCACACCATATGAGAAGTGGCTGCTTGCTAAAACATCTGCGACTAGACTCACATCAGATCTATACTCCCTTTTGATACAACATGACAAGCACATGTATAGGGTGGGACAACAAAGGTAGGAACGCGACTTGGGAAGACAATTGAGTGATCAAGAATGGACATATATCTACTATAGGACTAGACACACAGCATGCAACAGATCACCTGAGAGCAAGGAACTTCTTGCATCTGGTGTTGGTGGCCAGCGAGTAATCTGCTGCAAAGGTAATGCGGTGAGGCTCAAAGAGCAACAGGGTCAGTGCATGTTTCGCTGCCTGAAGAATGTCTCTAGCATGGTGGTGACGTAGAAAGAAAGAGATTATTGGTTGTGACGGCTGTATGGGAGCTGTGGAGCATGATCGGACCCTGTGAGCCCGTTGAAACTTCTGAGGTTCTGTAAAGTGAATGTCTAGCAGCTAAGGGATAAGACTCTCCAGAAAAGACAGCATAACATCACCCTCCGCCCCTTCAGGGACTTTTAAGCCGGTAGATATTGTCCCTTTGGGTCCTGTCTTCCAGGTCCGTGACCCTATGGATGAAGAAATTAACATACCTTTTCCAGGTCAGTAGAGAAGCATACTGTGTGTCCAGCTGCTCCACTCTACGATCGAGTGTATCTAGACGCGTATGAAAGGTGGTCACGTCAAGTCACAGTGACTTGACTTCCATGGTGAGATCGGTCATTTTTCCTTCCATAGTGGAGAGGGTGGCCCCACTGGCCGATATCTCTTTCAGTATGGTGTCAATCTCTGTTGTTGAAAAGGAGTGGGGCAGGCTGGAGATTTGAAGCGTGCTACTGCCTCGGAAAAAAGCAGCTGGTGGGCCACTGGTTTAGATTGCAGCATGTGAGGTAGCAGATCCGGCCGGGTGGTCCCTCTGCTGGCAGATGAAAAGGTTATGAGGCCCCGGGCGCTGGGACCGTACATATCCACTACACCCACCTTCCTGGATATATACAAAAGAATGTGTCAGATGACTGACTCTTTCCCAGGCCAATGATCCTTGGCAGAGTCATGCCCCCCAGGGGTGCAATAAAGTGGAGGGCACTCAATGGTGAACCAAAATATTTTGTGATAAATAATCATCCTTCTCACCTAGTCTGCAATACATTTAAATATTGTAGGTTTTTTTCTCCTTTGCAGACAAAAGAAGAAAAGCGCTTTCTCCAATCCAATAAATGCAACACTGCCACAAGTACTTGAACACTATCTGAGAGAAATTCTCACCTCTTTAATGCCTGAATACAGCAATCATTGTGTGAAAGGTTATTTGCAGCATTTCAACTAACTTTTGATCCATTTGAGTTAGAAACATTTTTGGTTGAAACCGCAGAATATTCAACAGATGATGGATTATGCTGCAATTTATAACCGCCAATGAATGCAACGACAGCCATTAAAATTGGAGTTATAAGCATTTGTTACATGGCTACAGATATGTTATGCTATATGTTTTGCTTTTCCCCCACTGATTCTCATTAGATTGGTGATAGATTTCACCTTAAATGAAAGAAATATCCTTAGAGTGTTGTTCTCGCAAGAGTCATTCCTTATCTCGCTGTAGGCTATTTTCATTTCCTTCTTCCTGACTTTGCTGTTGAATCCCTGATAAACCCACAAACCAGACTCTGGTCTTAAGTACAGTAGCATAATACATCTTTTCATAAGCGGCTCCTCCGCTAAGGAGGAGGAGCGTCACCCCTAAGAAAATGTTAAAATAAATGTTATTAGCATTTAACTTTTCACTATTGTCATGCGCTTTAAAAGTGCGGGTGGGCTGTGCCAGCCACAGAGCAGGGGGAGGAGTGAAGAGCACACTCTAAAGTGTGCATGACTGTTTGGCTAGCCATTTTGGGCCAGCCATCAGCCATGCGCACTTTGCATGTTCCCCACTAGGCTGCGTTACACAGCCTGGTCAGGAACATGCCCAGGCTCCCACAGCACTCAGACCAATCACAATGATGCATTACAGCATTGTGATTGGCTTAGGGGAGGGAGCCTGGGTGCTTCCTGTTCCTGGGTGCTTTGTGTCGTGGACGAAGAGGATGCAGGAGATCCGGCCGCCGGGAAGGTAAATGGGGTTTTCTTTCTTTTTCCCCCCCTTTTACTTTTTTTTTTTTTTTTTTTTAACGCCCCTTGTCCCCCGCCCGCCTCACCACTACTCCGCGGAAGTAGCCGATACTGCATCTTTTTAAAATTACTATTTCTATAGTTTTTCATGAAGGCAAGATAGTTAGTCTTCATGTGGTCAAATAAGCCTTTTCTTTAGGGGGGGTCTTGGGACTACGTTTGGGTAATATAGTGTTTTGGGTGAATACGTACAAGGAGAATCCACGGCTAAGGTAATTTCCTTCTACAGATTTCTGAAAATGACAGTCTACACAATGTGTAACCCTGTCCACAATGGGGAGTCGGTGTAGGCTTCAGATAAGGGAACGTGTACTCTTCACAGTCAACATCAGACAGCATCCGGGCCATATGATTATCAATTCTCTCCAGCTGACCTAAAATGTTCTTGGGGTGCCTACAAACAGGGCTTTGCAGCGATCCAGTGATCGACCTTGCAATAGAGGCCCTCTCAATCTCTTCTAAGAAATTACAGTTTGGCAAAAATATGGGTATCATACACATATGGTCTTGTCATTTGGTTAGCTGGGTCTTACTAAGATAGCTGTATCCAGCAGAAAAAACAGAGACCTGAGACAACCTAATCATAAAGTTGACAATGCACATATATCGTTTACCCCACTGTTGTAGGTACTGAAGTGGTACCAACAATAATCAGCTCAGTCTTGTTTGTGTTGATGGCCAACCAGCTTCCTCGCACCCAGGACTGTGGGGGTCATTTAGTTTGGTTGGATGGTGCATCTGCCATTTTGTGGTGGATGGAACATTTCACCAATCTTGTGATTCCTCTGCCACATTTATTGATGAGGAAACAGCAGGGTTTCCGACAGCAAAACTTCAGTTGGCTCCACTGTCAGTAACCTTTGAACTGACATCCATTCTGAATTGAGCAATCAGGTCACAGTGATGGTCACCTCACACTACTGCACGTTGGGCCATTGTTATTTTGTTCTGCAACAACAAACTCACACTTTGGGAGCTTGTTCTTGCAGAAAAATACCTTGCCAGGTATAGATATCAAGCAAGGTGCCCACTCTGCAAAGTAGCAGTGCTATCAATGCAGCCACCACAGAAGCAGCTCCACTGTAGGCACAGAGATACCTGCCGGGCTGGTTTGGGACGCTATATTTGGCTGGCGGTGCTTCTCCAGGGATTGGATCCCAGAGCCTCCATGGATCTGGTAGGCCAACGGGACACCTGCAAAACTTTAAATGAGGTCCTGCATTTCCAACAAGAAGTTATTCACCCCTCAATGTCCTTCTAAACAGTCTTACAGAAAGGGAACGGAATCTGGTGTCATGAGTGTAGATATGAAATACCAAGCATCTTAGCACTGAAACTTTACAGACACTCAGTGTCTCGGCTTGGTAGTTCGGGCTTGACTGTTCCGATGAGGCACAGGGTCAAAACTGATTCGGATATAGCTGGGTCTGAACTGAGGTGGCGAAGTGAGCTAAAGAATGATGATGGATTCAACCAAGATCTGTGACTGGGGGTGAGTGTCTGAAAAGTTTCAGCGCTCCGTCCATCATCTCCTTGTGTTTGCTTTGTTTGCCCTAAGTTGGCAGGGTATGCCCAGACGTGGGTCCCTTGCTCACTTTGCCACTGGATTCAAGCTAGCCTGGCTGATGAATGGTGTTATCCCGAAACCGGTCCCATGATGCATGCTTCCGGTTCAGGGAAAACCTGGCTTGGCAGTTCGGGCTGGACTGTTCCCATGAGGCACAGGGTCAAGACTGATTTGCATATAGCTGGGTGTGAACTGAGGTGGCGAAGTGAGCTAAAGAATGATGATGGATTCAACCCAGATCTGTGACTGGGGGTGAGTGTCTGAAAACATTCAGTGCTCCGTCCATCATCTCCTTGAGTTTGCTTTGTTCACCCTAAGTTGGCAGGGTATGCCCAGACGTGGGTTCCTTGCTCACTTTGCCACTGGATTCAAGCTCGCCTGGCTGATGAAGGGTGTTACCCAGAAACCGGTCCCAGGATGCTTGTTTCCGGTTCAGGGAAGACCTGGCTTGGTAGTTCGGGCTGGACTGTTCCCATGAGGCACATGGTCAAGACTGATTTGCATATAGCTAGGTCTGAACTGAGGTGGCGAAGTGAGCTAAAGAATGATGATGGATTCAACCCAGATCTGTGACTCACTTTGCCACTGGATTCAAGCTAGCCTGGCTGATGAAGGGTGTTACCCAGAAACCGGTCCCAGGATGCTTGTTTCCGGTTCAGGGAAGACCTGGCTTGGTAGTTCGGGCTGGACTGTTCCCATGAGGCACAGGGTCAAGACTGATTTGCATATAGCTAGGTCTGAACTGAGGTGGCGAAGTGAGCTAAAGGATGATGATGGATTCAACCCAGATCTGTGACTGGGGGTGAATGTCTGAAAAGTTTCAGCGCTCCGTCCATCATCTCCTTGTGTTTGCTTTGTTCGCCCTAAGTTGGCAGGGTATGCCCAGACGTGGGTCCCTTGCTCACTTTGCCACTGGATTCAAACTAGCCTGGCTGATGAAAGGTGTTACCCAGAAACCGGTCCCAGGATGCTTGTTTCCGGTTCAGGAACGACCTGGCTTGGTAGTTCGGGCTGGACTGGTCCCATGAAGCACAGGGTCAAGACTGATTTGCATATAGCTGGGTCTGAACTGAGGTGGCGAAGTGAGCTAAAGAATGATGATGAATTCAACCCAGATCTGTGACTGGGGGTGAGTGTCTGAAAAGTTTCAGCGCTCCGGCCATCATCTCCTTGTGTTTGCTTTGATCCCTTCAAAGCAGCCCAGGGAAATTCTAGCAGCTTTGGCTGAACCTCCTCACACTGGACCCTAGTAAGTGAGTGCTAGAAGAGTTCTAATTAAACCAAGAGAGATGTTGGGGACCACCATCATCAGTCGACTCAGAAAAATGTCATGACCACCATGTTAAATGCAGTACACAAGTGACAAGTCGCACAGCATCAACAGTGCGGGGGTACCCAGTCTGTTACTTACATCTGTGAGCACCGCCTTGGTCCCATTGCTAGGGCAGAAGCCGGACTAACTTTCCAAGAGCCTCCCACAGACCTTCTAGTCCCATGGATGACAACGGTTGACCAGTGGCTACCTTCTCCATGATCTTGGTCAGGAAAGGTGCACTTACTATTAGTCAAAAACTGGCTGGAGCATTGCGTTTTTTATTTTTTATTTTTAAGAACAGTGCTTTACTGACTTGTTTTAGGCTATGATGAACTAATTACTTCATAAGAGAGGCATTTATTATGCTAAAACGCCCAAGCGTGACTGGCTGTAATCCTTCACCAGAAAGAAAGTGCAAGTGTCCTACACAAAGTGGGTAGGCAAATCAGCAAACTACCTGTTGTAGACTTGCATATTTAGAGGTTGCCTGCTCTCCTTCAATCACCACTAGCCTAACCTTAAACTCCATTACTGTTCTGATCCCCTTGGCTCTGCGAGTGAATGCTAATACAAGAGATTTTGTAGAGCTGCCGCTTTATTTTTCCAGGCGGTTACCTCATTTGGAATCTTGAACCGTTTACTTGTATAATTGTCATTTTAGCACACCATGGGTAGTATAATTCCTTTTCCTGCGCAATGGCATCCCTCTACACCTGCATTACTCATTACCAAAAGTTATTCTGTTTTGCCATTTTGATGGAGCAGTACATAGTTTAGCTTTGGTCCATCTCAGCTCTCATGTAAACAATTTCAGAGAAGGCCTAGCATTCCCGCTTGATACCGATTCTGTAAGTGGCCCTATTGCAACACAGGTAACTGTGTGTGAGGAGTTGCACAACCTTGCCAGCTCGTCCACTGACCCAGAATGTGCAGCTACACTGAAGCTACATAACTGTGGGATACAGGATTTTCTTTAGGGTTTTCCCTGTTCTGAGTGTTATAAAAAATCCACCTTCCATGCAAAGTCACCTCAGATTTTTTGCCTTTTCCTGGACCCTATATTTTTAGTGGCTTTAGAGATCTGTCCACTTTATCCCTGCAGACCAGTGGTGAACTGTCTGTGCTCCCTCTTTTAAAATGGTCAAATTGGCATACTCCTAATTGGTATATTTAACTTGCCTACTATAATTTACTAAATGTACCCAGGGCCTTGAAGTTAAATGCCACAAGTGAACTGCAGCACCTATGGTGCCATCCTATATAGTGCCAGTGCAAATTTGACTTCAGGCCTATCATTACCTGTCTGTAACAGTACAAAACATACCCAACGATCTGTCAAAGTAAACCCCTTTAGAAAGATAAAAAACCTTCCTTTTAAATATTAATGTCACCCTTATGTAGGCCCCGCATTCCATAAGACAGGGTACATTTTAATTAAAAGTAGGACATGTAGAAATTTAAAGTCAGCATGTGCTAACAGAGACCAGTTTCTAAAAGCTATTTTCACAGTAGGAAGGCTGGCTGGCCCATAGAGAAACACTGGGAAGCAATATTATATACCAATACCTAATCTTGGAAAAAGGACCAGTTAGAAAAATAAATAAAACACTATTATTAAAAGTTATTAAAAACCAATTCAACGGTGAAGTCGGATTTGTAATAAATATTAAGGAAAACAAACTTTTAGAAAGGTACTCTTTACCTACCTGTACTGTCAGAGGGCTAATTAGCATGCATCTCTGCCAGCTCTCAGCTAGTGCTCAATCTTGAATAGGTGTGAAAAAGGTATGAAATGTCTTTGGGGAGCAAACAATAGGCTCACCTGAATGGGCATAGATGACTCCTCTGAACTCCACAAAATATGCAGGGTGGGGGCTATGGGCATCTTTTCTGACATTACAGTGTCAAATCCTACTAGACAGGTCTGTAGAGCCACATGTAACTCTTGAGGCATACTTAAAAGGGAGAGCACAGGATACCAAAACAATTCTTGTGAATTTACTGTCTGGTTGCTGGAGGATCCTGCTTTTGTCCTACCAGACTTCTGTCTCTGGGTTTGCTCTGCATACAGCGCCTACCTCAAAGTGGATTTTAGTGTTTGGTGTAGGAGGACACTAGCATTACCATTGTACACCCTCCACAGACACACACATGCCCAGACCTCTCAGCCCACGTTAAGTGTGGCTGAAGACTTTCACAATCTTGAAAATGCCTTGACATGCCACATTTTAGGCCCATTTGCAGTAAGGCAAACAGGAACTACTGAAAAAGTGGGTAGGGTTGGCCCTGGGAACTTGTAACCTATGGGTTGGGGCATACCCCGGAAGCGCTCCACCCCCTAGCTGGATCCAGGCATACATGTGGCACCTGTAGGCACCTACTGAAGAACACTTACTGGACCTGTTGTCTGTGATCTGAGAACTGCTTGCACACAGGACAAAGAAGTGGACTTTAGGAGTCAGTTGGCTGACCTCGTGTGTGGCTACAGGGAGGCATTTTCCTGGAAGTACCCAGCTGACCAGAGGCAACTGGACCTGGACTGGACCCCGCTGCTGGTCTCTGTCTGACACCCTATGAGTCACTGTATTCCTCCCCTGAGCTCCTGGGGAGTTTTAGAAGTGAGCTTGTGTGGGCAATTGGGACTTAAAAAACTAAATCTGAAGATAAGATCTTTGACCAGGATGAGCCTGGTTGGTTATCTGACCCACGCTCCATTGCGGTCAGCCTCAAATTGTACCTAGGCCCCGGCCTTGTGCGATCATGGACTAACATCGGCACATTGTGCATTTTGGTGCTGTTTTTGCTTAAACTTTAAAAATTCATATCTTCTTCTTGAATTTTTGTCCTATTGGTGTAATTTTGTTTTGCAAAATCTGACTATTCCCATTCTGAGCTTTTCCTGCCAAAATCAATTGTCTTCTCTGGACCTTGCTCAATGCATTTCCCATTTCACCAAGACCTTCCTGTATACAGTCTACTGCCTTGCCCCGCTGAGAGATTCTGACTTCTAATTAGATGATGAAATCAGTGGTTAAAACCCTTGACCCGGTCATCCCAGTTGGTGTATCTGACCTCAGGATCCATCATGGTTGGCCTCCAAGTGTGTGTAGATCACGGTCTACCGCATCCATACACTATCGTTGGCGTTAAGTGCTTTTTGTCACCATTTTCACTTAAAACTTTAGAAACTCATAACCCCAGTTCCTCTTACTGGGTTT
Organism: Calotriton arnoldi; assembly: GCA_963921515.1. Lineage (NCBI taxonomy): Eukaryota > Metazoa > Chordata > Amphibia > Caudata > Salamandridae > Calotriton > Calotriton arnoldi. Next base: position 1,114,008 of record CAWUFW010003238.1, read on the forward strand.
TTGGTGTCATTTTATTAAACTGTACTCTATTTTTCTAAATCGCTTTTACGTTTTTATTGTTTTGCATTTTGACTTTATTGCTGTTTTGGTACTGCATAAATGCTTTACACATGGCCCTACGTTAAGCCTGTCCGCTCTGTGCCATATCTACCAGGGTATTGAGCTCAGGTTAATCTAGTGACTTTGAGGGTTCACCCTGACAAGGACTGTGATTGTTCCTTGAAGTGAATAGTCACCCACCCAACATAATAATCCAATTTCTTATAAGTGTTTCATCCCTCTGTGATAGGTTTTTCTTAAGGCAACTCCGGCAATTGAACTTATACCTGCTTCTACCTCCGATGGTCCTTCACATGGGTAGGCTGAGTAACCCACTGTCTCAAACCCAATGTACAAATGGCACTGTAAATGTTCTCTGTTTATCAGCAGCACAAGATACCATGGTTCACCACATCTTGATATAGTGGTGTTCTTGCATGGATGCCTAGGGCACAATATTTGCTTAGATTTAGGCATTCTTGTCTTGGCACAAAAAGTGGTATATCTGCCTCCTTTTGGATGTTGCGTTAACATTCTGAGTTGAACTCATATGACTGTTTTCTGGCCTTATTTGTTCTTTTAGCTTTGGGCTCTTAATCCATGTGGATACCACTTAGATCGACTTCTTATTGAGGGGCTTCAGAGTTTCAAGTTTGTTTGCATCTCTTATTTTGGACATTTCTGAGTCAATCCGGTATCAATGGATAAAACTCTCACTAGGACAGCATTGATAACCGGTGGACCCATTTTAAATGGGTCCCTCTCCTTTTGGCCCTTGTCTGTGGGGGCAGGCAGTTCCTATACAAGAGCCATTTGCTAAGAACCACTGTGTTAAAATTAACATAGCTATATAGCTACCTCCCTTAGAATAGGGCAGAGGCTACTCAATCTACAAATCTTTCCTTTTGTTCGAGCTATCAATGAACAACTTGCGAGCAATTCAACAATTTACCCTACAGAAGCTATCTTCATTTGAGGGATCTGGACTATCTTCTCCAGCACGGTCAAGTGGCAAAGACACTGCTAACTTTTGGTCAGCAAAGAGAATTCAGTTTAAGGTTTAACAGCTGGATCCTACATTTTCTGACATAAATAAAAAATAAAAGTATCTCCCATGTTCTTTAAGTCAAAATCAGTGCCCCCTCTTCCAATTCCCTCTTTTGGCTAAGGGCATCAATCTGCAGTTCTCCCTACTCATTGTAATCCTCCCACTCCTGCGAACTGAGCATCATGTAGAGTCAAAGTATACTCTTGTGATAGCGCAGTTTGACTACTGTAATATTGTTTGTCCTAGGCTCCTAAATAAATGATTCAAGAGATATCAAATGCCCCATAATCAAGTTTCAAGGATGTGTCTGAGCAAAAGTGGCGCTATTTTGATTCACAGTCAATGCAAGAGTACAATTTAAAGTTCTTTGTACCATATATACGGTTTCCTGGGGTACAGATCCAGAAACCCTATGAGGACTAAGCACCCACTACATATCCAATGGAAATCTGCAGTCTGCTAACAAGTCTTTATATGGACAAAAAATGAAGGCAGATTTCCCTAGCGATGGAACCAAATTACAACCTTTTCAGAAATGGCGTGAAACCTGAGCTGTTCAAATAGGGACTGAAGAATGTCACAAAGGGGCCCTTCCCTTAACAACTGGACTATAAAACTCTCCTATTCTGTACCTTACCTAGCACTCTAAAGAAACCAAATGAAGCAAGTACTGTTATGTAAAAACACAAACTAAATAAATATTTATCAAAGTGTTTTAGCTTGTGTCGATAAAACATTAATTGGAAAATAAAGATGATGGACGTAATGCTCAACAGTGTCAAACATTCACTAAATCCATAGTTTTTTTGCTCACAACACCATTCCAGCTTGAACCAAGCCATATGAAAATCAGCCTTGACCCTGCTCCTCATAAGAACAATCCAGCCACAACTGCCAGGCCCTCCCTGGACCGGAAAACAAGCATCCTGGGACCGGTTTCAGGGTATCACCCCTCATAAGCCTGGCTAGCTTGAATCCGGTGGTATAGTGAGCACGGGACCCACGTCTGGGCATACCCTTGCCACTCAGGGCAAAAACTGCAAATCAAAAATGATGGATGGAAGGCTGAACAGTGTCAAACATTCACCCCCAGTCCAGTCTGGGACTAAACCCATTGTTCTTTTCCTCACCACACCATTCTAGTATGGACCTAGCCATATGCAAATCAGCCTTGATCCTGCTCCTCATGGGAACAGTCCAGCCCAAACTGCCAGGCCAGGTCCTCCCTTGACCGGAAAACAAGTATCCTGGGACCGCTTTTGGGGGTATATGCTTGACACTCAGAGTGAAAATTGCAAAATAAAGTTGATGAACAGAATGCAGAACAGTGTCAAACATTCACCGCCCTAAGTGGCATGGGTATGCACAGACGTGGGTCCCATGCTCACTCTGTCACTGAATTCAAGCTAGCCTAGATGATGAGGGGTGATACCCCAAAACCGGTCCCAGGATGCTTGTTTCTGGTTCAGGAAGGAACTGGCCTGGCAGTTCAGGCTGGACTGTTCCCATGAGGAGCAGGGTCAAGACTTATTTGCATATGGTTGGGTCCAAACTGAGGTGGCATGGTGAGCATAAGAATGATGGGTTGGGATGCTACCCCGAGCAATCACCAGTGGTTAGACACATTGCAAGTTTTCCTCTCATCATCTTTTTTGCGTTTCAGATAAAACATTAATCATAAGGCTTGGTTCTGCAAGAAGTGGTCCGGGCAGCTGGGAGAATAGGATGTGGTGGCAGGGATGTGACCCTTCATTTTGCTTGCGTTCTCTTCACATTCGCTAGCAGCATTTCTACAATATTCTTTAGTTTATCTTTTCATCAGATGTTTATTGACGCGTAGAAAAGGAAATTAGGTTCTAATGGGGGGTGTTACTAATACAAACAGAACAAGATATTGCACATAGCATAATTAAATATTTTTGAACTTACCACCTTCCACCTCATCCCCCAAGTGACTGGAGTGGTATTATAGATCGCATTGTCAACTCAACTGCCTCCCAACAAATTCTTTACACCTACACCCTATGATTTAGTGTCTTATTTTGCAAAAGGTTGACATCAAAGTTAGTCGAGACCTCAGAAAGAAGACAAGCATTACCAAAGCCAGTAGGTCTTGTCTTTCATTGGTGTTTCCAGACCTTTTGGCTTGGCTGATGCTGCGCCACATCGCCAAGGAGAAAACAAAGCTGATTGCCGATCGACCAAAAAAAAAAGTCACTACAGCTTAATGATGTATACATATGCATGTATCACCGCCTGTGTGCATGTTTGCAGCATAATAATCTTTTTTTTTACAACTTTTAATGTAACATTCCAAGATGGAGGACAACAATCTTTGAGCAGTAACTTAAAAATATATGCACAATGGGGGGCAGGGCCTGGATGGACAAGATGGGGGATGAGGCTTGCTAGTGCTCCTGCCGATTCCCCAATAAACATACTGAAACATCCATTAACCTAGACCTGCTGGAACCCCCCCTGACTGCCTGCAGTCCATGGGAGTGCCCCTGGACTCCGAAAGGGGTTGGGGGCTACTCCACAGAGGGGCAGCTGGCAGTGAGCGGCCAGCACCTGGTTGTGGGCCGGCACCGGTTTGTGGGTTTGCCACTGGCTGCAGGTTGCGCTGCGTGCGGAGAGGCCGTAGTGCTTGACACGGCCGGCCTTGTGTGCCCCCGAGACTCGGACACTGCAGCCGAGTGACTGAAGCAGTGAGAGGAGCATGGATGGCCCCGAATGAGTGGTCCTGCTGGACTTCTGACAGCTCTAGCCGTGGTGCAGCCTGCTCGCCTGAGCCCGGAGGCTGGGGTGGCTGGTGAGAGGCATGGCAAGCTGTGGAGGAGAGGTGCCTGTGCTGGTGGACCAGAGCTGTCAGGCGGCCTGGGTCTGGTGAGGAGCCATCTCCGAGTGCCCTGGGGCTTGGGAGACACTGAGTGGACCCTCACTGGAAGACCCTGTGAGCAGTGGCGTGTGGGCGGCCCGCCGGAGATGGAATCTGTGCGGCAGTGGGTGCAGTGTGTCCAGGGTCCCATGGACCGCAATGGGGGCCTGAGTGGAGTCTGCTGTGTGATTCATGCACCTGGAAGTGTGCTGCCCCACTGTGCTTTTGTCCCATGGGCCCGGGCCCGACTAAGGCGGGGGGGTCACTGGTTTTCCATCTCACCCCCCTACTGCACAGCAGACTGCTCGTGGCGCCATATTCCAGGGGCTGGCGGGTCTGTAGGGGTTTCCCCTCCTCCAGCTTCCTAGTAACTTGATCTTTGCTCATTGGGGGAGATGCGGAGCGTGCGGCAGCCATGGCCAAACAGGGGAGACTCAACAAGTTCACAAAGCCTATGCTGCACACCACTACCCTGCAGTAGAAGGGTACTGCTGAGGCTCCGGGAGGTGTCAGCGACACACCGGCCCAGATGGATGCCATCCTCCTGGCAATTGAAAACTCCAGGAAATCCCTTGAGACTCAGATGGAGCGGTGGGATTGGAGGTCATTCTCCTCTGCCAAGATCTCCGAAATGTGGTTGGGTGCATCATGAAAGCAGAGGACCGTCTGAACACGCTGGAGACATCAGTCTAAGACTTGGGTGGCACGTTGCGCAGGCTGAAACTTTTGAACCTGGATCTATGTCACCAAGCGAAGGACAGTAAGGGAAGAGCACGGCGTAACGATCTTCGCTTCGTAGGCTTCCCCGATGAAGCAGAAGGCGCAGATGCTGCCACCTTCCTGGAAATTTGGATCAGGGATACATTCAAGGATACAACTCTGCCCCCCATCTTGATCGAAAGGGCACTGGTCCGCCACCCGCTCCCAGGTGCACAGCCCCAAACTATGATTGCCCGCTTCCTGAATTATAGGGTCAGAGACCTTTTTCTTCGCACAGCCCGAGCCTTCCTGGGGCTGCTTCACGCTTCCTCCAAAACTTTTATCTTCCCGGAATATACTAAAATGGAGCAGCGCAGGACATTTGACTCGGTGAAGTAGAAACTGTGTGCAATGGTCATCCGCTCTATCTAATTTTTCCCGGCACAACTGAAAGTGCTTTCCAATAATAAACTTTCCCACTTCTTTGAGACACCGTAGCAGACCTGGGCATGGGTTTGGGAGTGGCCTCCCCTGTCCATTGGCCGTACAGATGTGTTGGGGTCCCCTGGAGATGAGACTTACGGAATCCAACCCGGCACTCGACATAATGGGAGTCGGAGACGTCTAATGACCAGCCGAAGATGTACGGGACCACGACCTCTGACTGCTGAGGGGGAGCCGCACACTCTTGAGGGTGGCTTGAACTCTGACACCACTATGGTGAGTGACTGTGTCTGTGCAGGTAGTGTCCAAGGATATGAGGTGCATGAGGGGGCCTATGGCAGAAGACATCTACTTGCCTACTACAGTACTGTTCTGATTTAATACCCACCTTTCGCTGATGTTTACTTTGCAGGTCCATAGACCCTAATGGGGGTGGAGAAAGAGGATATTAGACCTCTTGAGCCATCCAGATTCTTGAAAACCCCGCCCTCCCAGGTTTCCCTTGACATTTCTCACTGGTGGCTTTTGTAGTTTTGCCTGTCCCTATTTATGATTCGTTTATAATTTCTCCTAATGTTGTTTGGGCGGGTGACAGATGCCTCTTTGTTGGAGGCATTGGGTGGTTGAGCTTTGGGTTGTTGGGCAATTGTTCTGGCCTTTCTTGTTGTTTGTCAATTGGTTTCCCATGTGTCGGGTGGTGGTCTGAGGAGGGGATCCTGTGGATCTGGGTGACCTTATCAACATGGCTCCAGCCATGTACTCTGAGTGTCTGTGGGGCTTCAAAGTGATATCATGGAATGTCAATGGCGTGAATGACAAGATAAAGCAGGGTGCTGTGATGCTTTATTTCAAGAGACTGCAGCCAATGATTGTGATGCTGAAGGAGACTTATCTGTGAGGAACCAACAACTTTCTGGGTGGGCACGGGTATAATAGGGTTTACCACTATTCGCAAAGGTCTTACAGAGTGGCTATACTCCTCAAGGACTCATTCCCAGTAGGGGTGCACAAAGTGGTAACTGATGTCCTCCATCATTATGTTTTGGTCAAGGGTTAATTGGGTGCCACCACTGGAACCTGCTGAATGTCTATGCCCCGCCATCCCTGCTAGGTCCTACCCTCTGCGACATCTCACTTCTAGCTGACACCCGCCTGGCTTGACGGTGGTAGGGGGTGATTTTAAAACAATAACGCGACCCAAACTCTATTCAAACTCTCTGTCGGCGGGTGCAGGTCGACTCGGCTGGGCAACTGGATAGAGGCCATGGGAATGGTGGGACATGTGGCACAGGCGCCACCAAGACCAACAACAGTTCACCTACTCCCCCTGACCCCCCCCACTGTATCTCATCCAGTTTGGACTACTTTGTTGTCCCTACCATGGAGGTCGCCATGATCTCTGACTCCCTAATACTTCCTTGGGCGCTCTCTGACCATTTCCCCGTAGAGATCACCATAAGCCATCCTCGGGGAGGGGAGCGGAGCGGGAACTTGGTAGCCTGAACTCCTACTGGATACAGGATAGCTAAAATAAAAATTTATGGATGGAATCTTAACAAATCAAACATTCACCTCTAAGTCACAGATATGGTTTTAATTTGTGTTTTTTTGCTCACCACTCCACCCCAGTTTGGACCCAGCTCTTTGCAAATCAGTCTTGACTCTGCTCTCCATGGGAACAGTCCAGCCTGAACTGGCAGGCCAGGTCCGACCTGGAAACAAACATCCTGGGACCAGTTTCAGGCTATCACCCCTCATCAGCCAGGCTAGCTTTAATCCAGTGGCACAGTGAGCAGAGGACCCACATCTGGGCATACCCACCCCCATAAAGCGACAAAAGCAAAAAGAACAAATGATGGACGGAATGCTGAAGACATCAAACATTCACTCCCAGTCACAGATCTGGGTTTAATCCATTGTGTTTTTTTGCTCACCACAGCATAGCTCCTTTTAGGACATGATGTCGATCAGCTTCTCATGTCTTCAAGGCAGTCGCGAGGGGCACTGCCCTGTCCCTCGTTAGAGGGGAAAACTCAAGACTGAGATGCAGAAATATAGCAAATTGAGGGATCGGTGGCCGACTAGAGACTGCCTATACTGCCAGCCCCACGGATGTGGTGCGGCAGCAACTTAAACGGGTCAGTGTCACTTTCAGGCAAAAGCTCTTCGACACTGCTCACTTTAGTTGGTTCCATTTTCAGGGCAGAATATACAAACTGGTCAACCGGGTAGGGAAACTGATCCACTGGCTTCTATACAGGGATCAAGTCCCACATCTAGTCTTTGAGATACGCACACCCAAAGGGCACACCGCTGTGTTGGCATGCGACATTGCTGCAGAGTTAGTCTCTTACTACATGACCTGCTTTTAAATACGATGCACCCTACCTTGTTGACTACAAGGCATAATTAGGGGTGACAATCTTTAAATGGCAGGTCTGACCTATTAAAAGTGTTTATTTTGACAGGTCAAATTTCAGTTTTAACACTGCTACAGTGAGGCTACACAGGGTAGGCCTGGAGCCACATTTACACTGCCACTGTAGCGGATGGTACAATAGGTAGCTGCAGTCCACTAGTGACATTTAACTTCCAAGCCGTGGATATATCTTGCACCATATACTAGGGACTTATATTTCTATTTCTATTTGAAAGATTTCTAAAGCGCGACAGCTGCCCCAGCCAAGAGGCGTCCCGGCGCTAAACCTATAGGTAAGCTAAATATACCAATTAGGAATATGCCAATTCAACCATGTTTAAGGGGAACACAGGCACTTTACTGCTGGTTAGCAGGGGCAAAATGCACAGAGTTCTAAAGCCAGCAAAAATATAGGGTTGAGCAAAAGGTGAAAAATCCGGGGTGACCACACAGAAAAGGTGGATTCGCCAAAACTGAAACTAAGTAGCCACAAAAACATGCAACATTTAGATGTCAAAAACTCTGCAACACTCGAGTACGTTTGTGTAAGAGATAAACCAAGATAGATAGCAACATAAACAAAGTACACACTATGTGACTAAGTGGTCAAATTGTTTTTGGGTAGTTTTCTTCATATTTCAGGTTAACATTCCAAAAATTTCAAAAAAGCAATGCTCAAAACACGTTTATTAAGTACTCATTGATTTTCAGCCCTTTGATGGACCAACCATATCATAAGGACAATCATGTTTCAGTAAGTGACTATGGTTTAATTAACATATCAATCCACCCAACACTTTAAGGTAATTTACTATGAGGTGTAAAGCAGAGATGGCCTTGCAGTTAACAGCCAATCCAATAATATACACCATCCACTTACCAATGACTAATGTATACATGAATATACCATTCATGTATCAATGACAAATGTATAGAAAACACTGCTTGCTTCTACTCGAGTGGTCGATTTTTAAGAGTTTTGTTTTGCATATAGAAGTGCAATTCATGCCCATTATTTTTAGAATAACATCTTGTAGGCTACTAACTGATCATCTTATCTGATCAATGATTTATTAAACTTGTAAAAAGGAATGAAGCATTTCCTTCTTGCCTGCATTTCTGTAATTTCTAATAGAAATAAATTCTGAAAGCAAGACAGAAAACATGAAAGAGGACTAAAGTCAGAGAAACCCATTCCAAACTAATAAGCCGTATTGACGGCCAATAACTTTAGCAGCCATCTGAAAACAAGCATTGGCAAAGCCAAAAGGTCTCGGCTTTGGACCTATTGGCTTTGTCAGTGCTGTTTGGATGTCCAGAGGTGTGCGTGAGGGAAAAGCACACGAGAAAAAGAGTAACATGGAGCGCAGGGTAAAGGTGCTGATGGGTAAAGTACAGGTGGGAGAGAGCAACACAGTACGGGGAAGCACACAAGGGAGATAGCCAAACAGAGCACACGGTTGTGGAGGGGAAGCACATGAGGAAGAGAACAACATGGAGTATGGGGTACAGTGTGTGTGGAGAGAGCAACATGATGCACAGAGAGAATTAAAGGGGAGAAGCACGTGAGGGAGAGAGCAACACGGAGCAGAGGGGTAACACACGGGAGAGCACCATATGGGGAACTTGGGGGACGTTTTGCAGGGGGAGAAGCACACTAGAGAAAGAGCAACACTGCTGGAATCTGTGGCTGCAGGGTAAAGCACAAGAGGGAAGGAGTAACACAGAGCACAGGGAAGTACATGAGGGAAAGAGCAACATATAGCACAGGGGGGTATGTCAGCGGGTAATCACACATGGGAGAGAGCTGAAGAACACATGGAGTGCTTAACCAAAAGGAAAAGGGTAGTTCCCTAAAAGAGAGCAGTGAAAGGATATAAGTCATTCAAGCAAAAAGATGGTAAAGAAGATAGGATCCATGGAGGGACACAAAGAAGGTGGACAAGATGGGCCAAGAAAATCCATTGAATGAAAAGCAAGCAGCAAATACGAATGAAAATAAAGCCAACCAAAGGTAAGCCCACTGCAGGGTGTTGGTAAGCCCACAATAAATCTTTCGCAACCAGACAGCTTATACTGTGTGGTGGGCGAGACCTAAAAAGTAGCACTTGGAAGCTGATTGACTAATGAAGGTTGGAGTCAACTATGACACCCAACGTCCTCACTAAGTTTTCAAGAGCAGGGTGAGTTCTCATAAAGCCAAGCCACATATTTCTGCCTGGTGCAAGGTGAATTATGGATGATCGGAATTTTAGAGTTCAAGGTGTTAAATAGAAGACAGGGACTGAATTCGCCACAGAGGTTCTGTAACATCAAAAGTTATGATGGGGCAGTGGAACAGATGTTAAGACAGAAGGAGTTAATATGCAAGTACAGAGAAGGATGTGGTTAGGCAGGCAAAGGCATGCTGGGAGAGACACATGTATGCAGGGGCAGCAAAGAAGGGCAGACAAAAAGATGCAGAGATGCCGGATACAACATGCATTGGCAAAGCCAATAGGTCTCGCCAATGGAAGAGCTATTGGCTTTGCCAATATGTTTTAGCAATGTTGTACACTAGAGTGGCTGCTGTTTAGCATGGCTCAATGTTAGTGGGGTAAAGGAGAGAGGCATGGAGTGTCGTAAAGTGGAGGAGAGTGAAGTGTTATGGAGTGGCGTAGATTGGAGTACAGTAGAGTTGAGTGGAGTGTTATGTAGTAGTGTGCAGTGTTGTGGAGGGAATAGAGTGTAGCAAAGTGGAAGGGCATAGAGTTTAGTGGCGTAGAGGAGAGTACAGTGTCAGTGGTAAGTGGAGTGGCATAGAGTGTCGTGGAGTTGTGTAGAGCAGAGTGGATTGGTGTAGTGGGTGTTGAGTAGAGTGAAGTAGAGTGTTGTAGAGTAGAGTGGCATAGAGCGGAGTAGATTGTCAGAGTGGAGCATAGAGTACAGTGTTGCAGAGTTGAGTGGAGTGTCAGAGCCGAGTGGCATAGAGTGGAGTAGTGTGTCATAGAATAGAGTGGAGTAAAGTGGCATGGAGGGGCATAGAGGGTGTTGCGTAGAGCGGTGCAGAATGGAGTAATGTCGTAGCATGACATAGGGTGGAGTAGAGTGTCAGTGGAGCACAGTTTAATGGAGTAGAGCTTCATAGAGTGGCGTATCGAGGAGTGTCGTAGAGTGGAATATAGTAGAGTGGAGTAAAGTGGTCTACACTGAAGTGGTGTACAGTGCAGTGGTACAGAGTAGATTGGCGTAGAGTGCAGTGGTGTAGAGTGCATTGGTTTTGAGTAAAGTGGTGTAGAGTGCATTGGCGTAGAGTACAGTGGCATAGAGTAGAGATGAGCAGAGTGGAGTGGCGTAGAGTGAAGTGCCATACAGTGACGTTGTGCAGGGTAGAGTCGAGTAGTGCAGGGTAGAGTCGAGTAGTGCAGGGTAGAGTGCACTGGCGCAAAGTGGAGCAATGCATACTGTAGTGTCGTAGACTGTAGTAGAGTAAAGTGCAGTGGTGCAGAGTGCAATAGAGTGGCGTAACGTGGAGTGGTGCAGAGTAGAGTGCAAGGGCATAGAGTGCAGGGGTGTAGAATATAGGGGAGTAGAATGTAGGGCGTAGAGTGCAGGGATAACGCATGCAGGGGGATAGAGTGGAGTGATGCAGAGTGTAGTGGCATAGAGTGTAGTGGGGTAGAGTGTAGTGGCGTAAAGTGCAGTGGTGTAGAGTGCAGTAGAATGGCGTGGAGTGGTGCAGAGTAGAGTACTGGGGCATAGAGCATAGGGGAGTAGAGTTGGGAATATACAGTGTAGGGGTGTAGAGTGCAGAGATATAGCGCGCAGGGGCATAGAGTGGTGTAGAGTAGAGTGGTGTAGAGAGCAGTGACGTAAAGTACAGTGGTGCAGAAAATAATAGAACGGCGTAGAGTACAGTGACAGAGTGCAATGGTGTAGAGTGATTTAGCCTGCAGTGGCATAGAGTAGAATGTTGTAGAGTATAGTGGTGTAAAGTGGAGTGATGAAAAGTAGTTGACACAGGTGCAGTGGTTTAGAGTACAGAGGCATAGTGCAGACTGCAGAGGCGTGGAGTGGTGCAGCAAAGAGTGCGTAGAGTCAGCGGCACGGAGTGGTGTAGAGTGCAGTGGTGTACAGTGGCATAGAGTCGATTGTTTCAGAGTAGAGTTAGAGCTGCCCTATTGTTATTGGATCTTTCAGCAGCGTATGACAGGATTTCCCATCCTATCCTAATGCAACGCTTGCGGGACACCGGGATGGGTGGGAATGCGTTGGCTTGGTTAGGCTCCTTCTTATGGAGCAGATGTCATTCTGTGTGGAAGCCACCATTTGCATCTGACTCCAAGCCCCTTAAGTTTGGGGTTCCCCAGGGCTCTGCCTTGAGTCCGGCATTGTTTAATATCTACATGTGCCCCTTGGTAACTCTGGTGAAATCCTTTGGCGTGCAGGTTATCTCTTACGCTGACAGCAGACATATCCTCTTAACTTGGGATGGGAACATCTCTATCGCCCAAAACAGATTTTAAGCATGTCTGTCAGCTGTGTTTCAGTGGATGCACTGGAGTAATCTCCAGTGCAAAATGAGTAAAACTGAAGTGCTGGTTTTTGGCATAGAGTGGATTGTTTCAGAATAGAGTGCAGTGGTGCCGAGTAGATTAGAGGGGCATAGAGGGGATTGGCATAGAGTGCACTGGCGTACAGTGTAATGGTACAGAGCACAGTGTATTGGCGTAGAGTGCAGTGGCATAGAGTGCAGTGTTGCAGAGTAGGGTGGCATAGACTGGAGCAGCTTGAAGTGGTGTAGAGCGCAGTGGTGAAGAGTGCAGTGGATGCATTGTAGAGTAGTGTGGGGATAGAGTGCATTGCCATAGAGTGGAGTGGTGTAGAGTAGAGAGGCACAGAGTGCAGAGCAGTGTGGAGTGGCGTAGTGTGGAGTGGTGCAGAGTAGAGTGCAGAGTCATGGAGTGGTGCAGAGAGGAGTGGGGTAACGTGGAGTATGCATGGTATGGTAGCATACTGCCATTACAGACAATACATCTTCAATTGAAATGACCATCACATTTGCACTCACATACAGTTTTACTGATAAAAGTATACAGTGCACAAATGAAGTGTGGGAATGTCACCACCCAATGTATTGATTTGATTATCAGCACAGTTCATTTACAAACATTAACATTTTGTCATCATACAGCCTTCCTCAAGAAGACCCCAGTAGCCTGCATGATTGTCACATAAATCCTCTCATTTTGAAGTCAGAGAAAGAAAAATAACACCAAGCTCCCTGGAAGAAACAGCCTGACATTTGACCTCCATCTTTGAATGCACAGCAAATAGGCCTTTAAATCTTGTTCTTATCTTGTCTTGTTTACAGAAAGCGAGTTTGTGAAAGAATACAGTAAACAAGGTTTGGGCAAGGGGAGGGACGAACTCGAGCTGGACAGCCTAAAACAAATAAAGCCAGCAAATACAAAGCCAGAAAATTTGAGTTACAAACCACAAAACCAATGGTAAACAATGGGTGGAATGCATTCCTAGGTCAACGTTCTGAATGTCCCCAAGATGTCTTTAGCAAATCAGAAATCTGCGCTGTCAGGTAGGCTGTGGCCGAAAAAGGGACACTGTCACAAAGTGATGAAACAACGAAAGAGGGTAAGTGAAAGAGTTGCTCAGACAGGGAAATGCACCTCTTGGTGAACTGAAACTCGTTATATGGTATTCTGTAGGTACTTAAATGACAATTAATGGTACTGATGGTAATGCCACTCGTACAATTTTTTGTAAATTAAAAAGTCAGAGCCATTACCTATAATGACTGCCTTCAATCGGATGCCTCCCATCTCGCTCCTGAAGCTCCTGCTATGCAATAGGATATAGTGAGGTATAAGCAAGATGTATGTGTAGACCATAAACAGAACTTGGATACCATGATCGAATTTAAGAAAAATAGTCCCACATTTCATTTTCTTAAAGGTAGTCATCAAGCCTGTGTCCTCATGTAAATCAATGTCTAAAAACTGGTAACTTATATATAGTCCATATAATAATTCACTGGGTAATAAGTCTGAGTGTCAAAAACCTGCAACTAATATGTTAGTGTTGTAGTAGAGTCAGCGCTCTCTAAATTTTCAGAGAAAGTGACAGCCTGCCATCAATAGCAGAAAAAACATATATTAAAAGAATCACCACATATGCACAGCAGCATAACCTGTCCACCCTTCCCAGGACTCGAACATAGTTTGTTTGAATAAGAATCACCATAGCGGAAGGCGATTTCTAAAAGAAGCTGGACTTAATGGGATTTCCCAATCAATCTTTTTGGCAGTCTGTTATATTTATAAACAATGGAGTGGCATAGAGTGTTGTGGGGTGGGGTAGAGTGTAGTAGGGTGGAGTGTCGTGGATGGGCGTAGAGTGTCGTGGATGGGCGTAGCGTGTCGTGGATTGTCATGGGGGAGTAGAGTGGAAAGAATTAGAGTGAAGGGCTTAGAGTGGAATGGTGTAGAGTGTCGTGGAGGGAGTAGAGTCGAGGGGCATAGAGTGGAGTAGAGTGGCATAGAGTGGAGTAGAGTGGCATAGAGTGGAGTAGAGTGGCATAGAGTGGAGTAGCATATAGTGGAGTGGAGTAGAGTGTCGTGGAGTGGCAGAGTGTTGTGGAGTGACGTAGAGTGGAGTTAAGACGCATGAAGTGGCATAGAGGGAGTTGCATACAGTGGAGTAGAGTGTTGTGGTGTAAAGTGGAGCAGATTGTCAGAGTGGATTAGAGTGACATAGAATGGAGTGGCATAGAGCGTCATGAAAGGAGTAGAGTGACGGTGACTAAAGTAGAGTGGAGCAGAGTGTTGTGGATTAAAGTGGCATTCAGTGGAGAAGAGAGACCTAGGGTATTATAGAGTAGAGTGGTGTAAAGTTGAGTAGATTGTCGTAGAGTGGAGTGGCATAGAGTGTCATGGAGTGACAGTGGCATAGTGGAGTAGAGTGTAGTAGTGTGTCAGAGTAGAGTGAAGTCAAGTGGTGTAGAGGGGGTTGCGTTAGAGTAGTGTTGTAGAGTGAAGTGGCGCATAGAGTGAAGTGGTGCATAGAGTGGAGTGGCATAAAGTGGAGTAAAGTGTTGCAGAGTAGAGTGGAGTGGAGTAGAGTGGAGTAGTGTCAGAGAGTAGAGTGGAGTAGAGAGTTGTGGAATGCAGTGTCAGAATAGCGTGGTGGGGCAAAGAGTGAGGTATGAATGGTGTGGTAGTGCACTGCCATTATAGACTACACATTTTCAGTTGAAATGACCGCTACATTGGTACAGACATACAGTTTTAATGATAAAGGTATACAGCGTACAAATGATAATGTGTGGAAATGTAATCGCCTAGTTTATTGATCTGTTTTGATCGTATTAAGATATTTGTTTTCACCACACTTCAAAATTACAAAACAAATGTGCTTCATTTGTGCATTCCTAATTCTGATATATTCTGAGATATCTGCACAGTTCATTAACAGACATTGCATTTTTTATGTGCTAGAAACAAGCCTTTCCTTTCACAGCAAGATCACATAAATCCTATCACTCTTAAGTCAGAGAAAGAAAAGTAAACACCATGCTCCCTCAGAAGACAGAGCCTGAAATTTGGCCTTTGACTTAGAATGGACAGCTAAAGACAAGTATAAATAAGATTTAGAGGCCTGTTTACAGAAAGTGAGCACTTGTGGAAGAATGCAGTAAATAGGCTATGCTACATGGGAGGGACAAACTCAAGCTGTACAACCTAAAACAAATATAGCCCGCAAATAGAAAGCAAGCAAGCAAATGTGAATTACAAAACACAAAGCCAATGGTAAGCAATGGATAGAATGCATTCCCAGGGAAGCTTTCAGAATGCCCCAAAAAGTTGTAAGCGAACCAGACAGCTGTGCTGTCAGGTACGCTTCAAACTAAAAAATAGCAGCAGCAGCAAAATAAGAACGTGTTGTGCTTATCGCCTCCCTGTTCCATCTGAAGTGGAAATAAAGACTTCAGAATTTTTATTCGAGTTTCAGGCTTGACATTTCTAAATGGACCTGTTTTTATAACAATATTAAAGGATACCCTAATCAATTGTGAACTAAAATGTCACTGTGACTAAATCACAAAACTGTCTGGATGGCTGTAGCAAACAATCAGAAAAAGCATCAACAGGGAGAGGAGGGGAATTTTTAAAAAATACATGTAAAAAAAGAAAAACAGGCGACCAGGAGAGCGGGGGTGGATGAAGCACATGAGGGAGCAACATAGGAGGGATGAGAGGATGTTTTCCAGAGGAAGGGGAGACAAGCACACCAGGGGCGAGCTACATGGAGCGTGCTTGTTTCCGGTCCAGGGAAGACATGGCTTGGCAGTTCGGGCTGGACTGTTCCCATGAGGCACAGGGTCAGACTGATTTGCATATGGCCATGTCTGAACTGGGGTGGTGGAGTGAGCTAAAGAATGATGATGGATTAAACCCAGATCAGTTGACTGGGGGTGAGTGTTTGATTTGCTCTAACGCTCCGTCCATCATCCCCTTTGGTATATCGCTTTGTTCGCCCTAAGTTGGCAGGGTATGCCCAGACGTGGGTCCCTTGCTCACTTTGCCACTGGATTCAAGATAGCCTCGCTGATGAGGGTTTTGAACCCGAAACCGGTCCCAGGATGCTTGTTTCCGGTCCAGGGAAGACATGGCTTGGCAGTTCGGGCTGGACTGTTCCCATGAGGCACAGGGTCAGACTGATTTGCATATGGCCATGTCTGAACTGGGGTGGTGGAGTGAGCTAAAGAATGATGATGGATTAAACCCAGATCAGTTGACTGGGGGTGAGTGTTTGATTTGCTCTAACACTCCGTCCATCATCCCCTTTGGTATCGCTTTGTTCGCCTAAGTTGGCAGGGTATGCCCAGACGTGGGTCCCTTGCTCACTTTGCCACTGGATTCAAGATAGCCTGGCTGATGAGGGTTTTGAACCCGAAACCGGTCCCAGGATGCTTGTTTCCGGTCCAGGGAAGACATGGCTTGGCAGTTCGGGCTGGACTGTTCCCATGAGGCACAGGGTCAGACTGATTTGCATATGGCCATGTCTGAACTGGGGTGGTGGAATGAGCTAAAGCATGATGATGGATTAAACCCAGATCAGTTGACTGGGGGTGAGTGTTTGATTTGCTCTAACGCTCCGTCCATCATCCCCTTTGGTATGGCTTTGATCCCTAAATCTGAGCATTGAAAAGATACAAGTCAGCTAATCAACTGCTTGGTAACAAGGTTATGCTCCAAACACAAGATGGATAAGGTAGGACAAGGAGAGCCATCAAATAAGAAGCAAGCAAATGAGAATGACAACAATGTCAACTAATGGTAAGCAACGGTAGGCTTTAAGCCCCTGTACCACCTTGGTAAACTCACAATATGTCTTTCACCACGAGACAGCTTGCACTGTCTGGTTGGCTCGACTTAAAAAGGTCTACTCAATGGATTTAAAAAAAAGATATGTTACGGCTTTTCTCAAATTTGGTATAAAATGTTCTTATAGATGTTGTGAATTAGCTACAAGTGATTTCATATCTAAAGCAACACGAAAGTTAGAGATTCCCCTTGAAAATAACAATGTTTCTGTGTCCCTCCGTTAGGTCAAATAATGTAATAAAATGCAAGTCAGCCTGTGCTGCAGACTTGTGTACCAAAAGATCACAACGTTTCCTTGGGAACACTGTCTTCAGAATATCTTGTAACTTAACACATATGTCATTTCATATTATTAGTGAAAAAGTGAAACCTGGGGCCACATGTATCAAAAAAGCGTTTTGCGATTACCAAATAACGATTCACACCAAATAGTTACTTGGTAATCGCAAAATGCTATGAATGTAAGGAATCGCCAAAGATTTACCAATTGCTTAATATTCCCCAATAGTGAATCGGTAAATAGTAAATCGCTATTAGGTAATATTACTCAATTTATTCCTATGGGCAGACAGGCCCATAGGTGCGAATGGTTTTCCATTAGCTAAATTTGCGATTACCTAATTGGTAATCGCAAATTAGGTAATGCAAAGCCAAGGATCCTAAGGCCCCCCTGAAGCACGCCCCAAAATATAAATGCGTACATGTAAAGCACACACATGCCCTAGGGCATGTATGCGCTACATGGCACTTTGAAAACTGTCGTTTTGTGCATTTTTCAAAGTCTGCACATGGTTACCATCGACTTGAAGTTGATGATAATTGCATTTTCCTAAATGCAGTTTGCATTTGGAAAGTGCTTCATACATGTGCTAAGGGAATAGCAATTTGCAGTTCCCCATTTGTAGTCGCAATTTTAGGTAAATGAAATTTATGTGATTACCTAAAATTGCGACTACAAAGCCTTTCATAAATCATGAAAGGCTTGTTTGCATTTGCAAACGGCCGATTTTACCGAATCGCACAGTTTGCAGTTGCAAAAAACTTTCATACATGTGGCACCTAGTTTCTTTCCCACAGTCCTGTGAAGCTTCATTTGACTGTGAGAAAGCCAAAATAGCACAGTTGGGAATTCAATATTTGCTTTGGAAGTAATACACAATAAAAGCGCGCTTGTAATGCAATTGTAGAGCTGTGCGCTGCAGAACCCCTTCCGTGCTCAGGACAACCGGGAGCCGTCCTGAGCCACGGTGGGCGTGTGCGTAGGGCGGCTCCCGGCCGTCCTCGCACATGGCATCAGAAATCCCTCTGGTGTAGTTGGTTTCACTGAAATGACGATCAGAGTGCACGTCCCGCTGACGTCATTTCAGAGAAACCGAAACTGAAATGAGCCAATAGGCTCACTTCAGTTTCACTTTCTACGTGCTCAGGGGGCTATATCAGCCCCCTGAGCACATAGTCCACAAATCCAGCCTCCGCCTGAGCACACTCCCTGACGAGCCCACAGAACTGATGGAACACCTTCACTTCAAGATACTGGCCAGCCCCACCGCCACCCTCCGAGGAACCCTCATCTACCGACCCCCTGGACCCCGCGGACCCTTTGCCAACTCCATCACGGACATTATCTCCCCGCAGGCCATCGCATCCACCAACTACACCCTGCTGGGAGACCTCAACTTCCACCTCGACAACCAACTGGACCCCAACACCACATCCCTCCTGGACAACCTCCACAACATTGGACTGCGCCAGATCGTGACCGAGCCCACACACTCAGCAGGACACACCCTCGACCCCCTCTTCACTACAGGAAACTCCATCACCTTCAGCCACACCACCGAACTCCCATGGACCGACCATCGTGGCGTCCACTTCACCTTCAGAACACCCACCATCCACAGACACCAGCACCTGCTTCCACGAAGAAACTGGACCAAAATCACCGACGACCAGCTCACCTCCTCACTCAACAACTCCACCCCAACCATCGCGGAAAACGACGACCCCAACACCGCAGCCCGAACCCTGCATAGATGGATCTCGGACAGCACCAACACCATAGCCCCCTCAAGAAAAACAACAATACCCGTGCCAAGAAAGCCAGATGGTTTACCACCGAACTTCGAGAGTCCAGAAGCACATGCCGCCGCCTCGAAAAGGCCTGGAGGAACACCAAATCCACAGAAGCCCACGACAACTTCAGAGCCGCCACCAACGCCCACCATCAACTCATCAGAGAAACGAGGAAAAAGCGATTGAAGACAGAATCTCCACCCACGCGCACAACAGCAAGGAACTCTTCAGCATCATCAAGGAGTTCGCCCAACCCACTAGCGAGTCTACCGACATCCCTCCCTCACAAGACCTCTGCGACAAACTCAAAACCTTTTTCCACCACAAAATCAAGAGCATCTACGACAACTTCGACGAAGACAACCAACACACTGAACCCTCACCAACCACCCCAGACACCCGGAAACCAGCGATTGACGACTGGACAGCCCTCACCACCGAAGACACACTGAAGACAATGAAGTCAATCCACTCAGGGGCCCCCACGGACCACTGCCCCCACCACATCTTCAACAGAGCCGCCGACACCATCGCACCCATGCTCCGCCACACCATCAACCGCTCCCTCGCAACCGCCTCGTTCCCCGACGACTGGAAACACGCCGAGGTCAACCCCCTCCTAAAGAAACCCTCAGCGGACCCCACCGACCTCAAAAACTACAGACCCATCTCCCTGCTCCCGTTCCCAGCGAAAGTCATCGAGAAAGCCATCAACAGCCAACTAGCCACATTCATTGAAGAACACAACATCCTCGACTCCTCCCAATCCGGCTTCAGAAAAAACCACAGTACGGAAACCGCCCTCCTCGCCGCAACAGACGACATCCGCACCCTACTGGACAAAGGAGAAACAGTAGCCCTCATCCTCCTCGACCTATCAGCGGCGTTCGACACAGTCTCCCACCGCACCCTAATACGCAGACTCTACGACGCAGGAATCCAGGACAAGGCCCTCGACTGGATCCGCTCCTTCCTCTCCGGCAGGACGCAGCGGGTCAGACTCCCCCCTTTCCTCTCGGACCCCACACCTACCACCTGCGGAGTCCCCCAGGGCTCCTCCCTCAGCCCGACGCTCTTCAACGTCTACATGGCTCCACTCGCCCCCATCGTCAGAACCTACGGACTCAACATCGTGTCATACGCAGACGACACCCAGCTCATCCTCTCCCTATCCAACGAGCCCAACACCGCCAGACGCAACTTTCGAGAAGGCATGGAAACCGTCGCCAAATGGATGAAAACAGCTGCCTGCAACTAAACACCAACAAAACAGAAGTACTCATCATGGGCCCAAACCCCGATGCGACACCTGGTGGCCCCCCGCCCTCGGAAACCCGCCAACCCCCACGGACCACGCACGCAACCTGGGAATCATCCTGGACTCCAAGCTCAAAATGGACCGCCAGATCAACTCTGTCTCGTCTTCCTGCTTCCACACCCTCCGCCTCCTTCGTAAGACCTTCAAATGGATCCCCCTCGAACACCGAAAGACCGTCACTCACGCCCTGGTCACCAGCAGACTCGACTACGGCAACGCACTCTACGCCGGAATAAACAAAAACCTCACCCGCAAGCTACAGAACATCCAGAACGCCGCCGCAAGACTGGTCCTCAACCTGCCAAAACACTGCCACATCTCCCAGCACCTGCGCACACTCCACTGGCTCCCTGTCGAGGCGAGAATCACCTTCAAGATGCTCACCCACGCACACAAGGCCCTCCACGGCACCGGACCAGCATACCTGAACAGCCGACTCAAATTCCACGCACCCCAAAGGACCCTACGATCAGCCCAGCTCTCCTACGCCGTGGTCCCCCGCACCAAAAAGACCAGATTGGGAGGCCGCTCCTTCTCCTTCCTCACGGCCAAAGCATGGAACGCCCTTCCGCTCCACCTCAGACAGACAACATCGCTCCCCATCTTCGCAAGAAACCTCAAAACCTGCCTCTTCGACAGACCCCCTCCTTGATGGATGGAACCTGCACCCCCCTAGCGCCTTGAGACCCTTACGGGTGATTAGTCGCGCTTTAACAAACCCCTGATTGATTGATAGAAAGTCAGGAGAGGTATCGTTGGAAAGGGGAGACTCTCCCCTTTCCAAAGGTACCCCTCCCTGCTTGGGGACCAAGGGAGCGGCCCCTTGGGCAAGGGCATTTGCTCCCCCCTGGGGGGGGGGGAGAAAGCCCACTAGATAACAGGGATTTTTTTTCCATCGCAATTAGGGGTGGAGGCTGCCCAAGATGGGCATGCCAATGCCCTCCACCCCCGCAAAATTACAGTCTTTCTGCCCCCCTGAGGGGCAGATCGAGGCAGAAGCCCCCAATCTGCCCCCCCTTGGGGGGGCAGAAAGCCCACTAGATGCCAGGGATTTGTTTTTATTGCGTAGGGGTGGCGGCTGCCCAAAATGGGCAAGCCAATGCCCCAACCCCTAAAAATAAAAATTGCCACAGCCTTTCAGCCTCCCCCGGGAGGTAGATGGGGGCAATAGGCCCTAATCTGACCCCCCCGGGGGGCAGAAAGCCCACCAGTAAACAGGGATTTTGGTTTTTTTTATATGTAGAGGTGGGGGCTGCTGAGAATGGGCATTCTAATGCCCCCACCTCCAAAAAAGGTTTTCTGCCCCCCCGGAAGACAGATCAGGGCAATAGCCCCTTATCTGCCCCCCGCGAGGGTGCAGAAAGCCCACTAGGCACCAGGAATATTTTTATGGGCATGCCAGTGAGAAGCCCCATAGGCAAGGGTCGCTCCCTATTTTTAGGCACACATTTTGGCTGACTCAGTGATATTTTTATTCTCATCAACACCTAAGCGGGGGCAGAAAACCACTAGAAACCAGGGAGAGTTTGTGTGTGTGTAAACTGGAGTTTGGCTGACGGTCTGCCTGTACTGTCCTTTGGCTGGCATTTTGCTGGTGTTGTGTGTGGACCTGCACTTGGCTAATGGGGGTGGGCGGACTCGCGCCTGATAGTGTATGTAGATTGGCGCTTGCCTGGTGGTGTGAGTGGAGTGGCGCTTTGCTGGTGGTGTATGTGGACTGGTGCTTGGCTGGCTGTGTGCATGGATGGTGCTTGGCTGCAGGGCCGAACTGGCAGTAGCTGGCACCGGGCATTTCCCCGGTGGGCCGGAGGGGTGGGGTCGGTTTTCTGGCCGTGGGGGGGTGGTTTAGTCACTGGGGGCCGGTTTTGCAGCATTGCTGCAATATCGGGCCCCAGTAACAAAAGCGGGAGCGGTACTTTTTACTAGCATGCCCCCCCCCCACGGCTGGTCGAGCAGCAATCTGCCAGGGCTGGTTGTTGTTCCCAGTCCGGCCCTGCTTGGCTGGCGGTGTGCGGGAATGGCGCTTGGCTGGTGGTGTGCGTGGACATTGCTTGGCTGACGTGTGCATTGATAGCATTTGGCTGGCGGTGTATGTGGATGGCGCTTGGCTGGCTGTGTGTATGAATGGCGCTTGGCTGGCGGTGTGTGTGGTTGGCGCTTGGCTGGTTGTGTGTGTGGATGGTGGTGTGCGTGTACGGACTCTTGGCTGGCGGTGTAGCTTGCATGGATCCCCCGCAATCCTCAAAGTTACTTACAAAGTCACATTTTCCTCACATTTCTGTGTGGGTAAGTTGTAGGATCACTGTGTAGGCACAAATTTCCTACTACCCAGCATTCCCCTTGGTCTCCCAAGAAAAATGATACCTCACTTGAGTGGATGTCCAAAGTAGCGTCAGCCTAAAAACGCATAAACTGCCCTTTTAGGCCCGCTTTGGGCCCCCTTCAATCTCTAAACGTTTTTGGTCCTTCCATGTCATAGGCACTTGGCCCATCCACACAAGTAAGGTATCATTTTTATCGGGAGACTGAGGGCAACGCTGAGTGGTAGGAAATTTGTGCTGTGCATGCCAAAAAATATACATAATGTTAAAGAAACGAAATTATATGTTTTATACAGTTACTTATGCTGAATGTCAAATATACGTCAATGTGAAAATTGGTTTCTGAATCTGAAGTTCTTAAAATGCAATATTATTGGCAGCAACCTAATTAACCAACCCAATGTTCTTTTCTTCTTGAACGTCCTATGTGTGTGTTCCCACCTATGACATTGACTTGGAGCATTGTGAAAAAACGGACTGTTGAACATTTAGGTGTGCATTCTGTCACTGTATATAATCATTGAACTGACAATGCCCCTCCGACCGTTTGCACCCAGGATGAATAAGTGGATGAAAAAATAGGAGACCTAGATGAAACATCATGTAAAGGGCTGCCTGATAACATCGAATTCACAAGAGGAAGTCCATTTCGTGTTTTAGAGAACTGCCAATAATATTGCATTTTAAGAACTTTAGATTCAGAAACCAATTTGCACATTGACGTATATTTGACATTCAGCATAAGTAACTGTATAAAACATATCATTTCGTTTCTTTAACATTATGTATATTTTTTGGTTCATATACGAAGGGTGGGTGTTTAATTAAGGGCATGTAATGATTTATGGGATTTGTATTTCTTTTAAACTGAGTGTTTGAATTTGAGTTATGTGATAGGTGGGAACACACACAGAGGGCGTTCAAGAAGAAAAGAACATTGGGTTGGTTAAATAGGATCACGAGTTCAAGTAGTTTGTTATTTGAGAACTCGAACGAAGATTCAATGAAGAGAAAAACGTTCCGGTTTAACTAATGTGATCATCGTTTAGCAGATGCAGGTACAAATTATCATCACTGTATTGGGGGTGGAGTTGGGCATATTTTGGGCGAGATTGTTTGATTTGAGGAGGATTTGGTCAAAGTGTTTTGTTTTAGTTTTACATTTGAGATAATGTTTGGGATTATATTTAGGTATTATTTTTTCACATGAAACACACAGATTATGGCTGGTAGAAAGTGTCAAGACATGACAGCTTGTGCTTTACGTTTAATGTTGCGAAATATTTATAGCGGTTTTTAATTTGGATTTATAGCTACCCCTGAAGAAGGGCTGTTGCAGCCCGAAATGCATTGGGTCTCAGTAATCACAGCTGCCTGGGATGAATTATGTTTACCCTCGTGCTACAGAACAAGGTCCGGATGGGCATATGTTTAGCAAATGAAAGAAATTGGGAAACATGCAGCCTTTTATGTGAAGGAAGAAAAAGGAAAACAAAGAGAAATGTATTCAAAAACATGGTTTAAAATGGATTAAAATGGAGAAAATTAACTTATGATGGAGTTCATTGGATTTTGTCCTCATTGGCTGTGCGACTGGTGGTTGGAGTGGAATGTCGCTCCACAAGTTTTGAAGACTCACTTATATGTCATCCTGTTTGCAAAAAAGTTAAGTCCGCCGACATCACTTTCTGTGTTTTTGCTTCTCTGCAGGCAATCTTGACGCAGAGGTAAGTCTAGTTCTATTTATTTTTTGAAAGATATGCGAGAGCTTGCCATAGCTGCTCAGTTTTCAATAGGTGGTAAGAGGTCCTGCTTTAGTGGACTCAAGCTTTATTTAATCTGCGCAGCACTGATGTTAATTTGGTAAAAGGGCCTGCTTGAATGGTCCAACGTGCTAAGCAAGATCTGGGTGAAAGTAGCTATTTGGCCTCCGAGCAAGAGCACTGCCTGATCTTAAGATGGGGGCAATTCACGTGACTTGGTTGCATAGCAACCAGATAAAGTGGAAACTGAGCGCTCGTTAGTTTAGACCATATTTAAGTTTGGGAAAGAGTTGTATTGTGCTAGAAACCATTCTCATTTGTTTGAAGGTCTGCTTTGCGGTGACAGCATGGAGAAGCACAAGAAATGTGCTGAGAAAAGACACCACAATGAGGCCAAATAATAGTTCTAGCCTTGAAGAATAGGGAAATCCAGTAGGGGTTCCAACTATGGCTAATATCTGGCGCATAACTAAGACGGCAGTGATAGCAGCATTCAAAGCCAGAGATAATCCTTACTCACCAAAGAAAAGGTTCCTATACCTGATGGATGTAGATGGGCAAAATAATGAGGAGGAAGAAGTAAAGAGATTTATCCAGGGATCTGAATTAAAAGAAGTACTCCAACATATAAGAGAGAATATGGCATTCCCTGAAGCTGAAATGGGAAGTAAGTGAGGTTTTTGCCGATATCAGAAGAATGAACCAGTAATGCTTCCCCTGCATAGTGTCATTAAGGTCATGGGCACTGATTGGGAGGATATAGACAAACACTCTTTTATACGGATTCTGTCAAGAGGATATCCTAGCCATACTTTTTTCAGACTAATTTCTGCAGTGGTTAAACTGGACTCCATTATGGCTGGATAGACTACTCAAGGCATAATTATTTCAGAGGAGGAATCCGAGCTGATTTAGTCAACAAGCGGGTATCTCTCGCTGTGAAACATACTTATGCTGCATCAAATTTGTTTATTACAGCGACAGTTACACTATCCAGTACCTGATCAAGGATTTTCAGAAGCTATCTGAGCTCCTGGACGAGGAGCCGAGTTGACAACAACTCGGACTATGATGGAGCAATAGTTTCCTTTCTAATATCATTTGCTATCTTGAGTGCCTCACCTGCAGCACAAGGTCATCAGTGGCGGCAAGGTACTAGATTTGGCTCCGGTCAGGGAAGGCGGATATTATCCAGAAGAACCTAAGCTGTTTGGGAACCAACTGGAGAATATGGTAAAGAACTCAGCTGGAGAGAGAAAGCGGATGGCTACCACCAATTAGACTAGAGGAAGGTTTTTGGGAATCACAGAGCTTTGGCCTGGCATATCTACCCAAGACCGCAAAGGAGCCCTTTCTAGAGAGGGAGGGGGCAGAGCTTGGGGCTTCCTCCTGCAGATAAGACCCAGTGGCAGCAGCAGCAGTGCCAATTCAGGACAGTCAGGGTTCAGGGTTGTTTTTATTACCCAATGGCCATCACAACTGGGTAGTTTAAAAGATATGATCTGATTGCCTGCCACCACATCAACAAAGATGTGGCAGCAGCCAATTAAGGACTGTAAAAAGAATAAAAAATAAATAAAAACATGGGGGGCAGGGTATGGATACTCTGGCCTCCCCCCCCCCCCGAACTCCCCACCCAGGCCTGGTTGGGTCTCCAAGCGAGGGGTTGGCGGGTTTCTTTGGGGGGGGCAGGTGTGCAGCCTCCCTAGCCAAGCCTTCTGGAAGCCCCAGGGACCCCATAACCAGGATAGATATGATAATTTTTAGGGAGGGGTATGTTGCCCCCCCCTGCCGAGCCTGTGTAAGGCTTCGGGAACCCCATCCCCCAGGGCTGAATCAATAAATAGAGGAGAGGGGCGTGCGGGCCCCTATCCACGACTCAGAGACCCCATCCTAGGGGCCTATTCTTTTTCTCTAAATGGGGAGAGGAGGTTCACGGGACCCCCTCACCGAGCCATAGATGGGTTCTGGGGACCCCATCTCCCGGGCCCAATGACAGCAGTATCCTGGGGACCCTATCCCAGGAGAGTGCGGGCAGGGATATAAACATTATTCCCTGCCCGCACTCTCGCTGGCAGGAAACACAAATTTGCTCCTGCCCGGCTGGAGCACAGTAATAAACTGCTCCCTCTTGGGCAGGAACAAAGGAATGGAGCCAGCTCTCACGAAGAGAGGTGGATGGGGCCTAATGGCTTTCCCCGCAACCCCCAACGATTCCTATGTTGTTGGTGGCCTGGGTGGGCACCCACTTTCAAATTATGGCTGGCTCCCTCAAAGAGTGATGGCTAGCAAGTTGGCAGGGGTCACGAGGGCCTCAGGGCTCAACCACACCACAAGGATTCCTATGTTGTGGGTGCCCTGGGTGGACACAGGAGCACCCACTTTCTAACTATGTCCCTCGCCTTGCACTGCCAATTACCTCATATTACATCACTCATGTTCTTTGACATCATTGATAACCTCATCACTGCTACATCTGAAATGACGTCATTAATGACAACACTGTGCATGGCGGGGGGCATGAGTTATAGTTACTGTCGAAGTTAAGGACGCCAGAACAGCAGTAGATGTAGAGGGAAAAGGTTTTATTGTTCAACCCTCATCAGCTTCCCGACAGTAACGGACAACCAGAGAACTGCACGAGCCTTATCTCTGTGCATTCCACATTCCAAGGTTGCTTAGCTTGGAATGCGGAATGCAGCACATCACAACACATTTCCCTCCTTTCACAAACATATTGATAAAGCAAACATGCTCAATTTGCAAATTGAGAAAACAAAACATTTAAGCAAATAAGAATATAATATGCAAAATTACATCACAAAGAAAACAGAAAGAAAAGTTTTATACATCACAATATCTAATGGGTTTAGAAATAATCCTCTCGCTTCTGCGTAACCCTACAGGAAAAATATATTTGTCGCCATTACTTTGCATGTTGTCATCAGACATATCAAATCCCTTGAGTTGATTCCTTGGAAGCTTAGCAGTTTCATTTCTGTCAGAAGTTTTGCTTTGGTCAAAAGGCACACACTCCTTCTTGCACACGGCCATAACTTTATGCACTCTATTTTTATTCCACCATTCATGCCCATTGACTAACAGCATTCTTAGACACAGCATCTACCTGTACAGGATCTTTGAATTTGGAATTACCTTTCACAACGTGAGTGGGAATCTTGATCCGAACCCAATCCCCCACTTCAATGCATGTGTGAGTTTCCCCAACTCTATGTCTGCTGTCATAATACTCTTTCATCTTGCTCTGGTACAACTCTACTTTGGGGCGTAAGATTTCATCAACAGAACCACTTTTCTTTTTTTTTGGATTGGTAAGACCTTAACCACGCGGGACACAGCTTTGAAGTGGGGGTACGCCCCCTCATTAATTCAAATGGACTTTTACCAGTCACCGCATTGGGAGTAATGCGATGGGACCATAGCATGCTCTCAACAGCTTCGAGGACTGGAACAGCATTTTGAAAAGACCACTGAATACAGTCTACCAACGTGCGATTCATTTTTTCCACCAAACCAATGCGTTTATGTACAATAACGTTTTTTTTTTTTTAGAAACTCTTGCATCTCCCTAGAAATAAACTGGACCCCATTGTCCGACACCATTTCCTTTGGAAACCCTTCCCTAAGGAAAATCTTTTTGAGGGACTTTAAAACAAAAGCAGTGTTGGGTTCCTCCATGAAATCTACTTCCCACCATTTGCTGTAGTAGTCAACAATGACTAAGGCAAACTTGTACTTGCGTGGTAACATATTGAACGGACCAATAAAATCAATCGCAATTTTGAACCATGGACCTTCTGGCAAAATACTGGGTTGTAAAGGAAGAGTGGTGAGTTTGATACTCTTGTCACTGTTGGCACAAATGACACACCTTTCAACTTTGTTAATTAGGTCAGTGTCCATTGCTGGCCACCAGTAATCCTCTCTAATTTTCCTCTTTGTCAAAGTTTGCCCTAAGTGACCCTCATGTCCAATATCAATAATTCTTTGCCTCAGGCCGAAAGGAGGAACAAATCTGTCTCCTCTCATCAAAAACCCATTCTTTTGTACATGTAGTTCATCTGTGATTTTGCTATACACTTGCAAATTCCCAGGCAACATACGTTCCCTTGGCCATCCTTCAATCACAAATTTTTTAACTATAACCAAATCACCATCGTCTTCCATACTTAACTCCCATTCTTCTTCACTGAGCGCCTGTCCTTGACATACATCCACGGCTGCAATCAAACATTCATCACAATCCTCATCACAATCACCTGAGTTTGCATCAACAGGAATGGGAGAACGAGATAAATAGTCTGCTCTTACGTTCTTCCCACCCGGTATGTACTCTATTTTAAGGTCATATTACAACAACATTGCACTCAATCTTGAGATTCGCGGGGTATGATCTCTGATTATGCTTCCATTTAAAATATTCACCAACGGTTTATGATCTGTTTGTAGCACAAACCTCCTCCCCCATATGAAGCACTTGAATCTCTCCACCGCCCAACAACACGCTAAAAGTTCCTTTTCAATCACAGAAAAGATTTTCTCATTATCCCTCAGTGACCTTGATGCAAAACCCAAAGTAACTTCTTTTCCATGTTTGTTTATCGGAGACAACGTTGCACCCAAACCATAATTGCTTGCATCGACTGTGATGATGCATTGTCTCGAAACATCGAAAGGTGCTAAAACCCTTGAAGAGCTAATCTCTTTCTTAAGATTGTCAAACTCCTCTTGACACAAAGAAGACCATGCGAATATTTTCTTTTTTTTAAGCAATTCCCTCAAATTAACCGTTTTTGCAGAAAAATTCTCAACAAACTGCATAGAACTCACAAACTCCTAAAAAGGATGAAACATGTTCTTTAGTTGTGGGACAAGGTGCATTGGTGATGGTGTCTACTAAACCAGGTCTTGGTGATGTTCCTTTTTCTGAGATCACATGTCCAAGATACTCTATGCTATCCTTAGCAAATTCACATTTTTTGAGATTAGCAACAATACCAGCTTTTTCCAGTCTCCTTACTACCAAATCCATCATCTCATCATGTTGCACCATGTCTTTTCCTGCCACCAAAATATCGTCTTGGAACGTTACTACACCTTTTATCCCACTCAAAACATTCTCCAATACGCGTTGAAAAACGGATGCAGCGGAAGCCAATCCGAACGGCATTCTCTTGAATTGGAAAGTCCCGATGGGGGAAGACAAAAGCTGTGTAATGTTTGGATGATTCGTCGAGTACTACCTGATGATAGGCAGAAGCCAAGTCAATTTTACTAAAAAACTTTGCACCAGAAAATGTAGACACAATGTCGTCAATGCGTGGTAGAGGATGGGAGTCTACCCAGATAACTTTATTTAGACTCCTAAGGTCCACACAGACCCTAAGTTGGCCATTTTTTTTCCTTGCGATAACCAATGGAGATAACCAAAGAGAAGACTCGATTGGTTCTATGACATCGTCCTCACACATTTTCTTGAGTATTTGTGACAGTTCATCTCGTACACTGAAAGGAACATTCCTCAGTTTATGTTTAACTGGGGTGGAACCACTTTGTACTTTTATCATGTGCTTAAAACCAGCAATCCTTCCCAACTTGTCACTGAAAACTTCTTTGTATTTGTTGATCCACTTAACACTAGTAATTTCTTGACCTGACTGTTCACTAAAAGGACGTTCCGCATTCAAAGATACCTGAACTTTTTTTCCTGGTCTGAGAGTCATTCCGAATAATCCTTGGTGATACCACCCAAGGATATTCAGACCCTTCTTTGCTACATATACTTTCCCGAAAATCACCCTCTCCTTAAATTTCAAATGACACCCAAAGTAACCTGTTAGTTCAATTTTCCTCCCATCATATGTGACAGGATTTCTGTCAGGAGCTAGTAAATGTTTATCACCCCACGTTTTCTTGAAAAGATCATCTGTGATCATGGTCATCCTGGCCCCTGAATCAATTAACAAATTAACTGCTTTTCCATCTACAATAATATCTTCATATGGATCAACACAATCCATTTAATCACTTTGTACAACTACTATAAATTCTCTCTCGAACTGTTCATTTCCAGATTCATCACTCATTTCTTTGTCAATAACAGAGTTAACTTTGATACTTTCTTTAGGGGATTGACAAACTTTTGCAAAGTGTCCCATTCTATTACATAACCTACACTTTACATTCATGGCAGGACAGGGACGTCCATTAAAACCATGTCTTGGGTTACCACATCTGAAACAGATATTCTTTTGAGTGAAAAAACTATCTTTCCCTTCTTTTTTTTTTGAGACATACTTACTAAACACCCTCTGTGTTTGACCGGAACTCTCTTTGATATTTTCTTTTACTACCGACACACCACTGTCAATTTTCTTTGTTAACTCTTTGGACGATATACGTGAAATTTCTATGCTTTTGACTATATCTATCGTTTCTGTGAGAGTTGGGTTTTTTAATGTTGTTAGAAATGGGATCTCTAGTTGGCAAGGGCTTGCACCTTTGTCCAAGTAGGGACCCTTCTTCCTAGTCAGGGTAAGGGAGTTACACTCCTAAAATAACCCCTGCTCACCCCCGTGGTAGCTTGGCACGAGCAGTCGGGCTTATTCTAGAGGCAGTGTGTAAAGCATTTGCACATAACCAACAGTAATACAGTGTAAGCACTACAAACTGACACCACACCAGTTTAGAAAAATATCCAATATTTTTATATACGTTAAAACAAGACCAAATACGATAAAAATAGTCAGTACAATACTTTAAAAATGATTACGTTGCAAGATAACTTCTTCTTTGCAGGAATAGTTCAAAAACAAAGTTACGTACGAGTCGGTAGCTCCGTCCCGAGTCTACTGCGATGCTGAAAACCACAGAGTCTAACCGTTCCAGCCGACCGCGTCGATACGGGCCAGCAGAGTCGTGAACAGACTCGGTCACAGTACCTTTTCTCGTTGTGGCGGGCACGGAGTGTGCGAGCCGGTCGGCGTACGTCGCGGTTGCGGTGCAAGATGGAAGCGGTGCAGGCCGCTGTGTCCTCTCGATGCGGTGCAGGCAGTGGCTCGGTGACAATCGTGTAGACGGAGTCGGTGAGTCCAAGGCGTGCGGTGCAGGGTGAGACGGTGCTCGATGCGGTGCTGGCAGGTTGCGATGCAGGCGACCAAGCCGGAGTGCGGGAGCTGGCGTC
The DNA here is from genome assembly GCA_963921515.1 of Calotriton arnoldi. Taxonomy (NCBI): domain Eukaryota; kingdom Metazoa; phylum Chordata; class Amphibia; order Caudata; family Salamandridae; genus Calotriton; species Calotriton arnoldi. The sequence continues at coordinate 1,145,597 of CAWUFW010003238.1, forward strand.
GGACAGCAGTTCGAGTCGGAGCGGTGCGTCGCAAGCGTGCGAGCGGTGCCCCAACTTCGATGCGGTCACGAGTGTTGAGCCAGTTGCAGCGACAGCCTGGTCCAGCTGGCACAGTGAAGCGATGCGGTGCGAACTGCGGTGCCCACAGGTCACGGGGCAAGCAGCGGCTCGGTGGCGATGGCATCGGATGTCGTCGTCGGTGAGACCAGGGTTGCGGTGCGAGATGCGGACGGTGCGGTCTGCAGTGCAAACAGGACACCGGGCCAGCGATGGAGTCGGTTGACTGAGTCGGTTGCGGTTCCCTTCCTCTGTGGCAACTGAAACAGCGGTTCCAGAAGCGGTACCCAGAGGGTTGTGAAGTCTTTACAGTCCCTGAGACTTCTTAACAGGAGGCCAGCTCGGTTTCAGGCCCTTTGAGATTCTCAGCACAAGTAGTAGAAAGTTCAGTCCAGTCCTTTCACTGCCCAAGGTAGAAGCAGCAGCTGCAGGCCAACCCAACAAAGCAACAACACAGTAAAGGGGCAGTACTCCTCCTGGCAGCTCTTCCAGCTCTTCGTCTTGGCAGGTTCCTTGATTCCAGCGAGATCTAATCTTCTGGGGTTTGGGTCCCCCTTTTTATCCTCAATTTCTCTTTGTTCTCTGAAGGCAGAGAGGCCTTTGCCTAGTCCAAACCAGTTCTGGTCAGTCCTGGAGCACTTTGTTGACAAGTCTCCTTCTTTCCTTTCACAGTGCAGGCCAGGGACATCAGACGCACCACAGGAGGTGGAGCCAGCATTGTGGAGGGAAGGCCCAGCCCTATTCAGGTCCCAGGTGCATCTCCTCCCACCCATCTACATGTAGATCTTGCTATTCAGCCCTGTGCTGACTCACCCTGTCTCCTGGCATCCCCCAGCCCCTGTCACTCGCACTCCAGACAAGGAATACACAAACTAGCAGAGGCAGGCTTGGATGGTTAGACAAGAAAATACCCACTTTCTAAAAGTGGTATTTTCAAACACAGAATGTTAAAACCAACTTTACTAAAAGATGCATTTTATCATTCTGAGTCCAGGCATACTAAACTCGAATTTCTACCATGTTCCCTGGGTCAGTTAGGATTATAAGCTGTAATAATCAAAACTGCCCATTCTGGCCTATGGGGAACAGGTAGCCTTGCAATAGTGAAAAACGAAATAGGCTGTAATTCACTATCAGGACATGCCACACACACCAGGGCATGTCCTACCTTTCACACACAATGCACCCTGCCCACAGGGGTACCTTGGGCCTACCTTAGGGGTGACTAACATGTAGAAAAGGGAAGGTTTAGGGACTTGCAAGTGTGTGCACTTGCCAAGTCGACTATGGCAGCCCCAGGCTGCACACAGGCTCTGCAATGGCAGGCCAGAGTTACACTTTACGGGCTGTTTGCGTGGGTGGCACAATCCAGTGCTGCAGCCCACCAACAGCATTTGAACTATAGGCCCTGGCACTCTCAGTGCACTTTACAAGGGACTGACACATAAATCAAATAGGCCAATCATGGAAACACCAATCCATAACACATTTTATACAGGAGCACTTGCACTTTCCCACTGGACAGCAGTGAGGAAAGTGCGCAGAATCATTACACCAGCAAAAACCGAGTCAAAACCAGGAGGTCAGAAAGCAAAAAGTCAGAGGAAACACGCCAAAAGATGCCAAGTCTAACATGTCCCCTCCAGCTGAAAGTAGGGAGAAATACCCAACCCCACTGGAGTTCTCTTCACTAAGGCGGAAGAACCTGGACCGACCATCTGCGTTGGCGTGTTCTGTACCAGGACGGTGTTCCACCGTAAAGTCCATTCACTGTAGGGAGATGGACCACCTCAGCAGTTTTGGATTCTCACCCCTTATTTGCATCAACCATCTAAGGGGCCTGTGGTCTGTCTGAACCCGGAAGTGAGTCCCAAACAGGTATGGTCTCAGCTTCTTCAGTGCCCAGACCACAGCAAAAGCTTCCCTTTCTATGGCACTCCACCTCTGTTCCATGGGGAGTAGTCTCCTGCTAAGGAAGACTACAGGCTGATCCAGGCCCTCTTCGTTCAGTTGTGAGAGCACCGCTCCCACACCGTGCTCTGAAGCGTCAGTCTGCACGACGAATTCCTTGGAGAAGTCAGGTGCCTTGAGCACGGGCGCCGTGCACATGGCTGCCTTCAGGGCGTCAAAAGCTTTCTGGCAGGACTCAGTCCAGATCACTTTCCTGGGCTGCTTCTTAGAAGTCAGCTCTGTTAAGGGGGCAACGATGGTGCCATAGCCCTTAACAAATCTCCTATAGTAGCCGGTGAGACCTAAGAAGGCTCTCACCTCTGTCTGGGTCTTGGGGGGCTCCCAAGCCAGAATGGTGTCAATCTTGGGTTGTAGGGGCGCCACCTGGCCCTTCCTACCTGGTGTCCCAAGTACACCACAGAACCCTGCCCGATCTGGCACTTACTGGCCTTGATCGTGAGGCCTGTACCTTGCAGAGCCCTCAACACTTTCTCAAGGTGCTGTAAATGTTCTTCCCAGCTAGAACTGAACACAGCAATGTCATCCAGGTAGGCGGCACTGAAATCCTCCAGCCCAGCCAACACCTGATTGACCAACCTCTGAAAGGTGGCAGGGGCATTCTTCAACCCAAAGGGCATCACCCGGAATTGGTAATGACCTTCTGGGGTTGAGAATGCTGATCTCTCCTTGGCCCTATCGGTTAAGGCAATCTGCCAGTACCCAGACGTTAAATCAAACGTGCTGAGGAACCGAGCAGCTCCCAACCGATCAATGAGCTCATCAGCTCTGGGGATGGGGTGCGCGTCAGTCCTGGTGACGGCATTGAGCCCACGGTAGTCCACACAAAGCCGGAGTTCTGGAGTGGCACCGGGCGCAGCAGCCTTTGGGACCAAGACCACTGGGCTGGCCCAAGGACTGTTGGAGGGCTCAATCACCCCTAACGCCAACATCTTAGAAACCTCCTCCTTGATGCTGGCCCTGACCCGGTCAGTTAACCTGTAAATCTTGTGCTTCACATGAGGGCTGTCACCAGTGTCCACGTCATGGGTACACCAGTGAGTAACACCGGGGGTCAGAGAGAACAGTGGGGCGAACTGTCCCAACAACTGGTGACAGTCCCCCTGCTGCTCCTGAGTCAGAGTAGGGGAGAGGATCACACCCTCTACTGACCCATCATGCTCCTTGGTAGACAGGAGGTCAGGGAGAGGCTCACTCTCCTCTTCCACCCAATCATCTGTCGCCAAGAGCATACTCACTTCGGACCTCTCGAAGTGGGGCTTGAGGCGGTTCACGTGAAGGACCCTCAAAGGGTTCCTTGGAGCCTGTAAATCACCAGGTAGGTGACGTCACTTTTGCGCTCCACCACCTATGTCCCAGTCCACTTGTCCTGCAAGGCACAAGGTTCCACTGGGGCCATGACCCACACTTTTTGCCCAGGTTGAAATTCGACCAGAGTGGCATTCTGGTCATACCATCTCTTCATTTCTTCCTGGCTTGCTTCTAGGTTCGCCTGAGCGAGTTTCCTGAAGCGGGCAGTTTGGTTTCTAAAGGCCAGCATGTAGCTAAACACATCCTGGGGAGTTTTCCTGGGAGCTGCCTCCCAGCCTTCCTTCTACCAAACTCAGAGGTCCTCTGATAGGGTGGCCATACAGGAGCTCAAAGGGGCTGTACCCAAGAGACTTCTGAGGCACCTCCCTGTACGCAAAGAGTAGGCATGGCAAGAGGACGTCCCACTTACGCCTCATGGGTTCTGTTAGACCCTTGATCATGCCTTTCAAGGTCTGGTTGAATCTCTCCACCAGACCGTTTCCTTGTGGGTGGTAAGGAGTGGTGAACTTGTAGGTTACACCACACTCCTTCCACAGGGATGTCATATACTTGGATATAAAATTGGTCCCCCTATCAGAAACCACCTCTCTGGGGAATCCCACACGGGAAAAGATCCCCATTAATGCCCGGCCCACCACTGGCGCCGTCGTTGTCCTGAGAGGGATTGCCTATGGGTACCGGGTGGCATGGTCCACCAAGACCAGGATGTACCTGTTGCCCATGGCTGTCTTGGGATCCAGTGGCCCCACAATATCCATCCCTACCCTTTCAAAGGGTGTTCCAACAGGAAAAGGTTGGAGAGGAGCTTTGACCTTCCTCCCACTCTTACCACTTGCCTGGCAAGTTTGGCAAGACCTACAGTGTGCGTCTGACTGCCTTCGCATTTGGGGCCAAAAGAAGTGGGTGACAAGCCTGTCAAAGGTCTTGTCCTGCCCCAAATGTCCTGCCAAAGGCACGTCATGAGCCAGACCCAGTAGGAAGGTCCTGATGCGCTGGGGTACCACCAGCACACGGGCTGACCCAGGCTCAGCAACCTTAGGCTCACTGTATAGGAGACCATTCTCCCAGTAGATCAGATGTGACCCGGACTGATTACCAGCTGCCTGGTCTGCAGCCTGCCGCCGCAGACCCTCCAGAGTAGGGCACTCGTTCTGCTCCCTGCAGAACTCCTCCCTGGTGGGACCCCCTTCTTGCTGCCAATAGGTCAGCTCAGATATGTCTCCCAGTTCGGCTACCTGCTCCCCTGTAGGCACCGGGGTGTCCCCCTCGAGGTCCGCCTCCTCCCTGTCTGTGGGAACTTCGGGGGCCGGTTTCCCGCGCCCCCTGCCCTTCCTCTTGGCAGGGACTTGGGCCACTGTTCCAGGCTCCAAGTCCTCTTGATCACCCTTTCGGGCTGCCATTGACCGAGTAGACACGCATGCCCACTCTGGCAACCCAAGCATCTCCAAGTGAGACCTGAGCTCAACATCCTTCCATAAGGACTGCTCCAGGTCGTTACCTAGCAGACAATCTACAGGCATGTAGGGCTCACAACCACCCTCAAGGGACCTGAGACCCCCCCCCCCATTCAAAGGGTACCTGCGCCTCCATACACTGGCGCTCAGAGTTGTCTACAGCAACTACTTGGTGGAATGCCCCTGGGACTACCTGCTTCTCAGAGACCAGGTGACACCGGACTGAGGTCACACTGGCTCCAGTATCTCTGAGAGCCTCTACCCTGTTCCCATTAATGGTCACCCAGGTGCTATATTTCTTTGTGTTAGGGGGCACCTGGTTTCCTGGGACCATCTCACTGTCCCCTAGTGAGACAAGGGTCATTTCTGCGGGATCCCCACCCTCCTGCGGGCACCCCTCCTCCCCAAGTGCTACACTAGCCAACACTTTGGACTGTCCACCGGTGGGCGGCTGTGTCCCCCTTTGGGCACTTGGGGTCCCCCTTAAAGTGACCTACCTGGTCACATGCATAACACTTGCGGGGGCCGGTCTCAACAGGCTTCCCTATAGAGACCCCTTTCTTCTTATCACCGGGGGCTGGGAACCTTTACCCTGGGTACTAGTTTGGGGCCCTTTAGAGAACTCCTGTGTTTTACCCTTGTCCCCCCACCTTTCTGCTGGGGACCCTGCCCACCTTTGGCCGAGTCTCCCCAAACGCTTTCTTGTGGACCCTGGTACTCACCCAGCGGTCCGCCTCCATAGCAAGCTTTCTGGGGTCAGTTAGCTTACTGTCAACTAGGTGCTGGCGCAGATCTGCAAAACATAGACTAGACAAGTGCTCCCATGCAATCAAATTGTAGAGCCCCTGAAAATCTGTTACATTACTGCCCTTCACTCAACCATCCAGCGACCTACAGAACATATCCACACATTCTAACCAAGTGTTGGCCTCAGACTTTTTACTGGACCTAAACTGATCCCTGTACTTCTCAGGAGTGAGCCCATATCTAGTGAGGAGAGCGTCTTTCATGTCAGCATAGGTGAGGTCCTGCCCCTTACCCAAAGCTATCAGAGTATCCCTAGCTTCCTCTGGAAAGAGGCCACAACCCCGCTCCCCAGTTCCTCTCAGGGACCCCATTCATATGAATAGACGACTCGTACCCTTGAAACCACCTTTGTATGTCATCACCCTTTTTGTACTCTTTACCTACATTCTTGGGGATGTGTACAATCCTGTCTGTGTGTGCTGAAGAATTGCTGCCACCATCTGAACCGGATCTACTCTTTAGCTCCAGCTCCTTGATCATTCTCTCATGATCTAGTATCATTTTCCTTTCCTCCATGGCTATTCTTTTCTCTTCCCTCTCACTTTCTATTCTGAGTTTCTCCAATTCAAACCTCCTTACTTCCCGCCTGTCCTCCAGCTCCTCTGGGGACAAACTACTGCTGCCTGGCCTGGAAGGTTCTCCCCCCTCCCAAAAGCACATCCACCCTAGGAACAGGCTCCTCCACCTCTCCATTGAGATCACCAGATTGCCCACTGGCACCTCTGGCTGCTACCCAGGCCCTCAGCGCCTTTTGTAGCTCATCCTTCCTGGTGAGGCCTCTGACCTGGACTTTCAGGTTCTTGCAAATCGATTTTAACTCCTTGACATTGTAGGCTTCCAATCGATCCTCCTCAAAGGCAATTTCTACTGATGCAATTGATGATACTATTGACTCAGGCATGTTGAAGTAGCAAGTTCAAACTGGCAAGATCAAAAATAGACCAAAAAGAAAAAGAACCTGTATGTGGTACGTAATGGTCTGCGATATGGTAGTAGTGCACACCAATCACTGTAAGTCAAGTGCAAACACAAGTCCTATCCTCACCGCTGACAACCAATGTTAGAAATGGGATCTCTAGTTGGCAAGGGCTTGCACCTTTGTCCAAGTAGGGACCCTTCTTCCTAGTCAGGGTAAGGGAGTTACACTCCTAAAATAACCCCTGCTCACCCCCGTGGTAGCTTGGCACGAGCAGTCAGGCTTATTCTAGAGGCAGTGTGTAAAGCATTTGCACATAACCAACAGTAATACAGTGTAAGCACTACAAACTGTCACCACACCAGTTTAGAAAAATATCCAATATTTTTATATACGTTAAAACAAGACCAAATACGATAAAAATAGACAGTACAATACTTTAAAAATGATTAAGTTGCAAGATAACTTCTTCTTTGCAGGAATAGTTCAAAAACAAAGTTTGTACGAGTCGGTAGCTCCGTCCGAGTCTACCGCGATGCTGAAAACCACAGAGTCTAACAGTTCCAGCCGACCGCGTCGATACGGGCCAGCAGAGTCGTGAACAGACTCGGTCACAGTACCTTTTCTCGTTGTGGCGGGCACGGAGTGTGCGAGCCGGTCGGCGTCACGTCGCGAGTTGCGGTGCAAAATGGAAGCGGTGCAGGGCGCGGTGTCCTCTCGATGCGGTGCAGGCAGCGGCTCGGTGACAATCGTGTAGACGGAGTCGGTGAGTCCAAGGCGTGCGGTGCAGAGTGAGACGGTGCTCGATGCGGTGCTGGCAGGTTGCGATGCAGGCGACCAAGGCGGAGTGCGGGAGCTGGCGTCGGACAGCGGTTCGAGTCGGAGCGGTGCGTCGCAAGCGTGCGAGCGGTGCCCCAACTTCGATGCGGTCACGAGTGTTGAGCCAGTTGCAGCGACAGCGTCGGTCTGGTCCGGCTGGCACAGTGAAGCGATGCGGTGCGCACTGCGGTGCCCACAGGTCAAGCAGCGGCTCTGTGGCGATGGCGTCGGACGTCGTCGGTGAGACCAGGGTTGCGGTGCGAGATGCGGACGGTGCGGTCTGCGGTGCAAACAGGACACCGGGCCAGCGATGGAGTCGGTTGTCGAGTCGGTTGCGGTTCCCTTCCTCTGTGGCAACTGAAACAGCGGTTCCAGAAGCGGTACCCAGAGGGTTGTGAAGTCTTTGCAGTCCCTGAGACTTCTTAACAGGAGGCCAGCTCGGTTTCAGGCCCTTGGAGATTCTCAGCACAAGTAGTAGAAAGTTCAGTCCAGTCCTTTCACTGCCCAAGGCAGAAGCAGCAGCTGCAGGCCAACCCAACAAAGCAACAACACAGCAAAGGGGCAGTACTCCTCCTGGCAGCTCTTCCAGCTCTTCGTCTTGGCAGGTTCCTTGATTCCAGCGAGATCTAATCTTCTGGGGTTTGGGTCCCCCTTTTTATCCTCAATTTCTCTTTGTTCTCTGAAGGCAGAGAGGTTTTTGCCTAGTCCAAACCAGTTCTGGTCAGTCCTGGAGCACTTTGTTGACAAGTCTCCTTCTTTCCTTTCACAGTGCAGGCCAGGGACATCAGACGCACCACAGGAGGTGGAGCCAGCATTGTGGAGGGAAGGCCCAGCCCTATTCAGGTCCCAGGTGCATCTCCTCCCACCCATCTACATGTAGATCTTGCTATTCAGCCCTGTGCTGACTCACCCTGTCTCCTGGCATCCCCCAGCCCCTGTCACTCGCACTCCAGACAAGGAATACACAACCTAGCAGAGGCAGGCTTGGATGGTTAGGCAAGAAAATACCCACTTTCTAAAAGTGGTATTTTCAAACACAATGTTAAAACCAACTTTACTAAAAGATGCATTTTATCATTCTGAGTCCAGGCATACTAAACTCGAATTTCTACCATGTTCCCTGGGTCAGTTAGGATTATAAGCTGTAATAATCAAAACTGCCCATTCTGGCCTATGGGGAACAGGTAGCCTTGCAATAGTGAAAAACGAAATAGGCTGTAATTCACTATCAGGACATGCCACACACACCAGGGCATGTCCTACCTTTCACACACAATGCACCCTGCCCACAGGGGTACCTTGGGCCTACCTTAGGGGTGACTAACATGTAGAAAAGGGAAGGTTTAGGGACTTGCAAGTGTGTGCACTTGCCAAGTCGACATGTCAGCCCCAGGCTGCACACAGGCTCTGCAATGGCAGGCCAGAGTTACACTTTACGGGCTGTTTGCGTGGGTGGCACAATCCAGTGCTGCAGCCCACCAACAGCATTTGATCTATAGGCCCTGGCACTCTCAGTGCACTTTACAAGGGACTGACACATAAATCAAATAGGCCAATCATGGAAACACCAATCCATAACACATTTTATACAGGAGCACTTGCACTTTCCCACTGGACAGCAGTGAGGAAAGTGCGCAGAATCATTACACCAGCAAAAACAGAGTCAAAACCAGGAGGTCAGAAAGCAAAAAGTCAGGGGAAACACGCCAAAAGATGCCAAGTCTAACAAACGTTAATAACTTCTCTTGAACTTTCTTATCCCAACACCTAACAACAATCTGATCTCTGATGAGTTGAGACGTAAAGTCTTCAAACTCACACTCAGCTGCTAATGTGCGCAAAGCAGCCACATAAGTAACAATGGATTCGTCCTGTTGCTGCTCCCTAGTGAAAAACTTGTGTCTATTTACAATTAAGCTTGGTAAAACATCAAACTGTTTTTCTAATTTGTTGACTCCTAATTGACACTCATCAATATCTTCCTCTTCCTCTCTCACCTCATACGGTGGTAGGCGCTCAAACAGACTGTCCTTCAAAACCCAAACTGTGTTCTAATAAAAACTTTTTTCTTTCTGGACAATATCTGTTACCACCAATAGCACCAAGATATTTTGTAAAGGCTCTGTACCATGCACGCCAAGGGATAGGGGGATCTCCGGGGACTTGAAGAAAAGGTGGCGGTGCATTAATGCTTTGCATGTTAAATTACCCTATATAATGTTTTGATTAAAAAAAACAAAGTACAAAATAATTCTACAAAATGTTGGCGGTATACTTCTAAAAATTCGTTTTGAAGTTCTGACTGAAACAAATGAACAAGAATAAATAAATAAATAACGTGTGCGTATCACGGTGATGTTTGAATTAATACGCAAAAGAAAAACGTTGAATCTTTCTTAGAGGTTGTTGAGTTTTGTAGAATATTTGCCACTCAAAATATAATGTGTGCGTGTCACAGTGCTTTTGTAAAACTTTTGACACGCAAAATACAATGTGTGCGTGTCACAGTGCCTTGAATGTTCCGCGATGTTGCCGTGTGCACCACACTGTATAGTGATGATCTTGAATTTGAAAATCCACTGGAAAAAAAAAAAATATCTTGTTTTTATCGTTGGGTTTTAAATGGTAGACACGTGTTCACAAAAGGAAGCTTTAAAACATAGTTAAAATATAGACACGCCTTTAAAACATGTGTGCGTGTCACCGTGTAGCACAACGTCTTGCACGGACACCCTTTTTGAAAGCAGAATGCGTGTCACAGTGTTGCGCTGTTTAATTGTAGAAATACTGATGCGCCTGCACCAAACAATGCGTTTGCGTCAATTTGCCTTTATTCCCGATGGTTTGGAAATAAGCAAATCGATAAGATAATTACTGGAAATGGTTGCAGTGCTTTGTTTCCATAGAAACGGCAACCAAAGTCGTGCTCCAATAAGATGTCCTCCACGTTTTGTGCGTACAGCGTCAAACGTGCTGACGCTGAAGTCGATGTCCGCCAGAAACAAGCCTGATGAGTGACGTGATGCCTGTCCTCCGACACGGACAGCGTGATCCGCTCTCAAAATAAATGCCAAACAGTGTTTTCTCCAATAATGAAGAGACGTATGGGAAGCTGAGGCTATTGTGAGAGAGTCAGATGAGGTGCGGAGTGTGTCAAGGTAAGGTAAAGTCGGATATGCGACAAGCCTTACTTACAGTTTCTTCTTTTTTTTTTCCTTTTTTTTTGGGCACACGCGTAGATTCTTTACCGCTTTCTTGAGGGTTGATGTTCTTGTAATCGTCGCCAAATTTGTCGAAGTTAAGGACGCCAGAACAGCAGTAGATGTAGAGGGAAAAGGTTTTATTGTTCAACCCTCATCAGCTTCCCGACAGTAACGGACAACCAGAGAACTGCACGAGCCTTATCTCTGTGCATTCCACATTCCAAGGTTGCGTAGCTTGGAATGCGGAATGCAGCACATCACAACAGTTACTTTAGAGCACAACTTATATTTACTTTGACAAAGCTGTAAGTGGTGAATTTCAGTGGTTTTCTTTCTTTAAAATGGTACGTTTTACCTGGCATTTTCACTAAACTATAAAGTTTATAAACCTTTGTTTTTTCTGTGAACATTTATGGTTTGATTTTTTTAAATGTAAAGTAAGACATTATTACAATTCCTAACTATAAGGTCACTTTAACTTTTGTTTCTTACAGCGATAGATATATATCTATCTCTATTAACAGGTGGCTTGGAGGGGGCAAAAATATATATATATCAGTTGTAACCATGAAAAATACATTTGAAGACCAACAATATAATACAATGCGTTTAAATGCATTTTAAAGATTAACATTATAATACAATGTGCTGAAAAGGTCAACACGTATCACATGCTTGGTAAACACATGCGTAGTAACAATTGATATCCCATCCAGTATCACAAAAGTACGTTCACCTTTTGTGTCCAGGGAGAGCATTTTCAATTCCAGGTACATCCATTTGTTCAAGCCTTTTCTCAGAGGGTATTTACAAAAGCTTTAGCATCCATAGTTGGGGTTGAACATGACATGGGAATAAAACAGTTTCTATACCTGAATGCCTAGTTTATTGTTGTTCTTTTCCTAAGGCTCAACAGGATGAGGAAGAAGAACGATAGCTGGTCCAGTGTCACTAAATGTTGTTAAACCATGATAAATCTAATCCCTCCCCAACCCAAAATCTGAAGTTAACTGTAGCCCAGTTCAACACAGACTTGGGATAGGTTTTTCAAACTCTGGAAAGGAGGCAGAAATTGGCCAGAGAACTGGCTCGCAGAGCTCTGTTAGCAAGGGAGTGGTAAAAGATACAGGGACTTATGGTATTTACTCTGATGATATTGCCCTGGTCTAGGCTATGCACATATCCCCTGTTTAGTCATTTGCTGAGCCACTGAATGAATGGATGGATGAAGAGATATTTGTAGATCGCAACTACTGCTTCAGCAGAAGCGTCCTAGTGCGTACGTAAGACAAGTAGGACCGAAAGTTATAGCTCACCCAACAGCACTGTTTTCAACTGTGCCTTGAACAGGCTTTTGCTGGAGATGGCATGAAGGGAGGGTGGAGAGCATTCCAGAAACCTGGAGTAGGAACAGAGAAGGACGTGCCCCCAGATCTGGCTTTGCAGAATCTAGGTATGCACAATAGGTTTTGGTTGGAAGAGCGGAGTGCCTTAGCAGGAGAGAAGTGATTAAGCTTGTCTGGGATGCAGCTGGGAACCCTATGGTGGAGTACTCTGTGAGAGATCATAAGCGTTTTGAATTTTATCATAGAATTGATTAGAAGCCAGTGTAGTTGTTGGAGCCCTTGTCTAATAGACTGACGTTTGGCGAAATTCAATATGAGCCTAGCTGTGGCGTTTGGTACACGCTGCAATTCTGACAGCAGATTCTAGGGGGCACCTAGATAAAGTGTCTTTGGGAAGGTATTTTAAAAGGTTTCTCAAGGAATTTTAACAGAACGAATTAGGTAGCAGCGGTGGCCTTGACGTGGGGTTTGAAGGAAAGTGCAGTGTCCATCAAGATTCCCAGATTCATGACAACTGTAGAAGGGGTGGGAGCAGGCCCTAGGTCAGATGGTCAGAGACGCAGTGCATCAGGAGGGGAGGCAGAGCCAGACATAAAAATGTCTGTTTTGTCGGAATGGAGTTGTAAACAGCTGTTGTGCATCCATTGAGCAATGGATGCAAGACAGACCTGAAAGTCCCCAATTACAGTGTCATTAAGCTGATGGAAAGATAGCATTAGTTGAGCATCATCCGTGTAAGAGACGATATTCATACCCCAAATTTGTGCAACAAAAGCTTTAGCTTTGGCCCCTTTAGGCCAAATAGATGTTCAAAAGGGTTGGGCTCAATGATGAACCTCGAGGAACACCACAGCCTATGGGGTCTAGACTGGCAGGTAAAGGGAGAGAGGAAGACCGCTGTTGTATTTCTGCTAGAAAGGAGCGGAACTATTCCAGAGTGCGGTCCGTATCTCCTGCCTGCTCCAACCTTTGTAGAAAGATCCTGTGAGATGCAGTATCGAAGGCGGCGGAGAGATTTAATAAGAGGACCCCCGCCTTTTGCCCCGAGTCAAGGTTGCCCCTGATGGATTCATTATCATACCTTTCTTTCTAAACAGCATTTAGATTTTTTACAATTTCATATTTTCTGTTGCAGGAGTCTCCAGTCCTTGTTTTGCTCCTCTCCAAGCTAATAACGACAGTGACTGTGTCCCTACTCTCCGGCTAGAGCTTTACGTCCCGCTCAGCCATTTCTGGCTGTAGTCCCCATGATCAGGTAGTTCAGAAGGGATGGCCACTCCTTCTCCCATCTGGCTGCGAAAGCCTGTAATCAGCTTCCGCTTGAACTACGTTCTCGAAGTTCTGAGTCAATTTTCTGAAAAGAAACTTAAAACCTGGTTAGTTGCACTGGCTTAATTGTCCTCCTGCTGGTCATCATTAGCGCCGGGGACTCCTAGAAGCATTTTTGTGCTTTATAAAATCTTTTCATTCGCTCATGCTGCAGAGTGAATACCATCCCCGGCTCCTTGAAATGATCACTTTGGGCTTGTATAAAATGATTACCCTTCACCCAACTGAAAGAGAAACTAACTTTGTTTTTAATTTCTCTTGGAGGCCTTGGGAGCATGCTGAACATAGAACACAGCAGCTGAGTTTTAGATCCGATATTAAATTCATGTACAGCTCATATGTGCTGAGGGACCCCTGTCAGGACTGGGAGGCAAGGGCCACCACTGCACAGCAGGGAATGCGGGGGTGTCCGTTACACCGCTGCAGACACTACAAGAGCCTTTATTTCAGCCGCTGGATAAAGCAGAGCTGAAATGTTTGACTTTTAAGGTGGTCTGTTTGGTGACCATTTCTTTTGCTAAACAAATTGGGAAATTAGGTGCATTACTGTCTATGGAACCCTTCTCAAGGGTCTTTCTGGATAAGGTTGTTTTGCACTCCAGCCATCAGTTCATCCCTAGGTCATTTCAGAGTTTTATTGTACCAAAGATATAGTTTTGCCAGTATTTTTCCATTTACCGTCTCCGGTGAAGGAAGAACGGTTGCATACTTTAGATGTGAAAAGGGCTTTAAAAGTTATTTGAATATTCCAGTCCTTTAGGAAAGTTTAAGCTCATTTTGTGACTCTTGGGGTATCCGGTCAAGGGTTGAAGCCTTCCAAGTCTACTTTAAGCAGTTGGCTTAAGCAGACCATTGTTACTTCTTATGAGATGAAAAGAAAACTCATAGTCAGTCCAGGGAGAGGGGTGGTCAACAAGAGATACTGCTGCCTCCCAGGCATCGTTTAAGGGGGGGATCTATGTCGTACATCTGCAACGCAGTTACCTGGTCCACGTTTATGAATTATTAGATTGAAGTTGGTGGGGGGGTGCCAACTGCATTTGAAGAGTCTGTTGGAGCTCAGTTATGCATGACTAAATCTTTTATAGACAAGAGTATATTTTTCCTTTGTTGAAGTTGCTAATTTTAAATAAATTATTGGTATGTAGCAATATTATCTTGCCAATCTTTTTTATGAAGTCAATAACTGCTTGGGTATCAGCTCATTGGTAATGACTGTGGCGAGGAACAGGGACGAGGAGGTAAATGCTGCGGTTACTTACCGGTAATCTTCATTACTTTGAGTCCAAGTCTTCCTCATTACCGTCAGTTCGTCCCGTAGAGGTTCAGCTTCAAATTTGTGGTAACTTTTGTATGACAGGAGGTGACATAGGTGGACTTCCCTTTGATGCAAATAAAATGACAAGGGGTCGGCCATATTGGAGAGATGGGAAACAATATGTGCTTTGCTTGCTTGGGCCAATTTCTGTGACTTGGAAGACCTGGACATGGAGTAATGAGGATTACTGGAGAGTAACCAGGACATTTGGTCTGGTCCCGCAGGCGCCTTGGTTCAACCTTGCTCTACTTCCTCCAACAGCAAATATTGATTAGGGCCAGGCAAACTATCCACGAAACAAATATGTGCTAGGACTCCATGACAAATGCTAACTCTGCAAATGAATTCTACCCTTCTTTATTTTTCTTAAAAACCATATGAGAGATAGCAGGTCCCAGAAAGTCACTGCAGGGTGCTTGTAAAAATATATAGGCCCTGCAAGGGGGATAATGGCAGGCCACAGCAGAGTTCTCAGATATTCTTCCTCTCATGCCTATAGAAAAAACAGTCGGTCTTTAAGGCCACAAATGGGTAAGATCTTTCTTAAAGCTATAAATACTATTATTTAAATAGTGTTAGTCTTACTATAGGCATAATAGTCGTTCTAATATGTCTATGAGGGAAAAAGATCTAGGATAGCGGACAATTACACCGGACAAAAAAGACGATTATATGATTATACCAAAACTAAACATAACAGTATGTTCTTCTCTTATGTCTATGGTGGGAAGATGACTGGGACATCAAGTAGACAAGACCACTGCTATAGATGAAATATTGTTATTAATAACAAGAACAAAACAATAATACTGCTACTAATACCACAAATAATAATACGGTTTATAATCATAGGTTCATGACAAAGAGCAATCTCAACAGATGGCTGTGATGCGAGCTTTCCCCTTCATAAACATAACAGACAGAGAGGACGTTATGTCTATAGTGTGGTCCAGCCACAAATGAAATAGTCTGTATATAAAATCTAATAAAGCAGAGGATTGGTGCAGCTGTTCCAGGCATCCAATGCTACCAAAATAATATACTTCGCATTATGTGTATGATGTAGTCGCACTACAAGTATACGTGTAGTACTTCAATGGTGTTATGAGGTCTGAGACAACAGACAGCATTCCTCAACCAATTCTCACCATAGCCGTAAGAGAAATACTAATAATCATGTTCTTACTAGGAGAATAATAGACAGACTAATTTCTCAATTGAGGGGGGAGAGATGGATGGGACACAAAACCACTGAGTACAGTTTTTCTCCGCAGGACATTTAAGAAAAATAAAAGTACTGGCTTTTGTATACACGGGTGTCCAATGGCTAAACACCAGCTAAACACAAAGTTCAGAAGCTTCAAAACACCTGAACCAGGTGATTCAGGGTTCGGAAGAACAAGTGCATAGAGGACTAGAACCGATCTATTGTATCCATCATCAGCGGGAAATATCTGAGATAATGGAAACCAATGCAGAAGGTCCAATCAATGATGACCAGCCTCTGAAACCAATTGCAGTAAGGGAACTGGGATAGTTGAAGCCTACTGGGTTTAGATTCTGAGTGCTAGGCTCAAAGAATTAATATAGACGCACTTTTTTTCCGCTAAAATGAGTGTGCAACAAACACTACATACATACGGGCATAAAGGTGTCATTACAAAATAGAGCTGGGCAATAGTACAGTAAAGCTTTGGCTTAATGGGTTCCTGGAGGCAACGACCATAAAAGGACACTGGATTTAAATATATATATATATATATATATATATCTCCACATAAAACCATAGTTCTGGCTTAATTCAATGCAGTGGCTTACACAAAGCGAAATTTGATGGTTTGAAACCACAGTATTTCTGAAAACTGCCCATTTCTGATACAGAAAAGTAGGCATGCAAGAACCCCTTTTCAGTAAAACTTGCGCTCTAACAACCTACTTCACCAGCCCGGTGGGAGATTGGATATGATTGCAAGAAGTAGGCAAAGCATCGATGCTGTAGTTGCAATGGAACTGTCAAAATCACAAGCTCAGCTTTCATCAACTTCCTATAGATAAGCTGTTCTGTATATACGGAGTTCATGAACTAATGTAAATATATCTTGCATTTAAAAATAAGATACTTGTTCTTTATAAAGAATGGGATTTATTTTCAGAGTCAACAGAGCATTGCAGTCAGCACATGGAAGAAGCACTTCATTCATTCACACACTTTTAGGTATATACAAAGAACAGAGCAGCATGTTCTGGCCAGTGGCTGGAAATCTCCTAAAGGGTTCCCAACTGTCATCAAAGAGATTATATTTTAGAAAAACCCGGTGCTCCTGGCTGGTGACGAGTGTGACATCTCTGCTCATGATGTAAATCCCGTCATTGTGAAGGGAACAAGTCAAATTTAGGCCAGATTTGGAGGTGTTTCCCTTGAGGTAGAGCCATTCGCTTGTGGAGATGTTGTACGATTGAACGGTTAGCATGTCCTCGCTTTGGCAGGTCTTCTTGCTGGAATCGAGCTCGTGGATGCATCCACCAACAAGGTAGATCGTGTCCTCCACCGACAACATCTGCTGCTTGCGAACGTGGAGTGTGCACTGTTCGAACACAGTCCAAGAGTCCGAGGTGGGACAATACTGCAAAATATTCAAATTCCGGTCTGTGAAAGAGAGAAAGATACATTCAGTTTTACTTGTTATAGTAAGACCTGCTGATACTGTATATCAGGCCAGTAACTTTTGCTTTGTTACACCCTAGTAGGCCTATCTACTTTAATGCCAGGTCTGGGCTGGGCTGTGGTTTTGGTATTGGTTTGAATGAGTGCTGTATCAAAAATGCAAGTCCACGCTTGGCCCAAAAGTTAAAAAAATTATCCAACTGGCCTTAATGTGTATGCTGTTAAATCTTGCATTATGACTAAAAGCTCTGTTACCAAAGTTCAGAAGAGTATTTTAGAAGGCTGTCTATGTGACTGACTCCATTTATACTGGATTTCTCTTCACCTTGAGCAGGACTACCCATACAATAAGGCTGTTAGGTTTCAGTTCAGGGGGCCGCCGTTTACTAGCACTAAGATGTGACAGGTTACCAATTAGAGGATTAGACCTCATGCTACCAGAAAGTGTGTACTTGTTGTTAGGAAGCTTACTCCCACTCCAAATGAAACAGGAGGTACCATGTAGTAATTAGACGTTAGAAAACTCGTGCCTCACTAGAATGCTGAGGAGAACACATAGTAGGTCTCAAACCTGCAAGGTCTGAACATCTCAGCACAATTTAATATTATATCATCATTTTCCAAGCTACAAAAGCTATGAAACTTACAAAAACTGTATCTCACATGGGGGCATCATGCATTTAGAAGAACTGTATATCTCTGCTTGGAGACGACCAGAGTAGTAGTTTATTGCGTAGCTTTAAAAAGGGCTATATGCAATAAGAGGTGTACACAGGGCTTTAAGTGGGCCGGGTCTGAGCACCCCCAGTTTTTTTTCCCCACTTAAAGCCCTGGGTGTACATAACATTAACCACCACATCATTCTGACTGTGAATGATGCTAAAGTTCAAAAATTAAAAACCTTAATAGGAGAAGCTTCACTTAAACACATAATAAAACAGTCAAATCACAGTTTGTTCCATTATACACTATGAGGACAACCCCTTGTTAAAATGCTATTACAAGGAAATTTACAACATATATTAAAATACAGTAGGTTTCATCGATGATCCGTTGAAACTGAAACTTACTGATCACTTGCAAGGCCTTCCAGACTGCACAGATTTAGCCACCCTAACACACACTAGGTTAGTTTCCTACTAAAGACAGAACGCCCGTGCGGGTTTGCCAGAATAAATATTGGTCCTATTAAAGAAAAGGGTGCAACATTTTCCTTCTTAGGTCAGGCTGAACCAGGCAGATTGATGACATAAGCAAAACAGCTCCCATGGCCAGTGACGTAGATGGCTGAGCTGTTTTACATGACTTTCCAGCTAGTCTGGCATGCACGATATACATGTACAATTTATAAACTTGAGTCGTAGAAAGTTGGGGACCAGCGAGCCAACCAGGTACCTTAGGAGTGGCAAGTATTGGTAGGAATCTAGAGACAGTTAACCTGTTTTGCTCTTAAAGGCCACGTCCGTGTTGGCATGAAGTACCTGTTGAAAGGCTTGTGTCTTGATATTCCACTTTGGCACTCTAAATATTTAGATCACCTCATTTCAGGGGGTGTACCTGATCACGTGCAAGGATTCACTTGAGAGAGTGCTACTTTGGCTGGGGTAAGTCTAAACACGTTCACATCACATGCAATTGGAAACAGAAGTGAAGGTTACCGCAATATTCCCATTATCTAGGCGGGAAAGCCAGGTGAACACATACTTTCACGAAAATGGCGTCAAAACAGATGCAAAGGCGAGCCAAGAAAAAGTGT
Organism: Calotriton arnoldi; assembly: GCA_963921515.1. Classification (NCBI taxonomy): domain Eukaryota; kingdom Metazoa; phylum Chordata; class Amphibia; order Caudata; family Salamandridae; genus Calotriton; species Calotriton arnoldi. Next base: position 1,164,546 of record CAWUFW010003238.1, read on the forward strand.
GGATGGTTCCCCCAATACTGCAGCTTTTACGCCTCACAACTGTAGCTTCAATGACACGAACAAAATACGGTGCAATTGAGCCATTCAAGAAAAGAGAAGAACTGCCAAAATGTCACAAACCATAACAATATCTGAATCGGTAATTAGTTGCTAACTATTTTTATTTTAGGCTACCAGAGCTACAGGGTACTTATTATAGGTACAAAACTGCGATTTAATATTACTCCTAAAAAAACAAATATACTGGGCTTTACTTTTCTGCTTGTTTAGCAGGGAGTCCCTGTCAATACTGAATTACCCGCCAATATTTAAAAATGGTTGCTTGCTTTGCATGAAAACAACAGGAATAGACGCCAACAGTATATGAAAATGCAATTAGAGGGGGCGTTTAAGTGGGAATCAAACCCGCACGGTATTTCAGCCCTTTACGAATTAGCAGCCAGTACATTTTGAAAATGATACATCAAATACACATATATTGCTGTCCCTAGTTCGGTCTACGCAGGCCCAGAAAATCCCTACATAATTCGTATTCTGCAAGTTAAAATTAGAGCCTTGCGAGCAGGAAAGGTCAGATGTCAGTAGGTCATGCAGATAAAATTCTGCTCGCTCCGCAGGGGTTTCAGAAAGCAGCCCTCCCTCGCCAGTGACCCTCCTGCCAGGGAGTCTTGAGAGGACGTGTGACAGCTCTCACCTCATCCATTTTTAAAGGGGTAGAACAGACGGCAAGAGGAACATGCAGTCCTCTCACAGTTCAGCATAATCATCCAAGTGAAGCACCCGCTGTACCGCTGCTTAGCAACAACAATGTTTCCATGGTGTGCCATTGTAAACCTCTAGGTTTGTACAGAGCAGCGGGCACTATAACAGACAATAAATACATTTAAAAAGTCTCTGTCTATTTCAAATAGGAGTTGGGACTGTACACTCATTTAGAACATGTGCATGGATTACAACGCATCAAATGCCAAGGGCAGCAGAAGTGTTTGGACTCAAAGACATCATAGTGTAAAATCCGGAAAGTAAATACAGCAAAGTCCAAAATAAGTAAAGCAGGACTTTAATAGAAAAGGCACAGTACTGCTCAATCCAGGTCTCAGAGCAGAGTCACCAACAGAGAACCGCCAGAGATTCCAATTCTAATTGGAATTATAACAACAGAGTGGCAGGTGCCAGGATAGAAAGAATACAGGGAATTAAAGGGAAAGTACAGGGAAAAAGAAATGCACAATGCAACACATTTCTCCCCTGAGGAGAAACTAAGAAATAACATCAATACATTTGGTAACACGTCTGACATTCCATACTTTGCCGTCTTGGGTGACAACACTATTACGATTGAGTTTTACAATCTTAATAGGCCTACCAAATTTCATTTCACCTTTATGTACAAAGCCAGGCTTTCGTATCCTGACCCATTCTCCAACAGTAAAGAAGGTTCTTTGACTTTCATATGGACATCATAATGACATTTACTTTTGAGTTGTTTAACTTCCACTCTTTGAGCTACATCATCAACACTGATGCTAGAGTTACAACCATTACGTAGCTTTTCTGAACCACCAGGGACATAATTTGGAAATAGGATCTCTACCTCTCAATAAACGGAAAGGTGAAACTTCAGTGGTAGTGTGAGGAGTTATGCGGTACAACCACAGCTTTTCTCTTAATTTATCCTTCCACTGGACACCAAAATTACGTGCCCCCAAAATGTCTTCCTTAAGAACCCTATTATATCTCTCCACCTGGCCATTTCCCTGAGGTTCATATAATGCTGTAGTCACATGTCTAATATTGGAAAATCTAAGAAAATCAAACATCACTTGGGATTTAAATTGTACACCATTGTCAGAAATAAGAACTTCGGGAAAACCTTCACGGGCAAAAACTTCCTTAAGAAATAAAATGACACTTTCAGTAGTAGCATGGGGTACTAGTTTTGACCTCGGGCCATTTCGAATGATAATCAATTAACACCAAAGCAAACCTACAGTCTTGTGGCAAAAAATTGAAGGGACCAGCTATATCCAAACCTAATTTCTGCCAAGGATAATCTGGCCATTTGACTGGAATGAGAGGAGCAGGGTCACACTTACACATCTTTTCACTGCTGACACATTCAGAACATTCCCTCACAACCTTGTCCACGAACCTGTCTAAACCAGGCCACCAGAAAACAGACCTGATCAACCTTTTCATAGAGGACATGCCCAAATGGCTCTCATGACTCACAGACAAAATGTGGCTGCGAAGAGACGATGGAGGAATACACTTCCCCTGTCTGAATATCAAATCTCCTTCAACGACAAGTTCATCAGAAACTTTCCAGAACGGAAAGATTTCAGCAGGAACATCACTTTTAGAAGGCCACCCTATCCTGGTGTAATCAATAACTTTACACAAGATATCATCTTCACTCATAGCTCCTTTCCACATTTCTTCAGAGATGAAACTAAATTTACCAGATACGATTTCGGTGATATCAGCAACCACCTCATCATCTTCACATTTATCATCAGAACTGCATGGAAGTCTTGATAAACAATCTGCAGTTACATTTATTTTCCTGGTACATATTCTACTGCAAAACTATACTCCTGTAAGCGTGACATAAGCCTAGCTATGCGGGCAGTGGCATTAAGACTCTCCTCCAGGAGACAGAATGGATACCAAAGGTTTGTGATCCGTTCTTAAAACAAACCGTGCACCCCAAATATAATTGCGAAAATGCTCCACACCCCAGACACATGCCAACAATTCTCTCTCTATAACAGCATAACGCCTCTCAGTTATATTAAGGGTGCGGAGGCAAACGCAACATTCACGCTTCTTTCCCTGCCCGTTGAGACAAAACACAGCCTAGACCATACAAGCTAGCATCAACAGTGAGGACACACAACTTATTCATGCAATATGGTTTAAGTGTGGGAGCAGCTATCATTTCTCTTTTTATGCTCTCAAAAGCCTCCTGTTGCCTTTTTCCCCAAACAAACTCAGCATTTTTCCTTGATAGCTCTCTCAAAGGCTCCATTTTGGTGGCAAAATTCATTATAAACTTACTGTAGTATTCACAGAGTCCTGAAAAAGAAAGAAGTTTGTCCTTACAGTCAGGGGCAGGCGCTTTCAAAATAGCATCAATAAGAGATTTTTCGGAACAACACCTTCTTTGGACAGCGTGTGACCAAGATACTCAACCGAATCTTGGTATAATTTACACTTTTTCCTCTTAAGTGTAAGACCATACTCATTGAGAGTACTACAAACTTTTCTGAGATGCTCCGTGTGAGTCTTCTTGTCTGGGGAAAAAAATTAAAATGTCATCTTGAAAACACTTTACGTAAGATTGCATGTCCTTAAAAAGATGGCACATGGACCTCTGAAACACGGAAGCAGCTGACGCCAGTCGATAAAGGCATTCTCTTGAATTGAAACAAACCATGGGGCGTGATAAAAGCTGTCATATGCCATGACTCTTTCGCCAGTTCTATCTGATGGTACGCAGACCTCAGATCAAGAGTGGAGAAGATGGTGGCCCCTCCCAACATGCTTACTACCTCATTGATGTTGGGTAACGGATGACAATCAATAAGAATATTGGCATTCAGAGCTCTAAGGTCAATGCATAATCTCAAAGACTTATCCGGTTTACGTGCTAGAACAACTGGAGAAACCCATTCAGAGGACTCTACTTCTTCAATCACACCACCAGATAACATTTCTTTCAAAGCATCACCTAACTCTCCTCTGACATTGATGGGAACATTTCTTAATTTTTGTTTCACAGGCAATGCCCCTTGTTTGAGCTTAATGGCATGTGTGAAACCTTTAAGTTTTCCCAAATCTTCAGAAAAAACGTTGGGAAATTCCTTTTCAATATCACTCACCCCCACATCTTCCTCGACTACCATGACAGGTTCTTTGTTACGGGGATTAAGGATGATTCCCAATCTCCATTGGTCTCTCCAACCTAAAACATTAACACCCTTTTTAGCAACATATAACTTGATAAAAGCTGACCTTCCTTTAAACTCAATCTCAGAGGCAATGTATCCTATAAAATCAATAGCCGAACCATCAAAACCTTGAGCTACAATATCAGGGGGACACAAATCCCCAATGGATTTTTTACCCCCATATTTTTCACTGAAATAACTCTTTGTCACAATGGACCAGGGTGAACCCGAATCTGCCATGAGTTCAAGTTCCTCGTTCAAAAATTTAACAACACACTTAGGAGAACTTAATGTCTCCCCATCAATCATACATACATTTACCAAGGAGACAACTATGCCTTTTTCAACTTGGGAATCCTCGTTGGATGAATGGTTGCATCTAGTACAAGGAATTTCACTAGGTTGATTACATCTTACGTAAGAAACTTCACCGCCCTTGTTAAAATTCCTATTTCTATCAAAATTTCTCTTCCTGTCATCTCTACATGATTTGGCGAAATGTCCCAACCTACCACACTTGTTACATTCTTTACCTATAGCTGTTCAAAATGTAAAAGAAGCAACATGGTTGCTACTACCGCATCTGTAACAAATCACACCTTTGGCAACAAACTTCCCTATTTGTGAATTTTTGGTAGAATTGTTCATGGCACAAACTTCGTCGTAACTTTTGCTACATTTATCACCCTTGCCATTAGCATCTTCAATGGTCTTCATCCATTTCTCGGATTGCTCGAATGCCTTGGCTGTGGCAATGGTATCATGCAAATTAGGGTTGCCTAACACCCATAGTTGCTCTTGTGTCTTCTTACTCTTTACATTTACTATAATTTGGTCTCTAATCATCTCATCAGTTATAGCGCCAAAATTGCAAGAAATCACAAGTGTTCTGAGGGTCGTTAAGAAATCATCAAATGACTCAGAATCTCTTTGTGACCTAGTGTAAAATTTGTACCTGTTGAGTGCTATACTGGAGGTAGGTTTAAACCTGGTCTCCATGCGTAAAAGCGCTTCATCAAACGTTCCCAGATCATCTTGAACCATGGGAAGTGTCCTAAAAACAGCTTGCCCCTCTGAACCGAGACAATGAAGGAGAATGTTTTTCTTCCTTTCATTTCCCATCCTATCCCCGTCAATGGCCTTCATGTACGTTAAAAATTCTTCCTTCCACCTGGTCCAAGGGATGGGGGGATCCCCCTTGGATTGTAAAAACTTGGTGGGAGGCTCAAACTGCATGGTGCTATGTATAAAATCACTAATAAAACATGAAGTATTATTGAAACACGAATGTGAACACCACTTTTTAAATGACTCTAATAACAATGCCAAATGTAAATAAACTAAGGATTTTCTCTGCTGAATTCCATTAAGTTTAACTAGTATTTTTCCTATAAATGTTCATACATTTGCTGTGCACATCAGCGTGATGTGCAGATTGAAGAAAAGATAAAATTAAAATGTTTCCCAAAATATCACGCATGAAAGTACCTTAACCATGAAGTTCAGACGTTAGACTCCCATAAATGTACACTTCCTTGTGTGTATACGAATCTGAACAAATGCGCAATCGAGCGCATCGATGATTATGAAGACTCCCAAAATCGTACACATACTTGTGTGTACACGAAGATGAACAAATGCGCAATCGAGCGCATCGATGATTGTGAAGATCCCACTCTCGTCGCCAGTGTAAAATCCGGAAAGTAAATACAGCAAAGTCCAAAATAAGTAAAGCAGGACTTTAATAGAAAAGGCACAGTACTGCTCAATCCAGGTCTCAGAGCAGAGTCACCAACAGAGAACCGCCAGAGATTCCAATTCTAATTGGAATTATAACAACAGAGTGGCAGGTGCCAGGATAGAAAGAATACAGGGAATTAAAGGGAAAGTACAGGGAAAAAGAAATGCACAATGCAACACATAGGCTTGACATCTTGTCATGCCCATAATCCTTCAAAAAGCCTTCTATTCACTGCTAAAGGTCCAGGGTAGAACCTGGTGCTTAGAGCCTTTTACGCTTAGGGAGTAGACCGCTTGCAAGCTTCGATACTCTCAACACCAGAAGCTAGAAATGCCTTTCTCCATGGCCTACCAGACACCAGATTGTTCCTCTGAGAGGCACTTCACAGGTGGTCCAGAAGACGGCAGCGAGGCTGCTGCTTAAGATACCCAAGTATCAATCTATATCTGGTTCACTGGCCGCTCTGCATTGGCCCCCAGTCAAACAAAGAATTCAACTGAAGTTCCTTTGTATTGTTCATAGAGCATATCATAAAAAAGGCCTTCAAATACTTCATTCCCGGATGCGACCCTATACGCCTAGGAGGTCGCCGAGATCACCCTCCATAAACTTAGCCGACATACCAAGAGTGCGAAAATTAAGATGTGAAGGCAGATTTCTAGGGCGGTATTACAATAAGTGCCCCGGGGGCGCAACGGGCGTTTGCGCCCGCTTTGCGTGCCCCCGGGGCACTTTGGTATTATAGAAGGGGGAGCAGACGCTTGTGTGTCCCCTTCACTAATACCGATAGTGCTGGCGCACTTAAAGTGACAGCGCTACCTTCAGAGGGTGTTCCCTCATTTGCATAGGGGCGTGACCTATGCAAATGAGGGGATTCCTTTGACTCTGCGCCCGCGCCATATTACAGACACTGGCGCAGAGGCAAAGAAGCCCTCAGAAGGCGCACTGACAGTGCGCCATTTAAAAGGTGGCGCACTGTCAGTGCGCATCCTGAAATCAGCCCTCTGCTGGGGGTAAAGAGGGACCCATGGACCCCCCAGACATCTTCTTGCAGGCGTGTGCAGTCACCGACTGCACCCGCCTACAAGGGGATATCAAGTTTCCTGTAAAAGTGCAGGAGAAAACACAGAGCAGTCGCTCTGTGTTTTCACATGAATGCGCTGTCCTGGGGGCAGCACGAGTTTGGGGCAGCGCATACATCCTAATAGGGTGCATTGTCATTGTTTGCGCCCGGCGCACCTTTTAAAATTCTGACTTAATAAGCACTGGGTTGGGCTTCAGTGCTAGCCCTTGGAGGGCAGACATGTGCTATATAAGCATGAATAAATCGAATATGCCATCCTACGCCTCAACAAGGAACTGAAGATATTTCACCACACCACCACTACCCTGATGAAACTCCATTCGCTTGCCCCTTGCATGAGCACATCACCTTACAGTCCAGCTGCATCATCCCAAAGACGAGCCCTATCTGGTTGACAAGCTACCTGTTAAATTGCTTAATCTTTATCCAACTCTTTCAAAATCTCATGCAGAAGTCCTCAAGACTTCCTGTTTATTTGTAATCTCCTTTCTTGACCCGGCTGATGACATACATCTATATGTAATTATATAGACATACAGTTATAGATATGCAAGGAGATGGACACAGATATGAATTCTTACTTAACCTCAAGGTCTTAACCTCCTCCCTAGGAAGTTCAAAAGTGGATGATAAATACAAAACAATAGCTGAACACATAAAAGTCTCCTGCTAACAAAATACCAGGAATCACTCACAGATTGGAAAAACCAGATTACTCTCATTGGTTTTCACCAAAAATAATCAACCCAGCTAAACCCCTCAAGAATTCACATGGCAGGCTCGTATTTGTCTCAGAGCACGTTTGGATTTCTTGTTCATAAAATACTTAGTTTTCATTGGCAGATCGCTGTAATTTGAAAGTATTCTGTGCAAAATATGTTATGCATCCCTAAACCCTATCTATGCACCAATCTATCCACCCACAGTCCTCTGTCCATTCAGATTCTACTCACTCATCTATTTATCCTTCCATCCACAGACACCCATCACATCTCCATAACATTTACCCCCACCTATGCATCCATCAGCCCATTACTATGCACCCATCATCCACCATCACCCAGACACATATCCATGCCTATGCGTTTATCTGTCCACCAACAATCAAACATTAATCGATCAATCCAGACTTGCACCCATCCATCTACCCTCCCATCTCTGATGCAGTCACATCCAACCAATCATCTAATCATCTCTAGCCAACATCTATCCATTTGTGTCTGCATGTGCCTGTATATGTTTTATTTGACTGAATAAGCGTTTATAAATGTATTGTCTGAGTATATTTGCATCGGGTGTGTTTTGTGTGCACAGGGGTCCCAGCAAGTGGGTTTTCGATCTGTGGATCCCAACACATGGCCGTAACAACAAAGAACATGTAGACATAAAACAGGTCGAACCTACAGGCTTTGCCAAAGCTGGTTACTTTTATTCCTGCTGCTGACTTCATGACTCCTGAGAACAGAGGTAGCAAGGGTCAGGAGGATGAAATAGCGAACGTGGGATAGCAGTTGCAACCTATAACGAACGTTCATAAGAACAAGTTACTGACCTCTCTCTTTAAAAGGGATTATCTACCTAACCACCGATTACCCACCTTTCAATTCCCCCAGGCACCAGACTCAATCCTGAAACTTGTTTTTTAGTAATTGTTCCTGCATGCCGATTGGTGGTGCCATTGGACTTCATGTTAGCTTTATCTCACCTCTAGAAATGATGGCACAGACTTATAAAGGCATCAGCGGTGAACACTGACATCAGTTTACAACAAAGCATGCCACACTCAAACACAGAGCATCAGAGCAGTGTGAAGAATTTAACATGGAACCTTACTAACAGATAGAAGTCCACTCGACAGAAAGGAGAGGTAGGGGGGCACCTAGGAATCTGTGGTTAGACAGAATATCCACCAGAAAAAGCATTAATTATTTTTTTTTAAAAGTAGCTTGTTCTTGTGGTGGATACATCTAACTGCAGATTCCTCGCCTATTTAATAGATACCAAAGCAGTTTGTTGATTATTCAATACATATTCGTTTTAGTGGGGGAAACATTTTTAAAAAGGCATTCAAGTTGGACCAATTAGCCTTCTATCACCTGTTTAAAGCCGGTTAGAATTGCATTTTTTCAGATAAGAAAAAGTTTAGAACCAAAAGGTCCCCGAGTATGCACACCTTCATTAACTGGAGCAAGCAAGACCCCATGGAGGATAGATAGCTGACACTATAGCTGATGGCACCGCACGACAGCAGCATAATCTCACCTCTCGTCGTGCTAAGGACAGAGCTTGCTCCGGTGCATCCAGTCCTGCAAATGGGTCAGGCAGACACAATCTTGTTGTAGATGCCAGATCTCTCTCGGATACGGAGGAGGGTCTGGGTTTTGGTAGCTGAGATGTGAAGATAGAAGTGGCCAGTACACAAGGAGTATAAACAACAATGGAAAGTTGGAAATGTATATAGAATAAAGAAAATTGGCAAGTGTGGGTAGGTGCGACTCCACAGGTGGCATCTGTGTTCAAGAAAAGGCAGAACAATCATTTTATGTGGTGGGCTTACCAATTCAAACACTTAAAGCTTACCTTAGGAGAGCAGTTTGTAGGTTTTCCCTTTCCTTGTGATATCAGCAGTGGTTTCCAGTCACATTCAAGACTCAGAGATCAAATAGCTGGTCAGATTTAACCTGAGTATTTGACTAAATTGAAATAATTTGAGTAATCGAGAAGGATTGCTGGAGCTAAAAGATCCAGCAAGAGTTTACTAAGGAGCTAGGTTCAAGGAATAGCCATAGCCTTCACACCATAAGGCTTTGTATTTGGCACAAAGCATCTAGCATTTAGCCCTGTATTCTGCTGGAAGCCAAGACAAGGTATCCTTTTCATAGACCAGCACATTGAACCTATACAGAGCTACCTCAGTGGTCTTCATAGGGCGGACCGTGGTGGAATCTTGTTCCTTGGTCCCGAGGAATACTGTACTTAGGACAAATGCGTACTTACAATAATTTCTATATGCCAACTGGATCTTCCTATTCCCAACCAGTGTCCTTCCCACAACAAGGGTCTCAAGCAGGATAGAGGTCCGGTGATAATCACCGATTATTAGATACCCCTGGTCAGAGAAGAATCAGAAGAAGGCAAGATCTCCAACGAGTACAGCATGAGCAGGTTTCTCATGTCCCATCTCGGGTTTCCCCAAGATAATTGAGCTATTGTCGCTGAGAGCATCTCTCCCACATCGATCTTCTTGCCTGGCACATCCTGGCTGCACTCAGGTTTATGTTGGTACACCCATATTTAATTTGATTCTGCACTTTCGTGCATGTCTGGAAAAATATCATGAGTTTGGCAGTGCTCAGAATGATCCAAGTAATCTGAGATAGCTTCCACTGACTTAACCACTCCTGAAAGAGACAACCACTAGGCATCTCTGTTACAACGAAGCTTGATGGAAACAGGTTACTGGCTGCTGGAGCAACCCTGCTCCAAGGAGCAAGACGTTTATCCTAAGCCAGTGCTTTCCTCCTGCAGGATCGGAGAGGGTGTGGGGGACAGAAAGTTGGTATTAGATAATCCTGGTGTGACACTGCTGGTAATGTCCCACTATGTTTCAGGCACTGGTACCTCTCCGACAGAAGCATTGATACTGCTAAGGTGGCACCCCAATGACTACAAGAAAATGGGCAGAGATCAGTCACAATCTCCAAATCTCATCCCAGAGAACTTAACTACTTCTCGATTCTCAAGTGTCTTCCGGCAGAAGAAGGCGGACCATATTTGAATAGCATAACCCTTGATATAATGAAATACCCAACATGTTCTTCTTCAATCATCAAGGAAATAGAAGCTAGACACTCTCAAACTCCCAATTAAGATGTGGGACTAAGATTCATATTAAAATCACAGAGCAATTCTGTAACACGAAAGCAGTGGGGGGCAGCTATGGGCATTACCCCTACAAATGGGATAGTGGCCAGCCAAAACTGGTGTTGCACCTACACATCTTCTCTTCCCTATGACACATACACTATGTCAAAAAGTCTCTTCATGCATGGTACAGTTCTGTTTAAATGTTATCCACATTGTACTTCTTGCACTGAGAGTTTGACTCCCTCAAGTATAAAATACAGTTGTGAATAAGGTTTGAGCTGAAAACAACCACATTAATCTTGAAATGTATCTGCTGCAGTTTTGTAGAATCACTAAATAACAACATAAAGCAGCAAACCCGATGGCATCCCATGTTGAACTCCAGCGGGGCAAGAAAATGCCTCTGATCAATTCTTGAACACTAGACACACACTGTCTAATGCAGGTCAAATCTGATCCCCAAGGAACAAGGATTTTAAGGTTTACAGTAGCAAAGGTTCAAGTATCAGCACTGTTTAACCTCATGAAATCTTGACTTGTGGAAGGACCCCACTAACTTGGCCGCAGAATTTGTCATGCTCCTGCAAGAAGTAAAACTAGACCGGTCAGCATCGAACCTTATACTGTTCATACAACTGGAGTGAAATATTTCATGCTGGCTTAAGTAGGGAATATAGTTGAATAGAGTGAAATAAATATACCAAGCAACGATAATTAGGAAGAGGAGCAAGGGATAAAGGCCACATGTACTAAGTTTAGTGTTTGCGATAACCAAATAGCCAATTTTTGCCATTCGCTATTTGGTCATTGCAAACACTAATGTACGAAAGGATGTTTTACACTTTCTGTGATTCCCAGTGGGTCGCAAATAGACCTACCTCATGAGTATTAATGAGGTAGGTCTCTGTTTGCGACCCATTGAGAATCGCAAAAATCTAGGGATGTTGGGGTTAGCAGACCACCATGCCTGTGATGGTTTTTAAATAAAGCATTTTTTTAAATTTATTTAACCACATCCCGTTTCCCTAAAGGAAAATGGGATGCATTTAAAAAGAAAAAGTGATACGTTTAAGTTTTATTTTTTAAGAGCAGGCAGTTGTCCGTGGGACCACTGTCTGCTCTTAAAAACTTTTTTTTTTTTCATTCTCAAACGGGAAGGGGTCCAAAGGGGACCCCTTACCTTTTGCAAATGGCTTACCACCAACTTTAAGTTGGTGGTAAAGTGCAAATGTTTTGCGACCACATTTATGTCGAAAAACATTTGTACATACCAATGCGAATCAGTATCTGGAAGGGATGCCCTAAACACACTCCTTCCAAATACGGATTCACAAACCCAAATTGCGATTTGGTTAATAGGTGACCGAATCACAATTAGGGCTTTGTACATTTGAAAATGCCTTTTTGTGTTCGCAAACGGCAACTACAAAAAGGCTTTGTACATGTGGCCCATAGTTTCCTCATCTTCCTTGCCCAAACAAAGTATTACGCTTTAACCAGGCCCGTTTTTCACTTACCTTTGCTTGTGTAACCTCCAATGACATAAATCTTGCCCTTACACTCACAAGCTGAGAATTCTGCCAAAGGGCTCGGCAGGGAGGAAACAAAACTCCACCAGTCATGTTCTGGGCTGTAGCATTCAACGTTTGAAAGGGCCTGACCCCCTATAGCATAGAGTTTCCCGTTGACAGCCAACAGCTTAAAATTTGACCTGAAAGTTCAAAACAATGGTCGTTAGATACAGACAACTTACAAATGTATTGCAGATAGTCATGGCAAAACACAAGTTTTTATAACTGAAAATAAGGAGCATGTACATGTCCAATACCTGTGGTGACTTCTGCATTATTATATTAGGGCCAGGCAAGGGCTGAGGCTAGACTGTTGTTTCCAGAACCATAAGTACGTCACTATCATTTTGCAGGTTTCAAACACCCTCAAACATTCTAGATGAACTTAGCAGTCAGACAAGTCCAACCCCAGAAACATTATCACCACATACAATCATACGAGGCATTTTAGTTCATGCGCATTTGTGCACATTTTGTAATGTCATACCGCAGATACTGTCATCATACACAGAGTAGGTGCAATCTTCATCATTGAAACATGCCTCGCCTTTAACTCTTTAACGTTCTACACATGTTCTTCCCCTTGAGATCGCTCATACAACACACTGATCTCGCATGGAAGCCCACAGGAACCGACAGACATCCACAAGTGTTCCTGGCCCTGCAAATTGCAAAAAACCCACAATTCTCAACATATTGGAGCTACTCAACCTGCTAGTTCCTCATCTACAACTCCAAAGAGGCTAGCTTCCACCGCATCTATACACTATCTGAAAGTTATAAAGTCACTGGACATTTCCTCACTAAGAAAGATCACTTTTGACTTCGGAAAAACCTCGAACAACAAATCACGAAGCCCACCCACTCCAAATGAAACACCCTCAACCTGGAAATCATCTCCATGCTGTACCTCGAATACCATTGCTCAGCACCACTGGACTGTTCATACCACTTGTCTACACCAATTACTTTCCACAGTTCTGTATGAATTAGATGAAAATGACTAAGAGGAAGCATGCTCTCGTGAAACATTTGATCGCACCTGACTCCTCAAAAACTTAAGTTTGAATGGCATTCACTGCGCTGCCGAAGGTTCCAACAAGGTAAATGCCGTTTAATACTATCGCCTTCACCGGTTTTCTTTAGTAACAGGGGAAGAACCCAGAATTACCTCCATTCTTCCCAGGCCACTTCTCCCCTTATTCTTTTCTTTCCTCCTTTTTTCTGAAATAGATGAGGGAAGGGTCATCTATTCTCCTACCACTTTGTACTCACTACAGGGACCTCCTCCCTATTCCTATATCTCGTCCACTCAACTGCTCTACTTTTTATTTTTAAAAACACATTTTTACCTCATACAACATTTCTAACATTCCTCTCTTCTTACTTTGGTCCTCTTACTTTTTTCTTCTGTCTGATTTTGGTTTTTCTTACCGGTCAGGGATTTCTTAGAATTAAAGAAAAACGCCAGCTTTTAAAAGCCTCTCCTTTTCCGTTTTATTTTCTTAGAGCTCCCTTAAACCTAGAATTTCCATTTTTATATTTTATCCTAAATTAACACAAACTCATTCATCACATAGCAATCGCTCATCCATTACAATCCAAGTTCACCAAGCCACTGCCTCTTTAAAAAGGTCTTCCACATTGATACCGTATCCTACCTCAGGTGTGGAATTCCGATCATCCACCAACCAGAGATACATTGTTTGGGTTCAAGGACAACAAGTCATCAGGTTTATCTTGTTCACAGGACAGGCTCAACCTCTGCGGCGCAAACACTTTGGATTTCATTTTACAGTACCAACAGTATTGTTGTGGAAAATAGTGGTTTGCCGCTGAGGCAAGATACGCATGCTCATGTGTAGGACATTCAGAGTAGGCTATATGGTCCAGTTACGTAAAAACCTTTACAGTTACAGTGAGCGCTCTAAGGAAATGGTGAACTGTACGCTCGGCATGCATTAATAACAGAGGATCACATGTAAAAATGTCTGCAGTCTGTAAAATGTAACGAGTTCTGGCCATTTATTATGCTCTCAGCATGCTCCTTTTTTCGTTGCAAAAGCACATGACGATTGGTGATTTTATTTTGAAAGCAAACAAATGTACCCAAAAAGATTTTCAACGAGAAACAAGCATTGGCAAAGCCAATCGGTCCGGCCTATACAAGAGCTATTGGCTTTACAAATGTGTTTTGGCTACGTTGTGTACTAGCGTGGCTGCTATTCAGCATGGCTAAAGGTTTGTGGCATACAGTGGCAGAGTGGAGGGTCGCAAAGTGGAAGGTTGTAGAGTGGCATACAGTGGAGTAGAGTGTTGTGCAGGGGTGTAGAGCAGTGTACAGTAGAGTGGAGGGGCATAGAGTAGAGTATCAGAGTGGAATCTCTTAGAGTGGAGTGGAATAGAGCGGCACAGAGTGGACTGTCAGAGTGCAGTAAAGTATCAGAGTGGAGTGGAGTGGCATGGAGTGGAGTAAAGTGACAGAGTGTCGTATAGTGTCATGTCAGTGTGGAGAGGCATAGAGTGGACGGTCGTAGAGTATAGTGGAGTAAGAGTAGAGGGCCATAGAGTGGAGTGGTCTAGAAGGTCGTAGAGTGAAGTGGGGTAGAGTGGAGTAGAATGGCCTAGAGTGGAGTGGCCTAGAGTGGAGTGGCATAGAGTGGAGTGGCACAGAGTGGAGTGGCACAGAGTGCAGTAGAGTATCGTAAAGCAGAGTGTGGTAGAGTGGAGTATCAGAGTGGACTGGCGTAGAGTGGAGTACCGTAGAGTGGAGCAGAGTTTTAGAGTGGAGGGGCCTAGAGTGTTGTACAGAAGAGTGGTGTAGAGTGGAGCGGCGTAGAGTGTAATGGAGTGAAGTGACAAACTTGAGAAGCGTAGAGAGGCATAGCATAGAGTGGAGTAAAGTGTTGTAGAGTGGGCTGGCGAGATAAAGTAGATTAGAGTGTAGTGGTGTAGTGTAGAATGGATTAAAATGTCAGAGTAAAGTGCTGCAGTGTCGAGTGGCATAGAGTGGAGTGGCACAGAGTGACATACAGCATCGTAGAGTAGGGTGGCGTAGGGTCAAGTGGCATAGAGTTGAGTGTCCAAGAGTGAGGTGGCCTGGAGTGAAGTGGCCTAGAGTGTTGTAGAGTAGACTGGCGTAGACTGGAGTAGAGTGTTGCAGAGTGGAGTATCCATGGTGTGGTAGGGCACCGCCACTATAGACAACTCATTTTCAATTGAAATGACTGTTACATTTGCACACATAGGTTTACGGATAGAAAAATACCGCACACAAATGATAATGTGTGGAAATGGCACCACCAAGTGCATTGATTTGTTTTGATCATATTAAAATATTTGTTTCCTCCACACTTCAGAATTACAAAAAAAAATGTGCTTCATTTGAGGTTTTCTAATTCTGATTTACTCTGAAACATTTGCACAGTTAACTCACAGACATTTAAATTTGGTTGTGTGCTAGAAAAAAAACATCCTACAGCCTTTCCCCTCACTTGTGAATTTATCAGGATTTATGTGAATGGTCACATAAATCCTCTCACTTAGAAGTCCGAGAAAGAAAAATAAAACACCAAGCTGACGTTTGACCTCTGTCTTTGAATGCACAGCAATGTGACAAGGAAAGTATATAATTTAAAGGCCTGTTTACAGAAAGCGTGCACTCATGGAAGAATACAAGGAGAGATGGTGAACAGGCTATTCTCCACGGAAGAGACTAACTCAAGCTGGACAGACTAAAACAAATAAAGCCTGCAAATAGAAAGCAAGCAAATGTGAGTTACAAAACACAAAACCAACGGTAATCAATGGGCGGAATGCATTCCCAGGGAAGCTTTCAGAATGTCCCAAGATGTCTTGTAAACCATACATCTGTGCTTTCTGGTAGGCTTCGACCCAAAAAAATGGATAAAGGCTGTATATTGCTTTGCTAAACTATTGTGCGATTTTTTGCTTTCACAATAAAATGCATCCCAAAAATATTCTCATCTCGGGGGAAAAGAAACACAGAGAACGGTTACAGACAGTTTAAGATGTAGTGCACTTTCAAGGACAACTTTAAATACAATTCCTCTCAAGCGTTGTTTAATTAAACATGTTTGATGCATTGGAGCGGAATTTTACTAGAATCCATACTCTGACCCATTATGTGCCCTGGCATAATTAGAGACACTCTTATCATAGATCTGATAGAAGAATGCAGTTGTAATTTTCACTTCATTGCATGGCACCAAATTGGACTATTTGACGTTTTAAAGTAGATATTTTATAGAACTACACACCAATGCTACCTGTATTTCAAATCGGTTTATTCTACTTTCATTTCCCTGACATGTTCTACTGCCATAAGTTTGAATAATTTAACTTTCGTTTTTGAATTTCGACTTCCAATTTAAAAGGCAGGTAAAAAAAATGGTTACAAAACACACAGATAAAATAAGTGTTAACTTATTTTAATTCAATTTCTTTAATTATCAGCAACAAGTAGGGCTAATGTTAGGCTTAAATTTAGGTATAATGTTAGGGCCACCTTTAAAAATAGATTGTAGGGATTTAAGACGAACTTTCTGTTTTATTTTTTTTAAATACACCAGTTAATTCTAAGGATTAAGATTACGGTTAGGGTTAGTTTTAGGTGTTGGCTTCCGTAAAATAATTTCAGAGATTTAAGGTTTCCTTTCCAAACAAATATAAAATTTGATTACAAATAAGAATTTCATCCAAAAAATGAACATAGCATTTCGATATATTAAGGGTTGTGTTTCGATTGGTTTGCCTAAATTTCATAATTTAACACGATTTTAATGAAATTTATTTCAATTTATATTAATATGGTTAAAGTTAGCTTTAGGGTTGACTGGCCGAGCTAATGGGGATGAATTGAGGGCCATTTTGATCATAAAAACAAAGGATAGCAGTGAGAGTAATTTAAAATTATGGAGTTGCCATAATGGTAATTTCTATGTTATAGAATAGAGAAGTAAGGAAGAAAGGTGGTCAAAGTAATAGTAGGTAGATGTGAAAGTTGTCAAAGTAGCTACACATCTGTGTCACACTCAACCAGGAGCTCAGCACTCTACAGACTACATAGAATCCACTGCTAATGTCAACACCTTGCTGGACATACTCAACAACACTTCTAAAATACTGTTCTCTGCATACAAAAACCGCATTACCTTGGCTAACGCTACCTACAAGAAATCAAGCACCGCTTCAAAAGCAGCACACTTGCCAAAGTCATCATGCATTGAATCAATTTGTTTCCATATCCACTGACACCTCAGTCACTAGACCAGTGGATTTCTAATTTCTTACAGGAAAAAACAAGAATTGGCGTAGCCAATAGGTTTCACTTATGGCTTCACCCATATGTTTTAGCCATTTTGGGCATTATTGTGGTTGCTATACAGTATATCTAAAAGTTATTAGTGTAAAGGCCCGTGGAGTGAAGTGTTCTAAAGTGGAGTAGCATGTAGTGTTATGGAGTGGTGTGGCATAGAGTGGTGTAGAGTACAGTTGAGTGGTATGGAGTGGTGTTTAGTGTTGTGGAGTGTAATGTGTGGAGCATTGTGTCATATAGTGAAAGTGCGTAGAGTTGAGTAGGGTGTTGAGAGAACCACAAACAGAACACTCTGTGTAATCACAGGAGGAGAGTGGTACTGCAAGTCCAACTTGTGAAAAAGGCATCTTGTCATGTTTGGACTAACATTCTCCATACAAAACCATTTGTATTAGAATGCAGTAAGGTATTCATCTTTCTGTTACGTGCCAGTATTTGTGATGATAATCACATGTTGCAGCTTTCCACACCAATGTGCATTTGGCATTTTGAAAAACGGATTTAATACTACCTTGGTATCTGAGGGCCACCATAAGCACTAAAAGTTTTTTCTGTGATCCCTAGACCCTCTGCTGTCTTGGCTCATGTGGTGGCAGGCCCTAATGAATGTCCTTTCGAACATGGACACGCCTTGTGGCTTGGCAGCACTTTCATTCATGGACCCTCCACCCTTACACTCTCTGCACTTGTGCACAATGTCAGGCCTGATGAAGTGCCTGCTTTGACCTGCCAGACTTGCATGCTGCCTGTGGTACAGCTCTCAGGAGCACTTTAGCATATTAGAGAACTACAGTGAATAACAGAGGCTTTGGTTTGGATTGGTATGGGGCAGATTGGTTTGGGGCAGACTGTTTTGGATTGAAGTGGGGCAGACTATTTTGGATTGGAGTGTTGTGGGTTGGGAGGATTGGAGTGTGGTGGATTGTAGTGGCAGGGAAGAAAGACTGCGGGCAAAGGGGGTGTTTTGGAAGACGTAATAAATCCCTGCGGCAGATATAGAACAAATGGCATCAGAGTTTGGAGAGAGTCAGGTTGTGTATAAGAGCATCAAGAGGGCAGTGATAAAGGTGCAATGGACAAGAAACTTGGGGCCGGGAAACGTTATAGGACGAGAAAGAGGACTGGACACAGTCCAGCTCTGTGGGCGTCTCTCTCTTTGCTTACTCGCAAGGAATCCGATTTTAGGAAGTCTGCATTCGTTGTCCAGTCAGACATGAACGTCGAGCTGCTTCCAGCACTTACGGATAATTATATGTACCTCCTCATTGATGAGGACACCAAGAAAGCAGCCGTCGTTGACCCCGTGCATCCCCAGAAGGTTGTGGATGCAGTCAAGAAACATGGCATCAAACTGACTAAAGTTCTTACTACACATCACCACAGGGACCATGCTGGAGGGAACGAGAAGCTTGTGTAGCTTGTTTCTGGATTAAAAGTGTATGGCGGAGACAGCAGAGTAGGAGCTCTGACCTAGAAAGTACCTCATCTCACTACTTTTCAGGTGGGCTCTTTGCACGTAAAGTGCCTGTTTACTTCTTGCCACAAGTCTGGGCACATTTGTTATTTTGTGACAAAACCAAGCAGTTCAGAGCCACCGGCTGTTTTCCCAGGAGACACATTGTTTGTGGCTGGCTGTGGCAAGTTCTTCGAGGGGACAGCAGAGGAAATGTACAATGCCCTGATAAAGACCTTGGGATAACTGCCTCCGGAAACAAGAGTTTATTGTGGACATGAATACACAATTAATAATTTAAAATTTACACATCATGTTGAGCCTAATAATGATTCCATAAAGCGAAAACTGGCCTGGGCAAAGACAAAATATGATATCGGTGAACCAACCAACCCGTCCACTATTGCAGAGGAGTTTACCTTTAACCCGTTCATGAGAGTGAGGGAAGAATCGGTGCAGAAACATGCTGGGGAGACTGATGCAATTTCTACAATGGGGTCCATCAGGAAGGAAAAGGATTCATTTAAGGTGCCAAAAGGACTAAACGTGCTCAATTTGCATAGGACCTCAACATGTGCTTAGATCTATACAAGTAGATCATCACAGAGCTTATTTTGTTCAGTTGTTTTAATGGAGCTTCTGTTTTATGTTATAATGGTTTTACAAGAAAAGCACTTTGTCGCTAAGATTTTAAGTAATATTGGTATAAAAGGAAAGCAGAAATATGGATCTGCTTTATCTAAGAGCTGTTAGCATAACTTATGACAGATCCACTTAATTGCATTATTGCGCAGTGAGGCAGATGTAAATGTGACATAATTCCACAGCCGGAACAATTCTAAAATCACACTTTGCCTTTATGCACAAATAGAAACTTCAATCCCTGCTCAAAAGTACAAAGTACTTGGTAGTGTGCCTGTTTCAATCAATCAGGATTTATGAACAACAAGCCCCAATTGTGATAAACTCTTGTGATCACATGGAACATCCATGCTTTGGGCTCTGGTTTTCCTTCTACTGGCTATCCCTATCAGGGCCTAAAGTGGCTCGTCTCTGAGAGCAAAATGTCCAGCTCATGCAATTGTTCAAAGTTATTAGGACATAGACTGAACGCTAGATGATGGGTTTGTGACCTTGGATCAAGCTGTGGTGTGTCATCAAATTGAAACTGCATGAACAGGTGCCCAAGATAGAGTACACGTTTTAGTTAAGATGCATTTTAATGCTGTTTTATCATCTTTGGTTGAGCTGCTACAGAAGAGGTTTTGAATAATGACCACATTCATTTGAACAGATCGACCTACAACTAGAGATCAAATTTGGAATTTCTGAACGATACAGTGTTTTTCAACCCTCCTTCCTACAGCAAGTAGAGGAATCTGTATTCTGCACACACATTAAAGACTAAGACAGGAGAATATTGTGCCTCTCCTCATATTGTCTGCACCATCACCCTGTGAACTGCCTTTGGGTATTCTTAGGAGGCTTTGCTGTAGCGGCCAGGCTTAAATGACAATTGGGCCAATAAACATTCCTCGTCCCACTCTCCTTTCATCCCTTGAAGACCGATATGCCTGTCTTCATCGTCTCTCTTCAACTTCTAAGTAGCGATTGCAGACTGAACATTGGTTTTGTAAAATAAGTTGATTGTAGTAGTGAAACCAGAACAGGATTTTAAAATTACATTCTGCTTAGGAAATATGTGCATGTCGTAGTGTCTGGGCCCAAAACAGGATTTCAAAAGTATGAACTGTACTGCAGGACTAGGAATCTATGGTATTCTGCTCAGCAGTTTATTAGGACTTTGACCCTGTTGGAATAAAAATGTTTTAGCTGTGTTGTTTATGTATTGTGTGCCTTAAGTTAGCATTCGCGGCACCATTTTATGTTTGGCCGCCATTTTGTGTCATGATCGAAACTGATTTCTCTCCCTGCCCCTGCTGAAAGCAGCGAAGATAGTTTTCGTTTCTCTAAGGTTGAGCCTTGCTGTATTAATGAATACACTGTTCTTATTAGCGCATATCTTTCCCACTAGATAGGCCTGCTCCCACCCTTAGAGCGGCAGGCACAGGCAGAGTGACCTTGGCATTAAGATAGCGTGTGCCCGGTCTCAGGATCGAAACTCATCCTTCTGTATCTTCTTTGTTCAACTGCTACCAACTGGAAATTTCCAGTCAGGGCGTGACTTTATTGGTTCTGAATTGTACATAATGTATCGCCATGCTTGCTGAAGTCAGTCCCTCTGCAGCAATCCAAGGAGGCTGGTCAGACTGGACTCTGCTCGAGTGTACCTGAATAAATATAGTTGGTTTGTATTCTCTACTGTCTGACCGACTCTACATTTGTATGGAAGGCTGAGAGGTGGTCGTGAGTGACCCGGGTGGCCCTAATCGGGTCACTTCCTTCAGTTGGCGCCCGAACAGGGACTCCATCGGGTGACCCATCCTCGCCCACGGACATGTGAGGAGGTCAGGCCATCGTCGGGTAGGACGGGCAGACCAGGGATCCCCGCACGAGAGAGTTCCTGATCTTGCAGCTGCCCAGTCTGTCTGACCCGTCGGTGCCTCGCCCAGTGGTCATCCCGGCTGTGGTCCTAAAAGGCGAAACCCTCGGATCTGACTATTTGGTCTGAAGAGTCGGCAGTGGAGAATAAATTTGTTTGACCTGTGTGCACCAGGTGAGTTTGTTTTGGTTCTTTGTGGATATGGTACCATTTTGGTTTGTCTTTGGTACGGTCTGAGGACCGATTTTGGTTTGCATTTGGTACGGCCTGAGGACCGATTTGGATACAAAGTGTGTGTGAACACTTCGCCAGGCAACATAACGAATTTGGCTTACTTTTGAAAATGCCTGGAATGAGCCCGCTTTTGGTTTCTTGTTGTCGTCGTTGCTCTGCAGATGCTCGATTGGAAGAAAGTCAGCCGGCGCCTCCAGAAGGCACTCCGAATTTTGATATGCATGTGAAGCATGGCCTTGGCCCTATTATGTTTAGTACGTTATGGCACAAATATACGAGGGGCAATGCTGAGTTGCAGTGGCTTTTGACGGGCACCTTCGATGAACAAAAAATTGCTTTTTTACAGGAGAAGCTATTTGCAAGAAAAAGTAGGCAGTCTATGTTTGATTCCCTCAGAACCTGGCAAAAGGAGGTTAAGCAGAGGCGAATAAAAGCAGAGAAAGAGACCCGGAAAGAGAGAATGCAAACATTGACTCAGAAAGCTGTAGCGCATGATAGAGAGAAGCAAGAGATGGGGATTGAACGTGAAGATAGGAGATTCCGATTGCAGATTGATAAATCTTATGTAGCCCAAGAAGAAAAAGATACGTTCGTGAAACAACAGTTGGATGCTCGACCCCCACCCCCTTATGCCCCGCAGAGGATATATCCCGCTCTTCCCACCCAGGCCCAGCTGCCTGGTTCTTCTGTCTCTGCTGTTTCTGCCTCAGTTATTGTCGATCAGACTGCCTTGGCCACGGCACCTCCTGTCCTTTCTTTGCCCTCGCCGTCTGTGGCAACTGTGACTGTTAGTACTCCTGCGACGCCTATTGCTTCGGTTTCTCTCTCTCCAGCTCTTACCCCCACGACGCAGCCAACAATGACGTTAGTGCCCGCTCCCTCTGTTGTTGCCCCCACTGTGTTTCTCCATTCCCCGACATCACTGAGTAGTGGGACCCCGGTACGCGGCCCTGAGGATCGAGATTGGACGAAATTTAAGGAACGTATGGGGCGGACGTTGGTCCAATCTGATGTGGGAGATGCAGAGAAACAGGTGGTGGCTAATCAGGCTGCGCAGTGGGCTTGTAACACCATTTATGGTGTGGAAGATGTGTGGAGTGTCATGAAAGATTATGAACCTTTTGTACAACAACATGCCCTTAAGCATATGTCGGCTACTTTGATCGTCTTTGGGAGCAGCGTTTCACGGGTGCAGCGCCACAGATCATATACGATATTAGGGATCATGTGTATGTTACTGATATGGAGCCTGCTCATGTCTTTGGTAATGTTGCGACATTGGTTGCTTATCGGGAAAGGCTGCTCGAGTAGAGCCCCACCCCGGTAACTCAGTTTCCGATGCGGGAGGTTCAACCTATCTACCATCCAGAGATACCGGAGCTAAGGGATCAGCTTGATCATGTTACTAGGCCAAGGGTAGAGGCCCGTTTCCAAGAACAATGGGTTTGTACTCCATTGAAAAGGAGTGAAGTCTTGTCACTTAAGACTCAGTTGCCTGACCCTAGGAAAAATCCCACCTCTTATTATAAAGGAGCTGACTGAAGCTGCCTCTTCGACAGTGATGACGCTCGCTGATATTGAAATGTTCTTTGGTTTACTAGTTCCGGTTGATATTTGGAGACAAGTACACACACAGGATCATGTTGCGGAATTGGGTGGTACCTGGGATCAAATTAAAGCATGGGATCAGGAACGGAAGCCAGGTGATAAGCCTAGGGCGGAGATACTTGCTTTGCCTGGCCGCATTATCATGTATATGCATTCTATTATCCCTTCGAGGAAAGTTGATTGGGACAAGCTATCGGCTTGCCACCAGAAGAAGGATGAGAGTGTGTCAGACTTTTTCACTCGGTTTGAAGGGGTGTTCTTAGACTATAGTGGACAGGATTTGTCGATTGAAGGTGGTGTGCGGCTGTTTGTTAATAGATTTGTTTCCAATTTGCTTCCTGAGATTTCGATTCGATTGCAGGTTTCTGAGAGCACTTGGTACACCTCTTCCCCTTCCGTTATTTTGAATATGGCACAGTATTATGAGCACAGGGAAAATGAGGAGAAGGAGAAAACGGAAAAGAATCACAAAGATTTGAAGACTAAGGTGTTGTTTCAGCAGGCTTCTAGAGGGAACGGTAGAGAACGAGGTGGTTTGGCCCGGCAACTTGATCGTACTAGCAGGAGTACTACACCTGTAGGGCCGAATCAGTGTGCATTCTGTAAGGAGGAGGGACACTGGCGTAGCGAGTGTCCTGTGTTTTTGCAGAAGGTAGCGGTTCAGAGAGGACGAGGTTCTTGTGGACGGGGTCGTGGGGCTGGTGGCCAAGACAGGGCTCCGAATGCTGTGACCCCGCTGGGTCGCTCAGACCAGAATTAATTCTGGTCTGAGCGACCCTGCGGGGTCACAGCATTCGATGACCCTCGGGGAGGACAGTATTATCATGACGAGTACGACACAGATGAGGTGACAGGAATGTCTTACAGCTAGGACAGCCAGGGACAGAGTGAGGGACCAGTTTCGATAACTGTAGATCAACGTGGTCCGTACGTCAGTGCGGATGTGCATGGCGGGACTAAGGAGTTTTTGGTGGATACACGTGCAACAAACAGTTCTATTTCTCGTTCCTTGGTCCCTGGGGCGGCTCTGCCTGGCCATAATAATGTTTTGATAGGTTTTTCCTGTGTACCGGTTGTGAGCCCCATTTCAAAACCCCTTGCGTTGACTATTGGTCCTTTCACGGTGGATTCGCCATTCTTGTTGACGTCCAATTGTGGAGAGAATTTGATGGGTTTGGATTTGTTGAAGAAATTGCATGCTACGATTTATTGCTCCCCAGCAGGTGTCTATATAACGATGGGTCCTAATGTGGTGTGCGCTAAACATGGAATGCCTTTCACATTCCACTATATAACTTTAAAAGCAAAGTTTGAAACCATTTGATTGCACTACACGGTGTTACACAGAAGAGGTGGCTTAGCTGCCTCTCAGTAGCACGTCGAAGACTTGTAGCTAGGAAAACAACCCCTACTGGCAATTTCTGGACGAGACCTCGAGCTGTGGTCTCTTTCCTCAGCTTGCATTTGACATTTCACTCTTAAAACAAGCCAGAACATTTTCCTTACCCTCCGTACCAGTTGTTATGCTGAAATATTCAAGAGTTCTATACACAAATGGGC
Organism: Calotriton arnoldi; assembly: GCA_963921515.1. Taxonomy (NCBI): domain Eukaryota; kingdom Metazoa; phylum Chordata; class Amphibia; order Caudata; family Salamandridae; genus Calotriton; species Calotriton arnoldi. Next base: position 1,189,458 of record CAWUFW010003238.1, read on the forward strand.
TTTGGGAGTAGGAATGGAAATTTATGGAGGACCGTGAGCTGGAGTTGCTGGGTGTTTTGCACAAACCCAGTTCTGTAGCACCATGTAGCTTGTAAATGCTGCTGCAGTGTCAGAACTACACACTTCTTCTAGCCAGGCTGAAACTTAAGCCTAATAAAAATTATATTGTCGCAAGACTGAAAGTGGGTCTGTGGCATAGTTGAATGAGCTGTTAAAGCAGAGTATGTACACTATGATGCACGGTATGGTCCAAAAGCACCTGACTTCTGATACATACGGAGTCTATGGTGCTATCAACAGTCTTTCTGTGCTCCAGTTGCTCTATATTATATATACACACATTTATGTATCTTAAGTGTGTGTTTTGCAATAAATACATTGTAATTCAGACTGTTGAAGACTGAATGGAGTTAAGTAAACTGCTTCCAACCTTTTAGGACTATGCATGGTCTCGAGAGATTAAATTCTACAAATGTTAACATTTAGTTGAATGGCATACAATAAAGTACAGGACTGTGATGAAATGGAGTGGATTGGGGGTGAGAGGATTGGAGTGGGGCAGATTGGACTAGAGTGGGGTGTACTGCATGGTTATGTGTTAAAGCATCATTTAGAAAATTACACATAAAAATGAAACAATGTAGCTTTGCAATATTTGGAACAAGATAATTGTCATCTTTTGAGAACAGCGCCCAGGAGCAAAACCAAAACACAAGTGCAAAGTGAGAAAAGAAGACTTAGCAAAATAAAGTTAACTGTAGAAAATAAAACTTTGCAGTTTTGTTTGTCCTGCTCTGCACGTTTTTGCCAGTCAGGCGCCTTCTATTTGCAGGGCACTAGAAGTTAAAATAAACAAGGCATTGTCCCCCCAAGCATGGAACCTTAATGCTGAAGGCAGTTCGGACTTCATAATAGACCGCTGCAGTGTTCGCTACACAACAGCTAGTCTGAAGACAATCTCGTTGGCAAAGTCTTTCTACTATGTCAATGCCTTCTGCTGCGCTTTGAGGAGGCCTATGACATCATCACTCAACCTTTTATAAATGTTCCAGTCTGCATATTATCTTTGCACATAAATATACTTGTGACCTTAATCGCCAAAAAACGAAATGGCTACGTAGATAATTTGAGATTAAAGTATCACACATATCAGTGCGCAGTGAGCAAAATGGAGAAGGGTGAAAACCTAGGTTGGTGGCTAGAGCCATTTTGACCTTGTTTAATAAAGGTTTGCGCGGGTGCTCATGCGACACAACTCAAAGTAAAAGATAGCACCTTTGGTTTATTGTTCCGTTTCTGCTCTCCATTGATTAATTTTCTCACTCCAGGTACTTCCAATGCCTGAAAATTGTCACTTATGTTTTGTGCATGCCTGATTTATAGGGTACGGTATTTGGTATGCGGGAATACAGATTCTGCAGTAAATGGTAAAAACACATAATGAGTCCTACTTAACAAATGTGTTATTTACTGAACCCTACAGAATCAATATTTCTCTGGTCTTGTGCGCCGCTCCCCCCGCTGCTGGCCAACTGTACAAGTACAGTCCTGTTTGACGCTGGTAATCCCTTACCCCAGTTTCACTTGGGCTTCCTGTTGGTGTTTTTTGCTGTTTGCTTTTTATTATTTCCTGTTTTCTTATGTACTTTCACCCTTTCTGTATCACTGGCACTGCCCACCCTGCTCCTGCCATTTTCCCGCTCCATCCCCTTCCACCTCCCACGTCTACTTGTGGAGGCCGCTGTGCAGACGTGCCAAAGGCAAGTCAGTAGGTGCCCGGACCGCACCCAGACCCAGTTACCCTGGCCCTCCGCACTCCAGTAGATACTCCACCGCAGACCTCCGTGCCCTAGCCGCGGACACAACAACAACTGCTGCATTGCCTCGCTTCATATTGGGTCCTTTCACCTGCACCACATGCCGGTTCACCTCCACCCTAGGACCGACCACCATCGCAGCAATCAGTGCCACGCCATCCCCGTTGACTGAGACCTCCTCAGAACCACTCAGCTGCCTCCTAATCAACCCCAGAACACTCTGCAAACACACCACTGAGGTCTGGGACACCATCTCCACCCTCGCCCCTGACATGACCTTCATTACAGAGACTCTGCTCACCCCCGCATCCGTCCTGGACAACGGCACCGCAAAACCAATCGGCTGCAAGGTGAAACACCGCTACCGCGGCAACAGACACTGAGACGGCATCGCCACAAAACACAAAGAATCAATCATCTGCACCATCACCATTGACAAAAAAATGCCGATCATGGAACAGATGAACTTTCAGCTCTGCACCGACGACAAAACCACCATCAAAGGCACCCTCGCATACACACCGCCAGGACCACAAACAGGCCTCATCGACGTCATTGTTGAATCATCTACAGAAACTTTAATACCCAGCCCACTGACCTTCTCAGCATCCCAGCGACCACCACTGCCGACCACTCTAATGAACCTCATCCACTCTAGAGCACCCACCGACCCATGCTCCCACCGTCTTTTCAACCTCAGAAGAGAAGAGATCAGCCACCAGCTCACCACTATCCTCAACGCCTCCATAACCACAGCCACCTTTCCCAATGCCTGGAAACATGCAGACGAGAGACCCCTCCATAAGAAACCCTCTGCAGACCTCAGCCAGCTCCAGAACTACCGCCCCATGTCACTGCTCCTGTACCCTGTCAAAGTCCTGGAGAAGGACATCTACCTCCAACTCACCAAACACATGGAGAGAAACAACCTACTGGACTCTTCCCAACCAGGTTTCAGAGCCAACCACAGAATAGAGACATCCCTGATCGCCGCATCAGACGAAATCAGCACCCTACTTGACAGAGGAGAATCGGTCGCCCTGATCCTGCTCGACCTCTCCGCAGCCTTCGACACAGTCTTCCACCTCACACTCATCGATCAACTATGCCAGATTGGAATCACAGACGACATGCTCAGATGGATGGCATCCTCTCTCACAGGCGCACCCATAAAGTCCACCTTCATCCTTTCACCTCACAACCCAAGCACACCATCTGCAGCGTCCCCCACGGCTCATCCCTCAGTACAACCCTCTTCAACATCTACACAACACCATTCGCAGACATCATCAGATCTCACAACATCAACATCATCTCCTACATATACAATACCCAGCTCGTCCTCTCGCTCTCAGCGGACCCCACATCGACGAAGACCAACTTACACAACTGTATGAAGAACGTCTCAGCCTGGATGAAGAACAACTGCCTGAAGCTCAACACAGACAAAACAGAAGTTCTGATCTTCGACAGACACTCCGCCCTCTGGAATGGTTTCTGGTCGTCAGCAGAACTCGGACCCACTGTGAAAGACCATGCCTGCAACCTCAGCATCATCCTGAACAGAGAACTCTCCATGAAAGGTCAGGTCCACGCCGTCTCCTCAGCCTGCTTCCACACGCAAAGTCTTAAAGTGGCTTCCCATCAGCACCAGGAAAACTGTGTTTCCTGCCCTCTCTACCAGCTGGCTGGACTACGGCAACACACTCTATGCAGGCACCACCACTGAACTCATGAAAAGACTCCAGACAATTCAGAATGCTGCTGCCAGACTGATCCTCAACCTGCCCAAGAAGGACTACATCACCCAACACCTGAAGGACCTCCACTGACTCCTTGTCCAAAAGAGATGGCATTTCAAGCTTCTGACCCACGCCTTCAAAGCCCTCAATGACAAAGTACCTGCCTACATGAACCACCGCCTGCATTTCCACCGACCTCCCAGGAACCTCCGCTCCGCACACCTTGCCCTCGCACAGATAGCGCACATCCGCTGCAGCCGCTCCCGAGAACGCTCCTCCCACCTCGCCGCCAAATTCTGGATAGCCCTCCACCTCCGCACTCACCCTCGCTGACCCACTTCAGAAAGGGGACTCAAGACCTGGCTCTTCGACTGATGCCTGCAGCACAGTGCCTGGATACCCACTCAGGTGATAAGCCGCACTTTGCAAGCACAACTTGATTGATTGATATTTACTGAATGTGCGAGTTTGGCGGTTTTACCACCAAATTCATAATCTGTGCATAAGTAGTAAACTGCTGTGATTTGTCAGTTTTCATTGTGACCAACTAGTCCACATACTTTCCAGATTTTTGTATACTAGAAATCATACTTTAACAGCTTTTGTCTATGAATGCATGCATGCAACTTCAGAAGCAGTCTGTGCATATATAATTATTTTAAAGTAGGATGGACGAGAATATTACACACCTTCAACTGTTTGGCAAGTGTCCTGTTCATGTGACAGAAACAGTTTGCAATACCAGAGGCTGCAACTGGAACTGAACGGTGACCCTGACATAACTGTGCCATCCTGATATATTAAGAGCACATAAGTGCCTACCATGGTCATGAGCGCCATGGGCTAATCCTGGCCATCCTTGATCTACTAGAGGCATTTGGGGCATAACTGTGGCTATCACTGATGCCCTGGAATAGCTGCACCCTATGCCTTAACCTCTAGTGATGGCTCTGGCATGACGGCCCCACCTTGAAATACTATCGGCACACCTGACATACCCTCATGGCAATCCCATGCATAATGGTAGTCATGCCATAACCATGCCCATCCTTGACATACATGGAAGTTTGAGTTGCAACTGTGGATATCCATGGTAAAATGCCCTACCAAAATGGTCATGTGATATATTGTGGCCTTGGTGACTAAATTCTAGCTATTCTTAGCATAATGGTGCAGAAAATCCCCGACACATGACGGGCCTTCCTAGTATTTGATGATAAATGGTATTAAAGTCAGAATCCGCCCAGGTTTGTCAGCAGCACATATGAGAAATTAGTGTAAAGTACAAGCTGAATTTTAGCGACCAAGCCTTTACTTAATAAAAGTTTTAAAAAGTGGTATTTCTGGATAGAAACTATTTTATTCAAGAAAATTATAAGCTTGTTTGATGTACAGGATCTTATTTATCCAAAACAGAAAATCCTTATTTAAATAGACAAATATGTGCGTTTGGAGAAACAGAGAAGCTGGTGTGTGGGGAAAAAGTTTAAGTTCTGCAATGTATTTAAAGCTCACGTTTGAGTTATAAGCCATCCTGATTTTGGAAGACCTATTGCTGATCTTTGTTACAGAGGGCACTTGCTGGTGTGAATGTTCCTTTTTGGCTCGTATATATTGATAAATTGTTTTATGATTTTATCAGTAATGCTTTTGAGGTCTCAGCAAGTAAGATTGCTGTAGCCAGTCTGCTTTATGATCACGTGGTCTATGTAAATCAAGAGGAATCACTGCTGTATAAGCCTGTAAGATGTGTCTAGCGCTTTTGTCTAGTGCTGCGGTCTGTGTCTGGTGACAGTGGTATTTGTATAAGTTTTGATTTTTACACCATGCTCCTTCCAAGCAGATAATTAGGAATCTACCTGGAAGAAGCAGGAAGATAAAACTGAAGAATTTTTAATTGAAAATAGGAGACAATTCTACATACATTTTGAAAAAAATATAAACCATGTGAAACTGCATATCCAGTATTTTGTAACTGCTAGTTGGATATTCATATAAGCTCTCTGGGGAGGGTGAGCTCTCGACACCCTTATGAAGCATAGCACTTGGCTGGCACACCATCAAAGTACTGGAATACTTTATTAGTGCATCTTTGGTACCGCTGGATTTTAGTCATCTTATGTCTAATTTGAATGGCAATCTGCACCAATTAGACCTTTTAAAAAAAAAAACCACTGGCGTAGGCCTCCCCGACCTAACTCCGCAAGAGGAACTATCATACGTGAAGTTTGAGTTATTTGCTGCACCCATTACAACAGAAGGTATTTACGCTAAAGTCTTTCAAAACCTACCAGTCTACCATGAAGAACATCAAATAACGCAAGGGTTCAGTGGTAGGGGAAAAACTGAATTGAACTAAGCACGCAAGAGTGCAGTTTATTCTGGAGTCAAATCGATGCCTGGATTAGTATGCAAGAAAAGTGTATTTTTTCCATTAAATTTCCAAACACCGAAACATGTACAAAACAAACATGATGTGTTAATAGTTGAACAGGCAGTTACCTCTTCTGATTCATTGAAGCTATCTGCGACCACTCATTCTTGCAAGGATTGTAGCAATGGGCAGCAGAGATCTCTTGGCTGGTCATCCTAAAGCCTCCAACTATGAAGAGGTAATTGTCCATGACAGCTGAGCCGTATCCTCTCACATGCACCATGCTCGGTGGCAGGTTGCTAGCCATGGGCAGCCATCTCTGGGCAGCCTCATCAAACCTCATCATAGACCAGGGTCCCTCCTGTTGGAGACCGGTCAATGTGGAGCCAAAGAAGTCCCCCAGGGCTATGAGGGTGGCGTCCCCTTTCATCCTCAGCTCCCTAACCTGCTGCCGAAATGCAGTAGGGAAGAGATGAAACTCTGGCCTTTGGAGCAGCTGGTGGTAGTTGCAGGCCATGAACTCCAAGCAGGCGTCCCTAAGGTCATGTGTGCCATAGATTTCCGCCAGATTGCAGAGCTCCACGCAGTTGTCCAGCTGGATCCGGGTCAGCAGGAGCTCCAGCATGGGGGTGACCTGCAGGAAGGAGGCGCTCTCCACCAGATCCTCGAGCGTCTCCTGCTCCAGGGTCACCTGTGAGGTGTTGATGAACTCGATGACCAGCTCCAGCCCTGGGATGCTCAGCCCCTGCAGCTGCACCGACTGCCCCGGCTGGGACTCCCTCATGCCCGAGCTGTACAGCGCTCGGAAGTAGTCGCTCCGCTCGATCAGCTTGCTCTTGCACACTTCGTAGGACTTATCCCCCAGCAGGATCTTGATGGTCTCCTCGGAGGACATGGTAGCGGGTGGCTGGGCTCCTCCGGGCTCCGCTCTGCAGCGCAGCGGAGCTCCGCATTCACACGGCGTCGCAGCCCTGCTCTGCACAGCATCACGCTCCATTCACGCCAAAAAAGGCAATGTTTAGCATCCAATGCCTTTTCCCAATTAGCAACAAACGCTCCGGCACATACATGCCCCTAGCGTAGAGTGGGGACGGATGGGTAGAGACTCTCCCCCGACTTGTACTTACAGAGCTCGGGGAGAGCCCTCCGCACATCCTCACTATTTTAATTGGCCTTTAACGCTACTTCCTCCCTTCCAAGCTCGGTGCCCTGTTGTTTTCGGGGTGCACGCAAAAAAGGCAAGTTCCTGGAGTAGATACGGCCGTGACGTAGCGTCACTTCTTCTTCCTGCTTTTTAAACCAATCCCTACCGGCTGACCACGGGCTGTCTCCTCCTATGCCGGAAAAGAAAAGTAAACAGATCACGGAGAGTGCACCTGCTTATGATGGCGAATCCATTGTGGGACCGAAGGGCAGTGCAACTCTGAAACATCGCTTTCGGTTAGCGCCACGTTACGAGACTACTGCCACCTAGTCCTAGCTATTTTTAGCTTCTCGGAAAAACGAGGTTTTCGTATCCATACTTACAATGGTAATCGTGAAACTGCCATTCCCAGCATGGTTTGTTCTGTTGACTGAACAAAAAATAAGCATTTGCAATGCAATCGGTTTCGCATTTGTGAAAGTGAGAGCTCTTGGCGTTGAAAATGGCAATGTTTTTTAATTTAGTTTTTTTGTATCCAGTGGAGTGATGATATTTGCATAGCGCTATGGCCATTCGTATGACTTCGCAGCACTGGAAAACCAGAAAATGGGAACTAGGTTATGACGCTGGCCATTTCATAGGGCTGAATTGGTGTGTGGGTCCAGACTTTTTTCCCAAAGTAAAAGGGTGGAAGGTGGATGCCAAGACTCAAGCAGGCGATGGATCGACAGCAGCTTCCAAAAGGCAGTTCATACAGCCAAGAGTCAGTCGTGCCACCAAACTATTCAAGAGGTCCCACTCAGGAAAAGATATGTTGTATACTGTAAGGGTGACACCAGTAACTGGGAATAAAAGTAAATGTGATTTTGCACGGAAGGAAAAATACATAGTAAATCTACACGAAATGAACAAGTTTGAAAGAGGTTGGGTATGGATAGTTGTGCTCTGTACTCAAATGGATCGAACTTGTTTCCAGAACTGTAATAAAAATGATACCCACCCCGAACTTTGATATCCACTCCTTTTCTCACCACAGCCTGTGTGTGACTTTCCACGTATGTGGTATTTTGACAGTGCTTCAATGGGGGGGCTCAGGGGGAGCTTGGCTTATCCGGTCTCCCCCTGGGCGATTTTGCGCAATGGAGCAGGCCGCTGCAGAGGATAGGTAGGCAAGGTAGTTTAGGGGCGGAGATTAGGTATTTTATTTTAGGAAGCCATTTTCAGCGGGAAGGCACTCGTGAGGCAGCGCTTGTAAACGGTTAGTCTGGGGGCGGAGCCATTTTGTGAGTGAAGGCTAGTTTAGTCAGGTAAAGTGGGGGCATAATTTAAGTTGCCTAATTTATTTAATATAATGGGCGATAATGAGGAGGTGCGCAGGGCGATAAAAATTTTATGGGAGTCAGGGCGGGCAGACCTTCCCGGTGTTCCAGGTGAGGCATGGGTAGGTTTAGAGAGGCCGAAGCGTAGGGCTGCTAAAGGCGTGGCAGCTTGTTTGCCGGTTGTCCCAAAGAATATTAAATTAAATAACGAAAGTTCTGGCAAGAAACAAAGTACCTCAGGAAATGCGTGATGCAAGCGTCTCAGGATCGCGTCAGAAAGCTTTAACGCTGCTGGCTGCTGAGGACAAGGAGAATGAGCCGGTGAGTACGCTGCATAGTGCTCAACCTGTGCCCCCGCGGCCCATCAGGCTTTCGGTGGGAAGATTGCCAAAGCGGCGGGATGGACCTCATGGGGCGGAGTCGTTTAAACAGACCGCCGATAGGCAGACAATGCTGGCGTTGGGCGGGCCGCATATTGTTAATAGTGAGTCACTTGTAGAGGAGGCTGTGTCTTTATGTGAAGACGCGGTCGATGTTTTTTCGTCAGGTGAGGACGCGTGCATTGATGAAGCGCCCACTTGCGAATCGTTTACGAATGGCGAGCCTCGCAACAAGCGTTTCAAGCGCACGAAGCTCGACGTATCAACTCCTTTAAATGGTGAGCCTGTGAAGTATGTGGAGAAATGGTATTTGCCGTTACATAGTGACACAGTGTCTGGCCCAATGAATGATATTGACAATTTTTCTGTGGGCATGGCATCAAATAAAGCTGTTTCTCACACAGATGCATTTACTAACACTATGAAAATGAATCAAAAAACGCACATTTCTGCAGTTGGCAAAACAAAGGAGGCGCATCAAGCCACTAGCTCTTTGACTAATCAGAGTTCATTCTCAGTTAGTTTACATGATTGTGGTCAACATTTCAGCAAGTTGAAAGTAGGCAAGCAAGCTGAGTGGGGTCATGAGGGGGTGGATCGTACAGCAAACACCATAACGGAACGGGGACTGGCAGAATATGTTTCAGTAGTTAAAAAAAAAAGATGTCAAAAGTGTCAGGTCAGTGGGTGTGGGTGGAGAATTCTGTTAGCGCTAGGTTAGCGAACAAATCAGTTGGCGCTGATGAAATGGTTTTTCAAAATGGTACTAAGAAGCACCAGAAATCGGATCGGGCGGTCGGAGACAGCAATCCAGCTCACATGCCAGCGGAGCACGTGGCGGCTCTTTCGCATTGGCCAGAAGAACAGGGAAAATCATTGGCGGATTTTCCTTCATCGAAGGCGCATCACAAACAATTGTCTGCATCACAATGGAGGTTGTATGATGGTGGGGTAGGGGATGGGGAGAAGCCAGGTTTAAGTGGTGCTGTGAGTTTGATTGAGGGCGATGAAATTCTTGACTATGACGAGGATAGTGAAGAGTTGGAAGAAGGTGAGTTGAGAGAACATGATAGTTTGGTGGACATGATGCCTGATGTCATGGGAAGAAAGGGGGTATAACAGATCAAAAGAGTGTTTTTAGTATATTGCAGAAGTCTGGAGCGGACCGCGCAATGAATCAGGATGGAAGAAAAGAAAGTTGGAGCTACGAGACGCTGGGGAAGTACAAAAGAAAGCATCACAATTGCCCAAAGGTAAGGCATCGTGGTGGTCAGCCTGGGGCAGTAAGAGGGATGCATCTTTATTCCAACAAGGTTTACCGGTAAATTCTGCTACGGATTTACAAAGAGTTATCAATTTGGGTTTGGATCAGCCAAAAAATAAGGAAGATGTGAATTCTAATAAATTAGTGTGATAAACAGATTCAAAGTGAAAAAGCTGACAGCAACGCTAGACGGGTTGACAACAAAGATGAAAAAGAGAAAGAAAAGAATGTACATAAAAGATTACCTTATATGGGTATTGCTATGCCTTTGGGTTCACATTTATCGGAAAAAACAAAAAATAAAATCTGGAATCATGAATTTGTTGATGTTTTTAAACGATTACATAGAGACATTCAAGCAAAAGAAGGTTCTAAGGAGGAGGAATGGGAGTTAGCTAGGAGACCAAGGGTACCTGAGTCAATTGAAAACTGGGCCTCTGCATTTTTAATTTTTTCAAGCATTTATTGTGAAAAACATCAAGACAGGGCTGTGGCAATTTTTT